>CM052539.1:18810882-18934086 GCA_028533065.1 Trachops cirrhosus
TTGCTGTTACTAAATGTATTATTACTAGTATATTGTTATATTGTATAAAATGTTGTTATATATTTTAGTGAGAGCAAAATCTTTTAAGTTGTAAATAAGTAAAAATAATATTATCTTTAAACAGTTTCCCCGACTTTTTCTCATCCTTTCTATATTCTTATGTTACTACGTAATTGTACCTTGTCCTTTTTAATGTCTATATGTACATATACAGAATTTATATTTGAATATATAATCTATAAGTGTAATTTATCTTAAAATGTTGTATGTATTTGGGGACACACGTTCAAAATCATTTTGTCAATTAAGTACAATACAAAATCAAAGACATTGGGAGACCATTGAATCAGAATTATACATTTTTTTAAGCATGCATAAAATATTTACAGCCATGTACTATGTAGGTAAATCTCAAACAGTAAATCTCAAACAAATGCTAGCGGATCTATATATATTAGTTTTCTATGGCTGCTATAACAAATTGCCAAAGAACCTAAATTCCGTCAGACCCCATACATTTCAGCTAAGCTGTGCTTCCTGGTGGAAGCACTGCCACCCCCTCAAGTCCCCCTGCTAGTGGACAGGCACCTGTATCGCACCCTGACTCTCCCCTTCATGGTGCTGCAATGACCATTACTAATAATTGCACATTCGTCTTTGAGGTTATTTGATCAATCTCTGACTCTCACAGGTGTGTCAACTCCATGAGGGGAAAAAGCACGTTTATTTTTTAGTTTTCTTTTTCTTTTTTTAAAAATCTTCACCAGAGGATACGTTTATTGATTTTAGAGAGAGAGGAAGGGAGAGAGAGAAAAAAAAAAAACAAAGAAAACATCGAGGTGAGAGAGAAACATTGATCAGTTGCCTCCCGTGCACGCCCCAATCAGGGACTGAGCCAGAAACTTAGGTACGTGCCCTGACTGGGAATTGAACCCACGACTTTTTGGTGTAGGGACAATGATCAAACTAACCGAGGCACGCCGGCCAGAGCACATGTTTATTTTTTTATCTTTGTGTCCTGTTACTTAATTGGTATCTGGAACAGAATGGACATGCAACAAAATACTTGTCAAATGAATGAGGAGTAGAATTTAGGAGGTCAATGTGGACTTGGACTCCCTGAAATTTCAATTTTATAATTGTGGATAGAACTGTCAAGGAATAAGGCTGAAGGTGGACCATCTAATATTTAGTGAATACCTTATGTGGTAGGAGACACTGGGAGCTGGGGCTGCAATACTAAAAAAGTGCCCAGAGGTGGGAAGAAATGCCCACAGCTAGTGAGCCCCCTGAGCCCCAGGAATGCAAATTACAGAATGAGGATATAAATACCCAGTCCCTTGTCAATCAACTCCTGCTTAGCTGCTCTCTAAAGGCTCTCTGGGAAGGAGGATCTAAAGCAGTGGGGGACCAGTAGTGGGTGGGTGTCATCAAAGTAGAAGCAGAAGAATAAGAAATGGAGTGGGAGCCCTGACCAGCGTGGCTCGGTTGGGCATCATCCCACAAAGCAAAAAGTTTGCCCGTTCGATTCACGGTCAGGGCACATGCTTGTGTTGTGGGTTCGGTCCCCCAGCAGGGTGTGTGCAAGAGGGAACCAATTGATGTTTCCCTCTCACATTGATGTTTTTCTCCCTCTCTCCCTCCTTCCCATCCCCTCTCTAAAAAGAAAGGAATAAAATCTTTAAAAAAAAAAGAAAAGAAATAGAGTGGGAGACAAAATGACTAGAAAAATAAGGGGTTTAGTTGATAAGGATCACAAACAGTGATTTCTGATATCTAGGTAATATAACAGAATTTCCTTCTAAGAAAAAATCTTGGAGAGAGTTTAGTTCCATGGAGTACTTTGACTCTGGTTATAGATTTATTAAGAGCCAAGATTAATTTTGGGGCTAAGGGCTAAAGAGAGATGAGATATGATACCTGCCAGATTTCTAAAACTCAATCTGTGACAGAAAAATGGGGGTGAAGGGGAGAGAGGTGTCAGCAAGATGGTCAATGCCTTCATTGCTTTGGAGGGTAGCCAGACCACTGATCAATCCCAAGGGTGGGAAGGACCATTAAGAACAAGAATATGCAATTGCATCCAGCAATACATTAAAAAGATCATATACCATGATCAAGTGGGATTCATCCCAGAGATGCAAGGATGGTACAGTATTCACAAATAAATAAACATAATACATCACATAAATAAAAGGAAAGACAAAAATCCCATGATCATATCAATAGATGCAGAAAAGCATTTGATAAGGTACAGCACTCATTTATGATAAAAACACTCAGCAAAATGGGAGTAGAGGGAGCATACCTCAACATATAAAGGACATATACAGGAAACCTACAGCCAACATCATACTCAACCAGCAAAAACTAAACACTTTCCCACTAAGATCAGGAACAAGACAAGGGTGTCTGCTTTCAACACTCATATTCAACATAGTATTGGAAGTACTAGCCACAACAATCAGACAAGAAAAAGAAATAAAAGGTGTCCAAATTGGAAAGGAGGAAATAAAGCTGCCACTGTTTGCAGACAACATGATTGTATACATAGAAAACCCTATAGACTCCCCCAAAAAATTACCAGACCTAATAAGTGAATTTAGCAAAACAGCAGGGTTCAAAGTCAATATTCAGAAATAGAAGGCATTTTTGTACACCAACAATGAAATATCAGAAACAGAAATTAGGGGAAAAAAAAAACCTATTTGCTATAGCAACAAGAAAAATTAAGTACCTAGGAAGAAACCTAAACAAGGAGGTAAAAGACCTGTACTTAGAAAACTACACAATACTGAAGAAAGAAATCAGGGAAGACAACTAAATGGAAGCATGCACCATGCATCATAGATTGGAAGAATTAACATCATCAAAATGTCCACACTACCCAAAGCAGTTTATAGATTTAATAACATCCTCATTAAAATATCAATGACATATTTCACAGATATAGAACAAACATTTCGAAAATTTATATGGAACCATAAATGACCCCAAATAGCCTCAGCAGTTTTGAGAAAGAAGAACAAAATGGGAGGGATCACAACATCTGGCATCAAACAGTATTACAAGGTCACTGTAATCAAAACAGTCCGGTACTGGCATAAGAGCAGACTCATAGATCAATGGAACAGAACAGAGAGCCCAGAAATAAATCCATGTCTCTATGGTCAATTAATATTCAACAGAGGGGGCAGGAGCATAAAATGGAGTAAAAATAGACTCTTCAACAAATGGTGTTAGAAGATCCGGACAGCTACAGGCAAAAAAATGAAACTCTACCACCAACTCACACCATACACAAAAATAAACTTCAGATGGATAAAAGACTTAAATAAAAGCTGTGACACCATAAAAGTCCTAGAGAAGAACACAGGCGGGAAAATCTCAGATATCCCACACAGCAATATTCTCACCAATATGTCCTCTAGAGCAAGGGATATAAAAGAAAGAATAAACAAATGGTACTACATCAGATTAAAAAGCTTCTGCATGGCTAAAGAAAACATCAGCAAAATGAAAAGGGGACTGACCATATGGGAAAATACATTTGCCACTGATACCTCGGACAAGGGTTTGATCTTCAAAATATAAAAAGAACTCACACACTTCCACTCCAAGAAGACAAACAATCCAATTAAAAAATGGTCAAAGGACCTGAACAGGCACTTCTCCAAGGATGACATACAGAGGGCCCAGGGCCCTATGAAAGGATGCTCAGAATCATTAGCCATCAGAGAGATGCACATTAAAACCACAATGAGATACCACTTCTCACTGGTCAGAATGGCCATCATAAATAAATCAACAAACAACAAGTACTGGCGAGGTTGTAGAGTAAAGAGAACCCTACTACATTGTTGGTAAGAATGCAGACTGGTGCAGCCACTGTGGAAAACAGCATGGAATTTCCTCAAAAAACAAAAAATGGAACTGCCTTTTGACCCAGCAATTCCACTGCTGGGATTATACCCTAAGAATCCTGAAATACCCAATTCAAAAGAACCTATGCCCCCCAATGTTCATAGCAGCATTATTTACAATAGCCAAGTGCTAGAAACAGCCTAAGTGCCCATCAGTAAATGAGTGGATCAAAAAACTGTGGTACATTTACACGATGGAATACTACGCAGCAGAAAAAAGAAGGAGCTCCTACTCTTCACGACATCATAGATGGAACTTGAGAGAATTATGCTAAGTGAAATAAGCAAGGCAGTGAAAGAAAAATACCATATGATCTTACCTATAAGTTAACAACAAAACGAGCTAGCAAAATAGAACCAGAGACATGAAAATAAAGAAAAAACTGAGCTGGAGCGGGGAGGGGAATAACAGGGAAAAGAGGGGAAGAGTCAAGTCAAGGAACATGTATAAAGGACCCATGGACAAAGACAATGTTGGGTGGGGAGTAGGACTGAATGTGGGAGGTGAGGGTGGGTAGGGCAGGGAAGAGTAATGGGGGGAAATGGGGACAATTGTAATTGAACGATAAAATTTTTTAAGAGAACAAGAATATGCAAAATGCAATTTTAAGTTGTATTCTTATGATATATAAAGCTTCAGTAAAAATTTTGTCATACTTAACAGCCTTCTGTTTACAGTTGGTTTGGAGGAAAATTCAAGAAAATCCAACCCTGTGTCCCAAATGTGGGGCTTGTGGCAGGGCAAAGGTAAGGGAACAGCCAGGAGCAGAGAAGGAAAAACAAGACTTCAGCTGAAAAAGGAAGCAGAACCAGAGGTTACCATAACACTGGACCCATTGGGATTGTGCCAGTCAACAGCCCCATCTCCTCCAAACTGCCCAGGCCCTTCCCTCATTGGAAAATGAGGAGTATCTTATGCAGGTATTAAGGAGCAGGGTGACCCCAGCTGACATTCAGGTTATAGTCACTGCTCCAGACTCGGGGCTTGGTCAGGACCTGTCAAAAGTAGTGAAAGTCATCAAGAGAAGTTTCTGTGGGCCTGTCTCTGGATATGCAAGAAAAGGAGGGAGCTGTTGAGAAAACACCACATATCTGTGCCAGACAAGTATGGGGAGAAGCTGAGCCTCAAAGAGAAACAGGTGATGGAAGATTTCGAGGGAGAGATCAACAGGTTGCTCTCACAGGGCCTATAGATAAGAGGAAGGGACTGTCTAGTAAGCCAGTCTAGAACAGGCCAATATTCACAAGTTGATGCAAACAGCACAGAGGCCAGGAGAATAGTAAGGTCCAGGAACCTGGCTTTCCCCCCCTCAATCAGAGGGAGAGCCAGGCCGACCCTGCTCCTGCCTTCTCCCCCATGGACGAGTGATGAGAAGAGGGGACATGGGCCTTGGCACAGAGGACACAGGCCTCACATGGGTGAGCAGCTCAGGGTCTAGTCAAGGTTTAGTTCTCTGTGTCCTCCAATTCCGCCTTCAGCAAGTTTCTCCTTAAAGGTCCCTAACTCCCCATCATTCCTCTAGGGTCACATCCATCCCCAGGGGATCCCATCTCTCCATGGCTTCCTTGATGTTTAAGACTAAGAGTGGAGATACTGACCAGGACCTGGGAATGGGGCAAACTGTCAGCAACAGCAAAATGCTCAGATCCCAAAGTTAACACTCTGAGGTGGGAACTTGGGCACCCTGACCAACAGTGAAAAGGATGGTTTTGCTTAAGTAACTATTCAAATCACCCCCATGTGTGGCTTCCCACTTGAGAGGACCCACCTGAAGACTAGAGGGGGTCAGGTTAAGGCAGGAGGGTGGAAAAAATGAAGAGAAAGGAAACTGAAGAGTGAGATAGAGAACAGATCTGACATGTGAGATCACAGGGTGTGACATTTTATGAGCCCTGTGGAAACAACTGCAAAACCCCTGAACGAAAAATAGCCCAGAGAAATAAGCCACCCGACACCTAAATCCTCAGGGAAAGAGGAGGGGGCGGCCATCTGACCCATGTGTTCTAGGACTCAGAGAGGGGAAAGTCCAGTTATTTCCACTATTCTCAAAACCATAGAAATAGGGAAGAAATGAGCCCTGATCAGTGTAACTCAGTTGGTTAGAGCATCGGGCCATGGATTGAAAGACCGCTGGTTCAATTCCTGATCAGGGCACATGCCTGGGTTGTGGGTTTGGTCCATGGCTGGGGCACATGTGAGAAGCAACTGATCAATGTTTGTCTCTCACATCGATGTTTCTCTCCCTCACTCTCCCCCTCCCTCCTTCTCTCTCAATAAAGTCAATAATAAGCATGGCCTTGGGTAAGCATAAAAAATAAAATTAAATAAATAAAATAAAATAGAAACAAGGAAGAGATGACCCACTGGCATTGACCTTTACTCCCAGTGCCCAAGGCTTGTAGGGGAGATGCCCTGGGGGCTCTAGGACATCAGTGACTGACACAGCCAGAGGCAGGAAGAGGAAGACGAAGGTGACAGTGGGGTGAGGAGGGAATGACAGATGGGCAGAGGGTAATACCTGTATCACAGACTGGCAGGAAGACTAAATGAGACCATATGTGATCTCCTAGCACAGAGTGTGACACATGTTTAAGTCCCTTGTCTACCATTCTAACACTTTCATAGCAAGCTCTTGGCTGTAAAACCAGACCTCAGCTGATACAAAGCAAGGCTAGTTATAGTCATTATTCACTCCACTTAGTTGAAATATTCAATAGTTTCACTGCAGAAATACTGTGCTTGACTGTGAGTGCTACCCCAGCCCCATGAAGGTGTCTTGTGGTGCTAGTTTCTTCCCCAAATCTGAAAAAGTCTAAAACCTGACCCTGGTCCTGGCTGGTATGGTTTGGTTGGTTGGAGCATCATCCCATAACAGGAGGGTTGTGGGCTCAATTCCCAGTCGGGGCACATACCTAGGCTGTGGGTTCAATTCCTGGTTTAGGTGCATATGATCCCAGGACTGGTGAGCACAGGAGGCAACTGACTGATGCTTCTCTCTTGCATCAATGTTTCTCTCTCTCTCTTCCTCTCTCTCTAAAAGCAATGAAAAAAAATAGTTCTCTGGTGAGTATTAAAAAAAAAGAATAAAACCTGACCCTGTGTCAGGTACTCAGTTCTGGTTTCCCTTCCTTCTCTAAACTGCTCGTCCCTGTGAAATAAGAAGCTTGTCTCTGTGGTGACTGAAAGAGGGGACATGCCAATGATCTTGGACACTGTGAACAGGGTGGTAGTGTGGGCATCTTGTGTACAAGTGCATGAACAGGAGAGGTGGGTGACTGTACACTCAACACTTTATAAAAGAGGCAGGCATAGAGAGTTAAATTCTTCATGAGCACCAGAGAGAGAGAGACAGAGAAGCTGCGTGTTGGAGGGGCCGACTTCAAAGAGCAGCAGGTCTTCTGACAGAGTTCGCCTCTCACAACTCTCCCCAGCACCCAGCACCCAGCACCCAGCGTGCGGAAAGGGTGGAGGAGTAAGAGGTTGCTGCTGTAAAAAAAAAAAAAAAGAGCCACAGTAGAGCTTTAACTGCCATCAAAGGTTAGCTTGCCACCTAAAGCATAGCAACGGCAACAGCAACGCAAGAACCTGTAGCTGCTGCCCAGGGGGTGAAAGAGGAGGAAACAGCACCCAGCGCTGAGGCCAGCAGTTAGTGAGAGAAAGAGCTCCCTGGGCAGGAGCCATGGCCTGGCTGCCTTCCTGCTGGCTGTGGGTTCTGGTGACTCTGGCGGGGCTCTCTGCTACCCTAGCCTCTCAGGGCTGCCCAAAGAAGCACTACTGGGCTCAGGGGAAATGGTGCTGCCAGATGTGTGAGCCAGGTAAGAGAGGAGGCCTTGCCAGGGGCCAGCTGAGTGTGGGAGAGGACTGGATTTGGGGGAAAGGGGAGCAGAAAGTGAGTCCTAGCTCCAGCAAGGAGAGGAATCCTGCAGCACCAGAGGCACCACTTTTGCAGAGGAAGAAAAGCAGCCTCCTTTGAGCCTTGACCTTGGACCTCTGCTCACAGGAATGTTTCTCAAGAAGCACTGTGACGGGGACAGAAAGGCTGCTCAGTGTCATCCGTGTGTACCAGGGATCTCCTACTCACCAGACCACAACTCCCGGCCCCACTGTGAAAACTGTCGGCACTGTAACTCCGGTGAGATGGGAGAGCATTTGGGGAGCAAGGTGGCAGAGCTGGGTGCAGAGGAGCAAAGTGGGGGGAGAGTCAGAGCGTCAGTTGCTTCGAGGCTACAAGTGGAGCCAATGCTGGGAAATGGAGTGCCCTGGGAGCAGGTATGTTGATGTGATGGGGAGAACTCTAGTGTTTATGGAAGGGTGAGCAAAATTTGAGGGACTGCTGAGAATGAGTCCAGGGCTGGCATGAAGGCGATAAAAAGGGGAAAGTAGCTTTAGGACCCCAGATTTCAGCCAAGCAACAACCCATCCCCCCGCCACCCACACACATTCGAACTGGCTGGGTGTGCAGTGGACATTTGTTTGGAACTTTGAATACATCTTTCTAGGGATGTACTAGCCAGTGGATAACAAGCTTTACTTGCACAAAAGTCAATTGTGGAAAATGCATGTGCATGTGGCTTGCGTTCTTCTTATTTTGTAATTTCATTTTTTAAAAGAAGTGTAAAATCTGGCCTGTGTCACGAATCCTTTTATTGTTTTCCCATTTTAGCTAGAATTTCAGAAATGATGTGCCAGTGTGCAGAGTAGATTTTAAAGGGGACACTTTCAACAAACGTCCTGCAGCAGGACACGCATGAGGACTACTCCACTACTTAAAAGAACTACTTCACTACTTGTCTGTAAAATGTTTGGTCTCACTAGGCTTTTAATACTGTATGCTTTAAAAAACTAACTAAGCAAAAAAGGTTTTGCCATTGCAGATCAAACCGCAACATCTTAAATATACAAGAAGTATCCTTCAGTCCACTTAACTTAAAAATGATTGTTAACGGATGTTTTTCCCTTCTTGACAGCAACCCCAGCAGGGTTGGAAAAAAAAAAATTTTTTTCGAAACCTGCCCCACTCACTCTGCAGGCTCCACCAGAAAGACTTTTCCCAGTCCTAGGCCAGTCTATACTCCCTTCAGTATGTTCCAAGCAGCCCGATCCATGACCCTTCTCTGTGAGACACAGCCCATAGGTTCCCCAGAGCACTCAGGCAGCACCTGGCTGCAGGACTGAGGACCGAGGGCTGAGGGGGTTGACTGGGAGGAGGCTGAATGAGTCTGATCCTCTTCCACCTCAGTATTCCCATCTGTAAGATGGAGACATACCAGATATCAGCCTGGAATTCTGTGCACAGGTTATAGATGGTGAAAAGAACTCCCAGGTCTCTGGACACTCATCACTGAAAACAATGGCACTTCATCCATTTTTACCCAGTCCCAGCCCCTTCTTTAGCCCTTCCTCTCCCTTTGGCAGACACCCTAGTGACCACCCCCTCCTCCATCCTCTACTCTTTTGCCTGCCTCTTCCCCTCTCCACCACCCACCCCCTGCCCTGTTCCTGTTCTTCCCTTGCAGATCCTCGTCCAGGTGGGCTCGCCATTCCTGGCAAGCCACAGGAAACCAAATTCTAGTAGCAATGAGTCAGAATTCAGAAAGAAGAGGCCAGGGGGGCATAAGGATGACAAGAAGGAATTTGTGTCCCTCTCTCTTTCCTGATAAAAGGCAAACACTAAGGCAGATTGTTAGAGTTGGTGGCAGTCTTTGGCATCCTCCAACCTCCCCTTCAGCACCCCTCTTCCACCTGTCAGGGCTCCTTTCCCGGGGTCCCCATGTGTGCGCTGCTCGAAGGCCCCACCAGGCTCCCACCCAAACCCGGCCCACATCCAAGTGTCATTGTCTCCCCCAGAATCACCTTCCTTTTCTCAGCCCCAACCATCTGTGAGCCCAACCCAGTCCAGCACCCCAATACCCCCCACCCACGGTATAACTGATTGGCGGCTACCCAGCACCTGACCTCTACACTTGAATAAAATGTATACTTAAAGGCAATGGATGTCTTTAATCAAGTTATTCGCTGGTAAAGTTGAAAAAAACCTATCAGGGACCATAGAAACACTATTTCTAATTGCGAAAAAACCGGAAACTACCCAAATGTACATTAACAGTAGAACAGAAGAGCCCTGACCGCTGTGACTCAGTTTTTCATCCTGTAAAGAAAAAATCAGCAGTTCAATTCCCGGTCAGGACACATGCCTGGGTTTTGGGTCCAGTTCCCAGTTGAGGTGTGTAAGAAGGCAACCAATCAATGTTTCTCTCTCACATTGATGTTTCTCTCCTTCTCTTTCTCCTTCCCTTCCCCTCTCTTTAAAATAAAAAAAAATTTAAAAACAGTAGAACAGAGAAGGAATAAATGTGGTATATTCACACAATAGTCACACTACACAGTATTCAGGACGAGTGATCTTCAGTTACACTCACTAGTATGGGTTAGTCTCAAAAGAGTTGAGTACAAGCAGCCAGACGCAAAGGGGTACACGCACATGATTCCACATATATATTACAAAACAAAACAGGCAAAGCGAACTTGTAGTGCTAGGAAATCAGGCTAGTGGCTATTCTTGGAAAGGGATAACATTACTGGTTACGGACCTTCCGTTTGACCTGGCACTGGTTACACCTGAGTCCGATTGGTACCGATTTCTCAAACTTTACACTTGCGGTGTGTCTACCTCTCTATACTATAATTCAATGGTAAAAGTCTCAGTGAGTAGGAGAAAAATCATGTAAGTTGTTTCTACTTGTCATAGTGTCTATTTCTGAACCATGAATTTTCTAAAAGGCGCAAGTCTTTTCCTTAATAACAATAATACTAATGGCAAAGGTGCTGGGTGATGGTGACGGAGGGCCCACCTTTGCAAGGCTGGGGTGGGCCTGGGTGGAGGCTGGGAGAGAGGATTAAGCAAGTAGACCTTGTAGGTCTCTGAGGCCTGAGTGTCTAGTGTTCCTCTGGCCTCTTCTGTCCCCAGGTCATGTCATTCGAAACTGCACCCTCACCTCCAACACCGTGTGTGCCTGCCCCAAGGGCCAGGAGTGCAGGGACAAGGAGTGCACCGACTGTGACCCCGCTCCGGGCCCCTCGCTGACCCCTGGTCTATCACGGGCCCCAGACCCACACCCACAACCCACCCACTTACCTTATGCCAACAGTAAGTTCCAGGAAAAGTAAGTCCAGTCACTTGGGGTAAGGGTCACCCTCAAGTAGCACCCCCATTTCTGTGCTCACCCCTGTGAGTTGCCTGGTAAGCCCATCTCTGCCTTTCTATCACACCCAGCACTTCTCAGACCTCTTCGGCCTTCAGCCCAGTCTTTCCTGACTCACCCAGTCTCTGTTTTCCCAGAAGTGCTGGAGGCCAGGACAGCCAGGCATGCGCAGACTCTGGCTGACTTCAGCCCACCTGCCCCAGCTCTCTCCACTCATTGGCCACGTGAGTTTTCTCCACACTCCCCACCCCAGGAGAGAATGCATACAGGAGAGTCCAAGAGAGAAGCCAGCCAGAAAGTAACTAGGAGTGCAGATAAGAAGGGGAAGAGCAGAGTCTAGGGATGAGGAAAGGACTTGGTGCAATGGTGGGGGAGAGGGGAGAAAAAGGGGGGAAGGAGAGAGGCAGGGATGATGGGAGGGCTGGGCTGAGGGGAGTCAAAGGGTAGGTCCTCCCCAAAAACTCTTGTGTGGCCCCTGCCAGTCACAGCCCAGAGGTCCCAGTGCAGCTCAGAATGCATCCGCGTCTTTGTGATCCTGTCTGGAATGTTTCTTGTTTTCACCATGGTCGGAGCCCTGTTCCTCCATCAACAAAGAAAATATGGACTAAGTAAGAGACAAAATACAGGTCTCCAGTTCTGTCCCTGACTGCACCCCACCTTCTCAGCCCTGCCACCCATGCCTGGGACCTCATGGAAGCCTCCCTAGCTCCATCTTTACCAATCCTGGTTTGTTCCTGCCTAGTCTTCCTCTCGGCCGAGGCCCTCCTGACAGCCCTCCCCCAAGCTTACCTCCTTTGCTAGTCTCCTCTCCCTTCACCCTGTCCTGACCATTGGCCAAGATTCATCTGCTTCTGTTTCTGCAGACAAAGGAGAAAATCCGGTGGTGCCTGCTGAGCCCTGTCCTTACAGCTGTCCCAGGGAGGAGGAAGGGGAAGCCATCCCCATCCAGGAGGATTACCGAAAACCCGAGCCTGCCTCCTACCTCTGAGCCAGCAGTCCCCAGAGAGGGGTCACCACTGCAATGAAGGCCTAGCTTCCAGCACAGCCCACTGACCATCCAGAAGCAGTGAGACCTGGCACTCCCTATCTGAGTAGCATGCTCTCATCAGGACCCTCTCCTGTGTGCAGACTTGAGAAAGCACCTTTGAGACTGGCAGTGACGAGGACCATGGGAGGACCAGGGTGGGAAGCAGGATGTATCCTGGCCCAGCCAGCTTCACCTCAGTGCTGGAGGGGGCCTGGCATTCTAGTGGTAATACACACTTAAGCCTACAAAAGCCCCACATGCTGTATTTAGAACCTCTGCAAAATAAAGTGACAGCCTGATGCAACACTGCTTCTCTCTGAAATTCCAAGCTCACTACCCAGCCACTCCCAGCCTTCCCTTGGACCAGGGATCTGAGGGAGGAGCTTTCTCCCCTGCAGACTTGTGTTGGGGCGTGCCCAACGGGGAGGAGGGAGAGGTGTGGTACTAACACATTATCAAAAAAGGCTTCCAGACTATGGGGGTTCCTGCTTCTAGCTTCAGTCTCTCCCTTCCTCTCCTCACCTCCTTTTCCCTGCATCTCCACTTTCTTGGGGCTGGTGGGAAGCAAAAGGGTGTATGCAGTGAAGTCAGGTCTTGAAATCACCCGGGGATTTCTGAGGGTGGAGGGTGGGGTGGAAAGGAGAACAGTGAACAGGACTCTGGCACCAGCAAGAAATGGCTGCACCCAGAGGCAAAGGCGGCAGCAGTGCCGCTTCCTCAAAGAGAAAGTGAAAGTAGGCAGAGGACAGAAGAGAAACCCACAGGCTGTCGGCCACCAAGGGGTATTTGGAAAGACCCCTCTTCTCCAGCGGGGAGCGGCTGTGGAGAAGCAGCAGGAGGGGCCTGAGAGCAGCCCCCATGGGCGCCGAGGGGTGGTGCCTGCTGCTCTGCATGGCTCTGTCCCAAGCGGCAGACACTGGTGAGTGGGGAGCCGGCAGGAGCAAAGTGGTGGGCTGGGGAAGCACCAGAAGGGGAAAGGTGCCAATTGCTTCCCAGCCCAATGGGGGAAAGGCTTTGTGGCTGACAAAGGAACCACTTGTGTTGGGGAGAGGGACTGAGAACCGTGGGGACAAGGCCAAATGAAGAAAAGGGGGGCCTTCAGAGCGAATGCGGGGGGAGCCACTGACCTACAGGAGAGGGGAGAGCTCCAGAAGAGGAAGGGGTCCCCCAGCGAGGAAATCACTAGGAAGGTGACCCAGAGGCAGGGGAGAGGAAGAAAGCAGAGTACCTGTGGGTGAGCTTGGAAAGTGAGAAGATGGCCGCCAGCACCCCAGGACGGCACACATGTCCTACTTCTCTCCCAGTGGCAGTTTTGCTCACTTATATGCTTTGCTGAGAATTCCTTTGCTTAAAGATAGTTTCTCATTCGACGGTTGGAGACAAAAGTAGAAACGTAAACCTGTCTGAGCACGGCAAATCCAGGACTTTAAATAATTCACACCGAGAAGTGTGCACCTGGAATGGCAGGTGCTTCCCAGAAAGCTGGTTTGGAGGCTGACACGTGAAGAGATAGCTGGGACCCTGGAGGACAGTTTTTACCCTTGATGGCTCCATAGGTGGGGGCAGGGAGTGAGCACAGAAAACAACTTTCTGGGCAGGAAGGTGTGGCTTCAGCCCAGTCTTTGCCCTGCAGCAGGAAAGCAATGGCGGGCAGTGGACGTGGTCTTGGACTGCTTCTTGGTAGAGGAGGGCAAGCACCATGGAGGGTTTGCCAGCAGAAAGGACATGGTGAGGGCCTTGCTGGTGCTGAGACAGGTGCCAGTGCTGGATGACGGCTCCCTGGAAGGCTTCACCAATTTCCAACTGAGCACGCTGGCCAAAGACAGCCCACCTGTTACCTTTGAGGCCTCAGGTAAGAGCTTCCACCCCATGTCCCAGTCCTCTGGACTCCCTCCATTGGAACAGCCCAGTTCTCAGCACACCCACCTACATCTGCTTCCCATGGGCTCAATCTAATCCAACCTCTGCACCACCCTTCTCGCCCAGCGAATCTGGTACAGATTCCCCACGCAGAGGCCTTGCTCCACGCTGACTGCAGCGAGACAGAGGTGACCTGTGAGATCTCCCGCTATTTTCTCCAGGCCAGACAAGAGGCCACTGTGGAGACAGCAGCTTGGTTCATCACCAACATGCAAGTGTCTGGAGGGGGACCCAGTGTCTCCATAGTGATGAGGACTCTCAGGGATGCTGAGAATGTGCCTGTCTTGCACCCCACGGTGCACCTACCCCAGAGCCCCCAGGGGACTGTGCTGACTGCAGGTGAGAAAATGAGAAGCAGCAGAAAGTTTTGTTTTGTTGAGTATCTGGAGATGGAAGGATAGGAGCAAGGGAACAAGCCCACCTCCATCCCAATCAGTCATCTCAGGGTGTCCCCTCGGCCTCGGTCCTTTCTTCTGAAAGACCCAAAATGGGGGTAATTTCCTCCTCACTGCATTGCCTGAGGAACAAGACCTGTGGTGCTCTATTCATGTACGCCGTTCAGAGCAGTCTTAGAGGGCCAGACGCCAGTTTCCTCCCAGTGCAGTGCCAGTCTGGTCTGGTGTCTGACTAGAGCAAAGCACAGGGATACAAAATTTGTTCATGACCCATTATTAGTAAAACCCAGTTCTTGCCCTGTTCAACACAGTATATCCCAGAGGGCACAGGAAATTGAAAACATGCTGATAGGTTTCTCCAGGGTTCACTGAATCCAGTACTTTCTCTCAAAAAAGAGACAACCAAGTCCAAAGATTAGGGAACTTCCCACCTATCGTCAGAAAGCCCCAGAACACTTGACCTTTCTGTGGTCCAACCTAAATTAACCCTGCTACATCAGAAAAGAGAGGGCCTCATGTCTGTCCAGTATAAACCGGAGCCCTGGTGCAGCCCGCTACTCCTTTTATTTTGGATACACCAAACGTACAAAAGGTGAAAGAGTAATATAATTAACACCTATGGCGCATTCAGCCAGGTCCACCAATTGTTAACATTCTGCCACATTCTCTCTAGATAGACACATATCCCCTGAACTCATTGAAAGTTGCAAAAATACCAGCACTTCCCTGCAAAACGCTGTTATGTACAGCATGTGGTTTATAGCATTTGGCTTATAGCCAAAGGCAAGATTATTCTCCTTCATAATCACAGAACCATCACCTCCGCAGACCAAGGTGGGGAGTGCTCTCCCGTGGTTCAGACAGTAAGGGGGTGCAGTGTGTGGAGAATTTAAGAACATATTTGCTAGGGCAGCCCTTCCCATCGCCCCCAACCTACTGCTTGTTACACTACTGGGCATCATATTCAAGTATCAATATTTTGAACTTAATACATTGATATTGTCAAATATAAAGTCCAAATTCAAACTTCTCCAATTGCCCCAACAATGTTCTTTATAGCCTTCTGTTGTTTGTTTTTTTAAAGTCCAGTATTCAAACAAGGATCATGCACTGCATTTAGGTGTCTTGTCTTTAGCTCCTTTACCCTAGAACAGTCTTTCACAGCCCCAACATTTTTGAAGAGCCCAGGCCCCCACCATTTGGATTTGTCTGATTGTTTTCCTCATTAGATTTAGGTTCAGCATGGCTCGCAAAAATACTATGACTGTGCTTTTTACACTCTTACTCCTTCTTAGTCTTCACAGCAGCTTTGCCTTCGGCAGGTGAGCCTGGCAACACTAAGTGACTTGTCCAAGGTCACAGAGCTATAACGGGAAAGAACCAGGGGTCCAAAATTTTTTCTCCTACTCCAGTGGTTCCTACCCAAGAGCAATAGTAACCCATAATTTTGCATGCGTGTGTTCCTGGTGAGCAGTCCATAGCTTTCTTCAGATTATCCAGGGGCGACTCCAAAATAGCTAATGTTACCTACCACATGTGCCACGCCGCCTTTCCAGAGCCCCATGTCATTGGGGTTCCATCTAATGGGAAATGAGCTCACCTGACCTCACTGTCCAGGAAAGGTGGCAGGGGTGGAGGTATGCCCACCGTTCAGAGATTGAGTGGCCTCAAGCAGAAGCTGTCTACCATCATCCCTCTTTCTCTCACCACAGTGGAGCTGCAAGTGTCAACTCATACCCCATCCCTGAATATCCTGCTGGGATCCTCAGCCTCCCTGCACTGCGGCTTCTCCATGGCACCAGGCTTGGACCTCACCAGAGTGGAGTGGCGGCTGCAGCATAGGGGCAATGGCCAGCTTGTGTACAGCTGGACCATGGGGCAGGGGCAGGCCAAGCGAGAGGGCGCTACCCTGGAGCCTGAGCATCTCCTCATGGCCGGGGATGCCTCCCTCAACCTACCCAGCCTCACTCTGAAGGACGAGGGGGCCTACATTTGCCAGGTCACCACCTCTCTGTATCAAGCTCAACAAATCATCCAGCTCCATATCCAAGGTGAGGCCAGAACTCGCTGAGCTGGGGGAGAGGGGAAAGGATATGCTTACTGGGGGTGTTGTCCAGAGTGGAGCCCAAATATAAGGGCACTTCCTGAGAGGAGCCACATCCCCACAACCTAAATGCCACCTCCATCCTGCAAGTGCGGACAGCATCAGACTGTCTCCTGTCACACTCCAGAAGTCCACCGAGAGCCTCCCCAGCCCAAGCTCCATGGCCCTGCCCCAATCTCATACACAAAAGGAGCAGCAGCAAACGGAGGAGGGGCAGCGGGAGTGGTCCTGATCCAGAGGATAATTCCCTCACTGAGACCCTTTGCAATCACTGGCTTGCAGTGATAAGAAGCAAGCCAACCTTTAGTTGGTCTGACCATTGTTCAATTACCTGTGGAAGATGGGCCCCTTTATGGCCTGCATCCAGGGTGGACCCCTCACTCATCCCTTGGCACTCCACTGATGAAACTTCAGCCTCCACAGCCTGTCTCACTCTCAGCAGGAACAGAAAGCTTCAGGCTCCTGTGCTGTCCCATCCTCTGGAATCTTACTCATTCTTTCTTCCAGCTTCCCCCAAAGTACGACTGCGTTTGGCAAATGAAGCTCTGCCACCCACCCTCATCTGCAACATAGTGGGCTATTATCCTCTGTATGTGACTGTGACATGGACCCGAGAGGAGCTGGGTGGAGTCCCAACCCCAGTCTCTGATGCCTCCTTCTCCAGCCTCCGGGAAAGCCCAGGGGGCACCTACAGCATCTCCTCCTTCCTGACAGCAGAACCTGGCTCTACAGGTGCCACTTATACCTGTCAGGTCACCCACATCTCCCTGGACAAGCCCATTGAGGCCAGGGCCTGGGTTGCCCCACCAGGTACTGGGATACCCTTCTCTCTCCACCTCTATCCTGGGCTCATGGCTCTCCTACCCCCAGCTCATCTTTGGTCTTGTGCTGTTTCCCACCAGGCTTTATTCACAGTCCCAGTTTCTTCTTCCCCAAGGTAGCAGCCTCCATAGCTGCTACCACACATCTTGAGACTTTGGTACACCCAGGTGCCGGGGTACCAGGCAATGTGCTGGAGATCAAGATTGAACAATTCCTGATCCTGCCCTTGAGTTTAGTCCAGTTGGAGGGACCAATTAGTCAGGCAGGCAAGATGACCTGGGAAGAGGGGAAGGGGGATGCAAACGAAGTTAGCTAGCTCAAGGTGGGAAGGAAACACCAAGACAGAAAGAACGGCATGTGTGAAGGCCAAATATAAAGCAGCCTAAAGAGGATTTGGGGGGCTGCACAGTTAGAGCCAAGGGTGTGCGGGAAAAGGGGGAAGTGGCCTAAAACTTGAGAGGCAGCTACATGTACTGAGCATTCACATGAATTGAGCACTATAGGAAGCACTTAGATGTATGATCCTCATGTATGATCATGACTCCCATTGTACTGATGAGGGAACTGGCACTGACAGGTGTTAAGTAGTTTGCCCAAAGTCACCTACCTAATAAATGGTAAAAGGTAAAATGTGAAAAATAGGCAGCCCAATTACCTCCACTGTTTGAAGCTCCACATAGAGCTTCAAACCCTCCACTGTATTAGTGGCCGATCCCGATGGGCCTTCAAGCTGGAATCTCATCCTGAAGCCAGAGTGTTATTAAAAGTTTTTAAACAGGAAGAATCAGTATCTCGGATGCAAACATTCAGGAGCATTGGGTATTATTCTTATTTGGTGGCTCACTAACCAGTAAGCTTCCCCAAAACCAAGGTTTTCTTTCAGCTCACGTCACTCCCCCGATATTTATAAAATTCTAGTTTGTCATACAAGCACCCAACAACCTTAAGCAGGTAGAATGCTGCTGTGTGCCCAGTTCCTGCGTAAGAGCGGAACACTTGAGGAGTGTGTCTGAGTGCGTGTGTGAGTTCCTGGATGAGGAACTCACACACACACACACACACACACACACACACTCACACACACTCCTGTGTCCCCGCTGTGGGTGCCGGCTCAACACTGATTCCTGCCTACACCCCTCTCACCTACAGAGCAGAGAACGACGACCTTTGGAATCGTTTTTGCCAGCAGCCTCTTCCTTGCACTGCTGTACCTGGGGCTTCAGAGATGGAAAGGTAGGAGCCCGGCTGCCCTCAGCTCTGCCTTACTCATAGACTGTCCTCCACTAACCACCTCCCCACCCAGACCAGGGATGAAGCCCAAGCATCCAAGTTCCAGCCAGCCCCCCACTGTAGCCCCCAGCTTTTGAGGTTACCCCAGCCGAAACCAACCTTACTCCCTCTTGTTCTCTCCTAGCTACCTCACCCAAAGTCACCCAAGACTGCAAGGCGCTCTTGGTAACCAGTCTACTGCCTCAGAGTAAAAAGAAAGAGTAGTCGTGTTCTCCCAGAAGGACTCTAAGCCAATGCCCAGAGCCCAAAAAGACCCCAAGAAAAGCATGAAGAAAGCACAGATCATGGGGCCACTGGCTCTGAATATGTGCAAGACTGTGCCTTCCTACATCACCTCCCTTGGCTACACAGAATAAACACGAAGAGGTGAGAGGGCAGCAGGAGGGCAGCAAGAAATCTGGGTGGAGGTTCAAACTGGAGCCAGATTTGAGGTGCAGTGGTAGGAAAAGAAAATGGGAAGAAACTGAGAAAGAAGCAAGTGCGGGACAGTGGGGCAAAGGGGTCAGGGTTGGGCCACCGCACACAGACGTTGAACTCTGTCCAAATAAAAGTCCCTTGTGTCCTTGGAGGCAATGCTTTTCCCCTTTTTTGTCTTTCCCCATGCTGGACCCAACAGAGCTGTGTCCCCAAGCCTAGGTGTTCAAGGTATGAACAAAAGGCCCTCAGAGGCAGCCATAGGGATCCATCCCAGCTGCTCTGCGTAACCTGGAGTTGTAATTAAGGTTCTGCTCCTTTAGACAGTTGCTGGGTGTTTCAGGATACCTACAAACTCCTCACTCCCTCAGCTGCGAGGGAGAGATTTCTCTTTTTATTCATTTCTAAACTCTGCCTAATCAACCCAGTGGAACTCGGCACAAGGAGACAGACAGATCTCTGAGAAACCTGCAGTTGTTTGCCAGTGTGAGATCCCCACTCAATTTCCTGTTGTCACTTCCTCTCACTAGCACCTGGAAGAGTTGGGCTGCTTCAGACATGAATGCTGAGAGCGGAGACCACTTCCTTTGCCGACACACAGATCTTTAATCTCGAGAAGACCATCCAACACACATAAGGCCCCCCCTTCCAGCCTAAAGCAACATCAGACCCCTAGAAATAAACAGCACTCCTCTCCTCCCCCTCTCTCCTCAGGTCCTCCAACCCAAACAACAACCAAGTCAGTGTAGTGGTAGAAATTTGTATTTTTTGCCTTCGTTCAGAATACATGAAATTGGTAAATACGCCACATGCCTTTGGTGAAGTACAACTGTTATTATTGTATACAAGTATGAGACCGGGGTTAGGAAAAAAGACAGAGAGGTGACGACAGACACGCAGTGGAAACCCCACATCATCTCATGGCAAACTGAAGGGGATGTGGGAAGCTCTGCTTCATTTGACTGCGAAGTCCCAGGGTTTAGTTGCATAACTGCTCATGCACATGGGTGGTAGGAAGGAAGGGGGACAGCAAAGACACAAAAGGGCATACAGGGTGGGATGAGAAAGAAAGTAGAAGGGCTAACATCTCCGCAGACAATGCCAACTATATCTGGTGAGCCTCAAATAAACCCAGGAAACAATTCCTGTGGCATGGATGGGTGGGCTAAGAGGGTGAATTTGCTCCAGGCTTGGGACACATCGAGGACAGTGGTGGTTCTTCTCCAGCGGTGACCCCCTGCATTAGGCAAGGAGGAGCCCAGAGGAGAGTGGAGACCTTCCAAGGGAATCGTTGGGAGGGTACAATGACTGCTTTCTTCCAGCTCTTCAGTCCCACCCTGGGGTGGGACGAAGGGAATGTGGGCAACAGGGGCAAAGGGAAAGGAATGATGGTTTTGCGCAATGAAATGCTGCTGCATGGAAAGTGAGCATCCAGACCCAGCCCAGCCCAGCCTCAGCCTCCTGCTGCCTGTGGACCGGAGGACAGAAGAAATGCAGGAGCATAGGTGTGTCCCCTTCTGTTCCCTGCCTGACTGCCTCCCCTCACACCTGAGTCTAACCCACTCAATACACTACTCTGAAGCCCAGCAGTGGCGCCCAAGACAGGCTGAGTAGCTCCCATCCTCAGATTCCACTGTCTGTACCCACAAACCATGCAAAGAGGAAAAAAGGAAAGGAGGCAAAGTGGAATTCAGGTGGGATTTTCAGAAGGGGTGTATACTGCAGGAAGAACAGAGAGGTGGCTCTAGGTGACAGGGCCCATGACAGCACAGAATGTCTACAGAACGTCCAGCCGCCTACCCCGAGACTGAGTCAGAGGTACACGGGACCTCTCTAAATACTCAGAATCGGCTAGGCCTCAGAAGGACGTTTTGCCTCACTCCTGTCTTTGGCAAGTACATAGATGTGGTGTGAGGAGGGAAGTCCCTGAAAGTCCCCAAGGACCCTCACACTCCTTAATCAACAGGAAGGGAGGAGCAGGACCCTCCTTAACAAGAGGGCAAGGAGTGGATTCCTCTGAGCTTGTTCTTTTCAAATTAGGTCCTCTACTCACGGCTTCTCTCTAATAGGCATTTTCTCTTTATCAATGCCAACAATTAAAACTAACTGAGAGTCCCAGACTTGGGCTATGTGAAATTATTTGGTGCTCTCATGAACAGTACAGAATGCTGCAGGAAATGTGGACAAGAGATAGGCCCTTCCACTCATGAGCTTGAGACTGCTTCTAGGATGGCAATGAGAATTCTGGTATGTTCACAATTAACGTGTTCTCCAGGTCTCTGGAGAACCACATAAAAGGCTCTAAGATCCCTGAAGACGTAGAAAATCTTGGACTAACAGATTAGAAATAACTCCAAAAAACAAGTTCTACTATCTAATAGGGTATTGCATCAGGACCAAGTTGGACTTTGGGCCCACGCAGGATCCTCTTCAGGCCTGGCACAGAAGAGCTCCCAGTGACCAGGGCAGGCCTGAGTGAGCCACCATTTCTGCAGGTGTTCGTGGCTTCCTCCTGCCAGTGGCCTTGCTTTCCCTGGAGACACTATGGGCACGGATACCCTTCTCACCCCCAATCTTGGCACTTTCTTGGGCACGTCACTACAGCTACGCCCCAACCCCTTCCCTTAGCCTCCAACTCTTTTTGGCTTTAGAGGAATTTGCTAGTATAGAAGAAGCGGATAGTGAGGAGGTGCCAGCGGTTGCTCTTCAGGTAGTTGCTCAAGACTGCGCCACGAGCAGCATTTCTAGTGTTGAGGGACAGAGTGCAAATGAAGCAACAGAAAAGGAGGAATGGCCGATGGAGAAGCCTGGGCTGGGATGGAGGAAGGCAGATGGGGAAGTTTGTTGAGAGAGCAAACAAGGAGAGGAACATGAGTTTGGATGGCAATGGAGAACAGGGAAGGGGTGGCACATTCTCAAGTAAAAAAGTAGACTGGACACAGGAATCAGGAAGTTCCAGATGGAAAAGAGAGAGACAGGAGAGAACAAGAGGACAAATTACATCAAGTTACTAGACATCCAGGTCTTTCAGTTGTAGGTGTCCCATCCCCATGTCTCCCTCTGACTCAAGACAGTGACAAACAGCATGGCCCCTCTTCCTCAGAACAGGAGGGACCATCTTCCCACAATATCTTGCAGAGGGAAGCCTTGTCCATCGAGAAAGTCTTTTGTCTTTGACACCTGCCCTCCCAAACCCAGTGATGACCCCACAGCAGTGATCTCCATACCTCAGTCAGAGCAGCCCCACTCCCCAGGCAGGCAGGCAGGCAGGGCTGGGAGAAGACTCCAGGACCTTCCCACCTCTTCACCCCACCAGCAACCTCAGCGATACTTACTTACAATAACTACCACGATGATGGCACAGATAGCTCCCAGCATGATCATCATCTGAGGAAACATCGACAAAAAATGGGTCCTTGGACTTGGGAAAGAAGGAGGTAGGACTAGAGATACGGGAACAAAGCTTCCTCTGTCCTTGAGACAGTGCAAGAAACTACACATCACCCAGGAGATCTGCAGGCCTCTTGGGGAGGGCCCAACCTTCATGCTCCCCCTCAGACAACGACCCCTGCGCCACAGCTGAAGCTCCTCAGAACTATCAGATCCTTTGCAGCTTGCTCCTTTTTCCTTAGTTCCTGTCGCTTTGAAAGGAACTGCAATGGAGGTGCAGACTTTGGATCTTTAGTCAGCTGGTTCATTTTCCATTGTGTTCAGCTCATTCCTAAAAGCTGCAGGTATTTAAATATCTACCCACCCAAGTCATGGTGTAAATGTTAGGAGTGTGAGGAAGGACCAGGTGAGAATTTTTCCAGAGGTCCTTTGGGAGCAGCAGCTGGGTGGGGGAAGCAGCCTGACTAACCGTTTCCGAAGGCCTCAGGGTATTACTGGCTCCGGGGTAAAGGGTCTGAATACTCTGGCCTACCCTGGTGGCCAATTCGGGGTAGTGCAGCTCAAGGAAGCTTTCAAGACCTCCTCCCAAGAAGAGTTCTGCAGGGCAAAAACCCTGTACCACTAAAGGGAAGGAATGTAGAACCTGAGGGTTTTCTTGCCTTCTATGAGTTGCAGCCCAAGAAAAACAAGGGGGAAAGGACAAGAAAATTCACCTTGCAGTTTTTCCACCAATACTTCCTCTTTAGCTTGGCAGCACTGCTCTCAAATTGTGATGCTCCCATCTGCAAGGCATCAGCTCGGTCATCCAGTTGTGATAGTATCTCGTCCCTCTTCAGGACCTTGTCCATATTCTCACGCATGAGGTCCACCACCTGAGGGGGGCGCAGAAGCAAAACTGCTAAGCTCCCCACTAGAGACAGGGGAAAGAACAATAACAGGATCACAAGTTTGCCCTGTGAAACTCTAATGAATGGATGCCTTGCCTCCCAAAGCCTTTAGCTATCTCTCTAGAAAAAAAATGAAAGTTTCTAAGCTTCTATGATTTAGAAACCCTCAGAGAAAAAGCTCTCCACCTACCTCATCTACCTGTGCCTGGGTTTGCTGTAGTCGTCTGTTACTGGTTGTATTAGGGGGAGGGCCAGGGGGACCCCCACCTGGGGTAGTCCCTTCTGCCCCTTCAGCAGGCGGCTGAGCTGGAGCAGACCTATGGAGAGAAGTGGAAAAGAAAGGAATCACATGCATTCTCACCCCACACCATCAAATTTATAGCCATTCGGTTACTATATGCAATTAGAAGGGGTTCTAGCTCCTTGGCCATACCAAGTAGGGAGATGCAGCACAGGGTCAAGAAGCAAAAGATGAAAGATTCTGTAACAAGATTTAGATGGGGCTCAGGGACATCTGGGGTGGCATCAAAAGATCTTATTTGGGCCACCCTCTGCCCAATCTCAAGCATATCCTCTGACACAATGGTTACAGGGCATAATGTGCCAGCTTTGACCTAAATGGCATGTCCCTGACTGTCAGAAGCCTTTCATTTGAAGTCAACTGGAAACCTCTAATTCAGGTTAGAAGAAGTTTGTACAAAAGACTGAACCCTCAGGTGAAGGCTATGGACAGAACAGCTTTTTTTTTTTCTTTCAAAACCTAAATCTAAAAAGAAAGAGCAAACTGACAGACTCTGCTTAAGGGAATCCACCTACTGGTTACATTCCACACAATAATTAGTACCTTGGGACTGCTGTAAGGACAACTTGGAGAATCACCAAGGTGGAGTGAGTCAGGACAGTCTGCTTGCTTTGGCAGAGAAGATGGAGGTTTCGCTTAGACAGAATTGAGGCCAACAGCAATTATGTTAATTATCAAAGTGTTCCAAGAGCATAGACAGGAGGCAAAAATAAAGGAGATGGACCTCAATGTACATGCATTGTAGACATTCTGTCCCTTTCTTTTCTAGATTTGGCAACATGTCTCAGGAACCTACTGTAGTTCCTTATGTCCCAAAGAGAAATCTTAGCTCACACTACTACAAACAGTGATTGTTCTCTTTCCCTTAGCCTTAGAAGGGATTTACCTAGTACGAGGTTTAAAGATAAACTCCTTTTTAAGTCCCAACACATGCAGGCTAAAGTCACCTCCTAAAGTATTCCCAGAAGTCTAACCTAAGGCATGAGATTTTCTCTCCCAAGGAAAAATCCACCAGCAGGAGGGAGATCTCTCAAATTTGATGGAGAATAGAAATTACAATAACTCTTCAAACAGAAGCCTAATCTCACAAAAACATACCTCACAGGAGTAGTCTAAGAATAAATGATCTAGGGATTAAACCATCACAAAAGCACCACAAAGGAAATGCCTTTACTACTTACAATAGAACTAATACCCAGAAGTTCTTCCTCCCTAAGTGAATTTCTTTTCGTCTAAAAAGTTAGAGAACAACGCCTCAGCAAGGCTATACTAGCAGATTACACCCAATTTATCCCCATTTAAGGATTCGTTTTCTGATTTCTAAGGCACAAAGGTGGCAAAGGAAAGATACAAAGCCATGGAAGGCACAAGACTCTTGCACTACCACTGAACTAAGCAATCCAGTTCTCTGACTGAAGATGGAAAAAAATCAATGAGTACGTAGAAGCCACTGTTTGGTCTTGGAAGCAGTCCAGAATGTTGGCACCAATGACAAGATTAAGTAAGGTCAGAGACCTCGTGATGCCCTGCTAGTCACCACACTTTCTCCATCTCCTTCTGTTCATCCCACATGGGTGCTACTAGAAACCAGTCAGCTGAGAAGGATCCTCCTTACCAAAATGAAAACAGATGGAATCCTAGGCCTCGGCCAAAATGCATAGAATGTCACATAGTTAAAACTGCAGAAATCAAATAGAGAAAAAGTAAAATGGTTATAAAGCACTTGAAGGGACCATTCCACTTACTATTTGTTAGAATCTGGGAACGCTCAACAGCAAAATATCCAGAACAGTTACAACCCTTATGTATTATAATTAAGTTTTTTCCGTGTGTGTGTGTTTGTTACTAGGAGAAGCAACACAAATATATCTTGGACCAGAGCAGGACTTCACAAAATAAGAAAGGGAAAAATCTCTATCAAACATATTGTGGTCTTGACAGGGACAGACTTCGTCTAGCCATGGTTCTCCTTCAGGATCTTCGGATGGGATGATGTTGAAGATGGTCAGAGACTAAACTTAACGTGTTGGAGGAAGACAGCTCTATTTCTCTTCCAAATACTTGGCTAAGACTCAATGACAGGAAAACACCTCAGTGTGGCCTTGAGATGAATGGATGCTTGAAATCACATGGCACTGCCCCTCCAGCTTTTCTGAGCTTTTCTGCTCACCTGGTGCCAGATAACTGGCAGATAAGTTTCTGGAGCTTTTCTCACTGCCAAGGTGGGAGTGGGGTAACGCATCACAGTTGGGGTGAGGGACATACACAAATCCAGATTACAGAGCAACCCAAGTTACTAACTGGCAGGTGCACCAATGACTGTCTTTCCAGAGGCCCTATGTACAGATTCATCAGACAAGGACGAGCCTCGCGCCCCCTACCCAATGACTCCATGCCCCACCTTCGTTCGCCCTGTCCTGGGGGCTCCACTACACGGAAACTTAAATGAGGCGCCCTCAGGCAAGAAGAGAGGGTGCGATGAATGTGAGACCCCCGCGCCCCTGCCCCGCCCGTGGGATGCTGGCTATGGCTGGTGCAGGAGAGGGGTACTGCCGCCCTCCCTGCGGGTGGTCAGGTCTGGGGGCGACGCGCAGTGTTGGTTCCCCGCGTCGCTGCAGCTGCTGCAATGCGCCATTTTCCGTCGCGCAGAGTCTGGCACTGGCAGTTAGAGTTGGCAAGGAATGTCGAGCCCCCCACACGAGAGTCAACTCACATTTCTCTGACAGGGGGAGGGTCGGTCTCCTCTCTGGAAGATGCGGCAAGACACCCAGCGACAGGAACGCTGAGGCTGAAGTCGACGGAACTGCAGAGCTCCGCGTGTAGATGACCACTCGGAGATGTAACTGCGGTGGAATTTACTGCAGCTGCCGTGCAGGTCCTGTCTTTATTAGTGCCGGCCACGCCTTCCCGAAAAGGTTGACAACGCCGCGGCCCAATCCACGCCCGGGACAAGCGGCCGTCCAGAAGCTAAGCCGGAGCAAACTGGCCAATCAGAGCTTTCCTCTCATCCGGACTCCAGAAAGGAGCGGTCGGGAAGTTAATTCACTGACCAACACTGTAGCTGGCTTATCTGACTAACCGAGGACCTGGCGTTGTGGAAATACGCGCCTGCTCTCTGGAAGGGCGACTCCAACAGTTTTGGTTAGGTTTTTTTGTGTGTCTCCCAGCCAATCGCTGAATTGTTTCCGAAGTCCCGGCTTGCCCAAGACCCCAGCGCCCGCAGCTGCAGGCAATCAATCTTGCCGCTTCCCGGGACAGCTGCGGGTGGGTCCCCGCTCACAGTGGCCGGGATTCTGGAGTCCTAGTGAGGCAGGAGACAGCATAGGAAGAACTCTGAGACTGCAATACTGTTACTGGCCAGCATTTATCACCCTGATTGCCAGGAAACGCCTTTTACCAATCAGGTAGAATAAGTAGCAAACCCAAGCAGGGAGGAAGAAGGAGACAAGTCTCACATGCTAACTCAGCAGTCCTGAGCCTGGTCTGATAATATTGCCAGGTGTTCCAACATCACAAGAGACACTATGTTAGCAAGAAAGAAGTTAAGTCCTTGAAATTCTATGTAGCACTTCCACTACCTGGGAAAGAAAGCCTTGAAACTGTGCTTTCCTCCCAAGGTCTGAATGTGGGAGAGGGTCCACGAGGCCCAAAGAAGAAGCCCATAAAACAACTTTGGTTAATTGCCTACCTCTGGTCGACTGTTTTACGAGGGAGTCCCTGGTGCTTACAGAAAGAGCCCATAAATAACTTTGGAAAGTGCCCAATTTTAATTAACTGCTTCGTGTCACATATTTTTACAAGATGAGCAAATGGGGTCTGGAGCAAGACAAGGATTTGGGTTAACAGACCCCCACACATACCTAAGTTTTGGTAGTCACATTCCCCCAGGAAAGCTGGCACCGCATTTACCCCTTAAACAATATGTAACTTTTTCCCCTCCTATCCCACCAACTATATAAGTCCCGAGAACAAAGGGCTCACTCTCCCCCTCCCCCTCTCCCTCTGACTCCGGGTTCTCTTGGCTCTCAGACCACAGGGCCTCTGGCCGCCTGGCCTCAGGCTGCCCAGGGGCTTGCCACCCTGGTCTTCAGCTGCTCTTGCTCTTGCCACCCTGCTTTGCCCTGAAACTTTGCCTTTCACCCCCTATTCTACCCAGGCCTGTTTTCTTCCAGGGGAACAGGCCACTAAGAAACTAATTACATACTACTAGATTTGCTGATATGTAATTCTTTACATGCATCAGCAAGAAGAACCAGGTCTCTCTCATCAACACTAGGGAAGGTAGTGGTTGGTCAGTCTACACACATCCCTGATGTCCAAACCTGACCGGCGTTCCACCCCACCTGCCTGCCTGGCCTCCTCTGAGGAGGTCAAATCCATCAAGGCAGAATGGCCCATATAAAAAGATACCTACCTAATATGCCAGATATTAGACTACTGCAGTAATTGAACATGTGCAAGACAAGCCCTGCCCTCTTGCACATATGCAAGTGGGGATGAGGCTTAGCTCACGGGGAAGACAGACACAGATACACATTAAACCAAGCAAAATCAAAAAGCAAAAATATTGAGTTCTGAGACTTAGCCGAATCAAAGTAAAAGGACCTTAAAAAGCTGTCCCTTGCCTCCTTCCATTTTCCAAGGCATTGATACTCAACCCCAATATAAAACCTCTTGGGAGCTTTTAAAAATATGAATGCTTAGGACCCTAGCTCAGATTGATTTCATTGGTCTAGGATGGGTCCTAGTCTTTTATTTTTTTAAGGCTCTGAGCCCTGGCTGGTGGGGCTCAGTGGACTGAGGGCTGGCGTTTGAACCAAGGGGTGGCCAGTTCCATTCCCAGTCAGGGCACATACCTGGGTTGTGAGCTGGGTCCCCAGTTAGGGGTACACAAGAGACAACCACACATTGATGTTTCTCTCTCTTTCTCTCTACCTTCCCCTCTCTCTAAAAATAAAGAAATAAAATCTTTTTAAAAAAAGTTTAAAGGCTCTGAGAAGTTTCTAACATGTAGCCAGGATTGAACAGCTCTGGCCTACAGGGTTTTAAAAAAAACATATTTTATATATATGAAGAATATATATATATTCTTCATCCTGGTTGGACTTGTAGTAATTTGGTACTATTTTCCTATCCAAACTTATTTCCTGTTATTAGAAAAAGATTAGTTATGTGTTAATGATCACTAACTTAGTTCTGTGAACCTGTCAGTAGTTCCCACCTGTGTTCACACACCTGTGCTCCCATGACAAGGCCGCCACCCATTCCCTCACCAACATGACTTATCTTCTATTCATCAAATCTCCTGCCCATAGATGTTTTTGTTCATACTTAACGTGGATTTCCCATGTTCATCAGCTGAACTTTCCCAAGACTCAGTTCAAATGTTATCTTTTCAACAGATACCTTTTCTGGCTACTCCCCATCCCCACCAAGTAAGAACTCTCATAGAAGTCTCTAATTTTCTTATGTAATTACCATATTCAAATTCATATTGTTTACATACATATCTCGAATAGAATGAAAGCTACTGAGTTAGGAATCAATCCTGACTTAGTGATTTATGTCCTCTAAATAACCTTGCACATAATGATTTAGTATTAATTGAATGAAAATGTTACATACTGTTTCACACCTAAAACAAGACTGTTCTGTCCTTGAAAACAAGACCTTTTGTAGTTTCACAGCAGGAAGCATTCAGTTCAGCCCGTTGAATTGAACTATCAATTTTCTCTTCCCTAATAATCACATATTCTAGTAAAACATGTACATGTAATTCTTCAGAGCACCTTGCACTTAACACCATCAAATATTTGATTTTCTCCTCTCCAATCCCACCAAATCACGTAAAGTATTCCAGAGCCACTCATATTTCACACCAACCTCTCCATTCTTATATCTAGCTTCTCTCCAGCCATCCCTTTGAAAACTCTTCCATATGATGAACCTGACACTTTAATATTTATGTAAGACCCAGGATCATATGTTCACACATACCCATTAATGTTTCTCTGAAACCCACTTTTCACTTAACGAGTAGTTGTTAATCTAGTTTCACTTCTGTTGAGCCTACCAAATTAAAAAGTGCCAAGAAAGACACGAAAGGTTACTGAGGTAGACTGCGAATATGGCTGTTGACAATTCTTCAAACCCCTGTATAAGTGCATGCTTCTCCCAACCTAAACACGAAGTGCATTCACTCAGAGCCTTGAATCTGGGCTGGCCTGTGACTTATTTTGACTGTTAAAATGGAACATAAGTGATCATGAAACTTCTTCGCCTATGCCTATCAAGTCTTGCAGTTTCCATCTTTAACTTTGGGATCAAGCCTCCATGTAAAGAAGTTTGGGCTAGACTACAGAATAAGGAGCCATGTGAAAAAGCATCTCAGCCACCCCAGCTGAGCCACCAGACTTATCAGTGAAGACATCTTGGACATTCTAGCTCTGGCCAAGCTCCCAGCTGAATGCATGACTGACCCCAGCCCATACCAAATGGAGTAGAACCACCCTACTGACCCCAAAGAACCTAGAGTATGAATTAATAAATTGTCGTTTTCAGTCACTAAGTTTTGGGGTGGATTGTTATTTAATGGTAATTGAAGCAAGCACTTACTTGAAAGGATTTGGATCAAATAAAAGACCTAATATCCTAATTCCTCTACCTTCAAATCCAAACTTTTATCTGTAATTTTTTTAAACATATTTCCATTCATTTCTTCGGGTTTTTCTAATTGTTGACAACTACACATACTTCAGAGTGTCCTTACCATTTACATTTGCCAAACTCTGTACTAAATATTTTACATGCATACTTTCATTCCTCACACAACCCTATGAAGAAAGTATTATATTATTCCTATTTGACAGGCTAAAAAAACAAAGTAAAACTAGCCTAACAGAAGTTGACTACTTTATGTAGGGCCACAAGAATAGAGTGGTAGAGCTTGAGTTTAAATCCAGACCTGACTCCAAACCCTATGTCCTTAATCAAGAGTCTATACCAGAGACCTTATGCTACTCAACTCAAAACCCCTCCCAGGAAACACAGTAGTACTTTTATCTCACATAAAAGACTTCTTTAAAAGCAACACTGCAAATGCTTTCCCTAGTGTCATACACTTCATTATAGCTAGACCTATCTTGCCATCTTTCAACATACTGTTCTCATGGCGCACCTTATCATTTTTCTTTCCCCCTTGAAATGTTCTACCACTTTTTTCTCTCCTTACTAAAACCCAACCTCTTCTAGAAAACGTCTCCTGATTAGGCCTAATACATTTTTATCTAGGTCACTTATCATCCACATCAGTGTTTTCCAAACATGTGTAATTAAAATCACCTAAGGGCTTTTAAGATTATAATTACCTAAAATTAGAGGAATCATATTTTGAAAAAACAAAAGCCCAGAAACAATCCACTGTAAAGGTTTACCAAAATGGGGCTGACTAAATCATTGTGGTATATAATGTGAAGACATAAAATAATATCCAAGTTATATTAAGTGAAAAAGCAAGGCACAGAACTGTGTATAAAATCCAATTTTTTTTGAAGGAGATACATAGTTTTTAATACAAACTTGTACATGCATAGTATATGTGAAAGAATAAGAAGAATCTTTTAAGAGTGGTTGCCCCTGTGAAGGAACAAAAAAAAAAATCAGATGAGAAAATTTTTCATCTGATACCCTTTTGTAATTTTCAAGTTTGCATTGTATGTATGGATCTTTTTTTTCTGCACTGAACACACACAGATGCATACGACTCAGCTTAGCTCCACAGATCACAGACAGATCTTTGGGGACAGGGACCAGGTTTTGGAAATTGTTAAATTACCAAAATGATTCTGATGCTCAGTCAGGCAAAGCATTCATATGGTACTTAATGCCTCATATTAAAGTGTACATGTGGGACTATTAACTTTATATCCTAACTAGAAAAGCATATGCAGGGAGTGGGTAAAGGATATATTATTACACTTTTTTGTTTCTTCTACAATTCTAAGCTCAGAAAAAGTACCCAATAATTATTTTTGATGAGACTAGTACAGAAATATAATTCCACTTTTGTTACATTTAATTCCAGTGTGAAAGGGTTTTCAAATATATATTTAACATTTAGTATTATGGGGCAACTGAAAATACCACTTTCAATACATGAAATCTCTATGTCAAAAAGTGCCAACAATAATTTTTATTTTTTAAATGCCACAGGTATGGCTAGACTGCAAAGGGCAAGTGGTAAAGTCCAAATCTGAGACTGTAAGACTTAGGGATAAGTCTACATGAATGAGTAAAAGTAGCATCTAGAGGAAAATAAAGTGTGTGAATAACAGATTTTAAAGAAGCCCCATTTTATTATGGAGAGCACACAAATTCCTTTCCTCACAATGAAAAGTGCCGTTTCCCTTCTCATAGTTATGCCTCTTTCACGGTCCCCAGCTTTCTCCTCTATCGGAACTTTCCACGTCGATTAAAGTGTTTGTAGAGATAGCTGATGCGTTTGTTAAGGTTGTGCAGGTCATCAAAAAACATCCGATTTCCAACCATTTTCTTCTTTCGGATACAACGCTGCAATTCATTCCCCTTCCAGCCTCGAAGCCACCTAGGCCCCCTGATCAGTTCTTTGGGGTGCATTTCAAAATTTCCTGTGTAATGTGAGAGAACATGTTAGTTCCAAGACAACAGTCTTGACCAGCTAAGCCATAAGAACACAGTTGCGTGTTTTTTAGGAGCACCTACAGACAAGACACATCAGACTACCGTATCAAGAGCACAGACTCTGGAGCCAGACTGCTTGGGGTTTAAATTCTGGCACTGCCATTTACCAGCTTCGGAAAAATTACTTAACCTCTTCGTGCCTCAGTTTCCTCACTTGTAAAGTGAAAAGGTTATAAGGTGGGTTAAATGAGTTAATACATGTGGGGCACTCAGAACAGTGCCCAACATAGCGTAAACAGCCACATAAGTGTTTGCTCTTCTATTGAGCAGGGTATCATTCCTCCACAGGTGAGAAAAAGCAGCCGTTGCGGCATAACTGCCATTCTTACATGTTGTACAATGGAGTCGAGTCTTACCCAGGATCCCGATGTTATCATACACCCCGAACATGGCCCTCTTCTCGTTCCAACGATCAACCACTTTGCGGGGCGGGACCGTGACCCTTACAAAATACATTCCAGGAACACCTAGGGATGAGGAAGAAAAAGACTGAATCCGGGCTGCTTACTGAGAAGCAGTTCCCAAAGCGTCTCTCTACATTCGCCACTTACCCAGAGAGAAGCTTCTGCAGGCCAGGGGCACCCAGCTCCATAGGCGCCTTCCTGCACCCAGAGCGAGGCTCCCTGCCATTGTTCTCGTCTCTCCCCTACAATAGCACACCGCCCTATCACAAAGTGCTGACCAGACGTGACCGTCAAGGAGAAGACCAGGACGGCACGCGCTGGCCTCACATGGGTACTACCGGTACACAGCCATTTTGGGCCTTACCCAAGTAGCTCTGCGCTCAGATACCTCCTAGGCTCCTCCTTCCCCAGCCACAAGCTCCGCCTTCCGGATCTGGCGCACTAAGGCCACCGTGTGTCACTCACACCCCGCCCCTCCTAGGCGCTTCCGCCGTGCGAACGGGAAACCTTGATACGCCAGAACAGCTGAGGTACTCACTTCGTCGTCTAGGGCTTCCCAAAACTGAGCTTCAAAAAAATGCACTCTTTCATTTCTTTAATTGTCCCTCAACTGTGAAGGAGGTGAAGGTCCAGACCCCGGAACCCAGTGCTTCCTTTCTCTATTCCTAACGCTAATTTTACGCTGCCGCCTGTTTTGTTTGTTTTTTCTTTTTAAAATTACCCATACTGTACAGGGGAGGAAATCGGGATCAGAGAGTGAAATGAACTGCTGGACGTCACTTAGCTAAGAAATGGAACTTGGACTGGAGTCTATTACAAACATTCTAAATCTCCGCCCGGAATTGCCTCCTGTCCTGGGGTTGATTGAGCGGGTCACCAGCCCAAGGACTCTACCACTGCAGACGTAGAAACGTGGTATCTCTGAACAACATTGCCTGGGACTTCTCCCCACCGACTAAACGAAAAGAACCCCAAAGGGAATGCGGCTCCCGCAGGACTGGGGGGGCTGGGGGCGGGATCCTAAGTCTAGGTTCCGCCCCCCTCTAGGCGGTGCGGCCGGGCATTCCGGATCATCCGCTGTGATTGGCCGGTTTCTTCATCGGAAGTCGTGATTGGCCCCTTTTCGGCCGTTGAGATTTAAACTTTACTTTTGTTGCTTTGCCCGCGCGCTGCGCGGGCACGTTTTTACCTCCTTTTGCCGAGGATTGGCCAGTTTCTCTACCCGCTTGAGTTCTGCACCGCTGATTGGTGAGTATTGCGCACGCCCTGTTTTTTCCTCATTCATGGTCTGCAACCCGAGTCCCAAGAACGGCCTGGTGAGGTTCTCGGGTAAGGAAGATGTGGTGTTAAGGGAGAGCAGATGATGAAGGACTGGGGAAACAGGGTACGGGGTAATATGAGGCGGTGTTAGGCAGCATAGGAAAGGCAGGGATGTCTAGTGGGTATATCCCTGGGGTACGATGTGGAAGAAACAGTAAGTCTGATAGATCGGCAGAATTTGGGTAGATCGCTTAAGCTTTCTTAGCTTCATTTTCCTCATATGTAAATTGAGCTGTATTATGCACTCCTTGAGAGTGGGATTTGGAGAACAGGATCACATATGATATATTCAAATAGCCTAATAGAACTTGGCACACAGTAAGCAGGCAATAAATGTTAATGTTCTTCCATTCTGAAGCCAGGAAACCCGCTCGCTCTTGCCAGGCCACTGTTCCGGCCTTAGGTGAAACAAGAAGCTTTGCCCATAAAAACAAATAATAATGCAAACATAAGGCATTAACATGCCACTTTACAGTTCTTTACAGACTTTCAATACCCCTTGGCTCATTAGGTCCTCAGAGCAACAATATAAAGGAATCAGAAACTAGTCACCCCCTTTTACAGATGAGGCCTATGGCATGACCAAGTGGTAGAGTCATGAGTAAAATTAGATTCTACTCCAGAGTTGATCTCATATCTTCTAAGATAATGTTATCAGCTTGATGTAAGACTATAAAGCATTTTGTATTGGAGGGGGAAATAATAGAACCAGAAGAAAAGACAACCCTTAGATACAGGTGCTGACCTATTTTCTGTTTGATTTCCAGCCCTGTGAGCCAGTGGGAAAAGGATGTCTTCCCAACTGTATGAGTTCCATCTACCCTTAGCCCCAGAAGAATTGTTGAAAAGTGGAGGGGTGAATCAGTACGTTGTGCAAGAGGTACTGTCCATCAGAAATCTTCCATCGCAGCTTAAAGGTAAGACTCCATAGCTGCCACTGGGCTGAGCCCTTCAAAACAACCATCTCACACATAATTCTATTGTCTGTCTGTTCCACTGCCCCGCTAAGTTCCATGAGGGCAAGGGACATGTCTTTTGTGTTCCCTAAAATTGTCTGCCTACATTGCATAGTAGGATGCATTACGGGAGGAGTGCGCTCACTGACCACCTTATCTCTGTTATTCAGTGAACAGTCTTAAGGTATATGGGGAAAAATTATTTATTACCTCTTACCATAGGCTGAAATAAAGTCCTGGTGGATTTAAGAGTTACAGAAGACAGCTTTCTCAGAGTGCCTGGGACTTTCCTGACTTGTTTCAAATAACACTTTTTTTAGTCTAGAATTCTTGTTTCCAAGAGTGCAATAATGGAAAAAAAAACATATATATGTACAGCTGTGACACTGTAAAATGTGTACAATGCAGTTACCCATTAAAACCTATAGATAGGCAAGGACAATTTATGCATTATTAATATTAAGCAAGACCCCATAATGTCACTGTACTTATTGGGGCAGTCTTATTCGTTTACATTGCTTTGGAGAGGTACAAGAAGACTCTGAAGCCACAGTCCCTGGATTTGAATCCTGGCTCCACCACTCTGACCTTGAACAAGTTACTTAGTCTCTTGGTACTTCAGTTTCCTCATATGTAAAGATAAGAATAATAACCAGTCTCCTACAACAAAAAGGGTCAGTTAACACAGCAGCTTGATAATCTAACTACAGCTTATCTCTTCTTAGCCTTCCCATCATGGTTGCCAAATGGCAACACCTTGCTTTCATGTCCAGAGGTAGAAAGGGGATTTTCTATCTTGTACTTTTTCTTCTTTTTCTTTAAAAATTTTACCAGAAGCTTCTTGGCTGATTTAGCCAAAATTAGATCATGTGCTACTTCTCTAACTAGTTACTAGTAAGGGAAATGGAATTACCCAGATTGGCTAAATTGATTAAAATTATTATCTAGGAGCCTCCCTAAACCTGAACACATAAACATTTGGTAAACAAGGAATAAGGTCGAGTGTGGAGGTCAGCTGATGGGTGGCCAACCAACAGTGTCACAAGTGGACCGCTCCTCTCCTTGTTGTGTCGGTTTCTGCACCACCAATCGCACGTGCCGCACCCTGGAGCGAACTGTTCTTCGGTTATTGTAACGCATTATTTTTTTTAATGGATGATCACTCTGTTTAAGAGTCTTTTTTTTGTAACAGTTGCATTGCTTTTGGTGTTTAAAGTCCTACATACAAGTTCTTTAAATATATAAGATCAAATCATTTAATTTGTTCAACAAGTATGTGCTGATGATATGCTATGTGCCAGGCGCTGTTCTAGGCCCTGGAGACACAACAGCAAACAAAACAGACAAGACGACAAAGTGTTCTCAAGGCTCTCAACAAGTAATAAATAAATACAGAGTTGTACGTGTCAACAAGAAAAATAAAACAAGATAAAAAAGGTATGGTGTACCAAGGTAGGGCCTGGCAATTTATGTTGGATGATCAGAGAAAGCTTGCTGATAGGTGACATTTGAGCAGAGACCTTAAAAATGAGGGAGTGACCTATGTAGATCTCAAGGAAGGACATTCCAAGCAGCCAGAAAAGCCAGTGCCAAGGCCCTAAGGTGGAAAAATGCCAAATGGTAGGAGTGTGGAGTAAGCTAGGAAGAAAGTGGTTAGGTGGGAAGTAGTGCAGATTCTTCCTGAGTCTTTTTCCTCAAAGTGTGGAAACACACTTTCAGGACCTGCGGCATTAGTATCAAAATTTAGGAGCAAATTAGAAATGCTGGATGAAGACACATCCCAGAACTATGGAATGAGAAAGTTCATATTTTAAGATCCCCAGGTAACTCAGACACACATCAGGTTGGAGAAGCACTAGTCTATAGAGTCTCGAAAGTCATGGTAAAGACTTTAGTTTCAGTGTGAGTGAGTCTGAAAGCCATTGAGTGTTGAGCCTGGCTGTGACTCAATTTAACCTTTTAAAAGGCTCACTGTCTACTCTGTTGAAGAGACTGTGAGGCTAATATAGTAATACCAGGTAGCTTGCCTGGGGTGATGGGAGTGGAGAGGATCATAAAAGGTTAGATTCTGAATGTATTTTGAAAGTTTAGCCAACAGGATTGTTTTTGGATCAGATTGGATTTACAGGGCTAGAAAAAGAAGAATCGGGGATTACAGGGCTCTTTGACTTGAGCAACTGGAAGAATGGGGTTGTCATTATTGAGTCGAGGATATGAAAGAAGGTTTAGACTGGAGTTCAGGGGAGAGGTCCCAGCTAAAGATATTTGAGATGTAATATTCAGCACATATAGGGCATTTAAAGCCATAAGATTGGAGTGAACATAGATAGAGAAGAAAAGCAATTTGAAGTCATAAAACCTGAGACAAGTCCAACATTTAAAGGCTGGAGAGATGAGAAAGATGCAGTAGAAGAAACTAAGGACCAGTCAGTCATTGAGACTGAAAGTTAATGAAGAAGCTAAAGTAAGAGAGTATTTGGAAGAGAAAAGGAGAGACCAATTGCAAATTAAGATTACTGGATTTAGCAATGTGACAATTGCCAGCAACCATGATATAAACTGTTTCAGGGGAGTGGTGGAATAGGCTTGCAAGGAAATGGGAGGAAAGATTAGAGACGGTGGTCTGTTTTGCTTTAAGGAGTATCAGAAATGGGGTGATAAGTAGATTCAAGGGGGTTTTTTTCCTTCTGTTTTGTAAGATAAGCATATGTATATGAATGGGAATGGTTAGAGAGGGAAAAGCTGGTGATGCAGAAGGGAGAGGAAATGTCGCAGTCAGTATCCTTCAGTAAGTAGGTAAGACTGTGATGTGGGGCACAGGGGGAAATGGTTTTGTTAGAGCGAGGACAAGTTATCTGCAGTAGCAGAGAGAAGTCAGCGTATGAGCACAGATGCAGGTAGTGCAGGTAAATGCAGAACTTGGGGCAGCTGGAAGTTCCTTTTCTGTCCAGTTCTATTTTCTCAGTGAGATAAGAAGTGATGCCTTTAACTGAGGGTGACTTGGGGAAGAAGGTCTTGATGTAATAAGCAGAGGAGAGGTGTGGAAAATGGCCTACAAGAAAGTAAATAGGCCTAGAAATTTGTAATAGGCTTACCAGAAAATACTAAATCATAAATTTAAAGTGAGAATAGTCAGCATGGTTGTGTGTTTTTTCAAGCCATTTTTAATTATGTGGTAACGTGAATGAAGTAAACAATCAGTTGGACTTAATCCAGATTTGCCAGGGGTATAAATGTGTTAGTGAGAAAAAAATTAGAAATATCATAATGTCTAACAATAGCAGAATAGTTCATTGATTCAGACATACACATTCAGTGGAATGTTATGTGGTCATTAAAAACTGTTTACAAATGTTTTATAATCATACTGCAATATTAAGTCTTAAAAAGCATAACAGGAGTGAAAGTGCAATGACCTCAACAATGGAAATACTGTGCATAGCAAACAGAGTGAAAAAAATTATAACCAAATGTTAGCAGTACTTGTTTCTTTTCCATTTTTCTGTATTTTCCAGATTACAGATGGTGGTTTATAAGAGTGGTTAAGAGCATACATACATATATTGTGCTATTTACTTTATATGCTAAGTATTGTTCTTATTGGTTCACATTGGTTATCTCACTAAATCTTTACCAAAAATTTTGAAAAGTTCTATGAGGTGTGATCTGTTACTACTCCCAATTTGTTTACAGAAGAGGAAACTGAGACTTAGTAAGCTGAGTAGCTTGGCCTAGTAAATGTTCAGGCCAAGTGTAAGCCTAAAGGAGCATGACTCTAGAGTAGATCGGTGGGTACTGCTTCAGAGAAGTAAAGAGGGATATGGTCCAAGAGAATCATTGGTTGTAATAAAATAAAAATTAAAAATTAGGTGATTGATAATCTTTGAGAAAATCATTGTTGGATTGGTAAATCTTAAAAACTAGACTGCAGAAAGATTAGGCAAAATTTAACAAGGATATAATAATAAGGTCAAATGAAAGGTATTGAGCTTTTTTCTTTGTTTTAAAGAAGGGAGACCTGAGCACGTTGGCAGGACAAGAGCAGCACGCCCCCCAGAGGATAAAACCAAAGGTGAAAGAGAGGAGATAAATCTTTGGGTTGGGGAGACAGGTTAGGTTAGCTTTAGAAAAGAAAATCTTTTCGCTTGTCTCAGGTGAAGAATGGGAAGGTGTTGGCAGAGTGATTTGTAGGTAACATGAGGGGTCCCATGCTTTAGGTCTCATTCTTTTTGGTAAAGTAGAAAGCAATCAATCTATTAGAGGAAGGGAGGCAAAGGGTAAGAAAAAACAGAAAGAAAGAACGTGCTCTGAGTCTAGTGCTAGGGAGTACTAGGAATTGGAAGAAATTTTATTTTATTTTTTAAATTTATTTTGGAATTGAAGGGATTTTTTTTTAGCCCTCACCCGAGGACATGTTATTGATTTTAGAGAGGTGGGGAAGGCGGGGGAGAAACATTGATCGGTTGCCTCTTATATGCACCCCAACCGGGGACCAAACCTGTAACCTAGGTACGTGCCCTGACTGGGAATTGACCTTTCAGTCTATGGGATGATGCTTCAACCAACTGAGCCACACTGGTTGGGACTAGAGTTGAAGGAAATTTTAAAATATCATGTTAAAATCGCAGAGAGCCAAGTGTACAACACTGTATTGTGTCAGGTCAACACCAAAAGTGATAATGGAGTACAAGGTTCAAGCTTTATCTTCCAGGCAAACCAACCTGGTTTTGCAGAAGAGTTTGTTGGAATTCTTTTCCTCACAGAAAGAGTTAGGTATACAATATACAACCTGGTTCAAAAACTGACCCCAGCTCCCATACTTCCTTGCCACTCTTGCATGTTGTAAGACATAATTAGACTCTACTCCCCTCTGTGCTGAAGTTTTTATCTATACAATCAGGATGAAAAGAGCACTGAGTTTGAGAATCAAAAGATGCTCAAAGATTTTCAAAATGTAATATAAGTAGTAACAAATAAACCTAAGTGTACTGCAAATGTTTGGCATAATCACACTAAAGGAGTAGAGAAGGAAAGAACTAACCTAAGTAACTTTGAAAAGTATATTTTGACTATATACTATATACAAAAGAACTTTACACAATTATTGCAAGCTAGGTAGTGAATTTATTTTTATAGGGGTGTGGGTTAGCAATCTAAAACTGTTTTATGGGTATACTAGGATGAAGCAAATACATAAATGAAATATGAGCTCATGTTTAATATAGAGAGATAAAAATAGATACAGGTGTGTATGTGTATTCATACATTTATATCCTACTTTTCTCTACTGAGAGGGCCTGAAAGCAATGATACTCCAATAGCAGTAAGCCTAACTAGTGCCTAGAACTGGGTTTCTACACACCATTCTCCCATAAAAGGAGCCAGGGCTCTGCTGAGAATGTTGGTGCCAGGACAGAGTCAGGGAAAGTAAAGATGAGCGGGAACATCTTGTGGTCCAAGAAAGTAAGATAATACAAGCGAAGGGGTTGTATTAGGACAGGCCAAGTGGAAGGAGCTCCCAGTTTGAGCAACAAAATAAATAGCAATAGAAGTGGATTAAGACATAGAATAAAAGAAATATCCATGAATCCAGTCTGATATAAAAGATCATTGAATAAATAATGAGGGGAACAGAACAGCTCATCTTCATAGTGGCATTCCCACTAGTAAGTTAAGTGTACAAGGAAAGATGGAGACAGGAAAGTCACCATATAGTAAATACCACAGTAATAATTGTGGCAGGTAAGAATCACTAGTAGATGTTTAGATTAGTGGGCAAAGGTGAGGATAAACAGGATATTAGCACAGTTTCAAAGTATTTTCCTGCAAGATACTTATTAATTGTGAAGTGTAAAATAATGACTGTACAGAAGCAACACCTGGCAAACACTGCCAAATAATCAAAGTGAATATCACCAGTAATAAGACATTGACATCACATACTTCTTTGTGTGACGCATCTGATGGACTCAACCTCCCTTCCATGGTAATTTGCCAAAAATGAATAACCTCAGTCTAATCACTAGGAAATATCAGACAGTCCCAAACTGAGGCACGTTCTATACTGTAACTGGCTACTAGTCCACTTCAAAAGTGTTAAGATCATGAAAGACAGAAAGATTGGAGGAGACCGAGGAGACACGACAACTGAATGCTTTGTGGTCCGATAGACTGGATCTTGAACCAGGAAGGGGCACAGGTGGAACAACTGGCAGAATTCAAGTAAGGTCTGTAGATTAGTTAATAGCACTGAATTAATTAATGTTAATTTTCTTGATTTAGAATAGGTCTTTGTACTGTGTGATGTGTGATGTTAACATTATCTGGGAGGAAAGTACAGGAACTCTGTACTGGTTTTGCCACTTCTGTAATTTCAAAATTAAAAAATAAAAGATCCTGAGTTTGCCTTCACTACTGCTCTAAGTTGGACAAGTCACATAACCACTCTGAGACTTGATTTCTTTTCCCATAAAATAGGCATGATACTGTCTGCCTTGCCTAACTCAGAGATACGATAAAACTCAAGTAAGTCTTTCATTGTAAAATAGGACAAAGTGTAAGATGCTATGTAGGTTACACTGAAATCAGCTATTTCTTTTGTGATTCTACCCATAAAAGCAAATAACTCAATTTTCTGCCATGAATAGAATTTACCAAAAAGGGCTTTCCCCTTTGTATTGATCAGTTTCTTTCTTTCATCTCTGTAGCATTTCAGGCCGCCTTCCGAGCTAAGGGGCCCTTGGCTATGCTGGAGCACTTTGATACTATCTACAGCATTCTACAGTAAGTAAAGTGTCCAAGGCACTTGAAAAAGAACTGGTGGCTATTTGACCTAACTTTGCACTTTAGCCCTGAAATTCCAAATTATAATTCACCAGTAAATGGTTCTGGGTGCTGATATCTCCACTGATGAGCATTTACACCAATTTGCCACCATATTCATTCGATTGAGCAATTTCACGTGCATTTTTAGCCATTAGATTCTTCAAGTTGGATCTGATCTGTTAGAATGGGCTTGCAGGTTCCTGTCTCACCCCTGCACTTTCTTTCCCTCATAGTCACTTTCGAAGTATAGATCCTGGCCTCAAGGAAGATGCCCTGGAATTCTTGATAAAAGGTGTTTATGGGCTGGGGGGTAGGGGATGGAAGGTGTTTGTTGTTTTTTTTACTACATTTTATCAGCCACATGATGATATCAAGGCTGTGGTGATTCAGTTGGTTTGGCTAAGCCCGGGGACCTTTGACCTATTAAGGTCTGTAATCTTGGTGGGCAATACAGAGTTGTGTGTGTTCACTGTAAGGGCAGACCAACAAGAAATTCTTCCTGCTTTCGAACTACCTCTCTTTCATAGAGGTGCTTCTGTCCAGTTGCCAGGAAGAAATTGTGGTAACTGGAGTGAGAGTAGGGACAGGGCATGTTCATGGAATCAGTGTCAGAGGTCCCAAAGGACTTAGCTTGTACTGTGGCCACTGAGAGATGAAACACAGATCTTTGGTAATCTGATGGCTGCTAGTGCAGGGCGTTTTGAAGTCAGGGTATTTTAACGAAAGTGAATAAAACCAACTCCAGATTCTGCCCCTTGCAGTGGTATCCCGCCATGCTCAGGAGCTTCCAGCTGTCCTGGATGATGCAGCTTCAAGTGTACCAGATAGATGCGCCCACCTAAATGCCCTCAAAATGAACTGCTATGCTCTGATACGCCTCTTGGAATCCTTTGAGACCATGACCAGCCAGACAGGTCTCATGGACCTGGACCTTGGGGGGAAGGTAAGTGGGAGTGCCTGGCTCACTTAACATGGGGCCTGGAAGCGAGGGGAATTGATAGGAAAGAGGGAGATCCAATGATTCTGAGACTCCTTTCTGTTCTTATTTAGGGTTTATGAGGAAGTGCTCACAAGTATCACAACATACCCTTCCATGACAAGCAGTTCTTTTATGTTTTGGAATTTGTCATACTTCTTCTGTATTACCTTCTACCTTGTCTCCACATAGAATAGTTTAGGCACTCAGACTAGCAGATCTTGACTCGTTTTTTTTCTTATTTTTTCCTAAATGTATACGTGATTTTTTTTTAGAGCAAGAAAGCTCGGGCCAAATCAGCCCATGGCTTTGAGTGGGAAGAGAAGAGGCAACCAATTCTTCAGCTTTTAACACAGCTGCTCCAGCTGGACATTCGTCACCTGTGGAACCACTCAATAATTGAAGAGGAATTTGTCAGGTAGGCAGTTAAAATGACTACAGGTAATACTGAGCTTTGAGGAATGAGGGCTCTCTTGCTAGATTTGCCTTTTATTATTATTTTTTAAGATTTTATTTATTTACTTTTAGAGACGAGAAGGGAGGGAGGGAGAGAGGGAGAGAAACAGAATGTGCAAGAGATACATCCACCTGTTGCCTCTCCCATGCCCCCTACTGGGGACCTGGCCCACAACATAGGCATATGCCCTGACTGGGAATCAAACCAGTGACCTTTCAGTTCGCAGGCCCACACTCAAATAAAATGAGCAGAAATCCAAAGACATAGAAATCCCTGGGGCACTCCAGCATTAAGAAGGTGGTGTGATGAGGAGGGACCAGACAAAGAAACTGAGAGGAGGGTCTGGCATTCTGAAAGACAAACAAAGCATGTTTCAAAGAGAAAGGAGTGATCGATTATGTCAAATGGAGCTTAAAAGTCAATTAAGATGAGGACTGAATTGACCAGTATATTTAACAATGAGCCCTGGCTGGTGTGGTTCAGTGGGTTGCATGCAGGTCTGTGAACCAAAGGGTCACCGGTTCAATGCCCAGTCAGGGCACATGCCTGGGTTGCAGGCCAGGTCCCCAGTGGGGGGTGCGTGAGAGGCAACCATTCATTGATGTTTTTCTCTCCCTTTCTTTCTCCCTCCCTTTCTCTGAAAATAAATAACATCTTTTAAAAAAAAAAAACAATGAGAAGTCCTTGGTGACTTTGTTCTATCTTTTATCATATATAGGGGTGGGGCAAAAGTAGGTTTACAGCTGTTTGTAAGGTTAATAATACAATAATTAATAAGTGACACAAAAATAAACTCTGTTCTGCGTACTCATGACTGTAAACCTTCTTTTGCCCACCCCTGTATTCAGGTTCTGTACCAGGATCATAACTGGTTGAAAGTTGGTAACCTTAAAGGCCCAAGTACCTGTCTGGGGTCAGCAAAGCAACTTGGTGTAGAAGGTGGTAGATAACGAAGAAAACTAGAAGACTGTCGCTTTGGGGGCAGTAGAAATAGAATGAATGAGGCAGTGTCCCAGTGTAACTGAGTCCGGACAGCTGATTTCAGCATCTCACTTCCTTTCTCAGTTTGGTTACTGGTTGCTGTTACCGCCTTCTGGAGAACCCCACCATTAGTCACCAGAAGAACCGTCCGACCCGGGAAGCCGTAACACACTTGCTTGGTGTAGCCTTGACACATTATAACCATATGCTCAGTAAGTCAGTCCTTCGCTTTGCCCTGACTTTTTCATTTTGCCCATAATGTCTCATGCTCAGAACTTCCACAGGTGCCACTGTGAAGATCATCCAGATGCTACAGCACTTTGAACACCTAGCGCCTGTGCTGGTGGCGGCTGTGAGCCTGTGGGCAACTGATTATGGAATGAAGAGCATAGTAGGAGAGATTGTAAGGTAATTCTTCCACCTCTGAGTTTCTAATTCTCATTCCTCTCAGGGAGAGGATAAGGAAAGATTGGAAATACAGTATATTCTCTGCAGCACTGGAATCCTTCAGCTATTAGATACTATTCTGACCTTCTCTCACTGGGAACTGAATTATCTTGCTTGGCTGTGTTTTCTCCCTGCATAGAGAAATTGGACAGAAGTGTCCCTTGGAGCTGAGTCGGGACACTTCAGGGGCAAAGGGCTTTGCAGCCTTCTTGACAGAACTGGCAGAGCGTATCCCAGACATCCTGATGTCCAGCATGTGCATTTTGTTAGATCATCTTGATGGAGAGGTAGGTGGCACCCTGGGGGTTTCAGGGTTTTCTGGGGTTGTAAGTCCATTGTCGAGAGGCTCTGTTTTAACAAGAAGGAAGCTTTCATCTGAAGGCAAGTTGTCTGGACTTAATCACTGTGGCAGTTCCTTCCTGTAGAGAAGCAGATGAAGTTTATTGAATAAAGAGCCTATTTCTTTCTCTTTTTAAGATATTTTATTTTATTTATTTTATTATTTTATTTTATTTTTATTTTTATTTTAAAGAGCCGGGGGGATGGGGGGAGAAAGAGAGGGAGAGCAACATTAATCATTCGCCTTTCTCACACCACCAACTGGGGTTCCAGCCCATAACCGAGGCATGTGCTCCGACTGGGGATCAAACCAGTAACTTTTTGATTCGCAGGCTGGCGCTCAATCCACTGAGCCAGAAGAGCCTATTTCAATGTCACATTGGTTTTATCCAGATCTGGTAAAGGAGATGACAGTTCCACAGCTTAAGTCCAGTGAGAGTGACTCCACTGTGACTCTGAGTCCCACCTGTTTCTTAGGATGAAGCCTCTTCCTACGGTCTGACTCACCTTGCTTCCTCTATACAATAAGGTTTCTGAAGTCAACCTGTGGTGTCTCTCAGTTCTCTTTTATCCCTGAACGCTAACCCGGCCATATCCCAGACTGATGCAGGGCACTCCTAGATGAATATCGAGGACAAAGACAATCCACTCATTCATCTAATTCACTTTAACGTCTTGTGCCAGACCCCATTCTCTGGCTCTTGGTCTAGGGAAAACCCCAAACCCTCTTCACTAGATTCTGTAATGGACTTGTTGGCACTGTAGAACTGATACCTGTTTCTCTGAGTTTCCTTTTCTGGCAGTAAAATAGGGGAGTGGGAAGGAAGAGGGTGTTTATAAGTATGGATCAAAGGTGTTGAGACCTGAGTGAAGTAAAAGGCAGCAATTAATGCTTTTCAAATGTATATTGGTGGAGAGGTAGGATTTCACATTCAGCTACCACCATGATTGCCTGCGTGAACCTTAGGGGCAAAATGGTTTTGGGCTCTTGTTTACTTTGACTCTGCATTCTCCTCTGAGTAAAGGCCCCTCTGGGATTCAGCTTTTTCAGTGATCTCAGGGGTGAACACCTAGGCAGTTGACCAGGAAAAGTATAGCTAAGACAGAAACCTTAACCAAAGGCCTTGCCCCTTCTTTGTGCCTGGACCAGCGTAAGAACTTAGGAAAGGGACAGTTAGTAGTGGAGAGCAGAGGCTTGTACCAACTTCATCTCTCCCTCAGAATTACATGATGCGCAATGCTGTGCTCGCAGCCATGGCAGAGATGGTGCTGCAGGTTCTGAATGGCGATCAGCTGGAGGAAGCAGCCCGAGACACCAGAGACCAGTTCTTGGACACCCTGCAGGCCCATGGCCACGATGTCAACTCCTTTGTGCGGAGCCGTGTTTTGCAACTCTTCACCCGAATCGTCCAGCAGAAGGTGAACAGCCTTCTACGTGATAGACGTTGGTAGCATTCTAAGTACAGGCCGAAGAAAAGAGGTATCCGTTATCAAAAATATCAGTCCCAAAGAAGAAACAACCTAGAATTCAGGTTGTTACTACCAGTAATAATGGTCTTCAACTTCCAAAGGACTATACCATGTCCTAACCACTACAGAGTACTCCTTAACTATTTTACGGCCCGTAAGAAAGTTTCTTTGGAATGAATGGGTAGATCATTTAGAGTTCACTTCAAGATCATCTTGAGCAGAAAGGATGATGTGGGATGTGAGCTAATTCTTCTCTTTCCGTCCTACACAGGCTCTCCCCCTGACACGTTTCCAGGCAGTGGTGGCCTTAGCAGTGGGCCGTCTGGCAGACAAGTCGGTGCTGGTGTGTAAAAGTGCTATCCAGCTGCTGGCCAGTTTTCTTGCCAACAACCCCTTTTCCTGCAAGGTAAGTAGACTTGGGCCGTCCACAAAAAAACGGAATTAAATGGAAACAGGGATGGAGTAATGTGACTTAGTGACCCTGATACCCATTTTACCTTGATAGCTTAGTGATACTGACTTTGCTGGACTGCTGCAGAAGGAAACCCAGAAATTACAAGAGATGAGGGCTGAGAGGCAAACTGCAGCTGCTTGTGAGTAGTGACTTGTAGGAATCCCCACCCCAGACAGTCGTCCTCCTGCAGCAGAAACTCCGGTGAAAGAGTCTGAGACTTTCTCATTCAGCTGCAGTGCTGGACCCAGAGGAGGAGTGGGAAGCCATGCTGCCAGAGCTGAAGTCTACCTTGCAACAGCTACTAAAAGTTCCCCCGGAAGAAGAGATTCCTGAGGAAATCGCTACTACAGAGACCACCGAAGTGGTGAAGGGACGCATCCGTCGGTTGCTTGCCAAAGCTAGTTACAAGTATGTGAAAGAATGAGGTACTCTATAATGACCTGTTTAGGCTTAGAGTTTAACCTGTGGGAATCGGCAGAGTATGCTGCCACCAGGTGACGGGAGGTGTTTTTGCTGTAGTGACGGTCTGAACACCAGATTGACGCCAAAGGCACAGTCCACAATTAAGCATGCTTTTATTTTACAGATTTTTTAAAGATTTTAATTTATTTTTATTTTTGTATTTTAATCTTTATTGTATTTTTTTCATTACTTTTTAGTTCCCTTACAATCCCCCTCCGCCAGCAATCACCACACTGTTGTCCATGTCCATGAGTCCTTTTATTTATTTTTAGAAAGAAGGGAAGAAGGGGAAAGAAGCATCAGTGTGTGGTTGCCTCTTGCACACCCCCAACTGGGGACCTGTCCTGCAACCCAGGCATGTGCCCTGACTGGGAATAGAACCAGCAACCTTCCAGTTTGTAGGATGATGCCCAACCCACTGAGTCACACCAGACAGGGCTACAAATGTTTAAAGAAATTATTAAAACAACTAAATGTAAATAGTATTATGTTAAATATGACAAAAGTCCTCCTTTGAAGAAGCAAGCCCATTAGTATAATTCTAGTTGTATAATCTTAAGTAAATTGCTTCATTATTCTGGGCCTCAGTTTCATTATCTGTAAAATAAAAAGTCGATTAGGCCCTGGCCAGATAGCTCAGTTGTTCTGAGCATTGTACTGATACGCCAGGGTTGTGGGTTTGATTCCCAGTCAGCGCACATGCAGAATCAACCAATGAATGCATGAATGAGTGGAGCAACAAAATCAATGTGTCTGTCTGTCTCTCTATCTCCCTCCTTCTCCTCCCCCCTTTCCTCTCTCAGTAAACAACAAAAAAAGTTTTAAGTTGATTAGATCATATGATTCATAATGGCTTTTAATTCTAAATTCTGTGAGCTAATAAATAGTATCAGTGCCACCTTAATCTTTAAATCAACCTAGTATGAATTCTGATCTTAGAGAAGAGGTTTCTCCTAGTGTTTTTGTGACTCAAAAACTTTGGAGCAGCTTGGCAAAAAAATCCCTTAGAGCTATCATCGGGTACTCTAAAACTCGGCCACAATTATTTGTTTAGAAAAGGCTAAATATGAACAGAATGTGGCTGGTTTGCTCTCCACTGTGTCTTTGCATTGTCTCTCTTTGCCTTGCTAAAGCACAAAGAGAGGCTAAGTTTTTTACCTGCTTCTCCTGCCAACAAGCCTGCCAGTATTTTCTCCTATCAGTCAGAAAAACATTTCATCTCACATTAAAGATATCACCTCATCCTTTAGAAATCCTCAGCAGTTGATGCTGGGTTAAGGTCACAGTAACTGATATGTTTGCTAAAACTTTTTAAAATAACTTTCAACTAGTTTTTTCATTATATTTTTATTGATTTTGAGAGAGGGGAAACACTGATTTGTTGTTACACTTATTATGCATTCATTGGTTGCTTCCTGTATGTGCCCTGACCAAGGTCTGAACTCTCAAACTTGGTATATTGAAATGATGCTCTAACCAACTGAGTTACTCAATGAGAGCTTTAATAAGTTTTGGGGTTTTTTTTTTTTTAAGCAGAAATTTACTTTTTCAAAAATTAGACAATACCTAATAATCTACATGGTATGGAATTTTAAATTTCAACAAGGACATGCTGTGAAAAGTGGCTTCCGAACCTGTCCCCAGCCACTTGGCCACACGGGGAAGCAATGTTCACAGTTTATTGAGTATCCTTCTAGAGATAACATGTAGACATACAACCAAACATACATTCTTCTTTTCCCCTCTTTTTACACAAGTGATAGAATTTTCTACCCACTGATCTACTGCCTTACTGTTTTCACTCAACTATGTATCTTAGTGTTCTTTGATATTTGTACGTAAGTAATATATACTGCCTCAGTATTTTTTATGGCTACATAGGGTCCCATTGTATGGCTGTACCATGAAGTAATCAGTTATTCGAAGTTTAGTTTTTCCAAACTTTCACTTGGCAAAGTTTTTAAACAAATAAATGTTTGGAATAGGGTTGTGATTTTTAAAATTTAAAGGCCTTATTTGAGTGTTCTGAAAACTATAGTTAAGCCCTGTCACTTCAGAAGTAGGAAAAGTGCCTGAGCTCCGCCCCTGGCAGGTGCTTCAGTGTGAGAAGTGCACCTTTTCCCTGGGACTGGCGGTCTAGGTACTTGGTGGGGTTATTGGGTATCCTCCCTTAAGTCTATAGTGACACCCTGGTATGCCGTTATAATTCTTTTTAAGGCTGTGGTGACACTTCTCTGGGTGTTGAATTGGTGACAGGCTGATGTTCTTTTAGGCAAGCCATCATTCTCACCCGAGAAGCCCTGGGCCACTTCCAGCAGTTGGAACCCTTCGGTCAGATGGACCCGGAGGAGGCGGAGGAGACCAGGTTCCTGAATCTCTTAGGAACCATCTTCAGAGGTAATTCCTTTTCCTTCTTCAGTCAACAAACAAAACATTTCAGCTAGTCCATCTGGACCATTTACTTTATGCCAGACGCTGGCCTGGCTGACAGAGCCTGGTGCTAAAAGAGGCCAGAGGGGAGGAGGCAGTGCTTCTGTGCTGGGATGGAAGCAGCCCGCGGGCCCGAGACTGGTAGTCACAGGGTGTGAAAGGGTGTTTCCAAACCGCCGAGAACTTGAGGAATGTTTTTTGAGAAATGAACCATGATATTTTAGAATAGGTTCTAAATTTATATCTTTTTTTGTGGAAAGAAATATCCAGAGATGTTCTGAGTGTTGGATTTCCCCATCCTGAACACTCTCTTAACTCCTAGGTCCAGGAGCTTCCCCACAGGAGAAGAATCCCCAGGGGTCCGCAGAGAACATGGGCCCAGGACGGACGGACTGCAAAGACAAGCCCAGTGAGCCACAGGCTGAGCAGCCCAGGGGAACGGACGCGCTGGTGAAGCAAGAGATGCTGGTGCAGTATCTGCAGGACGCCTATAGCTTTTCGCTGAAGATTACAGAGGCCATCAGCATCATCGGCAAGATGATGTATGAAAACACAACCACAGGTGCGGTGTGCCACAGTCCCTTTCTGTAAGGACTGGGTCTTAGGGTTGGGAAACCAGTCTTGTCCATATTTTATTGATATCTAGCTGCTTCTTAAAAAGGAAGGAATCCTTTTTTCCGCTTGCTTTGTATAGCCCAGTGGAGCTCACCTATGTCAATGTGTATAGTATTTCCTGGCAGGGCATTATAGGAGGCAACAGACGTAGGGAAAATGAGAAAGGCCTCCTCTGGCATGTTGCTATGTCAAGAAAGTTTCTATCTTTGAGTTGGGAGGGGGCAGTTTTGCCAAGCAGACAGGTGACATTTGTATCTGTCCTCTCAGTGGTACAGGAGGTGATTGAATTTTTTGTGATGGCATTCCAATTCGGGGTACCTCAGGCCCTGCTCGGGGTACGCCGCATGCTGCCTCTCATCTGGTCTAAGGAGCATGGTGTCAGAGAAGCGGTGCTTAATGCCTACCGCCAACTTTACCTCAACCCCAAAGGGGACTCTGCCAGGTATGTGGGGCACTCTTGCCTTTGCTGACTCTTCTGAGGTCAGCTTCTCATAGGACGCTTCTAGTCTCCTGAACGAGTTGCGGGGCGTCCTTCTAGAGGAGTTCTGAAACTGTACGCAGTAGGTCTATAGGGGGCTCGCGTGGAGCTGAACTTTCGGTAAAACCCGCTCTAAGCAGTGTCTGACCCTGTGGGCGCAGCCCTGATCACCCATTTGCCAGCCTCGCCGTGTCAGTCTCCCAGTGACCCCTGGTCTCTGCTCTTCCCACAGAGCCAAGGCCCACGCTTTGATTCAGAATCTCTCCTTGCTGCTAGTGGATGCCTCAGTTGGGACCACGCAGTGTCTTCGGGAAATTGTAAGCGTCTTCACTTAATCTTTTCTTTATTCATTCAACAAGTGTTTGTGATTACTCTGTGGTCAGCAATTTACTCAGCCTCACAAAGGGTAAAGTTATTTGTTTCCAAGTTTCCATCTTAAAAGAAACCAGCAGTCTAGTTGGGAGCCAAAAAAACCAAAACACTCATCAAACAATGCAACAGATAGATGATTAAGTGCCAGAATCAGGGGCCCAGGTAATGGTTACAGTAGCAATAGTAATATAACAACACTGTATATGCTGGGCACTGTTCTTAGCACTTTCTTCATATTAATGTGTTTAATTCTCACAACAACCCAATGCAGTAGGTAATTCTATTATATACATTTTATAATGAGAAATCTGAGGCACAGAGAAGTTAAAGAAGTCGGCTAGTTACAGATAGTTAGTGGCAAAGTTTGAGATTCGAACTCAAGCAGAAGAGCTCCAGAAAACACACTCTTAACTCATATGTTATGCCGGCGAGCACTGGGTGGGGAAGAGAGCAGTGTGAGGTGGAATGGGCAAGGAAAGCTCCCTGGAGGTGGGAGGACTTAAGTCAGGTCTTGATGAGTAGTGTTTAGAGAATTCAGGAAAGGGGGGAAAGCATTTCAGACAGAACACCAAGAACAGTGAAATTCTAAGCACATGTGACTAGGAGAGTGTTGGTACGTACTGTAGGCTAAATGAAAAGGCAAGGGAGGCTGATGCCTTCCATTAGAGACCTGTTCGGTTTGTGGTAACAGCAAGAAAACATACTAGAAAACTCCGGAATGTAGTCAGAACTGTAGAGCCACATGGAGCTCAGCAAGGTCAGTTTCGGTGTGTCACCTTAGTGAGCGTACTTATGAAGGCATGAGAGTAGAACAGCAGCAGAGGTGGAAGTAGCTCCCCAAACCCTATTCCATTTTAAGCCTCCTTCCTTTCCCGTTCCTATCACTTTTACCCACTTCGGGTTCTCAATAGTCTGTTGAGAGAAGTGGGCCCAGGCTCAGGGCAGTTGTTAACTTTTAGCCTGCTTTTCGTTTTTCTTCAGCTCTGTGAGTTTGTGCAGAAGGATGAATTGAAACCAGCAGTGACCCAGCTGCTCTGGGAGCGGGCTACTGAGAAGGTCCCCTGCTCGCCTCTGGAGCGCTGTTCCTCCGTCATGCTTCTGGGAATGATGGCAGGGTGAGGCCCAAACCCAGACGGGCAGTGGGGTGAGAGGAAAGGAAGGTTCTGAGAAGGTTCCCTGTCCTTCAGTAATAGCAGTCAGACCCAGCCGAGCCCTGTGTTTGAGCGGGCTACCTACATGGGAAATAAAACATGGAAGTGCCAGGACCCCCTGCCTAGAGCAAGCATAGAGTGGAATCAAGCTCTAGCCGGTGTGGCTCAGTGGGTTGCAGCATCACCCCATAGACCAACGTTTGTGGGTTTGGTTCCCGGTCAGGGCACATGCCAGGGGTGCAGGTTTGGTCCCCGTTGGGGCACGTGTGAGAGGCAATGAATCAATGTTTCTCTCTCGCACGGATGTTTTTGTTTCTCTCTCCCCCCTCCCCTCCCCTCCCTCTGGAAAAAAATCAATAAGCATGTCCTCGAGTAAGGGTAAAAATAAATAATGTAACCATTTTGAAAAAAAAAGAAATAGTGGAAGCAAAAGAGAAAGAGGGATTCCAAGGGGGTCCCTGTGTGAGAGCTTGTCTGTAGTGTTCCAAGGCTCTGGAAGCCCTGTGTTGGGTGTAGGCACCTACCGACCCCCTTGGCGTTGTCCCACACAGAGTCCTGCCTGGGATGAGCTTTAACTCCATGGCTTCCTTCCCCTAGAGGAAAACCAGAAATTGTGGGAAGCAACTTAGACACACTGGTGAGCATAGGGCTGGATGAAAAGTTTCCACAGGACTACAGGCTGGCCCAACAGGTGTGCCACGCCATTGCCAACCTCTCTGACCAGAGAAAGGTATGTGGGGTGGTTACATCAAAACTCCGGAGAGTAGGGGTCCTATTATCCACCCTCCACACACCCACATGCTGTCTCTCCTGTTGTCGACAGCCTTCTCTGGGCAAACGTCACCCTCCCTTCCGGCTGCCTCAGGAACATAGATTGTTTGAGCGACTACAGGAGATGGTCACAAAAGGTGAGCTATCGGGAAGGGCCTTGGGCAGATCTGAGTCCTTTGTCTGCGATGGGCAACTTCTCTCTTCTCCTACGCAGGCTTTGTCCACCCAGACCCACTCTGGATCCCCTTCAAAGAGGTGGCCGTGACCCTCATTTACCAGCTGGCAGAGGGCCCCGAGGTGATCTGTGCCCAGATGTTGCAGGGATGTGCGAAGCAGGCCCTAGAGAAGATAGTGGAGAAGAGCACCGCCCAGGGTGACCCGAGTACGTGGGCCAGAGGGTCGAGGGGCCCAGTGGGCAGCAGGCAGGCCAGAAGCTACTGCCTCCACCACTTCCTGCAACATCCCTGGCCCACACTGTCACATTTTTGTCACTGAGGTTGGCCAGTCCCCGCCATTCCCCCAGCCCTGTCTCGGGCTTCTTCACTAGTTCGTGTGGTACGTGAGCAAGAAGATCAGTGGAAACAGGACACAGGTCCTGAGAGACTCACCTGTGTCTTTTCCTCCCTGCCTTTCCTCTCCCCTCCAGAGGAGACCCCCATGCTCTCCACTTTCCTGCTGATGAACCTGCTGTCCCTGGCTGGGGATGTGGCTCTGCAGCAGCTGGTGCATTTGGAACAGGCCGTGAGTGGAGAGCTTTGTCGGCGCCGCGTTCTTCGGGAAGAACAGGAGAATAAAACTAAGGAGCCCAAGGACAAGGTGAATGGGGTGCTGGGCACTTGGGTTCATGTCCCAAGCGTGTCCTGTAGCTGTTTGCGGTCATTCACATTTCCTTCCGGGGATCTATGCTTCTTCCCTGCTATCAAATGACATGAAGACAACACTCTGCCTCCTGCTGCTTCTGCTCTGGGAAAGAGTAGCGAGAACAAAGATGGAACAGTCTGTGCATGATCACCCAAGAAGGAAAGTTTTAGGTAAATACAGAGCTTTTAGTTAAAGACCTCAGCATAAACTAGAGGTTCTGCCTGAGGCAGTGTTTGTTAGAACACGCACACACCCACAGCTTTCGTGACTGGGCCTGCCACCTGACAGGACCTGGTGCTCGCGCCACCAGAGGCGGGGATGTCTTGCAGATAAATGAGACGCAAACCCTAACAGCAGTGGGATAAGGTTCAACCTTCTCTATGACCTTGAACCATTGTCTGGCATGATCGATCTACCGTATACAGGAAATTATTTACTTTTATGAGGACAAATTAAGAGATGTAGAACTATGCTTTGCAACTTAAAAACAAATATATGACCTAACTCTCTTCCTCTTTAATTGAGAGTCCTTCCTTTCCGCAGACACATTTGACAATTCTATGAACAGTTTTGCAGAATTTCCCCAAATCCATTCATTTAAAGTGAAGAAGGATGGGCTGGAATCAGAACTGTTGTCTCTGATCACTCATGATCTCTGGCTTCCTCCCCATTAGAACGCCAGCACTGAAGCCACCATGGAGGAGGAGATGGGGCTGGTCGGGGCCACTGCTGATGACACAGAGGCAGAACTGATCCGCGGCATCTGTGAGATGGAACTGTTAGGTGGTAAGAAGAATTGTTCAGTGACCTCCTCCCCAACTGAGGTAACCTGTTGCAAACTAGAATTATTCTTTCAACAGGTGAACAGATACTAGCTGCCTTTGTTCCCCTGCTGCTTAAAGTCTGCAACAACCCTGGCCTCTACAGCAGCCCGGAGCTGTGTGCGGCCGCATCGCTTACCCTTGGCAAGTTCTGCATGATCAGGTAGGCCCTGGGGTCGGTACCGCCTTCTCAAGGAGGAAGGAGATGGTGTGATTTCCCTGACGATCCTCTCCTTGCCCCTAGTGCCACTTTCTGTGACTCCCAGCTTCGTCTTCTGTTCACCATGCTAGAGAAGTCCTCACTCCCCATTCTCCGGTCTAACATCATGATAGTTATCGGGGATCTGGCCATCCGCTTCCCCAACCTGGTGGACCCCTGGACGCCTCATCTCTATGCTCGGTAAGAGATCCTTCACAATGGTTTAGCAGTCCCTGCCAGCTCAGGGAGGGTCTCATTAAGTCACTATGGGAATTACTAAAGCTGTGTTTTCCCAGTCTTTAGGATTATCTTTCAACATCTGCTTAGTACTTGACCTGTACAGGCCCTGGCTAGGTATGACCCCAAAGCCATTGCCTAACTATCTAAAACTTTGGATGAAGCGTGGCCTCTGTACTCAATCCCATCTTCCAACTCTAGACAGCTTTCTAACTGCTTCTGGAATGGCATGTGAGAAGGAGTGCTAGTTCCTGCTGAGGGCCTTTCCTGCTGGTGTCAGGGTACAGCCCATGGCCTTGGTCCCAATGACTTGAGATTTTATTCCTAGCCTTCGGGACCCAGCTCAGCAAGTGCGGAAAACAGCAGGGCTAGTGATGACCCACCTGATCCTAAAGGACATGGTGAAGGTGAAGGGCCAGGTTAGCGAGATGGCCGTGCTGCTCATTGACCCCGTGCCTCAGATCGCCGCCCTGGCCAAGACCTTCTTCAATGAGCTTTCCCACAAGGTGAGAGGCAGAGAGGCAGCTTAGGGTTTGCTGCCAAGGGACCATGTGGGTCACCACGTGTCTTCAACATAATTCTGTCTTACAGGGCAATGCCATCTATAACCTCCTTCCAGACATCATCAGCCGTCTGTCAGACCCTGAGGGTGGGGTGGAGGAACAGCCTTTTCACGTCATCATGAAGTATGGCTCCCTGGGCCTCGGGGCATATTTTTCACCTGGCACAGGCTTAGCAATCAAACAAACCTGTACAGGCATGCAGGCATGCACCGCTCACCAGGGACACTATCTGAGAAATGGGTTGTTGGGTAACTTCATCGCAGTGCGAACACCACAGGGCACGCTTACACAGACCCAGGTGGCACGGCCTCCTGCACGCCTAGGCCGTGCGGGACAGCCCACTGCTCCCCGGCCTCGGCCTGTACAGCACATTGCCGAGTAGAACCACAGGAGGGGACATCAGGCGCAGGTGAAAAGGGCGCAGTCAAGACACATGGTGCCCACGAGAGGGTGAGGCTGCTGCCAGGGCAACACCACACACTGTTGTACAGCAAACTTTTTTTTTTTTTTGTAGTAAATGCAAAGTGTACATTTTAAAATAATGATAAAAAGTATAATACACTCAATACATAAACCAGTAAGTTTATTATCATTATCAAGTAATAAGCACTGAACACAATTACATGGGCTGTACTGTATACGAGTGGCAGCACAGCCGGTTGGCTTACACCAGCGCCACCACCACACACGCATGCACACACACAAGCAATGTGTTGCACTTTGACATTAGGAACAGCTGTGACTTCCCTGGGTGGCAGGAAGTTTTCAGTTCCGTTATCATTCGGGACCACCACCATACATGCGGTCCACCTAAATGTCACAACTGTACTGAAATTCTAACTGCTGCTTTTTAAAGATTTTATTCATTTACTTTTAGAGAGAAGGGAAGGAGGGGAGAGAGGGAGAGAAGCATCGATGTGTGAGAGGTACATCGATCTGTTGCCTCTCACATGCCCACAACTGGAGACCTGGCCCACAACCCAGACTTGTGCCCTCTCCGGAAATCGAACTAGACACCTTTTGGCCTTGATACTTTTTACCTCTGTGGCCTTCAGCAATAACTGAACCTCTCTCTTTTTTCTCCTGTACGAAATGAAGCAAGCCCTGGCTGGTGTGGCTCAGTGGATTGAGTGCCAGCCTGCAAACCGAAAAGTCACTGGTTCGATTCCCAGTCAGGGCACATGCCTGGGTTGCGGTATGGGTCCCCAGTTGGGGGCGTTCAAGAGGCAGCCATCAATGTATCACACATCGGTGTTTCTCTCCCTCTCTCCCTGCCTTCTCTCTCTAAAAATAAAATCTTTTAAAAAATTTAAAAATAGAATAAAATGAGGCCGATAATGTGTACCCCTTAGTTCTTGAGAAGATCCAATATGGTAAAAGTTCCTGACCTGGTGGTAGGCACATAGTATTCTCTAGGTGACAGCTATTTTTGTTACAAATTCCCATTCACAGTGACAATACCTCAGGAGAGTGGGTGGGCCCCTCTCTGCGGTATGGGAGACACAGAGGAATAGTGAGGCAGTCATGGGCCATGGCAGAGAAGATGCTTCTACTAAGTCAAGAGATTGACAGAAGGCCGGTGCTAGGGGAGGGTCAGGGGCTGGTAGTAGTGGGTTAGGAGCTGCCCCGAGCCATGGCATGTCCGCATCCCACCTCCCTGCAGGCAGCTGCTCTCCTACATCACCAAGGACAAGCAGACTGAGAGCCTGGTGGAGAAGCTGTGTCAGCGGTTCCGCACAGCCCGGTATGCTGCCTTCCTTGAGGGTTCCTTGTGCAGAGGGGCCTGCAGGGGAAAGAGCATCCTGGTGCTGGGGGAGACTAAGGGAGGATGGGCCTTGACCTCTTCTGCCCCTTGCTGCTCCTCACAAAGCCCTTCCCACCCGCAGAACCGAGCGGCAGTACCGGGACCTGGCCTACTGTATGTCACAGCTGCCCCTGACAGAGCGAGGCCTCCGTAAGATGCTGGACCATTTTGAATGCTTTGGAGATAAACTGTCAGATGAGTCCATCTTCGATGCTTTTTTGTCAGTTGTGGGCAAGCTGCGGCGGGGAGCCAAGCCCGAGGGCAAGGTGAGCAGCTCCCGCTGGGTTCCACGCTGCTTCACGCAGTCTGCAGTTCTGAGGCTCCGCACCCGCATTCCCGCCTTACTCATCCCCAGCCTAACAGCAGCCACAGAGCCAAAGGGACCTAAGACCAGACCTTTCTGTCTGCCATTCCTGTTTCTTCCTGTCTCACTTTTTTTTAATAGACTTTATTTTTTAGAGCAGTTTTTGGTTCAAAGCAAAACTGAGTGGAAAGTAGAGTTGGCCCCTGTGCCCCCACAAATGCATGGCCTCCCCCGTTATCAGCATCCCCACCAAGGTGACATATTGTTACTGTCGATGAACCTGACAGGCACATCATTGTCACCCAAAGTCCATAGTTTACATGAGGGTTCACTTGCTGCTGTACATTCTGTGGGTTTGGACAAATGTAAATGACCTGTGTCCACCATTATGGTACCATACAGAGTAGTCTTACTGCCCTAAAATTCTCTGGGCTCCCCATTCACCCCTTTCTCCCCGCAAACCCTGGCAGTGGCTACTGATCATTTTACTGTTTCCACAGTTTTGCCTTTTCCTGAATGTCATACAGTTGGAGTCTAAAGCATGTACACTCAGACTGGCTTCCTGTACTCAGTGATGTGCACTTAGGCTTTCGCCATGTCTTTTCACGGCCTGTTTTCTTTTTAATCATAGAAATAACTGTATTTCCAAGCCTTGTCTTGATCTCTTTTTTCCCCCAGGCTCTAATAGATGAATTTGAGCAGAAGCTTCGGGCCTGTCACACAAGAGGGTTGGAAGCAATAGAGGAACTTGAGCTTGGCCAAGGAGATAGCCTGAAAACGCCAGCAGCCAGGAAACAGTCCTCCGGTATGTGAGGCAGCCCCATGGGTGGGCGGACCAGACCAGCCCTCCTCAGGTTTTTTTCCTTTCGGACTCATGTCCTCTGCCTTTTCTAGTCTCTAGGCACCAGCACGGGGCTTCTGCAGCCTCAGACAGTGACTTTGTCACACCGGAGCCCCGCCGCACTGCCCGCCGGCATCCAAACACCCAGCAGCTGGTTAAGAAAAAGAAACCCCAGATTGTCTTCTCGAGTGATGAGTCCGGTGAGGAAGGTACGGCGGGCCCAGAAGGAACGCAGCCTGGGGGGTGGGGGGCTGGTTTTGATGGGCTCCTGCTGTGTAGATTCTCGCCAGCGGCTCCCCCCACCCCGGTCATCTTCCTCCTGTACAGTTTGGGCTTTATTTCTGCAGTGTGGTCTGGGCCTGTCCCATTTGTTTTCTGAGATCTATTGTTCACCATCTTTGTGACTCAGCTTTTTCTCACTCCTCCAATTCTTTATAGAGCTTTCAGCAGAGATGACAGAAGATGAGACACCGAAGAAAATCACTCCCATCCGCCGAGCATCTACTCGCAGGCACAGGTCCTAGGAGTTTGGCTTGCCTGTTCCCGTCCCTGCTGTGCAGGGCATCTTGTGGGGTGACCTTGAATTCCACTCCCCTTGTAAAATACTTGTTTGCCTGTCTCCTTGGGTTTTTAATATACAAATCATCTGTATAATGGAAGACATTTCTTTTAAACCAACCTAACTGAACTGAATTGAGCTTTTACTAGAATGTTTGCCAGTCCTTGTTTTTTTATTGTTGACACTATCACAGATGTACCAATTTTCTCCTTGTTTTCTAATGAATAAATGTTTTATCTACTTTTAGACATCTTACCTAAGCTTGTCTTTGTTCCATCTTTCACATTAGCCCAGATGCAGGTGGCAGATTAATCCAGAAAGAGAGGATGAGCCTATAAGTACTGGGGCCGGTCTCAAGATCTGATAACCGCACGTGACAAGATCGCTCTGCTGAGGAGAATTATGCAGTGTCTGTGCTCCTTAAACTGTGGGAAATTTTGCCCTCTAGTGGGCATCTGGCAACGTGTGGAGCCTTTTTTGTTGTCACAACCTAGAGGGGAGAGATGCTACCAGCATCTACTGGGCAGAGGCAGGGAGGTTGCTAAATAATCTACAATGTACAGGACAGACCTCACAACTTTATTATTCAATCCCAAATGCCAAGCAGTATGAGCTTGAAAGCCCCCCACTCTAGACCAAAGGCTGGTTTCCACTGTGTCCTAGCTCCACCCTACTTGTGCTTCTAAAGGATAGGTGACTGGCCTGCCTGATGGAGGCTTAGGCCGTGATCCCCTCTGGCTCTAGACAGTGTCTCTGGAAACGGTGTCTGTCTACCAGGGTCTCTTCACCATGTTACAGGGGCTGCAGGAAGTCCAGCCCCTCAGGTGCAGGGGCTGCTAATGTGCAGCCACCTGAGGCTATCACCCCTTCTACCTCCCAGTCTTCTCTGCAGCTGCTACCCGCCCATTAACACTCACCTGGAACAGGAGGCACCAGCCTGCTGTCCTGACAACAGTAGACGGCGTCAGAGCTAAGGTTTTGGGGGGTGGTTTTTTGTTTGTTTGTTTTGACTGAGAGGACAGTAATGAAAAATGACAAGCATGAGGCAAAGAGGCAGCCATTACCTCGGACACGCTCTGGGTAGTGCAGGAGCTTGGAGGGGCTCCTACAGCCCTGGTCAGAGAGTGTTAATGGGCGGGTAGCAGCTGCATCTCCCCTCCACTTCCCCAGCCCACTCTGCGGGGTGGGCGCCTCCCACCTCCTCTCAACATTAGGTGCCCTCTGGCCCTGCTCTTGCTGTTTGTGAAAAGTTGGCACCAACAAGGGAGGGCAATCCCAGAAAGGGAAGGGACTGAGGCTGGAGTCGGGGTGCAGGACAGCGTGCTCTCTGCCTTTTAAGCAAAGGTTATCACCAGCTAAACTTAGCCCCAGGCTTTTCGGCTAGAAAAGGGGGCTGGTGTCAGGTTATGCTGGGCCAGCAAAGAGGCCCCAGATCCCCGGCCCGTGCACCTGCTGATAGGCAATGTCCATTTCACCCGCCTCTAAACCCCTTTCTTCCAAGTGCTCAGAACCAGCCCTCCCTCCATCCTCAGCTCCCAAACCTGGCACAGCCGTGGCTCCCTCCCTCTACCTCACATGTGGAAAGGGGCTGGGGGGCCTGTTCCCACCAGGTGCCCAAGATTTCCCAATCTTTTCCCTCTTTTGGACTCCTCACCCTGCCCCCAACATCTCCTGGGCACAGTCAGTGAAGGCGAGTCCCTGGCTCCCGGGCTGGCCAGCAAGACCCCGGATGGGGAGGGACTTCCGCCCTCACGTCCCGCTCTCTGGCCTGGGCTGGAGGGGATGAAAGGGACATTGTCTCCAAGCCTGGGTGGCGCTGCCTTCAGGTTTCCCAGGAGCGACTTTGTGGGAGGCTCCCAGCAGTGATCCCATCCTCCCTCTGGGGCCCGGGCCAGGCCTGGGGGAGAGCCGCTAGGGCATACAGGGCCCGGCCTGTCTGCCCCAGTTACCGGGTCTCTCGGCGTCCGGAGCTGCAGGACAGCGTGACTGACCTTCAGAGCAGACGCCTCCGCCTTAACTTCCTTTCTTTCCAGGCCCCACTGCTCAGTGCCCAGCGCAGGCCCCCAGCCTAGAGAGGCCCGGAGCCAAGAAAGGGGGAGGGGGAAGGGGGATGGCCCCTCCCGGGCCTTTTCCTCGGCTCTTCCTGTGTCATTACCAAAGAGCCTCAAGAAGTTCCTCAGCCTTCCCGCCTCTCAGCTTGTAAAAGAAAAAGGGAAGGGGTGGCTGCGAGCAGTCGCCCGCCGCCCTGGGCTCCAGCTCCAATTCTGCATCCCACCTGCTCCCAGTCCTCCCGTGTCATCCATGCTGCGACACTAACGCTCCTAGCTCTTGCATGTCCTCAATTCTCACAGGGGCTCTGGGTCCTCGAGCCCACCGTCTGCCGGATGGCTACATGCACGTCCCCCGCACCCTCCCGGTCACTCAGTCGCCTCCCCACCCCCGTCCCTAGCACGCACGCGCGGGGCGTGCACAGTCAAAGAACCAGGTGGGTCCAAAAGAAAAAGAGGGACACGGCTACTCGAGGTTTTACGGGCGCACGTAGCTCAGGCTTCCGCGCCCTTGGGCTGGGACTGGGCAAGCGGGTAGGAGGTGCCTTGGCCTCACCACGCCCCGGCCACGCCCGGTTTCTATAAATTGCGACTGCAGCCTCCCCCCAACGCTCTCTGCTCCTCCTGTGCAACAGACAGCCGCGTTTTCCTGCGCAGTGCCAGGTAAAAGTAAAAACAGGCAGGCGCCACGAGGGCCTCAGGGACATTACAAAGGAGCTGCGGGCGCGTGCGGGCCCCGGGGCGCAACTGTGGGATGTGGTCCGCTGGGCGGGCGCAGCAATGCAACAGCGGAGGGAGACGTGCAGAGACGGAGGGAAGGGATGGTGGCCAGGATAAAAGGGGGATGAGAAGGGCGGGGGAAGGTGGGGAGAGGGGAGGAGAGGACCGCATTCAAGCCCGGTGCCCTGATGCTCACCCTCCTTTCCCAGAAGCCTCAACCCTGAGACACGATGGTGAAGATCGGAGTGAACGGGTAAGTTAGGGGTCTGCAGGTCTTGCCCTTACAGGGCCTCTTTGAGCGCTGGAGGGACGTGGGAGGGATGGTCTACCCTTCCCCCAAGGAGAACTCAAGGTCAGAGATCTGACCTGGCGGAGGCTGTCAGAGGACCTCTTGTCCCCCACCCCCAGCTGTTGCGCCTCCTGTAACTCCGCCCCTGCGGGGACAAGTCACCCGGGGCCTTCTCCACCCGCCCCAGATAAGCAGGACAGTCCCCAGTTCTGGCTTTGGATCCATCTCTTTAGTCCCCTAGCTGGGGCTTCTTTCTTTCCTTTCGCGCCCCGCGGGGTCACGTGCTGGGGAGGAGCCCCTCCCCCAGCCCCCTTTGCCCCCACCTGGCCCCACAGCGTGGGGGGATGCAGGAGGCACAGCTGCGCGCACACAGGCGCACGCAGCCGAGAGGGCTCCTTTGCTGTAACCTAGCCGCCATGTTGCAACCGGGAAGGAAATGAATGAACCACCGTTAGGTAACCTCACTTACTTAGCTCTCCAGCCTTCCTCCCTTCTTAACTATGACTAATCCTCCTCTTCCTCCTCCTGCCTCAGTGGGGTGGAGTCGCTTTTATCCGGTAAACCTGGTGAGGCAATGCTCTCCCCAGAGCTGGACCTCAGAACCGGGCCACATTCACTCCAGACTAGACCATCCTTAACCGGCCATCCAGATTCCCCCTCGGAGGGGATGGTTTTCGTAGGTGATCCTCTGATGAATCAAAAACGTGGCTTTATGGGGATTCTTTTTTTTCTGGGGTGGTGTGGTAGCTGTGGCTTAGTGCCATGCTAGGGGAGCTGAGTCATGGTGGTTAGAAATTTTCACCATAAAATGGCTCCTGTAGCAGCAGCCCCTCCACACCAGCTCCCCTTAAAACGCCTTCCATCGATGCTTAGAACTCACCCAACCCTAAAGACCAGGTTGTAAAGGTCACTGGGAGGATTAGATGACCGGGGGAGCCTTGGGATCCCTGCCCTTCTCCCCATTCCGTCTTCCAGAAACCAGATCCTGACTCTACCCTAATCTGGGGTTAAATATAGCACCTGACCTTTCTACAGCTGGGGGCCTGGCTTCTATGCTCCCACCTCCTTCCCTATACACACACAAGTGTTGCTCCTACACCTGATTTCTGGAAGAAAACTAGTAAGGACAGATGGCTTCGTAATTAGAACCGCCCCCACTGGGATTTGAGGTTGAAAACAGCTGTTTTCCCCCCATCACCTTCCCTTTTGTAGGAGGGACTTAGAGAAGGGGTGGGCTTTGTCTACCCAGTTACCTTCTGACCTTTACTCCTGCCCTTTGAGCTCAGTGCTGCTGAGTGTACAAGCCTTTGCTCCATAGGGGGTGTGGCCTGAAGCTGGGCAAAATAGGAGCAAGCATTGCTGGGGCACAGAGAGTGGGGGTGATGAATGCCATGTGCCAGGCATGTGCCTAGACTGTGGGTGGCAGTAGCAGTGCCCTGCACTGTCGCTTGAAAGATTTCAGAGGACTACGGGGTCAGGCAGGTCTTTGGGCCTACTCACTATTCGGACAGAATAGGAGCCTTCGTTTTGTGGCCGTGCTGTACACTCAGGACGGCCTGGTAGGATTGCTGGAGGAAGATAAAGTGGACCTTTTGGGACTTTCTGGTGGCAGGGATGTGCCATCTTCCCCCTGAAAGAGGGTGAGTGGGCCACAGGCCACTTACACACCCAGGAGAATTCTCAGCGCCGTCCTTCTCACCTCTCTATCCCTCAGATTTGGCCGTATTGGGCGCCTGGTCACCAGGGCTGCCTTTTACTCTGGCAAAGTGGACGTTGTCGCCATCAATGACCCTTTCATTGACCTCAACTACATGGTGAGTGTGTGTTGCCTTCACAGTGGGTGTGGGAGGCAGAGGCTGGCTGATGAGCAGTCCTTTGATGCCCTCACTTGTCCCTCCAGGTCTACATGTTCCAGTATGATTCTACTCATGGCAAGTTCAAAGGCACAGTCAAGGCTGAGAATGGGAAGCTTGTCATCAATGGAAAGTCCATCTCCATCTTCCAGGAGTAAGTGGAAGGAGAGGAAGAAATTTGTTTTGGGGGAGGTGCTAAGATGGGGTGACCACCTAGGGTACATGGTACTGATGTCCTTGAACTTTGTCCTGTCTTCCCTTGCAGGCGAGATCCCGCCAACATCAAATGGGGTGATGCTGGTGCTGAGTATGTTGTGGAGTCCACCGGTGTCTTCACCACCATGGATAAGGCTGGGGTGAGTGGCAAGGAGGCTGTGGGTGAGAGGAGTTGGGATAGCAAGAAGACAGGCAGGAAAGATGGACCCTGGGGTCTCTAACTCCTCCTCTGCTGCAGGCTCACTTGAAGGGTGGAGCCAAGAGGGTCATCATCTCTGCCCCTTCTGCGGATGCCCCCATGTTTGTGATGGGTGTGAACCAGGACAAGTACGACAACTCCATGAAGATTGTCAGGTGAGCATGGCAGAGGGAACGAGATGAGGTTGGCTGCTGCCTCGGGTAGAGGACCTGTTTGACCCTGACCTGCCTCTCCCTTTTCAGCAATGCCTCCTGCACCACCAACTGCTTGGCTCCCCTAGCCAAGGTCATCCATGACAACTTTGGCATCGTGGAGGGACTCATGGTAAGGTGGGGAAAGTGACCAGAGCACATGCATTTCTCACCCCTTCTAACAACACAGCCTTGGGCAGTGGCGGGGGTGGCTGTGGAAAATGTGGGTCCCTGAGGATTGGCTGAGGTCACGGCATCCCCTTTATTTCTTCTGGAGGTGGGGAGGGAGGTTGAAGGGCAGGCGATGAGCACTCTGCGGGGCCTTCACTCCTTCCTCCATGTCCCCAGACCACAGTCCATGCCATCACCGCCACCCAGAAGACTGTGGATGGGCCCTCTGGCAAGCTGTGGCGTGATGGCCGAGGGGCTGCCCAGAACATCATCCCTGCTTCCACTGGCGCTGCCAAGGCTGTGGGCAAGGTCATCCCTGAGCTGAATGGGTGAGGTTTTTTGCTGCATTTCCAGACACGGGGACCGGAAGAGCCAGGAGCTGGTGCTGACCCTATTTCTCTGTCTGCAGGAAGCTCACTGGCATGGCCTTCCGTGTCCCCACCCCCAATGTGTCGGTTGTGGATCTGACCTGCCGCCTGGAGAAAGCTGTAAGTGTGGGTTTGAACAGCTTTGGTGGCTGGGGGCTTGTCTCCGTAGGATGGTGGCAGTACCAGAACTTCAATAACCATGTTGATTTCACCTTGTTAGGCCAAATATGATGACATCAAGAAGGTAGTGAAGCAGGCATCAGAGGGACCCCTCAAGGGCATCCTGGGCTATACTGAGGACCAGGTACTGATAGGACAGGGAACTTGGTGTCCGCACAGCCTCACTGAGCAAGACTGGATTCCCACACTTGCCCTTCTCCTCTCCTCAGGTTGTCTCCTGCGACTTTAACAGTGACACCCACTCCTCCACCTTTGATGCTGGGGCTGGCATTGCCCTCAATGACCACTTTGTCAAGCTCATTTCCTGGTATGTGGCTGCCATGGGGGTGTGTTTAAACTGATTGGGGGTCTGGCGCCACCTGGTGGCTGAATCAGAAATGTAACCCTAACTATCCATCCCCTTCCAGGTATGACAATGAATTTGGCTACAGCAACAGGGTGGTGGACCTTGTGGTCCACATGGCCTCCAAGGAGTAAGAGCCCCACGGACCAGCAGCCCCAGCGACAGGAAGAGACCCTCAGCTGCTGGGGAGTCCTTGCCCCAAATCGATCCCCCAACACACTGAGAATCTCCTGACCTCCAGTTTCCATCCTAGACCCCCTGAAGAGGGGAGGGGCTTAGGGAGCCCTGCCTTGTCATGCACCATCAATAAAGTTCACTGCACCCAGCCAACTTTGCTTTATCTTATTTTGGGGTTAAGGACAAAGGAGAAAGAATCTGGGCTGGTACTAAGGTGAAACTGTTCTTACTGAGATCTGCAAAGGGCCTTGCTTGCCCCAGCCAGGCACAACCTTAGTGGTAGATTTAGAGCCGGCATAACCTGAAGCACCCTTTGCAAAGTGTGCCCCCATGCGCCAGGTCTTGCAGGAGGCAGCCAGTCAATGTTTCCCTCCCTCTCTAAAAGTAAAGTCTTTAAAAAAAAACTCCCATGGGCTTAAAAAACAAGACCGAAGCATGTGTGCCCACACACCACCGGTGTGAAGAACACCCATTCTTACTTGGCTATCCCCCCCCAACCCCCCTGCAAGGTCTCCAGGTGTTCTGTGTCCAGCATGGACACTTCAGAGGACCAGGCCTTTTTCTCACTGCAGTCCAGCTGTCAGGTGGGCTGCACACAGCACTGTTTAATCTGGGACATGAGGGGGCGAGTAGGTGATGCACCTGGGCTTGGTGGCACAGGCTTGGTGCCCACCACCTGGGTTGAGACGGCAGGTTCTAACTTCCTGGGCCTCACATACCTGATGTCTGTGAAACGAAGAGGAAGTAGTGCACACCTCAGGATTGTGTAGCTGCCGCCACAAAGGGCTTCAAACAGTGACACAAAGTATTCAGTAAACACTCGCCAGTTTCATTCTTGTTAAAGATTCCATTCACTGTCCACACTGCCACCCCCAGGCAGTTAAGGTGAGGTCTCGATCACATCTCCCCAGTCTCCAAGGTTCGCAAGTTTAGACATCTTTTTCAGCCTGCTGGTCTTAGTGTACAACAGACACAGAGGAGGCACATCTTCAGCTGACACTTGAAGAAACGGAGACCACTCAAGTAGCTTCACCTTTTTCTGTGTTCCTCAGCGGTGACTGGGAGACGAGCTTCCGATCTCCCTCCATGATACTGCACCCAGTCAGAGTCAGAAGCCACCTAGACCAAGGCACTGAGGCCCCTTTGGTGCATTGCATTTCCCCGAGGGAGGGGGTCTCAGCCAGTCCTTACTGTCCACAGGCAGGTGGCCAGAGCACTTAGACAATGGAGGGAGGACACCTCGCCCTGCCCGCTCCCCTCCACCTGCAGCACGGAGGGGCCTCTCATGCTCTCCCACTGCCCACGCCGCACAAGCCAGTTAGCACCAGTTCAGAATCAGACACGAGCTGGCTCTAGGCCACAGCGGGGCAAGGATGATGTGACGAACACATCCCTCATTCAATGGAGAAGTTATGGGGCCACGGGCACACTGGCAGCACTTTAAAGATGGGGAGTAGCAGACACCCACGCATGAAGGCAGGAGAGCCCCAGCTGGGAAGGGCAGGCCAAGCCTCACTCCAGACACCACAAAACTCTGGAGAGGCCAAGGGAGGAAGCCCGAGGAAGGAGCAGCCCTGTCCCCAGCGGCCAGGCTTGGTACAGCAGGACAAATGAAGCTCCCCTTCTGCGAACCCCCCACTCTACTGAAGTGAAAGGTGTGTTCCCACCAGGGTGGGACCAGAGCAGGTCCCTATCTCATGGAGCTATCAGATGAGACATCACGATCGGAGTCTTCAGTCTCGCTTGGTGGTGGCGGCGGCGGGTCGCTAAGCGGGACCGCAGTGAAAGCAGGAGACTTTCTAGAAAAAAACACGGGTTGTCACCTTGGGACACACAGGAGTCCTGATGAGGCGGGCAATCCTCTCTCTTGGCCTTATTCTCTGGCGGGTAGGTGAATGACTTCTCAGGCAAGGGCAGGAGGACCACGGGGTGAGGGCGGTGCTGGCTGAAGGAGTGGGGAGGGGAGAAGGAAACCTCCCCCTCCCCACACCAACTGGGGAGACGACCCCACCTTTATCTCTCGAGGCCTTTGGGAGCCTCAGAGTTCAGAAACATCTGGTCTCTGAAGAGATGCCAGCTGAGCCCAAGTGCACTGATTGGAGGGCCCAGCTTTATGTCTATTCAAAGTACTTCTGTGATTTTTTTTTTTAATTTACTTTTTGTTGCAGTGCTGCTGTCCTGGTCAAATGCACAAATGGTGGCTCTGATTTTAGATAAAAATCTGCCCCCACACGCCTTTTGTTTCTTGTCAGTTTTTAGCTGCCTCTAACCAGAGGAACCACCAGAGTCGGTGGCATTGGGAGGCGCAAGCTGCCCAGCCACGAATGCACATCCCGCTGGGCCACACGTACCAGGTGACGTCCAATGAGAGCCCCACATCCAGATGTGACTAAGTCACTGTGGGGGGTCTCCAGGGCTTGCTGGCCAAGGGGCTCTGGTCCACCGCTCCGTCCCTGCACGTGCCCTTGGAGGAAGCAGGGAGGAAGGCGGGCAGCGCCCTACACTCCGGGGAGGCTCTTACCGGTCCCCAGACTGGGTGATGAGCCGTCGACAGGTCTCCATCTGCACGTCCAGGCCTCGCTTCATACTGCACATCTCCATGTACTCGTGCAGATGCCGGTTCATGTCATTCTTGGCCGTGGCCAGCTCCAGCTGCGGCAAGAACAGGGCCGGGCCATCGGGTCAGCAGGGACCCTGCTCCCAACCCCCAGGAGGAAAACACCCCTAGAGCACCGCTGGGCAGGGGGCCCAGGCAGCATGGCTGACGGCTCAGATTTAAAAATAAATCAGAATGAGGCGGAAGGCACTTGATACCCTATCATTCCTTCTGGCTTTCCTGGCAATCTCTGCCTGGAACAGTATCACAGAGGAATGCAAATGTATCTGCCCCAGGCCTGCATTCTTTCAACAGACTGGTGAGAGCACCCAGGAGTGGAATGCTCACAGAGGCAGGAGGGAGAGGATGGCGTCCCCGAGCTGGGGCACTGTCTGCGCACATGCTGCCCGGGGTCCCCGCATGGCTCGCTCATCCCGCACACCCCGACAACACGGCACCCAGTCTGCGTCCCTCACTAAAGTGGAACTCCTGCAGGCGCTGGCCACAGGCCTTGCTCATCTGCACATGTGCATGCCAGGCACCTGGACGGGAAACAGATTGTTAACTCTGTGAGGTATCCACAAGACTCTTGGCATAAAGCAGGGCACCTGTCTGCACTGTTGAAAGAGGCTCGATTCTCTTACCATCCATTTTCTCCTCATTACTTCACTTTCTCCCTTGAAAGCCATTTCAGAGACTAACAGAAAGACCTCTTGCTATACTGAATGTCCTACTGGTTATAAGATGTATCCCAATTTGGCACTGCTACGTGTGAAAAAATGCGGGCCTCAGAGTCAGGAAAATATGGTCTCCCTCCCAGAGCCTGCTTCTGCAAAAAAGGCTTTGAGGCAGAGCTGAGAGGTGGTGCAGGGGTGGCAAAAGATCTGGGCCAGAGACAATCTGCTGCCTGCCTTTGTTTTGGGTACAAAGGACAGGGGCCAGAAGCGAAGGCAGAATGAAACCGCTTGGAGGTGATGTGCTTGACTGCCTGAGAGCAAAGAGAAAGGGCAGAAAACCAGCCGTGAATAATCTGAACTGCACAGAGGAAACCACCCATAACTAATCTGAACTGGGCAGGCAGAAGATGGGAACTTGGAGAAAGAAGTGGGTCACAGGGCAGACAAAAGAGACGGTCAGGACACGGACATGTGGGAGAGAGGGTGGCCTGGGTGAGTGTGGCTGGAGCGGCAGCCTTGGTTCCAGAGCTGGGATTCCAGCTGGGGTGCCACAGCAGCGAGCCAGAGGAGCGGGACGTGCTGCCTGTTCAGTCTAGGGAGGGAACGTGACGCCACCTGGCCCCAATTCTCCACCTCGGGAGAGTCGGGGTGGAGAGGGCTGCTTCCGGAGCCCATCACTCAGCAGGACAAGGAAGAATATATCCTAGTACAAAATACAGGGGTGAGGCACTGAGACACAGAAATATGGCCCAAATGAAATAACAGATCAAAACTCCAGAAAAAAACCTGGCTGGTGTGGCTCAGTGGATTCAGCACCAGCCTGTGAACCAAAGGGTCACTGGTTCAATTCCCAGTCTAGGACATGTGCCTGGGTTGCAGGCCACGTCCCCAGGGAGGGACATGTGAGAGATAACCACACATTGATGTTTCTCTCCCTTTCTTCCTCCCTCTAAAAATAAACAAATAAAATCTTTTAAAAATAAAATAAAATAATAATAATAATAATAATAATAATAATAATAATAGTAGTATTTAAAAAATTGAAAAACTCCAGAAAAAGAGTTAAGTGACAAGGAGATAGACAACCTATCTGATGCAGAGTTCAAAACACTGGTGATCAGGATGCTCACAGAACTGATTGAGTATGGTCACAAAATGAAGGAAGAAATGAAGGCTATACAAAGTGAAATGAAGGAAAATCTACAGGGAACCAACAGTGACAGGCAGGAAACTGGGTCTCAAATCAACAGTTTGGAGCAGAAGGAAGAAATAAACATTCAACCAGAACAGAAAAAAGAAACAAGAACTCAAAAAAACGAGAAGCTGAGAAACCTCCAGGACAACTTTAAACACTCCATCATCCGAATCATGGGGGTGCCAGAAGGAGAAGAGGAAGAACAAGAAATTGAAAACTTATTTGAAAAAATAATGAAGGAGAACTTCCCCAAGCTGGCAACGGAAATAGACTTCCAGGAAGTCCAGGAAGCTTAGAGAGTCCCAAAGAAATTGGATCCAAGAAGAAATACACCAAGACATATCATAATTAAGTTACCCAAAATTAAAGATACGGAGAGAATCTTCCAAGCAGCAAGAGAAAAGGACACAGTCACCTGCAAAGGAGTTCCCAAAAGACTGTCAGCTGATTTCTCAAAAGAAACCTTACAGGCAAGAAGGGACTGGAAAGAAGTATTTGAAGTCATGAAAGGCAAAGACCTACATCCCAGATTGCTCTATCCAGCAAAGCTTTCATTTAGAATGGAAGGGCAGATAAAGTGCTTCCCAGATAAGGTCAAGTTAAAGGAGTCCATCATCACCAAGCTCTTATTATATGAAATGTTAAAAGGACTTATCTAAGAAAAAGATCAAAACTATGAACAGTAAAATGACACCAAACTCACAACTATCAACAACTGAACCTAAAAAACAAAAATAAGAACAAAGCAAAACAACTAGAACAGGAACAGAATCACAGAAATGGAGATCACATGGAGGGTTATCAGTGGGGACAGGGAGGAGAATGGGGGAAAAGGTACAAGGAATAAGAAGCATAATTGGTAGGTACAAAATAGACAGGGGGAGGTTAAGAACAGTATAGGGAATGGAGAAGCCAAGGAATTTACACGTACGACCCACGGACGTGAACTAAGGGGAGGGTGGAATGGAGGAGGGTTGGGCAGGGGTGGGAGTGCAGGACAGAGAAGGATAAAGGGGAGAAAAATATTGGGACAACTGTAATAGCATAATCAATAAAATATACTTTAAAAAAATGAAAGCTAGCTCCTCTGCTTCCCTTTGCCTAATAAAAGATATCTCAGGTAAAAAAAAATAAATACAGGAGTGGGCAAAAGTAGGCTTACAGTTGTTTATATGGAAAATGATACAAAAACTAATAAGTAATAATACAAGAATAAACTCTGCTCCATGTTCTCACGACTACAAACCTACTTTTGTCCACCCCTGTACGTTCCATCACCAGCATATATTCTATCACTGCTAGGACTGCCACCAGTTGTCTCCACATGTTTGCATGCGCCCCCCAATCCACACAGTTCGAGCAGAGACGGGCACACGTGGTAATGGAGACAGCCACAACTGCCTGCACGGAAACCCAGCCTCACTGGGTAAGCGGGACGGGGGCGGTTAAGGCTGGGCATACATGGAGAGAGGAAAGGCGGTGGGGTGGGGAGCAAGAATTCTTCCCCACCCTCCACCCTGGGCCTTGGCTTGGCCATCCAATAATGGGACATGGTCCTTGCCTCCATCTCAGTGACCCTGAGGGACCAAAGGTCACAAAGATAAAAGCACCTTCGGTGGCCCTGATGGATCACCAGGAACAACAGAGCTACCAAAGCCACCGTGTCAGCTCTCCTAACATTCTCTCAGTGTCATTCTGCTGGGACAGAAGAGGGATCGGATGACTTACAAACAATCTTAAAAAGCATGTTTCCATTTAGGATTTTCTTTACTTTCTTTTCACATCATGTTTTATTTATTTTTTTTATAATAGTATCATTTTTGAAATTTGTATTGCTCTTTAGAAACAGAGGAAGGGAGAGAGAAAAACACCAATTTGTTGTCCTACTTATTTACCCATTCACTGGTTGTTTCTTTTTTAAATATATAACCTTTATTATATTTTTCCCATTACCATTTAGTCCCCTTATATGCCCCCTCCCCTGGTTATTTCTTTTCTGTGCCTTGACTGGGGATCAAACCCACAACCTTGGCCTATCAGGATGATGCTCTACCCAACTGAGCTGCCCAGCCAGGGCTCACATCAAGTTTTAAACTAAGCCCCTCTTGTCCCAGGGAAGAACCAGGCGGAGATGCAGCCCCAGATCGCTACTCCAAGGCCCCTGCTGCGTTGAAGATACAGTGAAAACATCAAACCTTAAATCCACCATTTGAAAGAGGGAGGTGAGTCAGGGAAGGAGGGAGAAAAGGAGAGAGAAGGCAGTGAGACAGGTGTACATGGGAAAGACGTCAGTTCTAGTTCTCCCTTCCCGGCTCGTCAGCTAGCAGCATAAGCCTGCCTGTGTCTGTAAAACTTGGCATTTGTCTGCCTGGGCAAAAATCAAAAGCAGGTTTTGCTTAGATGAGCAGAAGCATTTGACGTCGGGGAGCAGTGAGAGCATCAACATGCCACATGGACTTGAACAGAGGCTGAGAATTACAGAAGTCTGCCTCTCATCCCCAGATCAGGGTGCTCAGGAAAGGGCCCCCTCACAAGGACCACCTCCAACTCCTCCCCTCCCCGCCCCCGCAGTTCCCTCCATCCAGGGTGCCACAAGTCCTTCCTGAAGCCCCTAACAGCCTACAGCTGAAGTTGAAGCACCAGCACCACTTGCCATCTCTAGAAGGTTCCTCAAGCCTAGGAGCTAAGAACAGAAATTCTGCCCTGCCTGGTGTGGCTCAGTGGGTTGGGCATTGTCCTGCAAACTGAAAGGTTGCCGGTTCGATTCCAGTCAGGGCACATGCCTGGGTTTTGGGCCAGGTCCCCAGTTGGGGGCGCCCAAGAGGCAACCGATAGGTGTTTCACTTGCACATCAATGTTCAAAGGCTGAGCTGAAGAAGAAATAAAGTTCAAGTCCACCTCTGAGTGGCCCTGCTATAGCACTGACAACAATGATGATAATAACGACAACGACTTTCAGATGGTATGCTTACGCTTACTATGAGACAGACACTGCCCTGAGCTCCACGGGTGCTATTTCATTTCCTCTTCAAACAACTCTGTGAGGGAGGTATTAAGACTCCCATTTCCAGGCTCAGAAAGAATAAGAAGCACGTGGAAAGTCAGAGCAGTAATTAGGTGACAGAGCTGAGAAGCAGATTCACATCTGTCTGCCTCCCTCCAGAGCCTGAGATCTTAAGAACCCACTGGAGGGATGACCGCTGGGTGACCGCCCCTCCCCATCAAAGGAAGGGGGGCCCTGGTGTCTAGGGTCCGTCTGCAGGATGGGGCCTCTCCACCTGCGGCCCCCCTGGGAACCATGTTCCTCAGCTTCCTCTCACCCGTACCTCTATCTGGTCGATGGTTTCCTGATATTCCTTCTCCCGGGTTTTGAACAGGGACTCGGTATCTTTAATCACCTTCTCCAAACTATCTTCCTGCTGCTGGAGTAGAAAGAGAAGCAAGGATTGGGGGAGGGGGCCAGGGAAGGGATGGGATGGGGACATTCCACAGGGCCCAGGAGGGGGAGAGAGAGAGAGAGACAGAAAGTTGTATTAAAGGAATTCAAAGAAAGGGAAAAAAAGGACAAAGAAGAAAGGGAGAAGCAGGTAAAGGATGATGGCCACAGAGGGAAAACAGAGCAGGGAGGGGAGGGAGGCAGCGAGGGAGGGGAGGGGACGGGGCAGGCAGCGAGCTGGAGAGGCAGAACTGGGGCCCTGAGGCCGGGAGGGGCAGTTACCTCTCCCTGGGCCTCTGCAGCTGCCATGGCATAGCCTGAGAAATCCTCCCAAAGCAGCAGGGTCTCCTCAGTCTCCTCCCAAGTCAGGCTGTCACAGTCGTCCTCAAAATCATACTCCCTCCTAGAGACAGGGAGCCCGGGCGTCAAGGAGGGTGGGGCCTGCCTTCTGGCGGAGGGGACTGGTGGGGGGCGGGGGCTCCGGCCTCTGGGGGGCTGCTGGGGATGGGCCTGCGGGACTCACAGCTGGTTGAGCATACGCTGCATCTCCTCGTTGATGCTGAGGGCTGTGCTCTCCTCCTCATCCCCATCGGGCTGGCGGGGCCCGTCACTCTCCGACAGGGAGGTATCCTCCTCGACGGCAGCCTTGCGCTCCCGCTTCCGCCCCCCCATGGATGGGACCTTAATGGGAGACAAGTGCAGAGACTACAGAGACGAGGCCGGGTGCATGAGGAGAAAGGGCTGCGGGCAGTGGGCCGGGAGGGAGGAGAAGCAAGAACCAGCAGAAGGGTGGGGCGGGCAGAGAGAGAAGACACAGTTACGATGACAGGAACGAACACACCGGAGTTACCAAGGGACAGGCAGACAGACACAGACGGGGGAGGCTGCAGACTGAGAGGGAAGAACAGGAGGAAACACAGAAAACAAAGCCGTGAGGTGAGGGGAGCAGTGGCCTGCTGCGACCACGTGAAGATGTGCACAACGGGGAACGAAGATTTTTTTTTTCTAAAGAAGGTTTTTCCAATAAAATGACTGAACAAAAAAGAAAGCTTCAGGTTGCAAGGAGGGCACGGTGTTCACAAAGGAGAGCCTGAGTCACACACCCAGGTCTGGGAAGCCGGAAGGAGAAGGGACAGGAAGAAGTGAAGCAGAGAGGAAAAGAGAGAGGAAAAAAGGGGGAAACAGCACGGAAACTAGAAAAGGGGGAGAAATCTGCGCTGAAAAGCCCAGCAGGTCAGAACCGACGGCCGAGGCCTGGGTAGTTCAGAAACAGGCACTGGGACATTAATAAGCTTGCGTGAGAGCAAAACTAACCAGTTTCTTCTGTGGAGAAAGCCAGAGAAGGTGAGAGGAAGAGAGGAGAGGAAGCAGACAGAGGAGAGAGGGGAGGAGAGATGGGTTAGAGATAGCTTCCGAAACTCCTCTTCAGAGGCTCCTCCTGGCCCCCCAGCTAGTCCCACTGAGGGCCCCGGGTGCCAAATGAGTCCCCCGAGAAGGAAGGCGGGCTCTGGTTCCAGGCCAGTGATGACGGAAGGTTCTTCGCCTGCCCCAACCCTCCGGAGGCGCTCGGGCAGGGGGAAATTTGGGGGCCGGGGGCCGGGCCAACACCTGCCCTCCGCCCTCACCTGGAACATCTGGATCATGTCCTCGCAGTTGCGCTGCTGCGCCACATCACAGAGTTTGGCGGTGATGTCAATGCGGCGGCAAATGTCCATGTCTACCTTCATGGCCTTCTCCTGGATCTTCGTGTCCAGCTCTGTCAGGTTCTGTCCGGGGAACGGGGAGCAGTGAGGAGGCACCCCACACTCCACATAAGGGTCCATAGGCCCTGGCAAGATCCCCCTCATCCTCCTGGTCACCATCGCTTCCCCCATGAAGCTGTCGCCTACTCCTCCAAGAAGCACGTGTCCCTCCCGGGTGCCCTCCCCACAGCACCCAGCTCATACACCGGGCTGCTCATGCAACCGGCTCCCTGGCCAGGTAGGGAGCCCATGCAGGGCATGGCCCAGTGCCTCTGACATGGGGGGTACCTCTTGGAACTTACACTCCCAGAGAGAGACAGAGACTACTGGGGTTACTAGAGTGGAGAGCATAGTGTAACAAGGACAACAATAGCTAACACTTATTTAGCACTAAGTATGCGCCAGCACCGTCCTCAGTATGTTAGGATCTTCAAAATCATCCTGCCAAGTACACGCCTTCACTATTTCATTCCCCAGGAGCACATGGGGGCAGAGTGGGTAAGGAATCCGCCCAAGGCCACACCGCAGGGAGGGGTGGGGCTGGGACCTGTGTTCCTCACTGACTGCTGAACAGCCCTAGTGAGGATGGAGGTATGCTGCCTCTTGAACGCAAGGGACCTGTCTTACTTCTTTTTCTCCTGAACGAGAGGGTGGTGAAGGAAAAAAAAAATGGAAGCAGAGCCAAGGAGGGAGAGGGGCGGTAGACAGGAAATCAACAGGCCACACCTAGCAAGGCCTGCTCTGCCTGGTTTTGGGCAGCTCGCTGCAGGCAGCCTGTGTGTACGCCCACGGGGAGTGTGAGGGGTGCGCTGGTGGCACTCACGTTGCTCATAAGCCCTTTGAAGACCACTAGCTCAGCTTTCAACTGCTCCACCTTCATCGCCAGCTCCTCTTGGCAGGCGTCAGCCTCCTGGGCTTCCTACAGCCAAGCAGAAAACCCTGATATTAGTGGCGCTGCCACTGTGGAAGGAAGACAAGGAGGGACAAGGAGTCAGCTCCAGGACTGAAGGGTGACAGGGAGGACTGAGGGAAGCCCAGTCAGTGGGGCGCCCTCACCTCCTGGAGCTCATTCACTCGCTCTTGCAGCTGCACCCGCACCGTGTACTCCTCTTCCCACCTGGCAGACACGGGAAGAAGGGAAAGAGCATAGGTGCAGAGTCCTTCCCTGCCCCTAACGCTCCCTGCTCCCCACCTGTCTGGCTCAGGCCCCAGCCCCTGGGTCTGGCTCCCTGCACGGGGAGGAGCTGTGGACAGGAATGCCTGGCTGACTGCAGCTGTCGGGTGGCTCCATGCTTCCTGGCCAGTGCTGAGCTCACCAGCTGCCTTCCCGGAACCTCCAGGCCTCAACCAGCAATTATATTTAAGAGGACTGCAGCTGCTCCGGTCCTTTACAGTGCCCATCCAGTTCAGGCCCCGGCCCCAGCAGCTGCCTGGCTGGCCTCGTCCCCCACGTCCTGCCCACACGGAACCACCCGGCCCAGTCCCCCACCTTCAGTAGCACAGATCCGGTCTCCCGCCTGCTGCCTGCATCAGAGCAGAGCTCCTCTAGCCTGCTGCCCTGCCTCGTGTGGTGCCATTTAACCCTGCAAAAGCAGCTGCAGGACACATACCACATCAACAGAGTTGCTTGAGAGCTGGGAAGAGACACTCAAAGTCCACCCTCACAAGCTCCAGAAACTGCCCGCCCAGAGTCCCCGCTAAGTGAACCAGAGAGCTGACAGTGGAAAGCAGGGGCCTGAGACTACTAAGCACCCAAACCCCGGGGGAAAGGGAAACCAGAGTATGAAAAAGTATCTTGTGAATTGGGGGGTGAGAACCAGAGGTGGCATCTCCTGGGATGCAGAATTCAGAGACCAGGCCCACGGGCAGGCTAACAAACACTCTGGGCCACAGGCGGGGTCTCCGTCCCAGGGCTCGGCTTCTCACACAGGGTATTCCATGGCATGCCAGGGCATGGTCTGGTACATCACACAGATGGAAGGCTATCTGGGGAGGCGTGCAATACCGCACCCTACTACAAAGTTGGCTGGACCAGCGAAACTTCTCAAATCCCACTCATGCAGCCTATCACTTTTTGCTACACCCTGGAAAGGCTTCTTCCAATCTGAGAAAGGAGGGGAACTGCACCAAGAAAGAAACTTCAGTATCAAAAAGGTGGTTAGGAAGTAGCAAAGAGGACAGCAAGAAAATGAAAACCCAAGGGGACAGATCCTGTAGATGTAGGATTCAATCCTCCCTTCCCTTTCCCTCCACCTTTTTTCCCATCTCGCCCCCGCACCTTTCCCTGGCTCTCCCTCCAGTCTCCTCTCTCCTGGCTCCCCTGTCCCTCACTCACATCCGCACTGCAGTATTCCTAAGAATAACTCCTCTACATCACCAAGGCTGCCCCTCCCAGTCGGGCAGCGAGGAGGCAGCGAGCCGGGCCACCACCCCGACAGCTCATCACACAGCCCAGTGCCAAGCCTCTCTGGCTCCCTGCCCATCCCTCCCTGCTGCCCCATGTTCTTCTCCTTTCGCTGGCCTTCCCATTCAGACTATCAGGGCCAGTGATGGGCCCCAGTGGCATCAAGTTATATATTTTCTTATGCAAGATCATTATCTTTCCAGGCCTTGTTTTCTTCATCTACAACGTGAATGCTTGAGATGTGGTACCTTCGTGTCCCTGGAGCCCATGGGTCCCTAGAGGAAAAAGGCAAGACTGAAAGGGGACAATAACCTTGGACATGATGTATCAGGGAGGGTAGGAAGCACTACTTGACAGTATACCCAACAAATTCAGGTAGAAACTTAAAGAATGGAATTATGTCAGGATTAAGACTAATAAAATCTTACAGGGTAAAAAAAGTATGAAAAGAAATCATCTGGAAGCTCACTGGAATTCTGTTTATACTGCAGTCAGACTTTCCCACAAATAGGTTCATTTTGACCTCCGTTCAAATTTGGTCTCATTTAGGAGATTCCCTTAACATGTAGGGTTTTAGCAATTTCTGTGTATTCTACATTTACCAACCACCTCTCTTCCAAATAAACTGTATCCTTGAGTGAAGTGAGGAAGCGAAGGCCCTTCCTATGTGGGAAAAACTGAGGCCAGGAAAGAGAACCACCCAAGGTCACACAAGGAAGGGGAACTGAAAACAGAAGCCAGGAGGCCTCAGCTCCTTCCCAGCTCAGTGCTCAGGCTGGGCCAGGCCTTCCGGGCTGCAGACAGGAGCTACAGTGCTGCTCTAAAGGGAGCAGAATGAGGGCAGGGGATCTGGTGTGGAAGGATGAGCAACTGCCAGTGTCACGTACCATCCAACCCAAGCTGCGGGGCCCTCTGCACAGCAGTGTGCTGCAGCGGGATGAGCTCATCAGTCCCCAAGGAATAACTCTTTGCTGCCCTGGACAGCTGGGCCAAGGACAAACACTCTTCCAGTTAAAAAAAAAAATGGCCCCAAGAACAGCAGTTGCTCCTGTGGTTATGAATGTACTCCAGAGTTGTCCATGTTCCACTGCTAACTGTGCAAATTAACTCCGACTGGGGGTGGGGCCGAGGGGCATCTGAATGATGATTTCGGGATAACCAGGATTTCCAAAGACACTCATAACAGGGACTCCGCCTAGGGAAGCCGGCATGAGGACAGAAAGTAACCTCAGAAAACCTGCTGATCTGTGATCTGCTAGACTCTGGCAGGTTACAGATACCTGAAGGTCATCCCAGACACCACAGTCACTTCCCAGAATATTTAGCCAATCCCCACCAGATAAATCTCGGCTACACTGAGCTGCAAGGGTAATTCCCAGGCCTGCCCACAAGGGGTCAGAGTAGCTAATTAAGAGGTTAAACCTGAAAGCCCCCAGGCCAAAGCCTCCCTCTGACCTGCCATCTTCCTCTTGGACCATGGCATCCAGCACAAAGTCTGCAGAGTGCTGGCGGCACCCTGCTCGTGTCCTAACAGCCTGCTGGCCAGCCCTATAAGGCACCCACTTGGTCTGCAGCCAGCACACCAGCACTGCATCCCTTCATGGGGCCTTCTGTGTTGCCACAAAAATCCGATCTGCATCCTCAGCATGCACTGAGCCTGTCCCCCAGCTGCCTCCTACTCACAGGGTGTGTCCACATTCCCAACTTTCTCCTACTGGGCCCCCTGCTGGCTCTGATCACAAGGCCTCCAACCTTGGCTCTTTGCACCTTCACATATCCCCCCCTCCCACTGGCCCTATGATAGCTACCGGCCCTTCCCCATTTCCTAGGGAATTCCCTTTACTCTTTCTTTTCCCATGTTTTCGGCCTACTCCAAGCAATGCCCTGCGGTTCCAAGAGCCCCTCATTTGAAACTAGAGTAGATACCCGGCTTCCATCCACAACATTGCTTTGGGAAGCTCCATGCAGCAGGAGGATCACGACCCCACAGTGCGGCCCTCTCTCACCACTCCCTTCTAATTTCAGTTAAGATTCCCCAGTTAAAGCTGTACATTTGCCTTTTACTTCTGATAAGCAGGTGGAGCTTATATCACAAAACTGCCCGAGGACTGAGACAGGTGGAGATACCAGGCAATCCAAATGTGATCCTTGCCCCTTTCACACCTCACAAAATCCAGTTACACTTTTATCCAAACACCAAAGCCTACATGAGACAGAAAGACAAGCCAGAGGAGAGCTGTGAATTGCCCACAGTATTCCACTGCCAGTCTCCTTCCCGTCACAGGTCTCACTTCTGCATTTTCTGTTGATTCCGTCTTGCAAGATCCAATTCCATTATTGCACTTCTGAGCTCCTCCTTACACAGCAAGAACTTTATTTCTCCCTGATTCTTGGGCCCCAGCTGCCCTCCTCTCCACACCTCGTCATGGCCCTGAGTGTGGCGGGACACGGAGCCATGTCCCCAGCTGCCCGGTCCCTATCCCTACCTCCGCTTGTATTCGTCCCGCTCACGCTTCACCTTGGCCAGCACGTTGTAGAGAGCGCGGATCTCGGGGGTGATGGTGTCGATCTGGACGCCCACTCCGTCAGGGTGCACCCACGACAGGCCAGGCCCCTGTACCAGCATGGGCTCCAGTCCCGGCCCCAGCCGGCGGGCGTGAGAGTAGGACCAGATGGTGCCGGGCATGAAGCGGGCCGACGAGAAGGCGGCGGAGGTGGAGGAGAAGGCGGAGGATGTGGAGGTGGAGGTGGAGGTGGAGGACGACGAGTGGCAAGCGGTGGAGGGCGCGAGGGGGCCGGCTGGCGAGCGCGCGGGCGAGCCCAGCACGCGTGCCGATGGGGTGCAGACGGCGGCCGGCCGGGTGCCCAGCGGCAGCCCCAGGGGCCGGATGGGGCTGACGAAGCCGGTCTGCACAGCCTGGTCGCGGCGAGCCAGGCCCCTCCGGCTCTGCTTACCCTCCTCCAGCGCCTGCTGCAGCTGCTTCTCCAGCAGCCGGTTACGGCGCTCCAGCTCGTGCACCTTGGCCAGGAAGCAGCGGAAGCGGAGGTTCAGGGTCTTGAGCACGTTGATGTTGGAGCCCAGGTCGTTGCGGAGGGCCATGGCGGCGGGGGGCGCCGGGGCAGGCCCAGGCGGCGAGTAAGCGGGACCGGGAGGGGCCAGCGGCGACGACACGTCCCCTGCGCTGGCGAAGTGGTCACCTCCCAGAGGGTCCCCCACCGGCCCAGCCAGGCCCTGCTGCTCCTGCTGTAGGAGGAAGAGGTTAGGGCCGAATAACGGATTCATGGCTGCGCCTTCTGCTGGGAGATGGAAACCGGTGCAGGAGCTGGGATGCAGGGCGGGCAAGAAGAACCAATGAAGCGCCCGGGGGATGCGGGAGAACCAATCAAACAGCTCGACAAAACGAGCAGAGGTCAGTGGGGCGGGAGGGGGGAGGGCACAGAGGAAGCCAATGAATGGCTCAATTTGAGGCTGCCAACTGGACTTTTCCGGGTCTGGGGTAGAACCCTGAGCTGAGTGGAGCCTCAGTCACCTCTTCTGAGGAGGTCAGACCCCAGCCTGTGCCCAGAATCCAGTCACGGTGGCAGAAAGCACAGGTCCTCCAGTACACCATGGATCCCCAAGGTGGGTAGCCCATCTTCCCTACACACCTATTGCCCTCCGCTCCTCAAACACCCTACCTCCAACTCACCAACTCTCCTTCCCTGAGTCCCCAGGGAGTCCCAGGGATCCCAGGAACCTAAAACCGACCTGATTTCTCAGTGTACCACACTGTTACCTCTCTTAAGAGGGTCCCTGTCCCACCCTCATCTCTACCCGTAAAGCAGCAAAGCCAGTACCCAGTCCCCTAAAAAAAAAAAAAAAACACACAAGTGACCAGAGATTGCAAAATGTATATTAAATTTCATAGGTATAGTGGGGAAAGCCATCCTCACAGAGGTAAGGTTTCCGACCCAGTGACAACAGCAAGGAGCCAGCCCAGTCTAGTTTTAATCATCCAACTGCACTAAGATTTTCTCCTCTTTGCCGGTGGGGGCTGGCTGGAATCAAGGGAGGACATGGCAGAAGTCTTCGGTCCCTTGGGGGTGCCATTCTGTTTTTGGAAGGCAGTTTTCTTGGGAGTCTTCCGTGTCAACTGCTGCTTTACCTTCTTAGCCCCTTGGGTCTTCCCAAAGGGCTGAACACAGTTCTCAGCCTTCTGAGTAGCCAGAGTCTGGGAGAGATGCAACCCAGCAGGTATCTCTGCATCCATGCCCTTGGGAGGAGCATTCTGCTTCAGGGAGGGAACTTTCTTGGAAGCCTGAAGTTTAGGTGACTGTTGCTTTTTTATCCCAGTTGCCTTTGGTTTCCTGGCCACTGCTGTCACTTTGGCCTTTTTAGCTGGCTGACTACTATCCTGGAGCTTGGAGGAAGCTGGGGCCTTTGTGCTAGAAGGTACAGTGGACAATTCAGAGTCTGCCCCTTTGGGGATGCCATTCTGCTTCTGGAAAGAGGCCTTCTTGGGGTGTTGCTGCTTCTGCAAGTGCCGCTCTGCTTTCACAGCCACTTTGGCCTTCTTGGCAGGCTGGCTGCTGCTCTCAGGCTTGGGGGTCACCTGACCTTTCAGGTCAGGCAAGTCTGGGTTTGTAGGGGTGGATGCTGCAGAATTCCCTGGGGCTAAAATTAAAGATTGTTTTGAGAAAAAGGGCCTCATCACTAGATTTTTATCATTAGTGGTAGAGACAAGTAGAGGCATTAAAATAAGGGAATTGCCTGGGAACACTGGGCACTGCCAGCGCGCCACACAACTGCAGCAGTGACTGCCTCAGCGGACGACCTGGGCTCACATCGCCTACCGTTGCCAGGCCTTCACTCAAGTTCTGTTTGAACCTTGCAGTAAAGAGGAGGGTTTACTACCCATCCTTGGGCCAAGAAGTTTTAGAGGAAGCTGTGCCCCCTTGAGGACAGCAGGTAGCAAGACACTCTGAGGAGATAAATCCTGAATAAACCTGAAGCACTGGCTTTTTTTTTTTTTTTTTAAGTCAAGGACTTTTTTCCTGGTGGATTTTGATGAGATACAGGAAAGTAAGACTCACATAACTAGAAACAAGCTAGTAAGTAAGCCATTAATGAGTACTGATATATTAAATGTGTACTTTCAAAGTTACAACAGCCCTGGCCAGGTAGCTAAATTGGTCTAAACTGTCCTGAAACATGGAGATTGTGGGTTCCATCCCCAGTCAGGGCACATACAAGAAGCAACCAATGGAGGCACACATAAGTGAAACAATAAATCGATGTTTCTCTCTCTTCCCCTCTTCCTCTGTCTCTAAAATCAATAAATAAATCTTTAAAAACATAAAGTCACAACAAATTTTAACTATTCAGGTTCTTATTAACATTCAGATGTAACTTTTATAAGGAACATTACTTATAAAGAAAAAAGTCAACTCAATACATCATGCAGTTTGCATCCAGACACTCACCTCTCCCTCTCCCAACTACACTCTGGTTACATTCCCAGCATGCAGAGCTCTAAGCCTGTTTCGGAAAACCGCACCCTTCCCCCTGAGACCCAGGACAGACTCCTCAAGATGGCTGAGAAAACCATCTGTAATTAGTGTGATGGGCTCAGAGAACTGCTGATTGTTCTGAGGAGTCTTACGCCAACCCGGTGCTGACAATGCTGGAACAGCAGAGATGCATTAACAGCAAGACAACCCTGGGCCAGGAAGAAAGAGAAACCACAACGTACACTGGGCACACATTCAGTGCCAAACAAGCAAACACTTGGGAGAATGAAGGGAAAGACCCCATCCCCAGGAATGCTCTATCATACTCCAACGGGGTCCAAGCTCACGAACAAATCTAGTTGGGACATGAGGAGGCTCTTCTCTTACCCAAGCAGACAAAGGCAGCGACAAGGAAGGCGGAAATTCTTCCCTTCTCTGCGGTCACACTATAAAGCCTCTTGAAAGGCAAAAAGTGCAAAGGCAGTGATGATGGGTAGACAGCAGTTTACTTACCTGTTTGAGACTGGGGAATAGAATTAGAGAATTTCTTGAACTTGGCAATAAAGAAACCATCCATATTGTGGGTGTGAGGGTAGAAGCGGCGGGTAGAGCGCAGAGTGGGGTGGAAGCGCCTTTCTCGAAAGCGGGTAAAACCCTCCTGGCCAAAGTCCAGACCTGTGGGCACCAGCCGTACATTCCTCTTTTTCAGAGCATAGTCTACCACCCACTCGTTCTCTTCCACCTGGATATGTAGGGGGACAAAAACGGAAGGAAAAGCAGAGCTGCAGCTGAGGGGAGCTCCAAGGGGCAAAGAGTCCCCCAGCCCTGCTCTCCTGCTGCTCTGCCACAGCAGAGGCCTCACCATGATGGAACAGGTGCAGTAGACAAGGTAGCCTCCCGTCTTGGAAGTGGCATTGACAGAATCAATAGCACTCAGGAGCAACTCCTTCTGGAGGTGAGCACAGCGCAGGACGTCCTTCTCATCCTGTTCCAGGTAGGAGACCCAAGGGTGTCTCAATTTCAGAAGGCAGCCTCAGAAAGACAAGTGAGCTACTGGTTGCCCAGAGTGCCCCTCTACCGCCCCTCCAGCTCCACAAGGCCCAGCCAAGACCTCTCAGCTACCCCACCCCAACCCCAGCTCCTCACCTTGTTCGTCTTCACAGCTGGGTCCTTAGAGATGATGCCGGTGCCACTGCAGGGAGCGTCCAGCAGTACTCGGTCAAAACCCCCTATCACCTGGAGAAAAAGGATAGGTTAATCACCTTTTTTGGTCACCTATATTGCATCAAGTCTAAACATGCTGATGTCAGGTAGAGGGCAGGTAAACTGGAAGACACCTCAGGAGAGATGCACAGAGGGAGTCTCACCTTGGGGAACTGACGCCCATCATAGTGGCTGATAATGGTGTTGGTGACTCCCAACCGGTGCAGGTTTCCCACAACACTCTTGAGGCGCTCAGCACTGGCATCATTGGCAAGGATCACACCCGTGTTCTTCATCAGCTGGGCTGAGGGGAGGGAGGGTACCGTGCTCAGCAGTCAGCCCCTCTGCCCCTACACTTGCTAGCCACCCTCTTGCCCAGGAATCCACAGGTAAAGTCTCAGCACCTCAAGGAAAGCTACTCCTAATAAGCTCTGCTCCCCACTGCCTACTGCATAGGTCTCCCCAGTCTACACTGACCCCTGGTAATGAGCAAGCTCATGAACACATGTTTTCCCATTGTTACTGAACATCTCTCTGATCCTACAGACTATTTATTTTTAAAGTGATAAAAACTTAATAAAAAATGGTTATGGTTATGGCTGATTACTATACCAAGGACCTTTATATACACATCTCAACCCCCACAACCCAAACATAATATAATGACCAACCCAAATACAACCACCATGCCATTTTACAGGTGACAAGAAAATCAAGGGCTTGCCCAAGGTCCTAAGTGGTACCCACAGGGCTGGACCTCAGCCAACTGCAGAGTCTGTGCTCCTCACCACTGTGCTAGCTGTCTGCGCACTGTCTCCTGAGTGCTAGCCAGTCACCAACCCCACCTACTTTCAAAAGCAAAGACCCAAATGAAGCCTACCCCTGCCTGCCCTCCTCGTACCTATATAGCTGGTCTTTCCTCCAGGGGCACAACACATGTCCAGGATCCGCTCATGTTCCTGGGGTGCCAAAGCCATGACAGGTAACATACTGGAGGCTCCTTGCAGCATATAGTGCCCAGCCAGGTACTCCGGAGTAGCACCTGTAGAAGAGGACCCGTCAGTGACAAGTTGAGACAAGGGCGGGGGCACAAGGACTACTGGGCAGGGAACACTCACCAATGGGCACTGAGGAATCATATACCACTAATCCAGTCTTTGACCACTTGCCCAGGGGATCCAGGTTAACCCCACGATTGATTAGTGCCTTCAGGTAAGAAGAATGAAGATATTTAAAACCTTGTAGGTTACTATACCCAGAAAACAGATGGAAATACGAAAACCCAGTCCTATCGGGAAGTCTATGGCACAACTCCTAGAGCTCTCAGAACACAATGAATGCAACTTCCCTTCTCCCACCCCAACCCCTGGCGTCCTTTTCTTTACCCTCAGACTCTAACTCGAGATCTGAACTCCATCCCAATGACACAGACTACCAGCACCTTTTATTTCCTAGAAGTGGATTCAGATTTTCCAAGAGGCTTAGTCCCCTTACAATACCAAAACTTAATCCTATTGGTTAGAATGCATTAAAGATAATTATCAAGCCCTGGCCAGGTGGTTCAATTGATTGGAGCATTGCTCCATACACCAAAAGGTTACAGGTTTGAACCCTAGTTGGGGTGCATGTAGGAGGCAACCAATCAATGTTTCTCTTTCATATCAATGCTTCTCTTCCCCCTTTCCATTCTCTCTAAAATCAATAGAAATGTATCCTTGGGTGAGAATTAAAAATAATAATAATAAAGATAATTACCAGCTTATCTTTGCACCAGGAGATACAAAACACACAGATGAACTGAACTTTAGAAACAGGTGTCTTTAACCCAAGGGCCCCAAACCCTTGGAAAGAGTGCGCTTAAATCACTGTTTGTGTGTGTATGATGTCTTTTAAAAAAATTTTTTTATTCACTGATTTTTGGGAGAGAAGGGATCGAGGAGAAAGGAGGGGAGAGGGAGCGGGGAGAGTGAGACAGGCGCATTGATTTATTATTCCACTTATGTATGCACTGGTTGATTTTTTTTTAAGATTTATTTTTAGAGAAAAAAGAAGGGAGGGATAAAGAGAGGGAGATAACAGCGATATGAGAGAGAAAAAATGATCAGTTGCCTCTAGTATGCATTCCAACCAAGGACCAAACCTGCAACTCAGGCAGGTGTCCTGACCAGGAATCGAACCAGCAAGCCTGTGCTTTGTGGGACAACTCCTAACCAACTGAACTGCTCGAGTTAGGGCTTCACTGGTTGATGATTCCTGTATGTGCCCTGACTGGGGATCAAACCCATAACCTCGTTGCATCAGGAGAACATTCCAGCCAACTGAGCTACCTGGTCAGGACGTGCTATGTCTTTTTCTGGAAGCAGGAATCAGTTCCGCCAGCTTCTCAATGATCTAAAAGGCAAACAACTCCTTCGGATTTCTGAGGTGGCACTTTTATTGTGATTCAGATGTCTCAACTAGTTTCCCATTTCACAGAAATCCTAGGGCCTGAGCAAGTCAGACACACCTAGCACGACGCTAGGCCTATACCTGTTTGCCTCCTGGGATCACGCTACACCAACAAGGTACTAAGACCCCATCCAGTAAGGGTGGGATAGGGGAGTCTCTGTGGTTGACAGAAGTCAGTACCTCCCAGAGATAAGCAAACCTCAAAACCCACCCCTCACCTGAGCAAGGTCTCGGCGCCGGGTTTTCAAGGTGTTGGTCCTGAGGGTGATGGGCCGAGGCACCTCATTAGCTTCTAAGAACTCTACCAGCTGGGAAAGCAAAATGGCAGGGAGTGAGTCAGGCTGGCCAAGGAGCTCAGCCAGAAAAGCACAAGGGAGCTGACTATCTCCCCTATACAGCGTAAAAGAGGTGATGAAAGGAAAGCAGAAGGGGCATTAAATTAGCAATTCAGTACCTCAGACAGAGGGAAGAGGTCCATGAGCTTGCCAAGCAGAAAGTCTCCGTAGGAGTAATAAGTAGCCAGATCCCTCTGAAGCCGGTGCACATATTCAGCTCGAGATCGACCTTCCTCCCGCTGAGTCTTAAAATCACGCAGCACTCCCACTATATCTTGGATGCGCTTGTGAACTCGTTGCAAGTCTGGAGTCTGGGCATGTGAACCTGTCAAGGATCTGTCCCATGAGGTCCCAGGGCCTGGTAATCTCCACTAGCAAACACCTTCCCCCACCCCTTAACCTGCTGCACTGGAAGGATATCCTGCTCCATCTCTCCAGCAGGGGGCAGCACAAAAAGCTCCTCTTCATCCACATTGATCTGCAGGTCCTCAGCTATCTTGTCCTCCTTTTGGGCGCCTGACTCAAGGGACATTTTCTCCTCTTCCTCCTCTTCATCAGTCTCTTCCTCACTCCAATGACCCCTAGAAACAGGTCCAGAAACAGAATGATTCACAGAACAAAACAGACCCCTCCTTCCTCCCTCACTGATTCAGCAGCTAACTATTCTCTATCCTGAAATTTCCCAAACTCACCCAGCAACAGCTTCCTGGGCCTTCTGCTTCTGAGCAGCCCTTTCAATGGGCAGCAGCTGAAAATAGATACAAAGGGCTGGTGAGTCAAAGCTTGCCCTCCCACCAACCCACTAGCACTTTCTATCTGTATTTTTCCTCCCAAATAAAATGTACCACTCGCTCTCAGAAGGTGACACAGAACATGAAGTGAATATAAAACTGGTACAATACTGACCACTGCTGCAACTAAGTAATGAGTTTAAATGTTTATTATATTGTTCTATTTACTTTTGTATCCCTCTTTCAATCAAAAGGTTTAAAACAGCCCTGACTGGTGGGCTCAGTTGGTTGGGAATCCTCCTGCAAAGGGTTGTCAGTTCATATTCCCGGTCAGGGCACATGCCTGGCTTGCGGGTTCAGTCCCAGGTCAGGGTGTGTATGAGAAGCAACCAATCGATGTTTCTCTTTTTCGCTCCCTTCCCCTCTCTCCAAAATAAATAAGTAAAACCTAAAAATAAATAAAGATGTTTGAAACATGAATACACACCCGTATGTATACAGAGAGCACAAAAACCGCCCTTGGACACCTTTTCTGCCATACTCCAGACTTACTCTATTTCTCACACAGTTAAAATTATGATGCATTTCCAAATTTGTTTTTTGCCTTTTCTCATTCACAGATCACAAGCATATTCAGACATAATGACCAAATGTTAACATATGAATAAATTACAGTTTACTTATGCCTATTGGGTGTTTTGAAATTTTCCAGAGTTTTTGGTATTCAAGTCCACACAGTGGCTGAAAATCTCCTTAACAGGAGCTCTTCAGAGAGAAGGGGGGGTTGTGGGAGAGGGATGCAAGTGGGAACTTCCTTTTTATTCTACACAACTCTATATTACTTAATTTTTTTTCAAATTATGAAAGAAAGTTCATTTACAAAGTTACAGAGATAACAGAATTGAGCCAGCTAGCCTGCAAAGGCTCAGTAAACAAGTTACAGAGGCAGAAGAAAGGCCCTTGCAGCTGGGGAGAAAGGCAAAAGTAATGCGCCTGGCAGGGAAGAGGGAGAAGGAAAGGCCTGTGGGCATGCTCCTGGGAGCACACCTTAGTCTTTTCTAATAACATACCCATATACAAATTGTAGAATATGTAAATAACTTCTTACACCTCCATAAACAAACCTGCCCACATTTTGGATCATCATTCTAAATGGAACTGCTAGATGAAGAAAAAGGTTTGCCCTGGCTGGTGTAGTTCAGTGGATTGAGTGCAGGCCTGTGAACTAAAGGGTCACCGGATTCCCAGTCAGGGCACAGGCCTGGGTTGCAGGCCAGGTGCCCAGTAGGGGGTGTGCGAGAGGCAACCACACATTGATATTTCTCTCCCTCTCTTTCCTTCCCTCCCCCACTCTCTAAAAATAAATCAATACAATCTTTTTTTTTTTTTAAGAAAAAGTTCCTAAAGTTCTGATACCAAATGCTTTATAAAAAACATGAGTGCATTTCTATTCCCATCAGTAGGCAAACAAGTGTCCACCTTACCATATCCTTATCAGCACTGAGTATTCTGGTGTTTTAAAATGCCCTATCCTACAGCTCTTTTACATTTCCATGTACCCTGAAAGGACATAAGGTAACAGAAAAACAGTGATGGAACACTAAAATTCCTTTTCTCTACTTAGGGTTATCCCTGTCTCAAGGATCTGGAAAGTCTCTGTAAGGCAAGGATCCCTTCCTGAATACCTGGAAAGATAAACTCACCTCTTCACCTTCATCCTCTGAATTGGAGCCTGCTCCATAGTCATCAACCATATCAGCATCACTGTCCTCGGAGCCCCAGAAGTCCCCCTCGTTTCCCACACCATCTTCTTCGGAGTCTTCCTCCTCCTCTTCCTCCTCACTGTTATGGGCTGGTGCTGGGCGCTTCTTGCCTTGAGCACTGTTAAATAAGGACTGGGCTCTCTTCTTACCAGGTGCCTGGACAGCTCTTGCAGAGATCCCTAAGGATTTGAAGAATCCTGAACTGATGGCAGCCACACACTGATGGAGCCAGTACTTTTTACCCCCAAGAATGTCCTTTGGTTGTTCTTTCCACTCCGAACATGTTCAACAAACCCTTCCCCACCCAGAACCCACAGGACTCTTCAGGTAGCATCCAGCTCCTATTTTCACTGACCTTTTGGTAGCTTTCCAGGCAATGGTTTAGTCCCAGGACACTTATTCATCTCAAGGGCTTCAGCAGAGCTCAACCTCCTCTTGGCTGCCCTGAAAAGATACAAAGGGTGAAGAAGTGAAACATACCCCCAGGTTCTGCCACTTCCCATCACAAGGAAATCTGACACTCCCCAAACAGCCCTTTTTATCAGCATGATCATAAAGCATCACATGGCTGAAGACGAACAGCACTAATGTAATCTACGTGAGTCTGGACAGTCACACTCACCTCTTTCGAGCACGACTAGATAGCCTTTTGGAATTTTCATCATCAGCTGTAAAAAAAAAAAAAAAAAAAGGCAACACCAGGAGGTTATAGGGGAAATGAAAAAAAAAAGCAAGGAAAGAGAAAATAAAAGTGGGGAAAGAGCCCTAGCAGGGTGGCTCAGTTGGTTACAACGTCGTCCCATATACCAAAAGACTGTGGATTCGATCTCCAGTCAGGGCACACACCTAGGATGCAGGTTGGATCCTGGGTCTGGGCGGGGTTACAAGAGGAAACTGATCAATGTTTCTTTCCCTCTCTATCCCTCCCATCCTCTCGCTCTAAAATCAATAATAATGTATCCTAGGGTGAGGATTAAAAAATAAAAAGTGGGCCCCTGACCTGTGTGGCTCAGTTGGTTGGACATCATTCCACAAAGCGAAAGCTCAGGGCACATATCTGGGTTGTGGGTTCAATCCCTGGTTGGGGTGCATACAAGAGGCAACCGATCGATGTTTCTTTCTCACAGTGATGTTTCTCTCCCTCTCTTCCTCCCACTTCCCTTCTCTCTAAAATAAATAAATCTTTTTTTTAAGAGGGAAGGAGTGAGCACACTAACGAAAGGAAGCTAATTCTAGTTCACCACACTGTGCTTTACCAGGAGATGGATAAGAAATGTAAAGGAGATGATCTCCACCTGGTTGTCCAGCAACCAAATCCAAAATAGGTCTCCCTCCACAGTTCTGATTTCTTTTTTTCTTGCTTTCTCTTTTTGATTTAGAGAGGGGAAAGAAGAGATGGAGAGAGGAACTATTGTTCCACTTGTTTATGCATTCACTGGTTGATTCTTGTATGTGCCCTGACCCAGATGGAACCTGCAACCTTGGCATATTGGGACAAAGCTCTAACCAACTGAGCTACCTGGCCAGGGCAAGACTTCTGATTTCAATAAACACCATCATCACCATTCTGATAATACATATTCAAAAGTTACCATTTTCTTTTACTCAATTTATTTTATTGATTTGTTTATAGAGAGAAGGGAAGGAGAAAGAAAAGGGCAGAAACATCAGTCAGTGTGTGGTTGCCTCTCGCATGCACCCCACCAGAGACCTGGCCCACAACCCAGGCATGTGCCCTGACTGGGAATCTAACCAGCTACCCTTTGGTTTGCAGGCCAGCACTCAATCCACTGAGCCACATCAGCCAGGACCCTTTACTCTCAATTTAATTGGTTACCAACCAGTGCAAATTTTACCTCTACAACTGCTATATTTCATACATTCTCCGAGAAATAAAAGGTTTAAATCTTAGCCCCATCGTTTAATAACTATCTGCAACTTACTTAACCTCTCAGCATCTATTTCCTTAACAGTGCTTTTCTCAGAGAACATTAAGAGAATAAAGTGGTGCAATGTGTCCAAAAGGGTGAATATAATGTGCACCTCAATGAACTCCATCTTTTATCCAATGTACACTGCAAGATACCTGTCCACTCTTCTCTCCCACCCAGTCTTCCACGCAATAGACTATTCACCATGTGGGAACCAGATTTGTGCATTCCCAGCTCCATCTCCTCCACAATGCAGTTCACTGACTGGACCATCTCCTTCCCAACTTTCACTTGCTAAAGTACCACCCGTTTTTCAAAACCCAGTTTCTTAAAATTTAATCTAAGTTCTAGAGAACTTAGCTGCACGGGATTCCTCCCTTTCTTTAAACTCCCTCAATGTCAAACCACACCTCTTCTAGTATGGATACTTGTGTCCCTGTCGCATCTTCCCTAAGTTCTAAATGCTGATGACAGTGTTTCATTCATACTTAGTAGTAATACCTCATAAAGAGAAAATTCCACACAACAGGAAGTGAACCGAGACTAAAAAACTGAAGGGGTTATGAATACAAATTTAAAGAGCGGCAGAAACGCTGGATAATTAGAAAACATGCTGGACCCTTACCTGCAGGCAAGAACCTGGTGAGTTCGGTCTCCGCACCCTTCTGTTTCCGGGCTTTTCGGCCCGGCCCGCGCTTCTCCTTCTTTGTAGGATCCAACTTGCGCCCCATGGTACTGGGGAAAGGAAAAACGGGATGAGGTGAGCCGCGCGTGTTGGAAAGGCAAAGGAAGACCGCAGTCTTGGCGTATTAGAGTGGAAAAAGGTATCACCTCGACCACAACCTCAACTCAGCAACCCCAACATGCCCTCCAGGCCTGACCAAACTCCATTCCACGAAGAGACCCAGACCCCACGCCATTTGTACAACGTCCGCCTCCCTATGCCCCGGCCCAAGTCAGTGCTCCCTTCCCAAACTTCCGCCAGAAACCTCCAAAGCCTCGGCTCACCTGAAAACAGGCCCAGGCCCAAGACGCTCCCTCCGCACGAGAGGCACTACTCCACGTGCAGTCGGACACTAGCGTTCGCAAACCACCCTCCTATAGGAAACGTTTTACGCAGGCGCCAGGAGAGCCTTGTAGCCCCGCCTCTTCCGGCCGGGGGCAGTACGCGGAACGTAAGATGTTTTGGGAACCTGTGTGGAGCTGCCCGCGGTGCGGCCGGGGAAAATGCCGGTGCGGACCTCTCTACTCGTAGTCGGAGAGGGCAAAGGCGATAGGGGAGCCGTCTCCAGCTTCCTCGCCCGTTCTTCATGGCCTTGGCGTTTGGCCTCAGTGCAGATTTCAGTAGGGAAACTGTACTTGAAAGTCACCCCTTCGCCTGAAAACAGGGCGTTTGGCACCCCCCACCCTTCTTCCAGTCTCTAAGACCATGGAATCCCGGGGCCCCTTACCAACTCCCAACTCTTTGATTAGGAAACCCTTTCTTGACCTCGAACACCCCTGCTCAGCCTGTGAGGTAAGGTTTCCCTGCCTAGGTTCAGATCTGGACGGTCGGGAGGACATCTTGCATCCTGACTTCAAAGTAAAAAATTTTCAACCTTCAGGTGAATACTAAGGTAGTGCCTAGTAGCTGTTAAAACTGTTCCAAGCCCTTTACTGGATTTACCTTTCTGACTCACTCTAGAAGGCAGATATTTTTATCTTACATGAGAAATCTAGAGCCCAAAAGTCCACTTCCTCAGCCATTAAATGTTAGTATAGAGTATGAAGCCAGATAATTTTTGAATCATTTTTCCACAGGAGGAAAATTACCGTCTTCTTTGGTCTGGAACACATAGGGCACGTGCATAGATACGACTCTTTTGCCGATTATTAGAACATAAGGAAACTTTTAGTTTTCAATTACGCATTTCCCAGAACTCCAGTCATACACATTCAGCCACCTGCACCTACACCCACACTGAACCAGAGCACTAAAATACAAGGAAACTTTTATTTTCAATTTTCATCAAGAAATTTTGCTGTGGATTTATTTTTATGCTTTTGGTTCTTTTCTATTTTTTTTCTTTCCACTTTATTTCATTCTAGCCGTGGCTGGAGCCGCTGGGTTCCTGGTATTAAAAAGATGCCAACAGAGGTAGCTGTGTCTCACCCAGGGGCCCAGCCCACTCTGAATATCCCAAAAAAGGAGAAAAGAAAACAAAATAAATCAACAAAACAAAACCAAAAGAACAAAGAAATTCAGATCGTTTTCTTCAAGCCTGGCAGGAACCCACAACAGTTTTTGTGTAACAGATGTTACTGTGGGGAAAGCCAGGGCCCAGAAGAAGGCCAGCCAGCCCGCCAGCTCCCTGCAGATGGCGCCGGCGCTACTGCTGCATGTCTCTCCAGCAGGAAGGGCACCACTGCCCCTCACTACCCGCCTCCCCCAGTACACTGGGGGCTTGTTCCTTTACAACGTGGAAGATGGGCAGAAGGAAGGAAAGGGTCTCTCAGGCCCCCAGGGGAGAAGCTGGGCAAGGGAAAGTGAGGAAGGTCACTGCTCAGCGGTGGAGGTGGTAATCCTCAATCTGGATCTTCACTGCTGCTGGGCTACCTATGGCAAAAGAGAGCCATTGAGAGTCAGAATTTCAGACCGAAAGTATTCATCAGATCCCAAGAGAATTCCCTGTTAAGTCAGCCCCACCTGCCCAGTTAGAGAAAGAAGAGTTACAAGTTCCAGAATGGCTCTGCTGGAACAGGGGCCAAGGATCCCACCTGCTGTGGAGTAGGTTCAGGTGCTCGGTTTGCCAGGCGGCTGAGAATGTTACGCTCTGACATCTGTAGCCTCACAGCAACTGGGGGTATTCGGGCAATAGTAGCTGGGAGTCGAGTCACATCAGCTTTCATGTCACTCAGCAGTTCTTCTAGCTGTTTCAGAACTGCAGAGGGAAGAAAGAAATGTGGTGAGTGTGGTGGTCAAGATCAAGCTCCTCTTTACCACAGTGGACCTGTGCCCTGCCTATGATTTCTCAGTGACCAAGCTAACGGATGTACTGGAGTGCTAGAGTATGGTCCTTTATCAGAGTCAACTGACCTGGCCTCTACCATGCTCAAATTCCTGTTCCTCAAATTTCTGTTCCTCACATTCCAGTTGCAACTGCCCATTATTCTATGCCTTTTTAATTTAATTTTTCAATTAGAGTTGACATTCAGTATTATTAGTTTCAGATATACAGCATAGTAGTTACACAGTAATACTTTACAAAGCTAACCCCTTGGTAAGTATAGTACCCAACTAACACCATACAAAGTTATTATATTATTCACTCTACTCCCTGTGCTGTACTTCACATCCCCGTGACCGTGTTTTGTCTATGCTTTTTAGTCACCTACTCTCAATGTCCTTTTGTCTTTATGTCTATACTTTCTTGAAAGAAGCCTATTCCTTTTATTTCCTTTCTCATTATCTTCCTCTCCTTTAAAACAGCCTTCCTTTCCTCATTTCACCCTCCATCTCCCTCACAATGTTTCAACTTTAATTAGAAACAAAATATTGAAAGGGGTCTAGAATTTGACTGGATCTTAAATCACCTCTAAAGAACCCCAGATGACACTATATTATTGTGGTTTGTTTTCCACTTCCAAGAACTTGAATATATTAAGAGTCAAAAGAAGCAAAGAAACTACTATCTTTGATTGCCTCTAAGGAGGAAGGTACAGATTCCCAGGACATCCTAAGCTCCCAAACAATTCTGAAAAAGGTTTTGGAAACAAGAATTGTGTTTGGGGAGAGGCAAAGGAGAAAGGACTCTGAGTCAGCAGGAGGCAGGGGAGCCACTGGCTACCTTTGTGCAGGACCGCATTGGCAGGCTTGTTTCCTGCCATTGACTCCTTGGACAGGTGCTGATGACTCTCTGCCAAACACTCCACCTCAGCAAAGCGGGTGTTTAGGGCCATGGAAGGGTGAGAGGGGTCCTCTGACATGTTCAGGTAAGCTGCTCGCCGCAGCTGCTCCTCAATCACCAGGGCTTGTTCTAGAAGCTGGACAAGGGATAAAAAGGAGACTCAGAACCTGTTAAAAATCTTACAGACTGCTCCCCCATGCCCAAGCAGTTCACCACTGCATTCCTTTTTTTTCACTCTTTTGCAGGTCCATGTTTTTAAAACTCTATTCTTTATTGATTCCCTTATACAAAAGTGATAAAAACTCAATTCAGAAAATACAGAATGTATAAAAAATTAAAATTACAAATAAATCTACCTCCTAGAGATACTGTTAACATTCTGTAGTTTTTCTTTTTTTTTAAGATTTTTTTTTTTAAATCTGAATCTTGTTTTTTTTTAAAGATTTTATTTATTTATCTTCAGAGGGGAAGGGAAGGAGAGAGGGAGAGAAATATCAATGTATGGTTGCTTCCTATGCATTCCCTGCTGGGAACTGGCCTGCAACCCAGGCATGTGCCCTGACTGGGAATCGAACCGTGATCTCTTGGTTCACAGGCCTGCACTTAATCCACTAAGCTACACCAGCCAGGGCTGTAGTTTTTCTTTCCATATTTTTTTATATAATTGAAATTACATATACAGATGTTTTCAAAGTTACATAGTAAATACATTATTAACTGCACTTTTAAAATTTTTTTGTCACCTTCACCCGAAGATATCTTTATTGATTTTGAAAGGATGGAGGGAGGGAGGGAGGGAGGGTGATACAGACAGCGGGGGCAGGGGGAGACAGACAAACACCAATTGTGAGAGACATCCGTCAGCTGCCTCCCTACACACCACGACCAGGGATTGAACCCTTAACCTAGGTATGTGTCCTGACAAGGAATTGAACCCACAGTCTGGTGTATGGCACAGCACTCTAATTTAGCCACTCAGCCAGGGTTATTACAAATTCTTTTTATATTTTTTTAAATTGTACTCATTTTTTAGAAAGAGGAAGTGAGGGAGAGAGGGAAACATCAATGTGTGGTTGCCTCTCACGCACCCCCTATTGGAGACACCTGGCCAACAACCCAGGCCTGTGCCCTGACTGGGAATGGAACCAGTGGGTGGCCCTTTGGTTTGCAGGCTAACACTCAACCACTGAGCCACACCAGCCAGGGCGTACCAATTCTTAATGGTTGCACAGTAGTCCATCCTATGGATATACCTACCATATCATTATCATTTAAATTGTTTTACTCTTTAAAATTATTTTTGTTTTCTTTGTCTCCATCTCACTCCCATTCCTTTCCTTCATCAATAAGTGACCCTTCTCATGTACTTACTGAGTCTTTATGTAAAATGTTTTCTTCCTTTCCCCACTACCTTTTTTTTTCTAAAGATTTTATGCATTTAATTTATAGAGAGAAGGGAAGGGAGGGAGAGAGGGAGAGAAACCTCGACATGCAAGAGATTCATAGAATGGTTGCCTCTCACACACCCCCACTGGGGACCTGGCCCGTAACCCAAGCATGTGTCCTGACTGGAAATCAAACAGGCAACCTTTCAGTCTGCAGGTTAGCACTCAATCCACTGAGCTACACCAGCCAGGGCCCACTACCTATCTTCTTAAAGGTCCATTTATGTTGTTATATCACATGTATTTTGTTTCTTCAGTGGTTGCTCAGTGCTCCACGACGTGAATCACGTTTTATCTATCTACACTCCCAATGCCAAACATCTAGGTTGCCTCTAGGCCCCAACACCAAAAATTTTATTACAACAAATTCTTTTACCTGTTGTCTGATAGAACTGTGCAAAAGTTTCTGTGAAATATGTTTCAGAAGAGAGAATACTGATTCACAAGTTATGAGACTTACTTTGCTCAAGTATCCACTGGTTCTTAAAGAGAATCCACGAGGGCAGGAAAAAGGACAGTGTGAGGACAATGGGCTATTGCTTCTTCCACAAGATCTGGCTCCGTTGTGGCCTACTACTTTATTCCCAAACAGACCAAAAATCTACTTTCAATCCACATACCCCATCTCCTTCACCAACTCCCTCCTGCCCCAAATTATGAGCCTTCTCCAGCATCAGACCTTGGCTTGCTGCTATTCTTTGAAAGCGTTCTCCCAAGAGATCTTGCCTCTTCTAGGTCAGCCAGAACCTATATGCTAATGATTTGATGCTTTTCAAACCTGCAGCTCAAACACTGATTATTCTGGTTATTGTTCTGATTCCACTCATGTATGAATGATCATTTCTTTGATCCCACTTGTTTATGGTGATAGAGGTCCTGGGAAGTTTATTTACTTGTGAGAAACACCAAATGACTTGCCTTAAACTGAACTTACTCTTTTCTACAAACTGTTCCCTCTCCTCGCTTCCCTGATCCCCCAGTGGTATTTTTCTCAGTGATTCAGGCTCAAAGCTTCAATGGAGTCTTACTACTTTGCATTTCAAATCCAGTAAGTCAGGGGTTGGCAAAATATGGCCTGGGGGCCATATCTGGCCTGCTGCCTATTTTTGTACGGCCAAAGAGCTAAGAATGGTTTTTAAAATGGTTGGAAAAAATAAGAATAGTTTGTGACACTTAACAAAAATTCCATGTCCCTGGCCAGTATGGCTCAGTTGGTTGGAGTCTTGTCCCATAACCAAAGGGTCACAGGTTCAATACCCAGTCAGGGCACAAGCTATATTGTAGGTTTGGTCCACAGTCCGGGTGCATATGGGAGGCAACCAATCTATGTTTCTCTCTCAAATTGTTTCTCTCCCTTCCTCTCTCTCTAAAAGCAATTAAAAAAATGTCCTAAGGTGAGGATTGAAAGAAAATTATGAGGTTCATATTTTAGTGTTGATAAATCAAGTTTTATTGGAACACATTCATGCTTATTCATTTATCACCTGTGACTGCTTTCACATGACAGAGTTGACTATATGTAACAGAGACTGTATATCCCACAAAGCCTGAAATAGTGACTATCTGGCCCTTTAAAAGGTTTGCTGACCCCGACAATAAATAAGTAAATTCTTTAAATTCTTTAGTGTTTTATATCCCTTCCTTTATCCTTTTCATTTTCCCCAACCAACATCACAGCCCAACCCTGACTACCTCATGACTGCCTACTTGACAGTTCCATTTCATGAGCGTTGTTTCCATTCCCCTTGATCACAGCAAAAACTGTTCACAAACCTTCAATAGTTACCCATTAACTATAAGGTGAAGTCCATACTCTCTTATCTGGTGCCAAGAAACCAACTACTGCCCTCTAGCTCTTAACTCTCTCTCCAAACTATCTCTCCTAAGTGTTTTCTATAATCCAACTGGGCTAATTTACTGTTTCCAAACACCCTAAGCTCTGCTGCCTCTATGTCTTCACCCAATTTAATCCCTTTTGGTTCAAACAACCTTCTGTTTCTATCCAACAATCTCCATTACATTCACAAAAACTTAATTCCAATGCCACCTTCCCTAGGCAGCTATTTGTGAGCTCTCTCCCAGCTCCTAAAATTCCCTTTGGAGAACTTTTGTATGGATTCAGCAGTCTCCCTCCCAACATCCAGAATGGCATTCATTTCATCACACATTTGCCTCTACTTTAAACTGAAAGCTCCTTGAGAACAGGCACTATGCCTTATTTGCCTTTGTATCTTTGTGCCACTCAATGCTTGGCACATAATGTTGGAAGGTTTATTAGCGTACACTTCTTACTCCCCCAATTGCACCTGGCTTTAGAGCCACGTGTCTCGTCTTCATGGCATTCCATTTTCTTGTTTTGATGGTCTGCACCCAAAGTGCCCTCAGTACATACCTGCTGAACTGCTGAGTAAGAGTCCCTTCAGTTCTGGGCTTCTTAGCCCTAGTTATTCCAAAAATGAAACTCTACCTTTGCATGTCCTTTTTGCATCCATTCCACCCATTATCCACATAAACTCTCAGACCCAGAAAAAGTATCACTAGTCCACTGACACCCCTACCATCTCAGAGATCCAATTCAGTCCACCTCTGTATCTTTCTGAAGTCTAACCTACAGTGTTCTCCCAACACACCCAGTGAACTAGAGCCTGTGTCATTCATCAGTCAGTCATCTTCAGCTGTTGAACAGCTGGTTAATTTCCAAGTTTGTATGTCTTGACCTTTAATAATGAAGATACTTGGGAACAAAGCCTTTCACGGAATACAAAAAGTACACAGAAGAACACAATAAATAGTACAGCTGAATGCACAGACTCCTTCCTTTGTAGACCCTTCTGTACTTTAAGAACTATTAACTCAACATGATATCCCTCCCTACCCTGCTCACCTTGAACCTTCGTGCTAGAAACTTATTCTTGATCTCTAAGAAATTTCCACGGTTCATTTCACCCTTGAAAGGCTCATTGAGGATGGCATAACGTGGGTCATTCTGGATGTCCTGCCACCGGGCATAACCATGGCTGTTGGAAAATTGCTCAGGAAAAACAAAACAAGAAAAGTAAGAGCCTCAATCTGTGGAACCTTCAGAACCTTCACCAAGATTCACAACCCAGACTGAGGCAAAGGATACTTTATGATGCCAGCCAGCAGCCAGTAGTCGTGTCGTCGATGCCAGATCTCGTAAGTCTTCTTGGTGACTGTGGCTGCCCGCTCCTCATTCTGCCAAAGGGAGTGCAACTCTAAAGAGGAATTCCAGGAAGATTGAAGAGAAAAAGAAAGGCAAACACCTGTGAGAATTCAACATGCTATTTATTCCTGCCCCCCAATACCCCTTTAACAGTATGCCTGTGGCTTTCTAACGTGGAGTCCAGAGGAGTATGCAATCAGCCTGGCATTCCCTAATCTAGCTGAGGTGGTCCCTGCACTCTGGTTTCTAACAACTCCTCTAACTTCACCTCAGGTCCTTCTAACCCCAGTGGGCCCCTCATTTTCATACCAGTAAAACCACCATCTGCAATGTTGAACATGAAACGCTGTTTAATATTTTTTTTCTGCTTCTCATCATTCAGCTCCTTGGGGGTTTCTCCATTCTGAAGCATCACCTCTTTTTTTTCTTCTTCTTCTTTCTTCTCTTCTACAGAATATGCAGAAGAAAAATGTCAGCTCCAGACACTGTGGCCCTTATCCACAGCACTATATGCTATAAGATATCCACCTCCACCCTTTCTCCACACAGGTGTTTCTCAAACCCAGAAAAAGGTGCCACCGGCCCAGCGACAACTAAATGTGGGGACAAATGGGAGTCTTGACTTGCTATAATGACTATATAAGTGTGGATATGAAGGTTGGGGGTTAGAAGGGGGGTGTCCCAGAGATAAAGTCCTTGCTTCTAGTTTTAGAGTTTTTTTAAACCATAGTCAACTTCTCCAAACACCCACCTTTATCCTCCACCACAATGGGAGTCAGGTCTATTGCTGACTTCTCCTCTACCTTCTCCACATCAGCAACACCTAGAGGGAACAGATCACAGAGAGTGTATCTAAAGAAGAATGGCCTCCTCTGTTCCATACTACATCCAACTGGAACAATCCGAAACTGAAATTTATGATTCAAATCTTAAAAGATGTCTTAAAGTGGAGCGGGGGAGGAGGGCACACCCACAATTTAAAACAAGGGTATAAGATTCTTGAGTGTGTTACTTCCTCCTGATCATCTCTACAGCCTGGCTGGAAGTCCAAGAGTGACTGGTTTACACAGGGACCTGTAGTGCTCAAAAATGTAGATACCTTTGGACTCTGTCTCCATAGGTTCTTCTGTCCTCTCCTTCACCTCTGCCTTTTCTACTTTCTCCTCTCCCTCAGGAGGTTCAACAACCACCTTTTCATCCTCTGAGGCAGGGGCAGGGGGCTGTGGACACTTCAAAGGAAAAAAAAAAAAAAAAGACAGAGATTGAAGCAGATAGGCTAGCATCAAAAAGGAAGAACAGGTTTATCCACCTGCCTTTGGTATGGCATCTAGTCACCTCCCTCACTTACCTCAACGGTGGCCTCAGGGACTGCAGATTTAACCTCCTTTTCTGCTTCTGCACTCTCTTCTTCTTTGAGACTATTTTCCTCTATTTTTATCCCATCCTCTACAAACAGAAGACGAATGATTAGGAAGAAGGTCCTAGATCAGAGAGAACGTCATGCCTCCTCAATCTGTCTCATCTTAATGTCCTCTCGTGCCTTTAAGAGCCAGCCCTATACTCAGGACGGCCCTCCTAAACTGAGAGGGAGATTGCTGTGTGTCCTGCCAGAGTCCCCTGTTACAACTGAGCACAGGGGAGCAGAGAAAGGATAGGCCAGGACAAGAAAAGAGGGGCAGAAATGACAGTACCAGGCAGACTTACCAGCAGGAGGGGCAGGTGCAGGAGTATTGGGTTGTGTGTCCCCTGGAGTAGAGGGTGTAGGTGTCTTTGGGGAAGGTGACCCTGGCTGGGACATTTTCTTGTTTTCCTCTACTTCAGCAAGTTCAGGCATACTCCAGCGCCCATTTACATGCTCAAACTCCTGAACCTGTAGCAACAGGACAAGATGTTGAAGACCAATTCCAGCTCTAGGTTCCTTTCCTATGGCTCTCCGGTTTTCCCTAAAACCTGAACAATGGAGAGAGGCTCAGGGCTCACCTTCTTGCGAATCAAGGACATGACGCCAATCCTAGTAAGGACATGCTGGCGAGACAGGCCTTCTCGGGGGACACCATCAGCAAAGGTCTCAGCCCCATCTGCTCCTGGCTCACATAAATGCCGCATAAAAAGAGAGACGTAAGCCCTGTAAGTGAAGAAATAGAGAAATGAGTTAAATAGCAGTCATGCCAATTCCTAGATCAGATTCGTTCTCACCCCCAGTCAAGTATATCCAACTACTCTGGCTCCATCCTGAGGTAAAGCCCACCATTACAGTCTAGTCTCCAGACCCCACGCCATGCCCAAGGTTCTCTTCCAGAGGAGCTAGGAACACAAAGAACCCTACTACTAGGAGCTTCACCTGACAATTTCATTGGAGGAAAGAACCCATTTCCCAGTTCAGCCTGGACTAGTGCAACGAAATGCCCAGAGATGAGAAGCAGCCTATATCGGTCCTATTCCATCTCTCAACTTACTTGAACTCCTTCTCTGATTTGCCTCGAAGATCTCTCACAAGCCACTGGGTGGTAAAAGCATCCTGAGGTGGCATCCCATATCGCATGATTGCATTAAGAAAAGCTTTTCGCTGCCGAGCATTAAAACCAAGTACCTAGAGGGAGAAGGAACCTAGGTGAGAAGGAGCAGGTCCTACTTTACCAAAGACCCAATACTGGCATTCACCCACATCTCTTAAGAATCATATGTAAGAAGCACTTACTTCAATATTCCCCCCAACACGGGCCAACAGAGGAGGCAATGGTTTATCTTTATCATTCCGCAGGCCCTTGCGACTGGGCCTGCGGGGAGCTGCAAAAAGAAAAGAATGCATGAGTGACACAAGTAAAGGTACTAGAAGAAGAAATATTTAAACAACCAGCAGAAAGGCATAGCCCTCACCTTCTGAACGTTCATCAAAGTCTTCATCACCTTCCTCTGAGGCCACCGAATAATCGGACTGGTTGTCGGACTGGTCGTCCTGCCAATCTGGAGGGAGAGAGGGCAGATGAGCGGGGCCCACTGCTCTAGTGGAACGGCCCATGGGTGGGGGGCGGGGCCGGCCACACACACCTCGGTCCTCCTGGGAGCCATCATTGTAGTTGACCTGTTTACGGATTCTCTTTCCTTTGCCCAGATTTCGGGCCAAATCTTCTTGCTGCTGCTCATAATGGTGCCGCAGCAATTTCTCCCAGTAGTCAGGATCCACACTTTCTTCCTGTTTTATGATTTCCCGTTCTACCTCCTCTTCCTCCTGGGACAGAGGGAGGGCCAGGACTCAGGGGTGCTGAAGTCAGCACCACCAGCTACCCCTGGTCCTCTCAGTTCCCATTCTACTAGCTCCTTTTCATGATTGGACTCAAATATTTGGTGTGCCTGCTTGGACCTAAGAACTTGAAAGAAACTGAATCAACATTAACATGGCTCTTCATAATTCCATATGGATCAGCAGTCAACATAACTAAAGAAAAACATGGGAGAGAGCCATTATCACAAGAGGAGGATGAAGAGATAGTAAGTATGCTTTCTTCTAACCCCTTGTACTGATGCATACACAGTTGGGAGACAGCAAATGTACAAGGCAGAGGTTAGAGCCTTAGCAAGGCATAATGGAGCTGCTTCTGAAACCCTACAAAACAGATGAAGTAGAAGGGCCAGAAGCCCTTCTGTTCTTCTAAACTTCCTAAGTTTACCAACTGTGTGCAAGAAAAACTTACGTGTGTATGTATTACAGGAACACCATCTTATGTTCCTATAATGTTTATGCTCCTCTGAAAGTCTTCTTATATTGTTTTCAGACATTTCAGGACCACTAACTGATTCTAATTCCCTTATATTAGAATTAAACTGCTGCTAACAGCCAATATTAAAAAACAACCTAAATGTCCATCATTATTAAACTAATTAAATAAATGTTGGGGATTGGGGGTAGGCAAAAATGGATGAAGGGGTTTATTAAAAAATACAAACTCCCAATTATAAAGTAAATAAGCCATGGCAATATAATGTACAGCATGGTGACTACAGTTAACGATACTGTACTACATATACGGGAAATTGCTAAGAAAGTAGATCTTAAGAAAAAAATTTGTAACTATATGGTGATAGGTGTTACCTAGATTTACCGTGATCATTTCACAGTATAGACACAAATTATCAAATCATGATGTTGTACATCTGAAACTAACATTATATGTCAATTATACCTCAATCTTTTAAAATAAATAAATCATGGTACTCCCAAACAAGGACATACTATGCAGGAAAAAGAATTGGGGAAGCTCTTTATGTGCTGATTTAGACTGTATCTCCACGATTTATTAGCTGGGCAAAAGCAAGTAGAGAACATTATATATAAGAAACTACTTTGGGGCTTAAAAAGTAAAGAAAAAAACATGTTTGTGTGTATATTCATGTGTGTCTATGTATAGATATATAGTAACTTGTACATACATAAACCATTTTTAGAAAGATATACAAGAAACTGAAAACACTGGTCATCCGCAGGGAGGGCACTAGGTAGGCAGACAGAGGTGGAAGAGATTACCTTTGTATCTTTTGACTCTCAAACCATGTGAATTATCTACTCAAAAAAATAAAGTTTTAAAATATTATAAACAGCAGCTACAGCCACTAATAAGAGGGCCATTTGTATACCTGTGTAATCCTTAGCAGAGGTTATCAAGGCGAGGGGGAGTACCACCCTTCCCTTCCCAAACTCTAAGCACATGCTGCCAGTCAATCACTTCTACATACAGTCACTGCCTTGACAGGAACGGGAGCACCTTCAAAAGAGCAGTTTTGATTGAAATCTAGACTAGAGACCTATGTCAGACTTTCCAACCAGTTATACATCACTGAGGTTAATAGCATCACCTTCAAGAACAAAGATAATAGATACATATCAGAAAAACACAGCGAGAGAAATGGTTCTAAGTTGGAAGGATGAGAAAAGATGGCAGAAACCACCAGTAACTTAAGTCAATTCAAAGAACTCTTAGTTGAGTGATTTAAAGAAGACCAAAGGAGAAAGCAAATTTTAGCCCTGGCTGGTGTGGCTTCGTGGACTGAGTGATGGCCTGTGAACCAAAGGTTTGATTCCCAGTCAAGGCACATACCTGGGTTGTGTGGTCCAGGTCCCCAATAGGGGGCATGCGAAAGGCAACCACACACTGATGTTTCTCTCCCTGTCTTTCTCCCTCCCCTCTAAAAAATAAATAAATAAAATCTTTAAAAAACAAACATAAAAAAGCAAAAAATTTTAAAAATTTTACACCTTTTTCATTTGAAGAAAAAATTATTACAGAAGCCACATATTTTATCACTGTTTCAGTGTTTTTTCTATTTCTTTACTAAAAAAAAAAAGCACCAAAAAAAGGAAGGGAAGAGGAAAAAAGGGAAACCAACCATTCTGTTTTAAAAAGTATAGGGAAACAGGCTCTCTAGATATATATCTTATTTCCTATCTTTTCTCCAAAGGAGACCTGAACTAGCAAACAAAGTTTACTTGTAGAGTTAATAAAATACATAAGAGAAAATGAGATTCTGATAAAGAGCTAATATAACTGTTTTGAGTGTGAAATTTCACTGTGGGTTTCCTGACAGCCATGGCAAAGATGAAAATGTGATGAATCATGTTATTGTATTTATTTTCAAGAAGATGCACATCAACTCATCGACACACTAACTTGCCTAGAGATATTTTCCTCCTGTCTTAAATATCATCTTAGTCTCAGTTCCAATTTTTGAGCCAATCACCAAGCAAAGCAATGCCTTAGACTCATACTCACCCCCATTTCTTCTTCCCGCACCACATACTGGGCCACTTTGAATGAGCTCAAATATTCATTCATGCCCTGCAATTCTGTGTCTTCAGTCTCATCCTGGTTACGGTCCAGCAGTCGTTCAATGGCCTTATCATCATAGTGGATAACACTGCTATCCTCTCCCTCTTTGTTGTCTCCTCCTATAAAGAATATCAACGGTCCATAACCCCAAAGTCAGCTTCGGCAGCTGCAGTAGAAAAAGCAAGTTCTACAGGACCCTAAGTATCAAAGATTCCCTTTAGAGAGGCCAAGCCATACACCAAAACAAGCTCTAGACCAGCTCACCTCCATCTGTGGCTTCATCCTTGAATAGTTCCTCAGTGCCAAACTTGAGGATGTCATCAAGCTCCTGTTTGGACATGGATCCAGTCTTGGAGCCCAGCCCAGGCCGAACCACTAGATGCGTCAGCATCATCTTCTTTTTTGCCACTTGTGTGATACGTTCCTCCACTGACGCACGGGTCACAAACCTATAGATCATGACCTTCTTATTTTGCCCAATACGGTGAGCTCTGCTGAAGGCCTGGAGGTGGGCACAAAACAAAGCCGGAAACTGAAGTAACCATATTTTCCTGCTTTCACTCTTGCCTAGACTTCCACATTAGAAGCAAATATCCGGCACTTCGCAGGACCTAAAGCTTGCCTTCATACAAAACTTCTTTTTGCACCCCTGCCCACAGACACCTTCCTCTATCATGTTACCCAAAGTAGAACCACAGATAACCCAAACTCTCTGGCTTACAATATAGTGAAAGACACAAAAAGAATCAATTGTTTTCCCCTGAAAAAAACTAATTCCAGATGGTGGAGCCCTCACTTCTAGTAAGTTCAGTAACAGGCTGCTACCTCTGCTCACCTGGATGTCATTATGGGGGTTCCAGTCAGAGTCATAGATAATAACTGTGTCAGCAGTGGCCAGATTGATTCCAAGGCCCCCAGCTCGAGTGGAAAGCAAGAAGCAGAACTGCTGAGCACCTGGTGCTAGGAAAGGAACCAAAAACACCATTAGAAGTGTCTTCTGAATCCCAATTAATAAATGTAGAAAGAATGTCAGAAATATAAAACCTCATGAGCTAATGCCACAGTAATAATCGTAAGCAAGGTCCACTTGTGGATACTGAAATCAATGTGAAAGTTTAAGAAGAAAGAGGGTATCGCCACAGTCTCAAATATCTCTTAAGATACTTATCTATTACAATAGAAAAATAACTTTCTTCCCATTCAGTGGAGACACTAAACAGATATCACCTGTACAAACAGTCAAGGTTAACATCAAGAACCATGGGGCAGTCACACCATGTCCTCCCTCCCCCACCCCCCGAAATACGATGCACTGAAAAGGACACAGCATCGCTTCTAGCATTCTTGCCCAAAATGCCTAATCTCAATCTAATCACGAGAACACCGACAAACTTAGAGAATCCACAAGTAGCTGACCAGTAATCATCAAAAGTATCAGTGTCCTGAAAAAGAAGGGAAGAATGAAGAACTGTCACAGATAGGACGAGACTCAACAATTTAGTCAATGTGGGATCTGGGCTTAGATCCTAAAGTAGTAAAAGGACTTTAGGGGTAACACTGGTGACATTTCAATTAAGGCCTACAGTTTAGTTAACAGTATGACACCAGTGCTGATTTCCTGGTTATGATAATTGTACCATGGTTATAAAAACTGTTGAGAAGCTGGGTGAAGAATACAATAAATGAACTCTCAGCACTATTTTTCAACTTCTCGTTCAATCTAAAATTATTTTTTTAAAGACATTTCTTTTTAGAGAGGAGCAGGAAGGCAGAAAAGAGAGGGAGAGCAGTATATGGTCTGAGAGAAACATTGACTGGTTGCCTCTCGCACACCCCAAACTGGGGACCTGGCCCGCAATTCAGGCATGTACACTAACTGGGAATCGAACTGGTGACCTTTTGCTTTACAGGCCAGCGCTCAGTCCACTGAGCCACACCAGCCAGGGCCAAAATTATTATCTTTTTTAAAAAAGAAAAGGTAATGGCTACTGAGACAAGTCTGCCACTAACTTGTGATATGCACTTGAGTAAATCCTGGTCACTCCTGGGCCTCAAGATACAAGGCGGGGGAACGGGCTGGGTAAAGAAAATGTTCTTCTTTCCAGCAAAAGAATGAAGCCTTCAAAGAAAAAAATCTCCTAGGAACAGTCCAATATATTCTTCCAATCGAGACATTCTAAAGATTCACTCTTCCATTATCAAGAGACAAAGACCCAAAAGAACTATGCAGAAAAGCAGATGCACAAGAAGAACAAGCACCTGATCAAAAGACACAACAAATGAGGATGCCTGGATGTAAGCCACTCCTTCCCACATACCATTGAAACGGTCAATGGCCTCCTGACGCATGTTCCCAGTGATTCCACCATCAATACGCTCATATTTATAACCTTCATGTTCTAAGAAATCCTCTAGCAAGTCCAGCATCTTGGTCATCTGAAAAAGGAGCAAGTTTAATTATGGGAAAGTCAGGTGATATTCCCTTCCCTCATGTCACTGACAGTTGTCTGCTGCTATCCCCTAAAGCTCCCAGCCCACATAATACCTGGGAGAAGATGAGTACACGGTGCCCACCCTCCTTAAGGTTCTTGAGCATCTTCTGTAGCAGCAATAATTTCCCAGATGCTCTGATTAGGGCACTGCCATCATACATGCCATTAGGCATCTTAGGGGCTTCCTGAGGGAAGAAGAAAAAAATAACTGAAAGCAAGCCTAACAGAGCAGTTCTAACTCAGGGAAGAACCAGAGGTGGCACACATACCATTGCAGCCACGGGAAAGAGATATGGGTGGTTGCAGCACTTCTTAAGATCCATCACCACATTCAGCAGAGAGACCTGGTTGCCACCGCCTCGAGCATTAAGTGCTTCAAAATTTCGAGTGAGGATATACTTGTAGTATTTCCTGCATGGGCAAGGGAGGAAGGTAAGTCAGCCTCAATAGTCTTCACACTGACTCAAAATGCAGTCCTAAGATCTGAGATCTTCTTTCCAACATATCTCACTTTGGGACTAAGGAAGCTGAACAACTACCACCACCATTTTAAATAAGGTAAGGTATGACTGACTACGGAACAACCAAGAGCTCCAGCTCCCGGGCATCAGGTGTCTCTAGGCCTTGCTTGCTCCTGTCACCAGATGCCTTGAGGCAGAGTGTGGGGAGGAGTTAGGAAACAGTTCACAGACTGGCTCCCTTCCACTGAGATATCTGACAGTATCTGCAAAATGGAATCGATACTCTGTCCTTCCCAACGTACTTCTGCATAGGGCTCAGCTCCACACGCACAATCAGTTCCGTCTTGGATGGCATGTTCTTGAACACATCGGCTTTGAGACGCCGCAACATATGAGGCCCCAGCATGTCATGCAGTTTTTTAATCTGGTCCTCCTTGGCAATGTCAGCAAACTCCTCCAAGAAGCCTTCCAAATTGCTTCAGAAAGAGAAAGGGAAGCGTTGTTGGAGACGGAGAAAGGAAAGTGATATAAGAAATGGGCAACGGGAAAATCAGAAGCAGAATTATGAGATTATACATAAACACACTTACTGGAACCTCTCAGGGGTGAGAAAGTTGAGCAGATGAAACAGCTCTTCTAGATTGTTTTGTAATGGAGTCCCAGTCAGCAACAGCTTATGCTGGAGTGAGTAACCATTTAAGACCCGGAAGAACTGGTGAAGCAGATGGAGAGAGGTAAAATCAATGAAAACAGGGCTCCAGTGTGCCTCCGCAGAACTCCAAGCTGCTTCACTGCCCAACACTTAGGTCCCCCACCCCCAACTCCATCTCTCTTTTAAAGCCTGGCCACCAAGAAAAGCAAAGACCATTCTCCCCTTTCGTCTCGTAAGTCTCCCCTTAATGAGTGGATGACAGTAAAAGCTAACATCAGAGGCCACAATTTCCCTCCTTTCCCCTCACCTTTGACTGATTGTTCTTCAGCCGATGGGCCTCATCCACAATGAGGCAGGCCCAGTCAATAGAGCCCAAGATAGCCATGTCAATGGTGATCAACTCATAGGATGTCAGCAGCACGTGGAACTTCACAGATGCCTCTTTCTGCACAAGACGGCACCCTGGTCACTAATGTTCAACTTCTCCAGCATCAGTAAACCCAAGGGACTTATGGGGCTTTTCCCTCCTTCCAGCTATCATCGTTTTGCCTCACCCCAGGGACCCAGTCACAAGGAAGCAAACAAGCCCACAGTAACAACTCCCCCTTGCAAGCAGTCTCCCTTCCACTGAGATACCTTCATGCGAGAGGCCTTCTTGCCACCACGAATGGCATTGTCTTCAAAGGAGAACTCATTCTCTCGGATGATGGCCCGGCTGTCTTTGTCACCCACATAAGTCACCACATACATATCTGGAGCCCACATTTCAAACTCCCGTTCCCAGTTGATGATGGTAGAGAGAGGGGCACTCACTAGGAAGGGGCCTTTGGAATGACCCTTTGAGGAAGATGAGAAGCAGCAGAGTAAGGACTAAGGGCCCATTCTGCTACAACCCCAGGTCCCACCTCTCCCTGCTGCCAACAGCTACTTGAGGACTGGCATAAGCACTGGTGTTCCCACCCTGAACTTTTCTGCGTATGAAAACACCCTGCCCACTCCTTTCCACAAAGCCATACCCAACACTGCAAGGAACTCAAAACCTTACTTCTTCCATTAAGTCTTCCCATACCAATTCCACCCAGAGTTCACTGATCTCAACACAAATCCATCCCACAGCGCTAAGGTTCTGTGCACCCACCACTAGTCCTACCCCTGGCTCCATTCCCCCAAGTCTTCCTCTGTATACGTGTGTCAATCAGTGTCATTCAAGGTTAGCGATCAATTTCTTCTTCCCCGCCCCCCACCCTCCTCAGAGTATAAGAGAAGACCATGAACACAAAGTACGCCCACAAAAACTAACAGCCCCAGCTCCCCTACCTCCTTGTAGAGGGAATAGAGGAAGACTGCTGTCTGGACAGTCTTCCCAAGGCCCATCTCATCAGCCAGGATGGTGTCCGTGCCCTGAGCCCAAGAGAAGCGCAACCAATTCAGGCCCTCCATTTGATACGGGTGCAGGGTTCCACCGGTGGCATCCAGGTATTCCGGCTGCCGCTCATACTTCACTGTTGGCTGAAGGATGAAATAAGGAAGTCAAGAGCTGGCAAGGAATCTTCTTCCTTTTGTAACTGAGCAGTGGCCTCCTCCTCACACATTTTCACTAGATCCTGCTTGGGAGAGCCACAAGAAATTGTAGGGGAAAAGGTCTTCACTGGTTATTCTAACTTTGTGTTTGATGTAGGATCCTCCAGGAAGCAAGGCAACTATCAGGCAGACGGAAGTCTTGTGGTCTCACGGTTCTGAGGAAGGATACATCACAGCCTGACTAGCAATACATTAATTCTGCTAGTCAGGATCTACCAGATAGATAATCCTATGTCCCTCATCCCCACTGCCGCCCCCAAAATTCGTCTTTTTAACATTAACCATCCTCATATTACACATGCAGACAAAAAAAAAACACAGAGGAATTGAGCCATAAATTATATGAATTATGGGTCAGAAGACCCAGTTTCCAATGTTTCACAAAAGTTTGGTTGTATGATTCTCCCCTCCTTAGGTAACACTTCCTCCATCATATAAAACACCACCTCTTGTGCTTCCGTTTTTGATAATGAAAAGAGAAAGTAATCCTAGTGTTCTAATTTACGGAGATGTAGAGAGCAAACAGACGTCACGAAGCAGCCTCAGCGATAATTACTCGCACCGTCACTAGACTGCAGCACACAAGACACTGTCCTACCCAATAACTTGTGTTCTCCCTCTTCTGCCCAACTCACATCAACTGTTGGAGTTTCAGGAGGCCTCTCCAACTTCCTCAACTTCACCTTCTTGAGCTTCTTGCCTGGTCGTCCTTCTTCACCCCTCATTAACTCCCTGAAAAAGACAGACATCACATCGCTGTCTGTGGTCCTTCTCAAAACGAAGCAACTCTACTCCTCACCAAAGTCACTCACCTGTGATTCCAATAGCTCTGCTTGAACAGGTCATAGTCCTGTATTTCCACATCCTCACTCTCCCAGGATGCCTGATCATAGGGCAAGTCTCGCCACTTGATCAGGTAGTGGACATGTCCCTTCTTGTCCACACTACAAGATTAAGAGGAGAAAACCCTCAGAGCCAGGCCACCTCATGTCCTCCCAAGTCAGCCTTGCTGTCAAAACCTGCTGATAACGTATGTTCCAAACTGGACCTCTAGGGAGGCCAGACAGGTAGGTAGAGCCTCTACTTTACCCGTCTTTGGACCAAAAATTATCTCTCATCTACAGTCTCCTATGGCTCAAACACCAGGATTCGGTCAGTTAATAACAACAGAGAGTGTGAGTCTCTTCCAAGTGTAAGTTACTGGTGACATCCATTTTCATAATACCTTTGGCAATGGTCTCCCTCAGTATGCTCAAGATAACCCCAGTCTGACCCATCTCCACTGGTACCTGTGGTTGAGAATTCGGTGGATCATCATCCACTCAGGCTTTATCCCATAGCGATAGAAGCGTTCCTCCATCTCTGCAAATTTAGGGTCCTTGTTCTTCCGCTTTCGGCTCTTCTCTTCATCACCACCGAAGTCCCCAGAAGGTGGCTCGTCCATATCATTCTTCCGCTGATAATTTCGGAACATCACCTGACAGTGCAGTTCCAGCTGCAAGCAGAAAGAGAAATAAGCCATCAAGGAGCTATAGTCACTCCCTCCACCCGTGAGACTGTGTTCTCACTACCCTCTTTGTTGTAACCCCCACATCTCTAGCCTACCCAGGTTTACCTGCAGTTCAGACACCCAGGAGCAGTGCCAGTAAGACATGCCTTGCCACTTCACAAAGAACTGCCGCTCTGGCCGCCCCTCCAAGGGCTTGGGAGAGGGAGTATTAGGATCAGCATCTGGAGGCCGGGGCACTGGTGTGGGAGATGGCGGCTGACCCCACTTCCAGATTAGGATCTTCTGGACCTTGCCCTTAAGAGCTGGACACTGAGAGAAAAAAGAAATGACCCAACACCAAATTTTACCAGGGAACAGAGATAGTATAGCCCCCACAGCCTCAACCTCACCCAAGAATTATTAAAATCTCACTGCAAGTAAGAGCTAATCCCACGACCCTTCTAGGGAGAGAACAGAATTCCCTCTCCATTTCTGGACTTCATTCAGGACTTGTGTGACATGACCACTCCTATTTGCTTAACAGAGCTAACAGCTAGACTTCAACAATAACCCAGAACAGCCTTGACTGTGTAGCTCAGTTGGTTAGAGTGTCATCTCAATACACTAAGGTTGTGGGTTCAATCCCAGGTCAGGGCACATACAAAAAGCAACCTATGAATGCATAATAGTAAGTGTAACAACAAATAGATGTCTGTTTGTCTCTCCCCTCACTTATTAAAAAAAAAATAACCCACAACAAGAAATTACAGAAAATTTCCAGACCTAGAGCCCAGAATTCCTTTTATGCAATACAAAGCAGTAAATGACCTTTTAAACCATTCTAAACTAGCTAGACCCCAAGTCTGGGTGGCAAGACAGGGATGGATATTGTGGACTAGAACACTGCTCCATCGCCCTCAAGAGAGCTGGTAAAGCATCAACTCCTCTGTTCAAAGTCAGTCATACATTTGCCCAGAACAAAGGTATCCCAAGATTACATGAAGAAAGAAAATGCCTATCTCAGGGCTAAAAGGTATACAGTTCTCCAAACCCTTCCCACATCCCTCACCCTGTCTGAGGTCACTCACTGTACAACGGGGACAGAGCCACTCGCCATTGGGGATCTCTGGAAGTGGGGGGTTCAGGCAGTGGATATGGTAAGAAGAAGGACAGGTGTCACAGCAGAGCAGCTCCCCACCATCCTTGCAGACCCGACAGAATTCCATATGGTGGTCATCTTCCTCTTCAGGGTCTCCTCCAACCTCTTCCAGTATCTCCTCACCCTCGGAATTGTCTTCTTTGGCCTCCCACTGAATGCCTTCCTTCTCCTGCAGTAAAGAAACAGTCAGATTATTACCACCCCCCCCCCACCCCAAGGCTGAACCACATTCATCTTTCTATTGAAGGCTTCCCAAAGCCCACACCAGCAACACCACCATTACTCCCACCCAGGCCCAAAAGAGCTTTATCATTCCACCCTTCCTCTCGAGGGTCCTAAAGGGCCACAGTGGCCAGGTACTCACACAGTGTGGGCAGCTCCACTTGCCCTCGGGAGCCTTCTCCATATCTGGATCCAGGCAGACCATGTGGTAAGCTCGGGGACAGGTATCACACAGGATGATCTCACCGCCTTGCTGGCACACCTCGCAATAGTCCTGGTGGTCTGTCTCATAACCATCCATAGCAGTCACCTCCTCCTCGCCTGGGCAAGGAAGAGGGAAAGCCCAATTATTAGAAAAAAACTACCTCCCCCCACCCCTACCCTAAAATAACCTAGCCCCTACCTCCTTAGGGAGATTATTCCCCAGTCATTTCCATCCCACCCAATTACATATAGATTCAAAAAAGAAACACACCTTTCTTTTTCTTTTTAGTGGTTCGAAGTTTCTTGCGGCTGCGACTACTACGGCTGGTGGAACCATCAGAAACAGAATAGCTATTGATACTGGCATCATCGAAGTCAGATTCTACATCTAAGTCGTCATCCTCACTCTGGAAGAATGAAAAGGAATAAGGTTAGAGGTTCAAGCCAAGGGGAAAGACAGTGGTAGAGAAGGAAGCCCTCTCTTACTGGGGGTACTAGTATTCCAAAACGGACTGCTGTACATGGAGCCTAGACATGTGTTCTGTGGCCAATCTCCCCACGTTCTATGCATCTACTGCAAAGGCCAGATAGATCCTGAAATGAGGTAACATCCTATCAGATGTCACACCCTCACCAAAGGGATGGGCTGGGCTCTCACCGAGGATCTCTTACGCTTAGAACCAAAACCTCCCAGCTTGATTTTCAAGGGAGCCACTTTCTTGGGTTTAGGCTTCTTGGCATCAGGTATACGAGGGCTGCCCTTGGGCTTCCTCCGAGCGTTGGGACCTAAATTCAGGACAGAGCAATCAAGTTAGACCATATAAACCAAATACATATCACTGCGTAGAAAACGGGGGAAAACTTTATACCACATAGATGGCCAAAAAGTTCATTTGGTTTTGAAGTATAAAAAAAAGACACGTTTTTCATTTTCACCAATAATTTTATTGAACAACATATTCACCATCTTGTTCCACTACCTTCTGCCATCTTTCAGGCAACTTCATAATTCCATCTTCCCAAAACTTTTTATCTTTTTGAGCAAAGAACTGTTCCAGGTGCCTTTCACAGTCTTCCAGGGAATTGAAATTTTTTCCACTGAGAGAATTTTGTAAAGACCGAAACGAACAGAAACCTGAAGGTGCAATGTCTGATGCATATGGTGGAGGAATCAGAACTTCCCAGCCAAGCTGTAACCAGTTTTTGTCCAGTCATCAAAGAAACACGCAGTCTTGCGTTATCCTGATGGAAGATTATGTGTTTTCTGTTGACTAATTCTGGACACTTTTTGTTGAGTGCTGCTTTCAGCTGGTCTAATTGGGAGCAGTACTTGTTGGACTTAATCATTTGGTTTTCCGGAAGGAGTTCATAATAGAGGACTCCCTTCCAATCCCACCATATACACATCACCTTCTTTGGGTGAAGACTGGTCTTTGGTGTGGTTGGTGATGGTTCATTTCGCTTGCCCCACGATCTCTTCTGTTCCACATTACTGTAAAGTATCCATTTTTCACTGCCCGTCACAATTTGTTCTAAAAATGGAACATTTTTGTTATGTTTAAGTAGAGAATCACATGTGGAAATAGGGTCAAGAAGGTTTTTTCGCTCAATTTACGTGTAAACCAAATATCAAACATTTAACATAACCAAGCTGGTGCAAATGATTTCGACGCTTGATTTGGATATTTTGAGTATGTCGGCTATCTCCCACGTGGTATAAGGTTGATTGTTCTCAATTATTGTCTCGATTTGATCACTATCAACTTCAACTGGTCTACCATTTCATGGATCATCGTCCAGCGAGAAATCTCCAGCACGGAACTTCACAAACCACTTCTGACACGTTCGATCAGTCACAGCACCTTCTCCATACACTGCACAAATCATTTTGAGTTTCAGTTGTGTTTTTACCTTTCTTTAAATAACAAAGCATAATATCCTGAAAATGTTGCTTATTTTCTTCCATCTTCAATATTATGACGGCTGCACAAAAATTCACCAATTTTGATAAGATTTTTTTAAATGTGTGCTGATGCGACAGCTGTCACAATACAATCTAACAAAATTGTTTCAAATGAAGTTAAAGACAACTAAGTGTTACTAGAGCCATCTTACAGGGAAACCAAACGAACTTTTTGGCCAACTCAATAATGAAAATTTTCTCCACCAAAACTGGCTTCCCCATGATCAACTTCCCAAATTTCCCTCCTAAATCTAATACTCATTCCTCCCTCCTACCTTCTATCTTCGGGCTGACAGAACAGCATTTCCACGCTTTGTCTGTCTTCACCATCCTAAGCCCACACTAGTCACCCCTCTCATCAAGGCCCACGTTACCTTTGCCCTCCTTCGTCTTGGCCTTGCGGATAGGAACCTCCACAGGGGGAGGAGGTGGTGCAACTTCAGTGGCTGTCACCATGCTCTCCACCACAGCCACTGCTGCTGCTGCTGCTGCTGCCACTGAAGCCCCAGAACTGCCTTTGAAGGGGTTGTTGGTGCTGAACTCCCGCCACTTTGCGCCCAAAACCATCATCATCTTGGAGACAGCAATCTTGGGGTTTTTGGCGGCAATGAGGGGTCTGGTGGGGAAATGGATGAGAACAGAAAAAAGAAAGAAGTTTAAGAATAAGAGAGGGAAAGAGAAGTGAGATAAGATTATAGATGCCCTCTCCTCCCCTTTGCCCCCAAGACCCGCCTATTTACCGGACAAACTGGCTGAAGGCCTTGTAGTTGGTAAGGGTGCGATAATCCTCCTCTGAGAAGACATGGTCAATGTCTTCCATGCCCCAGTCTTCCAGAAGTTGAGCAGATGATTTAGGCTCCTGCAGAGAGAGCAAGGTCAAAGACCTGACTCCTAGTGCCTATACCTGCTAAAGGAACTGAGTTGTAACTAAGGCTTACAAGACCCGAGGAAAAGAGCTAAAAGGAAATCATTAGAAATAGGTGGGGAGAAAATGTTCTGATGGGCAGCAGAGTGTCCGGGAAACAGAGAAGAGATATTAACAAACACTAATGAATAGAGAATGGACATCTAGATACCTTTGAATCATCATCATCCTCCTCCTCCTCCTCTTCCTCCTTCCGCTTGGATTTGCTCTTCTTTTCTTTCTTAGGTCCAAGCTTCTTTTTCTTCTTCTTGCCAGGGGTATAGTCGCTGCCCTCACTGTCTGAGCGCAGAGCCACCTCTTCCTCTTCTTCCACAAACTCTGGCCCCTCCCCAGAGCTGTCCCCCAGCTGCCGGCATAAGAGCACACGCTGGAGCAGGGAAGGGGGGGAGAGGGAGACAGACACACACATGCTACACACATGCTGACCTCAGGACAGCCCAAAGGCTTGTCCCCAGGACCTGGCCCACTGCTCCAGAGGAAGAAACAGATACCCCCAGCCCTTCCACCCTTTTCAGAGCTCCTCCCTGCTTCTTCTTATTCCTCACAGCAGCCAGTCACCAGCTCACCTCCTTTTTTTGGCGCTTGCTCTTAGGAATTTTAGGGTCCCGAGGTTTCTTAGGTTTTTTCTTTTTCTTCAGCTTTGGAGTCTCTGCTTCTGACAAATCCTCTTCTGGGTCATCCTCGTTTTCTACATATATTTGGCAAAGACAGGAAAGCAGGGAAAAGATCAATAGCAAAAGGTTAGAGCCTAATCTAGAGGCTTTAGACATTATTTTCCCACCTTGTCCCAGATTCCACTGAAGACTGCTATACTCTCCACAGAAGAAAGCTGAGACTCAGGGTAAAATCAGACAATGAGAGAGCTGTATAGACCCAAATTAGAACTGCCAGGCTAGCCCAGACCCACCGCAGGCAGCTGTTCAGACCCCTGCCTCCTCTCCCTCACTCCTAACAGGAGTCTTCTACATGCTCATCTCCAATGAGCTAAATCAAGCTGCTTTTAGTTAATAAAGTGATAGAAATAAGTCTAGTCTTCCTAGAACCGGCTACCAAGTAGACCATAAATCAGGGAATGAGAATGAAAGATCCTGTCTAGATGGCAAAAACTACAGCATACACCTCACCATAGTTCCCAAAGAATATCAGTTCAGGGGTCCCAGAAACCACACCTTTCACCTACCCTTTTGGGTCATCCCAGCTCAAAACAACCAGAACCTCCAATTCCCAGATTCTGTTGCTAGCCCAATCCCAAACATAATTTCCTTTTCCCATCATCAGCTCTATGTTCCTCCCCAGCTTCTCCTGGGTCAGTAGCCTCTTCTCCCCAGGGGCCCAAATCAGCCCAGCTGTCACATCTCCTCCACTCCCCCCCCCACCCTCCTTCCATCTGGCTCCACCTCCTCCCCTGGCTGGGAGCACACACAAAGCCTGGGGTAATGCTGAGCGCTCCTGGGCAGGGATAGGTGGGAAGGGGCACAGAGGGGGAGGAGAAGGCCAGGAGGCAGCTTCCTTTGTAACAGACATTCACACCAGCACACCAGCTCCCTCCTCCCTCCTCTTTCTCCTTCTTCCCAAGCCACCCCCGCCCAAGGAGGGGGGTAGTGGAGAAGGGAGAGGAGGGAGTGCCTCACCCGCTGAGGAGAGGGAAAATGGCTCCTGACCGCAGAAGCCAGCCCAGGGCACCCAGCTGCCAACATAGGACAAGACAGGAAGTGGCAGGGGAGGGGGTGGGGGTTGAGAGAGGTAGCTGGGGAAAGACTACCTTCACAGAAGACTTCCCAAATTATTACCTGGTCCCAGCTCCAAATGTCACCTCTCCTAACACCTCCTCTGGGTTGACACAGTTCTCAAGAGGGCACCCTGACATCCAAGGCAAGGAAACCCAAGACAAACATGAAGGCAATACTATGAGAGTGGACTACTTTAATCATAATCATTTTTTCAATCACCAGAGCTAAGATTTAACAAACGCTCAGTGGAACTGTGGTCAGAGCACACGACCTTCTCAAATTTGATGCCCAAATGATTTACCATGAGGAATGGGAGCCCACAAAATGTCTCCTAAACTCCGTTTCCTCATCACCCCCACCCAGAGTCCAGGCCACAGATCGTAAACCACCCCCTGCCACCTATCCAACATTTGGGAGTCATGTCCACACCAAGAAAAAGGAGCAGCGCCTCAACAGTGGTGGACAATAATGTTTCCTTCAATCCTACACATGCCCTTAGCTCCTGACCCCCAGAACTTAGCCCTAAAATGCCTCTGGTTCCGCCCTTCCTGAGCAAGGCAGATACTAGGGAACATGAGACATTAGGCTGGACAAAGCACTATCAGCCTCCCCCCCACACACACACACTCAGCCCAGATCAGGCCAGGCACAAGAAAGCCCCTCCCATTCCCTTGGGAATGGAACACCAGTCTGGATCTCACCAGAAAAAATCATTTTCTTTAAGGGCTTCTTCCCAGCAATCCCTAGGTCCCTATGTCCCCAGCTCCCCAGCCCCTTATCCTCCATCCCCATGTCAATCTCTGGGGTCTTCTTCTTCACAACCTCCATAAATGCTGGAACTGGAGACAAGGACAAACCCATGAAGACAGAGAAGATACCCTCCCATCTACTTAAGACCCCCCACAAACCTCTCAGGCAGATAAGGTACTGATAAGGCAAACAGCAAACTGGCTGAGACATAGAAGAACAGGGATTTGGGAACGGGGCAGGAATAGGATATGGCAAGTGGGGAAACTGGGTCATGCTACAGCTTGGGGCAGAGCTCACCTGGGGAGCCTGCACAGCTTCCAACAGACATGGGGACAGCCTCATGCTGAGCGAGGGGCCAGAGGGAAGCTAAGCTGTGCAACCAACATTGGTTGGATGGCACTACCACTTCTCATGCCCCTCACAGAAAGGATGGGATCACATTATCACCACTACCACCCCACCTCCCACCATGGGCAACAACGAAGAGACTCAAGCCTAAGTTTCTTATCCCAACAGCTGAAGACTCAGTAAAAAGATTGACCTGAGTGGCCTCAGGTCGAAGTGAAGACTTCTAACTTAGAAAATGCCAAATGTGGAAACAACTCTCTCCCATACCACCTCAACTTGCCGCTAGAGCTGAGGAGAAAGAAGGCAGAACTGAAAGATGTTCCGTGGGCAACAGAAACAGGACCGGCATGCTCCAAAATGAAAAGATAAATACAAGTGGAGAGAATGAAGAAATGGCATGCAGAAAAAAATATAACTAAAAAAAAGGTCAAGAAAACAAGATGACTTAAGTGGGGGCTCTGAAGGAGAGGCAGGCGGGAGAGACATCTGCTTAGAAGCATGACATCAATCACTTGGGGGTAGACAAGGGTTACTCCAATAAAGCAGGGTAATTATAACCATACAGGTTTGGCCAGTTCAAGGAACCACCCCAAAACATAGTGCAACCCCCAACACACCTACACAAACACTTCACACGATCAGCCCAAACCCAAGACTACCTGTACGGGGACAGAAACCTTAAAAAAAAAAAAAAGCCAGGATTACATCCGTTTGCCTGGGAAGGAGGAGTGGCCAGGGGGTCATCTCCCTTCTTTCACACCTCTTAGTATATCATTCAGGCTGTAATATTCTACCCCTAGCCTCCACCATTCCCCAGCTCAAAACGTTCCAGCCATCTGCCTGGCTAAAAGTACTCTAGATTCCAGCTAAGCAAGGAGCGCAATTCAAACTTCACACAGTTTGCAACAGCACAGAAAACCAGTTACTGATCAAAAGCTAAAAATAATTGGATAGAGAGTAACCAGCACTCCCTCTTTCCTTTCCACAGCAGCATCCATAGGATCCTAACTACCACAGATGCCCAGATGGTCTCATCAAAAGGCAATCCTCAACCTCCTCCTCCCACCACCACCACCACCACTCGGCCTCCAGGGGTCCCAGCTACCTGCATTCCTCCAAAGACCCACACAAGGTAATGCCTGCCAGCCCAGAGAGCTCCCTCAACTGGGAACTGCATAGCATTCCTGAAGACAGTGCAGCAAGCTTGCCATCTCTGTCCAGGAGCCCAGAAGGCACATGGCTTCCACCCCACTCCCACAAGAGCTCCGCAGAAGGGAAGCACTCCTTTCGGATGCCCTCTACGTCCAACTGCACAGAGAGAAACTAAGCCCGGTCTCACCGGAATCACTAGGGAGGGCCCAAATGCCTCCTTCCTGCCCTGGGCCCTTGGGGAAGATGTTACCTGGGTGGGGTGGGGGCAGGCTGTTGTTCAAAAGTGCATCCATATCCTCCTCCTCGCTGCCCGCTGAGCAGAGGGACGGGGAGCCCAGGCCCGACGCCATCCCCTTCCGCTCCCGGCCAGGGAATTGGCCCAGCTGCTCCTGCCTGCGGCCTGGGGCCCTCTACACTGGCCCGAGTCACTGTGCGGGGGAGGGGGGAAAGAGAGAGAACAGTCAGTGACGTGCACTGTCCCCCTCCCCCACCCCACCCGCTCTTTCCGCCCACCACCACCACCACCGGTCCCCCCCCCACCCCAGCCACCCTAGCGGGGCACCCGAACCACTCAGGCTGAACTTAGTTCCACACTCCTCAGGGGCAGCCCGGAAGCTGGCTCCCCTACTGGAGTCCCCCAGATGAGAGGCAGCGACGCCCCCGAGGGTGGACTGATGCAGGCGTGGAGAGGAGGGAAGCTGGACTGCACCGAGTGGGGTGTGACGGGGGGAGGAGGGTCCGAGTGGCCGCGACGCGGGGGGGCCGAGGGAGGCGGCTGGCGGCGAAGCGCTCGGGGACACAAGGTCACTTGGGGGTGGGGGGGCGCCTCCCTGCGCCTGGGGAGGGGCCAGTCCCTAGTCAGGGCAGCTCTCCAAAGGCTGTCCTCTGGGACAACTCAGGTTCTCCTGAGGAGCAGCGGGGGACAAGGGGGCGTGGAGGCTCGGGCGCTCTGGGGGGCTGCACACAGGAACTTGGGGGCCAGAGGGCTCTCACCGGGCAGGGGGTCGGGCCACGTGTCCCGGGGGGCAAGTGAGCAGATAGCCACGGGGCGGGCGCCGGGCATTGTGGGAGACCAAGCCTGAGGTGGGAGTCTCAGGGGAACCAGACTCCGGCCAGGTTGGTGGGGGGGACGGGTGGCGCCCTGCAGGGAAGGGAGAGGAAGGGTCGGCTCCTACGGGTAAGGGGCGGTCCGCGGGTCCGAGGAACCCTGAGGAACCGGTGGGTGGTGGGATGACCCTCGGGGCTGGCTCGGCTGAACGGGCGTCTTTTTGGGAACCCCGCGCTCTCCTCACCCCGGAGCCGCCGCAGGACTCGCAGGGTCCGGCCGTTGTCACTCCCGCTCCGGCTCCTCTCGCCGCGGCCGAAGGGGGGAAAATGGCTCCTGCTCCGGCGTCGCCTCTTAAAGGGCCCGAAACACCGGCCGGGAAATCCCACCGCACAGGCCCCGCCCCCCCACGGACAGCCCATAATAACCTCAACCAACTCCAACCCCCCCCCACTACCGCCACCCTCCTCCCTAGGTCTCCCGGGCAACCCCCGCC
>CM052539.1:18934586-18955966 GCA_028533065.1 Trachops cirrhosus
CCCCCTCGAGCGCGCGCGCGTGTCACCCAGGCAACCACCCACCTCCCGGCCATCCCATAATACACTCGGACATCCCTACCACCACCACCACCACCAACACAACACACACATATACACACGTTCCATACACACATATCCAGGGCTTCTGACATCTAATGTTGCAGACCTTTTGCAACTAACCCTTCCCCCTAGACATCCCATAATAGCCATTCTTTGCCAACTTCTTCACTGTTGGCCTTAATGCTAACATCCCATAATAATTCGTCACCTTTCCCTCCCCATGGCCATCCCATAATAAGCACCCCGCCCAACACTTCAGCCTCACATCCCATAATACTCATCCCCAGCCCCCACAGACATCCCATAATAACCACACTTCATCCACCCCCAGTTTGATATCCCATAATAGTCAGAAACTCACCCCCCCACACACTACAACAACAACGGACACTTCGGCCTCCTCCCACACAAATCCCGTAATAATCACTCTCCCACTTTCTATACTGACATCCCATAATAACCAATCCCCTGGAGCTGTCCTCATCCCCTGCAGGCCAGGGTCTAGATCCTTGCACCACCACTTTCAACCTTACACACTCACTCCAGCTCCATAACCCATAATAATCACCCCCCGTCCTGTCAAATAGATATCCCATAATGATCTGCAGCCCTACTGTCACCCTGCAGATGGACATCAAATATCCTTTAACACTGGAAATATATCCCATAATTTTCACTCCCCCACCCCAACAAATAATAACTGCAAGGAGCCCATGGTCAATCAAACATACCATAATATTCCCAGCACAACCCATGATGCATCACATCCCATAATGCTTCATCTCCACTCCACCGCCCCTATACTTTTCCATCCAGCATCCCATAATATTCATATTTATACCCCCCCCATCTCCAGATGCTGTCAGTGTATTCTACCACTTAGAGCAGCCAGGGTAAAGTAGGCTACCCATATTGCGGTCCCCACCCCAACTTGTACACACTTCATCCCTTTCTGGGCCAAAGCAATACCCTGGCATAAATAAAGCCTCTTGATGTCTAGGACAGAACCTAGCTTTGCTCATCCCATCATTTCCAGACACTCAGAAACTGAGAGTCAACCTAGGGCCCCACCCAAGGCCACCAAAATCCAGATTATCTCCAGACACTACCTCTAAATCTTAAATTTTGAATGAAACCAAACAAATACCATGCTGGCCAGATAAGCTATATTCATAAAGTTTAATCCACCCACCCCACCCACCCCTGCCAGCATCCCACAATAAGTACAAACTCCCATCTAAAGACTATTTCTCAACATTCCAGCAGTACTCTCCCCACGCTAACCCACCTTCCCAGACCAGGTGTTTTATTCATCAACACTCCTGGGCCACTCCCATGGATGAACATTCCATCATGAGGGGAACTAGGGATCCTGCTACATATACACCAAGAGCCTAGACCTAACTCTTCCTCTACTCATTGCTACCAGTTCATTTAACAGATGTTAACAGAGTACCTAGCAAGGCAGAGAGCTGGGAACCATGGGAATGCAAGGACCATAGGTACCTCCTTCCAAGAAGCATAAACAACCAAATAAACTACGAGACCAGATAGAATATCGGGTATCAAAGGAGAACAATTGAGTGCTAGTTCCCAATTTCCTGTTACAGGGAATAAAACAAATCTCAACTGGCCTCAGGAGAGATCACATCCCAGTAGAGGTCCTCAGTGGTCCTCCTACAGGCTAGAAGGTATTCCAAAATGGATCGATATCAAGGTAATCTATCTGTTCCCTACATACTAAGGGATTTTGATTGAAAAGCAATGTTCACCCATCCAGCATTTCTAATACTAAAATTCTATAATATCATCATATGCTTCCTGCTTGAGTGACTCGTCAACATGCCAGGATTGTTATCCGCATTCTTGAACACCAAGTTCTGCTCACCCTCAATGTCTCCTATTTTTCAGCCTCTTTCTCATTTTGTGTTCTGAAGTTTCATAATACTTCCAAGTGCCCCATGCTCATCTCACTGAGGCCCCATTTCCCACCAACCAAAAAAACCCTTTGTTGTATAATCTTCATCATCTTCCCCTCCACACGTACAAATCAACGTTCCAGGATGCCTTCTTCATTCCATTATGTCACAAGATAGTCTCCCAGCATATCCATACCCTTCCCTAGTTGTGCCTTACCCTGCAGCCACCTTGGGGACCCGGGCTGAGAAAGCTGGAGAGCCCAATCCTAAAATCCTTTGGCCCTCAGAGAACCTGAGCCCATAAAGCTGTCACTCCCCCGCCCCCTTCCCTGACCCCTAGAGAACCAGGGCCTGAGTGAAAACCAATGTCCCAGCACTGTCACCTTGCTGCCCTCCAACCCCGACCCCAAGCCAGAGGTAATGTCTTCATCTGTTCTCTTGTGCCTTTTTCACCCAAGTCCAAGATCTATGGCAGTGGGACAGGTTGAAGAGAAACTGGAACTTTCCCCTAGGAGGGGCCCTTCCAGACCAGAAGTGAGTGGGATGAACCTCTTAACCATCTCTGCATTGCCCTTCTGATCTTGCTTCCCTAGAGAAAGGGCCTGGCCCAATGACTCGCCTCTCCTCTGGGAGCCATAGGACTAGAGAACTGGCAAGGAGAAGAGTTCAGAAGACACAAGACTTGCTTCTGGAAATCACTATCCCTTTGCTTCTAAAGATGCTGATAAGTCTTTCCACTGGCTCCTGCCTGATTTAACTCCCTGGTCCACCTTTTTGCCATATCCATTGTGACATGCAGGCTGTTTCCCCCATTCCACAAGGCTGCCATGGTTTTCCTCATTGAATCCTCTTAACTTCAAGATTGGGCCCCATTCATTTGTGCAAACCTTCCCCCATGATTATTCTGAGTACTATGAAGGAGTCTTGTGCTCCTCACCTGGGGGAAAGGAGGCAATTTTTTAAGATATCATAGTGTGGTCATACCTTCTTTCAAGAAGTTTCTCCTTCCTATAGAGAGCTGCCAGACACCTATTATGTCCTCCTCTCTTCCCATTTCTCCAGGGGATCTAGTCTGCCACTGGGCTTCAAATTCCCTTCAGTAAATCTCCATTTGCCCCTTTTCTTCTACTATACATACCACATTAGTACAGTGATTGCTAATATAAAACAAGAAGAGAGTTTTATAACTGGGTGGTCACAGCCTCTTGCTTGTGATGACAAACACTGGTACCTTTTGCGCAGGTTCCCATCTCTGCAGGTTCTACCCATGTACCCTCTTGCTCCTCTGACTCCCCACCTCTAGGTGAAAGGCCAGTGAGGGCTAGGATGTGTGTGTGTTCTATGTTGCTTTTCTGGTCTTTGTGCATCTATGCTCCCCCTCCCTACCCTGGCTCCAAGCTACCCTCCCAGATAAATTATAAATAAACCACTAGCATGATTGGCCCACAGGGACTAAGGGGTGGGATAATCTCCTGATTAATGCATCCAGGGGGACAGCCTCTCTAGCCAGTTACCTTAGAGTTCTGTTTCCATCCGTGGTACAGAAGAACCTCGAATAACACTCAAGAGTGATTGTCCATGGAGTTTTGGGCACATGCTGTGTATGTAGTTCCTCCTTCTACACTTCCTCCTACAGAGCCCTACAAACTCTGGTTATAAGAGATCTAAGGGACCAGTGCTCTCCTCCTCTGCTGGGAAAAGGGATTTGGGAAGACAACATATGGAAGAAAAGCCACAGTGACAGTGCGTTCTGATGGCTAGACAGGATGCAGGTCCTGCAGGTTGGAGGGTGGGGGGTAGGGGGTGGGGGGAGTGATGGGCTAGGCATTTGTCCTTCAGGACCCACCCAGCCTCTATTCCCTGGATGTGACTGCACGGTGGCATCATCCCCCTACCTCGGCTATGGTTCCAAGGGTCAAATTCAGGAAGGCAAAGAGGGAGAGGAGTACTTGGGTACGGTGGTCACCCAGGAGCACTTCTCCCTTTGGTGTGCCACACAGTTGGAACCCAGGCGTTCTCACTGTCAGGGCAGCACTTGCAGGCCCAGGGCTCAGAAACGTTGCAGCTCACAAGCTGCAGGAGCTACAAGGACCCAGGTGTCCAGGGTTCAGAGTTGGTTAGCTCTAGTCTGCCCCAGGGGCCCCTTCAAACAGCTGTCACCAAAGAACCTCTCCAGCCAGTTACTCTTGCCAGGCCTCAGGTCTGGCTCCACAGCTCATCCACCCTCCCCAGCTCCTGCCCTCTTCCTTCCTTTCCTTCCCCCTCCCCCCCTCCCTAGAGCTTCACCTACCCAGGACAGCCCCACCCAGCTGTGCAGGACACATCCCATAATAATCCTTCTCCTTGCTAGCCCCCACCCCCCCAAAAGAGAGAGGCGGCCATCCCATAATAGCCACCCACAAAAGACATTCCGCGGTGACCGCCCCCTCCTTGCAGAGCTGCTGGGAGCAGCCATCCCATAATAGCTGGCCGCCTGTTTTACTGGTTAAGGCTGTGGAGGGAGCAGAAGAGGAAATAGAGGGGAGAGGGGAGGGGGGAGGGGAGGGGGACCTCGAGCCCCCATTTTGGGGAACGGAGGGAGAAGGGCAAGGAGAGTGGTCCAAGGAAATAAGACACGGGGTCCCCGTGGAGGTGGAAGGTGTAGTCCACTGGCCACTACAACCCTGCTTTGGGGCTTTCTCCCCATCCCTAGGGGCTGCCTTTTCCCCTCAGGTCCCCGGAGCTGCTAGTTATGGGAGATGGCTAGGATGGGTTGGGGTGCCTAAAGTGTGTGTGTGGGGGTGGATTTCAGGTGTTCCTCTTGGGTCGTTTGAGAGAGAAGGCAGACCTTAGAGAAGATGGCAAGAGAGTAAGGGGTTGAGGGGGGGTGGAGAAGAGCTTCTCAGGCCCTCCCCATTCTGCACCACCATCCCATAATAATCCCCCCAGGCCCACTCCCCCTCCCACACACAACATCCCATAATATCTTCTGGAGAAGCAGTCCCCGCAGTAGGTACAAAGAGCTATCCCATAATATGCTTCCCCACCCCCACTCGCCACCCCCCCAACTTGGCCCCCCCTCAGTCACATGCAGCCGGTGCCATCCCCCGCAGCTCCCCCCTCTGGCCACCGAAGGCCTTGCCAGCCCATAATACTCTTGCCTCTGGTCGCAGGAGGCCTCCAGCCCATAATATTCCCTTCCACCACCACCACCACCCCCTTCCCGCCCCGCACCCCTTCCTCCCGCCTCCAGTTGGAGCCGGGCCTCACCAGCCCATAATAGTCCCCAGTCTCCTAAGGCTGTTCCAGCCCATAATACTCTCCCTGTCTCCTAAGGCCTCTCCATCCCATAATATTGCCAGACGCCTGACCTGTGGGCCAAACCCCAGCCCGTTCCACATATCGAGGCTGTGTCAGCGCCGCCAGTCTGCCTCCCTGTCCCTCCCTCCGCCCTCTTCGGCGCTCAGCCTCCCGGGCTCTCTCCCGCCCTCCTGCCCTGGGCCCCTCTCCGGGCCCCACCCTGTGCCTGCCTGGGCCCTGACTTCCCCTCCTGCCTCCTCTCTTGCCTTTCTCCTTTGCTTGATGTTTCATCCCATGCCCCCTCTCCTCTCCCTTTCCGTCACTTTCCACCCAGTCCTCTGTCTGTCGGTGGACTTGGGTCCAGTGGGGAGAGAGTGCCCCCAGAGGGCAACAAGCCAGTCACTGCCCCTGAAAACTGTCGACTTGACCTAGTGCTATGGAAGCTGGCCCAGCCTGCCTTGCTCACCCATCCTCTGGCCCTCCCTTGCTAGCAGAGTTCTGTCTGGGTGAGGATTCACCTGGCTCCCTTGCTGTCTTCCAGAAGCCCTCTGCTTGGGCATCACAAACAGACTTTGCCAATGGCACTTCCCCCTCACATTCTTGTGAGAAAGAGCTCCCCTTTGCAGATGCCTCTCAGGTGCTTTCAAAGGTGAGCTCATTGACCCTCACAGCAACCCAGAAGTGGGTATCAGGCTCCCCATTTCACAGAGGAGAAAACAGAGGTTCAGAGGTTAAGTAATTGCTAAGGTCACATTGCTGAGAAGTGTCAGGCCTGAAATGAATGCCTGGATTTGTCTGATGCCAAAGTTCAGAGAGTCTTTGGGGTTCTCTAAGACCCATGTGAGGAACTTCACTTCTTAATGCTTTCAGCGTGCCCCTGGATGCTTTCAGCAGGCTGGGAGTTACCCAGCCGCCTTTGTCACCAGGGTCTCCTGGAAGAAACAAAAAGGGAGGCCTGGTGTGAGATTAACAGCCTCTCCCGGTTTCTTCCACAGAACCCCAGGTAGGGACCTGCGAGGACTTCCCTCAGGATGCTCAGGGCTGAGAGAAAAGCATCTCTGCCCCTTTGGGGTCCCTTATTTATGCCCTGGTTCTCCTGACTTGACTTTAAGACCAACAACTGCGACTTCCCTGACTACTCCGGGCGTGGCAGGGCCATCCTACAGAGGAGACAGACTTTGTGGAGAACCCGGGGGAGGTCTCCTCTTCCATGTAGTTGGTGGACAGTCAAGAGCACTGTGCCTTGGAGATGCTGGGCACATCCTCACTGGGGTAGGGGAGCCACAGCCAGCTGCACAAAGGCTGACCTATCCTGCAGTGGATGCCCCAGCCACAGGACGTTCTGCACCAGGCAAATGGAGAGGGAAGGGATGGGGGTGCTGTAGGTTGAGTGGGTTAGAGCAAAAACTGGGGGAAGAACTGGGAAAGGGGACAGAGATGGGAGAACAGATCCAAGGTGAGGGGGGCATTCGAGAGAGGTGACTTACATGGGGAAGGAAGAAGAAAGGAAAGGAGGAAGGGTGGATGTCACGGAGGCAGGGATGCGAAGACGGGAAGTACCAGGAAGGGGAGATCCAGGAGATGTCTAGGAGCCAAAGGGGTACCACACCACTCACTGGTTGTGTAGCCTGAAGACCTCAGCTTCTCCAGGCTGTTTCGTCTATGATATGGGGTAACAATCATTCCTAACTTAGGGAGTTATTTTAATAAATCAGATAATGTGTTCTAAGCACTAGATTGAGATCCAGGCATACAGAAAGTATTTTTATTATATTTTATTTTGATCTCTGAACTTTTTATTGGCCTCCTGCTCAAGGGTTGCCCCACTTCTGCTGCCTTAACACCTCAGAACTTGGCTGTCGTTGACCTCAGACACCACTTTGCCATCCACAATCCTGCAGGTGGTAGTCTTTTGGATGGACTGGCTGTTGTCCAGGGCATCACCAACATTGAAGTCCTCCCCTTTTTCCAGCAGGCCACAGTAGGTGGCGATCTCAGCCTCCATTTTGCCCCTGATGTTCAGCAGAACCTGGTGCTCTTGGGCTTGGCGCTGTCCTTCTGCCCAGGTATGGGCCAACTCTGACTCCAGTTGCAGCAGGAGCCCAATGAGCTGTTCCATCTGCATGGCATAGTGCTGCTCCACCTCCCTCAGGCTGTTCTCCAAACTGGCCTTTCTCACCAAGTCCAGGTCGATCTGAAAGGGCTGGACCATACGTCTCAGTTCTGTGAGTGTCCTCTCAGCCGCTCCCATCTTAGTGGTCTGCGAGGTGACCACTGTGGTGCTCTCCTCAATCTGCTGAGACCAGTACTTGTCTAGATCCTATCAGTTCTCCCAAGCCAGTCAGTCATCATGCTGGGCCTGATGTCTGCAGTGATCTTGCTGAGGTCCTGAGATTTGGGGGCATCCAACTCCACTCTCAACCCAGAGTTGGCAATCTGGTTTTGTAGACCCTTTACTTCCTCCGCAGGGTTCTTCATGAAGAGCAACTCCCCCTTGAGATGCTATACAAAGTGTATTTTATTTTATTTTTAAGACTTTTTATTTATTTTCAGAGAGAAGGGGAGGGAGGGAGAAAGAGAGGGATAGAAACATGTGTGAGAGAAACATCGATCAGTTGCCTCTCACACACACCCCCAACTGGGGACCTGGCCCACAACCCAGGTGTGTGCCCTGACCAGGAATTGAACCTGTTATCTTCCAGTTTGCAGGCCAGCACTCAATCCACTGAGCCACACCAGCCATGGCCAGAGCGCATTTTTAAAAACTTGCTAATTCTCTTCTCCCTCCATTTAAGATTTTCTCATTTGCCTCCTTTGGATTTTTCTAAACCTCAGTTGGGGTAACTCAAGGACATGGACTTTGGATTCCTGACGTCTTGTCTCCTTCTTACAGCCCGCTCAGTAACTGGGGAATCCTGTGATAACAGCAGCAGCTACAGGTTTTCTTAAACTTCCCCAGCCTGTTACTTGACAGGTTCTGGTCATTCCTCCTCTGCCTGTGACATCTCCTTAACCTATTTTTGCCTCTCTCTTCCTGTGATGGAAACTCTAGGGGCAGGTGTACTGAATGTGCAGACACAGTCCACCTGAACTTAAATACCGGTGATTTCCTATTGGAGACAACCCACCTCCATCCACCTCCGCAGGCCATGATCATGCTGTGCCTGGACTATTTTAATAGCTCCCTGACAAGTCTTCCTTTCTTCTTAGACTCTCTCCACCTGACTTCCTACGGTTTATCCCACACAGTATGTCAGGGTGAGTAAAACCTCACTCAAGAACCTACAGGGACCCTAGCCAGGTGGCTCAGTTGGTTAGAGCATTGTCCCAATATGCCAAGGTTGCGGGTTCAATCTCCGGTTAGGGCACATACAGGAATCACCAATGAGCCTGGGTAGATGGAGCTACAGGTCGATGTTTCTCTCTCTCTCTCTCTCTCCCTTCCTCTCTCTCTAAAAATCAATCAATGAATAAAAATTTTTAAAAGTTTTTAAAATTTTAGCAGCTTCCCATTACCCACTAAATTAAGTGCCAACACCTTACCCTGCATTCTTGCATCCTCTGTCTTAAATGGTAATTACTGTTGATTTGTTCTTTGGTCCCCACTAGATAGTAAACTACTTCAAAGACCCAACTCATCATTCAACAAATATTTATTGAGCACTTCTTTTGTGCTAAGCGCCATTCTAGATGCCAGGGGTACATCAGAGAACCAACCCAAAATCCCTGCCCCCAGGGAGCTAGCTTACATTCTACCCAGGGAGGCAGAGGAGACACAATAAACGATAACAAATAAGTAAATTATAGGTATGTAGAAGATACTTGCTACATGAGTTTTAATTACTTTGGAATTCATTCACATATCATCATATAAAAATAGTCAAGTAATTTTTAAAAATTGTATTCAGTTCTGTTTGGATAGGGCAGTGTGCTGAGACTTTGGACTAAGCGATGTTTGGTGCTCCCAGGGTTAGAAGGGCATGGGTCCTGAACTCTAAGGATGAAGCAAGATGGAGCAGGTGCTAACCATCAGGCCTCTTCTAGAGCAGCAGGAGGTAAGGGCCAGGTCCAGGACTCTAACCTGCAGCCAGGTAGGTGGTGGAAGGCCCAGACTTCAAGGCTGTCTCTAAGGAATCTGGGTCAGTTCTCTGCTTTGGCCACCAGGGGTCATTTTATCCCTGTAAATCACCATCTGGACAGGTGACATAAAGACACACAAAAAGCTTACTCCAAACCCAAAAGGAGATACACAGAGAACCCCGACACTGCCATGTGTGTGCACACGCACACACACAAGCATACAGCATTGAGAGAGACAGGCACGAAAATGAGTACAAGATACGTTAATGGCAATAACTCCCTCGCTGATGTCAGGGCCTCAAGATGTCATAGTGCCAACTCTGCAACCCCTCCCTGCTCCCAACTCCTGTAAAGAGGGAACAAAACAGGCACTCTCCCTCCCGGGAGCACACCTGTGCCCTTCCTCTCCCCCTCTTCTCCCCTCTGCTACTCCAGGAGTGTTACCTTTACCTTCCTCTCTCCTAAGCTCCAAGGGCCCCTTCTTTTGCCTCTGTGATTTGTTTCCTGAGCCCCTTTCTTCTACCTCTGTGACTTTCTAAATAAACATTCTCTTATTAAAAAATAAATAAATAAAAGAAGAGGGCCCTGACTGGTGTGACTCAGTTGGTTGGGCATTGTCCCCCAAAGCAAAAGGTCACCAGTGCGATTCCCAGTCAGGGCACCTGCCTAGGTTGCAGTTTTGGTCCCCCTTTGGGGCATGTACAAGAGGCAACCAATTGATATTTCTCTGTCACATCAATGTTTCTCACCTTCTCTTTCTCCCTCCCTTCCCACCTCTCTAAAAGATTATTTATTTTTTTTAGAGAGGCGGGAAGGGAGGGAGAAAGAGAGGGAAAGAAACATCAATGTGTGGTTGCCTCTCGAGTGCCCCCAACTGGGGACCTGGCCTGCAGCCCAGGCCTGTACCCTTACTGGGAATGGAATTGATGGGCGGCCCTTAGTTCGCAGGCCTGCACTCAATCCACTGAGCCACAACAGCCAGGGCTATATAAATAAAATCTTAAGGGGAAAAAAAAGAGGAAAGAGAGCAGTATATGGCTCATTAAACCAGTCTTCCCCTTCCCTTGCCTCCAGCTTGCTAAGAACAGCCAGCCTATTCCTGTGCTCCCATGGCTCTCTGACTGCCCTGTGAACTCTTCTTTTCCAGCTGTGGCACAGTCCCTTTTCCCTCCCAGGAGAAGCTCCACCCCTCCTCTTGAGTGTTTGCCTAATTAGTTCCACCCCCACCTTAGAGCTGCTGCTACAGGAAGCCCAAGGCAGTAGTATTCCTTTCCGTGTGCAGCTCCTACTGTCCCCTACCCACCCTCAAACCCCAAGCCTTAAGGACTACAATCAGCAATTGATTTTGTGAGCATTGCTCTCTCTCATAAAAGACAATATATACATAATGCCCTAGGAACAAGCTACCCATGAGCTCTAACACTGTATTAGTATATACTCTAATTTAGTATAGTATTAGTATTATACTCTAATTTAGTATAGGTATGGTTCTCAAAGTGTGATCTGGGGACCAACTCTTTGAGGAGTCCACAAGGTCAAAACTATTTTCATAATGCAATGGTACCTTGGTACTCGTCGGTGAGTCCTTCCAAAACTCATTGATAGTGCCGAAACCGATGAGTCCCGAGCTAGTGCTGAGTGCTAAAGCATTTTCATTTCTCGCCACAATGCGATGAGTACAGGGTTTGACGAGTTCTGAAGCTGAGGACAGCAGTAGGACTGCACCAGTCATTTGGTCTTTTCATTCCGTTCTCTCACAAGTATACAGTGGGGTTTTCCAGAGGCTTCATGAAATGTGATGATATTGTGCTCACAGCTAATGAAATGTGTGCTTATGAATTTGTTTTAAAAGCTTTGTTTTAATTTCTAATATGGTGAGTATCTAATTTCTAATGTGGTAAAGTATAAGCAAAAGCTCTTTGGAATTCTCAGTTTTTAAGAGTGTAAAAGAGTCTGAGACCAAAAAGTTTGAGAACTACTACGTTAGTACAAACAATTGTTTCCTTATTATAGAGGAAGCAAGGGAGGGGGGTGGAGACTTAGGACCTAGATTGGAGGAGGTCTTAGAAGGGGGTTAAAGTTTAAGGATAAGACTTAGAATGGGGATGAGAGATCAAGATTTTGGAGGGAAAAAACCTTCTCACAGTTTTGCCCTGCCCCCAACCACCCCATGTTGGGGGTCAGGTCTAACTTGTTATAATTCTCTAAACCAAAAGGAAACCAGTTCTGTCCATATCCAATACACTCTCATATTATGGCCTCAATGCCAGGCAGGGGAAGCAGAGGTGGAAATGAAATGTGGATGGCATCTATGGCCATAAGACTGCTGTGGTCAGCCTAAACCCAGGACACCCATTTTCTGCTCCATCTACCAGCTCTCAGCAGTGTTTCAAGTCCTGCCAAGGGCACTTCATCCAGTCATCTGCCTCTGTCTGTGTAGGCAGGCTCACAGCATCACTTCCTACAGACTGGAAAAGAGGTCTTTCCTATGCTCACCATCACCACCAATTTAAAGACATTTCCACCAGCACTCTTTCTTCCTTGTGTCTTGTGCCCCTTGTTCCCACACTTTGCTCCTTCTGCATTTATGAGCTGAAGTTGCTATGCAGAAATCCAAGTGTCTGATCCACCTCCCTCATGTATGCACCCTGCAAGTATGTGCACCCTGCAAGTCTGCCAAGTGTGAGAAGCACGAGGGGATGGAGATGGATGTAACCACGATAGGGCCCTTTGTGCGTTCAGAGGACAGAATCCTCGGGGCACTGGGTGAAGGGCGTCTCGGGATTGGAATGCCGGAGCAGTCCTTGGTTGGCGGCAGCAGGCCTCATGGTGTTGGTAGTCTCAGAGGGCCGTTGAGCAAGCATCCCTCCAATCCCGTTGGTGGCCGAGGTGCCAGGCCGGAAAGGAGAGCCTAGGCCGCGCAGGGTGTTGCGGAAACCCTCGGCACTGAAGTAGTACACCAGCGGGTCCAGAACGCAGTTGGCACCGGCCAGAAGCACCATCACCATCAGCACCCCTCGCACCTTATCACGGGCCGCCTGGCTCCCCACCACCAGGTTGCTCCGCAGCAGCCCATAGACGGCCAGTGTGGTGTTGTAGGGCACAAAGCACAGCAGGAAGATGACCAGGTTGGCCAGCAGGAGGTGCACCGTCTTCCGCCGCCGCAGGCTCTGTGTGGCGTCGGGCCTCGCCAACGTCCAGAAGACCCTACTGGATGAATAGACCACGGCCACCAGCGGCAGCAGGAAGCCCAGCGCCTCGGCCAGCAGCACAAGCGGTAGCAGACTCCCCTTCCACAGATCTTCACTGAAGCTCTCAAAGCACAGGCGCACATGGAGGCCTTGGGAGCTGCAGGGTGAAGGCTTGTGCACGAGCACAGTGGGTACTGCGAACACCAGGATGAGTACCCACACGCCCAGACACAGTAGGCGCGCCACACGGGGCCGCCGCAGGTGGCGCAGCCGCAGTGGGTGCACGACAGCGGCGTAGCGGTCAATGTTGATGAGGGTCAGGAAGATACAGCTGCCGTACATGTTCATCTGGAAGATGGCACCTGCCGTCTGGCACAAGAGGTCCGGGAAGGGCCAGTGGTGCAGCGCATAGTAGGAGAGGCGCACTGGCAACGATAGGGTGAAGAGCAGGTCACTGGCCGCCAGGTTGCACATGTACACGCTCACCACTGAGTGCACGCGCAGAGCGCGCAAGAAGACCCAGAGGGCCAGCGCGTTGAGCGGGAGCCCTGCGGCCAGAACTAGGCTGTAGACCACCATGTGCAGGCGGTGGGTGTTCCGGTAGTCAGGGCACGGGAGCTCAGAGCTGTTGGTAGAAGTGTTGGCGAAGGAGTTGGCCAACATCATGCTTAAGTGTGCTGAGGAGCTAGGCTTGGGGCATCATGGAGCACATCAGGGTCCTGGTGTCACATTTATCTCCAGAACAGGGGCCCTGGAGGCTGCACAGAGGCAGTCCCAAAGCAAGCAGAGGCAGGGCATGAGAATGTGAGCTATGGCTGCAGGGCAGATGGCTGCCAGGGGGTAGATGTTTTTGGTCAGAGCTTCATCATCTGCAGACCTGGAATAGGAAGGCAAGCCCAAAGTCAAAATTATGCAAGGGCAAGGCCTAAGACACCAATGCTTATCTCTCCAAATCTGCTGGCCTCTTGAGTCTTTTCTCAGTCTCAAGTCTTTTCCCCACCTTTCATTTGGCCAGAGTAGCTTTCTGCAGCAAGGCTGTAGAGCACAGTGCCAGACTGCTTGGGTTTAAATCCTGGCTTTGCCGATCTGCCTAGATTTTGTCCACAGAAGAGTGACTTAATTGCTCTGAACTTCATTTTCCTTACCTGGGGGGGAGGGGTGGAAGAAGGGGGTTCCTTCATGAGGTTTTTAGGTTAAATGACATGATATACGGAAAGTGTTTGGGCTTTCACAGGTATGTTCACAGCAAGGAACAGAACAAAGGCCTTGCCCCCACGTACTTTCATTCCACTGGAGGGTGACAGGAAATAAAGTACAAGTAAGAAGATATTATGTCAGGTGGTGACAAGTGCGATACAGCACCTCCCCTGGAACAGGCACTCTGCTGACTCCCCATTGCCTAAGAATGAAGTTCAGGCTCCAAGTACAGTACAACATCCCAGCCTTGCTTATCACATCCACTGTTGCTCCTGTGTGAGCCGGGTTTGTGCTCAAAGTGCCCTGAGTTCACCTTGCTTGTTTGACCTCTAAGTTTCCACAGCTGTAAAGTGGAGATGATAATATAACAGGGCTCTCGTAGGCTGATCAAACAAGCAGCAGAGTGCTACCAGGGTGAACAACCTGTGGGCGGAGCTACTAGAGAACTTCCCAGATGGGGTTCTGGGATAGAGGGGAGATGGTGGTTTGGTGGTGAAGGTTCTAAGAGGACCCTAAGCCAAGACAGCAAGGCCGTGAGGTGAGAAAGTACCAGGGGTGCTGATGAGGCTTCTGGAGAGAGCTGACTGTAGCAGCTGCAGTCCTCAGGCAACAGCTGGCAGGCAGACAGAAGGTATGGCTAAGAGGTAGAGGAGCCAGACGACAGGACACAGTCTCAGGATCCCACCTTCCTTAATGCCACGAGGCTACAGGAGCTGCCCAGGTGCCATTTATTTTGTGCGTATGTGGTGAAATATACCTAACAATATTTACCATGGTAACCATCTCAAAATGTACTGTGGCATTAAGTACATTCACAAGGTTGTGTAGCTGCCACCACTATTTCCAGAACTTTTTCACCGCCCCAAACAACAACTTTATAACCATGAAACAATAACTGCATTCTACCACCACCCCCACCCACCAGCCATCAGTAACCTCTATTCCACTTTCTGTCTCTATGAATTTACCCATCCCAGATGCCTCATATGGGTGGAGTCATGTAATATCTGTCCCTTTCAAAGTCCATCCATGGTGTAGCATGTATCAAACGGCAGTCATTTTTTTGTGGCTGAATAACATATACTCGTGTATCACATTTCATTTACCCATTCCTCTGCCATTGGTTGCTTGGGTTTTTCTACCTGTTCACTATTGTGACACCCACGCCACCTCAGGGAGCAAAGTTGTCCAGAGACCCTGAGCAGCTATCCTAAGACACCGGACTTCTTCCATTCAAAAGAAATTGCTTGAATTCTTACATGGAACCAAGTTGTAAGCCTGGCTGTAACAAGTTTTGTTGTGGGTTTTTTGTTCACTTGTTTTCCCTCCAACCATGACTATCAGCAATTTAAGACTCGTAAGAGGTAGAATAGTTAAAGGGAATAAAAAAACACTCTGCAAAATACCAAATTCAGCAGTGAAAGTAACACTAAATGGGCTTTAAACATGCTGAAAAGCAAATAAAACCAGGCTCTTTTCCTGGTTTTTGGCCCTACTTCCCATGCTCCTTTGCTCCAATTACATCAAAATAATAATTTTGCACATACCTTATGTTCTCAGGACTCTGCCTTTGCACCTGCTGTTTCCTCAACTTGGAAAGAACTTCTTCTCATTCTCCAGCTGGCAAACTCAGTCATCTCTTAGAACTATGTGAAGCCTTTCCTGACTCCCTCCCTCCCTGCAAGGCAGATGTGGTCCCCTCACTGGCGCTCCCAATTGGCGCAAGGGTTTATCGTAGCTGTTCCCACCTGTATTGTAATTAGCTGTTCTTCGTCTGCACCTCCCACTAGACTGTGGGAGAGGCTGTGGACTGTGACTTATTCATCTTTGTATCACCAGCATCTACGTCGATGGCAATAAATGTTGAGTGAAATAGCTGTTACTTACTGATCGTTCGCCATATCCCAGGGTATTTTGTATGCATAATCTTTAATCCTCCCAACAGCCCTTTGAGGTCAGTGTTTATGCTCATTTTTACAGGAAAGGAAACTACTCAAGAGCTCGGTCAGGGAGGAGTGAAGTTGGGATTCAAACCAGGACCTCCTGGCTCCAATGTCCAAGCTGTCTGGTGCTACTTCCAGTAAGAGTGGATGGCTGGAGATGAGGACGGACACGGCACAGAGCCCCTGGTCTTTTATAGGCACCTGTATGAAACCTGTGCTAACAGGTAAATCATTTTACTTCCCCATTTGTCTAATTGAAACATACGCTTTTTAATAATTCACTTCTTCCTCCCACTTCAAATACTGGTAACACGGGCTCATCTCTCTTTCACACACAGCTATGCCCCTCAGAAGTTCTGCTTACCTTAGCTACGTAAGCACTTAGCTTGCTGCTTCACACTGCTCAGGTTGTTTTATGTCTATTTGTTCCATTTCCCCAACTAGATAGTAGGATCCTGGGGTGGGGACCACATCTTTCACTGCTTTCCCTCCCAAGCTCACGCACACTTCAGTCTCTCTGTTTAGCAGGCCCTGTGGTATATTCACTGGCTGCCGGGCAGGATATCCGCCCCTCCCCCCATACTATCCAGTCTGTAATTCTGCTGTAACATCTCGCTCCTATCAATCCAGTCGGCTAACCACATTGTGTTTTGCTTTTTTACAACTAACCACTTCTTCTTTTCTTTTTTTTATTTTAATGCATTCACTGGTTGCCTCTTATACGTACCCTGACTGAAAATCAAACCCACAACCTTGGTGTAGCAGGGCAGGGTGCTTTTCAATATTTTGTAGAACAGGTAATTCTTTACCTATTTATTTTATGCCTCAAAGATTAAAATATGTATTAGTTACATATTGCTGCATAAAAATACCTCAAAATTTAGCAGCTTAAAACAATAAGCATCTCCACAGTTTCCGAGTGGCAGGTATCTGGGAATGACTCTGCTGGGCTGCAGTTTCGTGTGGCTGCAGTCATCTGAGGGTTGCAGGAGAGCTGGGGGATCTGCTCCCCACAGTGCGTGTCTGTCGGCAGGAGGCCTCTTTTTTCCCCGCCCTCTGTGCCCCTCCACAGGGCTTCTCACCATGAGTCCATCGCCTTCCCCCAGGGCAAGTGATATTGGAAAACAACAACTAACCACTTCTTATCACATTTCTGACTATCTCATCCATACGTATAACTCACTTAGTAAAAGATCATGTACCTTAAAAAGGCCTATTTGGAAACAGCCTGCATTAAAATTTCATTAACAGTTCACACTACAATTACAGTAACACTTTATCTTTCTTAACCATTACTTGGAAAATCAATACGCGTTACAACTAGGGGGCACATACTAGACATTGAATGAATGAATGAGCAATTATTTTCCAAGAATTTCAAATCTTTCAGTTGACAAAGTTACAATGTTAAATAGACCAAAATATATTACATGAGCTGTTACTTGAAGGTAATGTTAGGAATCTTTTCATAAAGCAGATGGCAGTGCTCTCATTCCAAAAGAAAGTCCTTGGGTTTCTTTATAGTGGCGCCTATTTGCCAAAAAGTCATCCCTTTCTGACAGTCTTACACAGAGCAGCCCAAGCTGAGCGCTGAGAGCTGCCAGGCCCCTGCCCTGGTCCCCACCCCATCCGCTGTTCCCTGAGGCTCCCGTCAGTGGAGCCGAATAGGCAGAGTGCCAGGCCAGATGGCAAGATGGAAAAAGCTGCCAAAAAGGAGGCAAACAGGAAATGGAAGGAGGGTACTAGGTGTTGGGAAGGGGCAGCCTGGCCTCTCCCAGCCCTGCCTTGAGGGAGAGGTCAGGTTGTGGAGGAAACGTAGGAAGTAAAGAAATAGCAGCCGCCCCAGAAAAGAATGGATGCTGGGGCTTCATGTCACCAGGGAGAAGGAAGGACATGACACGGAGGCCTGCTTAGGCTCAGTCACCTTGACACACAGAGATGGTAACAGAAGCTTGCCAACTCCACACACGTGGCCATGCAGGGACACACAGAGGTAGAGGTAGGACCCTGTGAGATGTGCACACCAGATCCTTAATAACCTGTCAATCAATGTTGCTGCACACCTTGTAATACACAAGTATGCATGGAGACATGGACTACCAGCCCCAGGAGGAAGGGCAGACACAGTCCCAAGGGCAAAGAAAGCACCAAGCACACAGAGGCCCCGGGGGCTGCTTCATTCCACATCACCTACCCACCACACCGTTCACACCAGAGTGCATGCAGCCACTTTCCTCCTCCCTGCATCCCTGTGCTTCAGCCTCCGGGCCTAGGTTCCTTACGTCCTTAGAGCCTCTCGGACCTGTCCCATTGCCCTCTGAGCTGGGCTGGGCACTGTTCTTTGCTGACACAGGCTGCAGGGAGAGGACAATCTTCTACCACAGGCAGGAAGTGAGAATGAGAGAGTAAAAATGGGCAGGAAGCTAGCTCATGATCACTCCCTCTGTCTGCTCCGTACAACCTGCCAGCAGTGCCCACCCTTCTGGCATCTGACCAACAGTACAGACAGGAGCTGAAGACAAAGAAATGGGTGGTTTGGGGCAACAGCAGGGGCAGGAAGGGGAGAGAAATACCCCCTCTTTGTACATCTTTTCCTTCAGCCACCCTCTCCTAGAACTCCTCCCCTTTCCCCTCCACGCAGTCATCAAATGCCTTGCCCTCTTTCCTCACCTCCTCTTTTTAGTAATTCACATCTTTCAGAAGTTTGAAAAAAAGGAATCTCAGATATCCCCATCCTCCTTGCCCTAGGAGATCGGCTCTAGAATAATTGCAACTTCATTTTATTTTATTTTATAAATTACTTTATTGTTGTTCAATTAACAACCTCATTTTAGATTCTGGAGTCCCCACCAGGTTGTGCCCTGAGTCCACTTCCTCTGCGGCTGCGCCCACCTGCCAGGAGGGCAAACCCTGGGGGCACAGGCGGCCTAATTACAAAGATCTCCTGATATCTGTATATTCAGACTCCCCAAACAGATTCTGGCAGAAGCTTAACACAGTGTGAAGGCTTTGTGAAAGGCTCTGCCCCACAGCTGTTTTGGGGATATAGATGAATCCTGCTCATCAGCTCGTGCTGGGGCTGAGGGGTCTGTGGTGGTGTGGAGATAGCATGAGGCCACCCAGGTGAGCAGATGGCCTCGTCCTGCTCCAGGGACTGTGTTCTTTCCGAAGAGAGGCATCTCTCTGGCACAAGCCCCCGGAGGTCATCCCAGGTCCTACGGGCCTGCTCTGCTTGTTCCAGCCAAAATTCCTACTCCAGTCCCCACCCTCTACCTGAGCTGGTCTCCTGCTGCCTTTCCCACATCATCCCCAGCCACGTCTTCTCCCACCCTAGGTAGTCTGATCTCATCTCTCCCATTTATTTTTTTCTGGGAAAAGGCAGAGGGAAAAGACGGCCTGCAGCTCAATAATTAGTTTCCCCAGTGTGGGGATGACACCTCCCACCTGCACATTTCCCTTCACCCTGCGTGTAAGAGCTGGAAAAACAGGAAATAAAATCCCCATCAAGAGAACTCACTCAGACAGAGCTGTCCTGGTCCTGTGTTCGGAGAGGTCTGCATGCCTCTTGCCTGGCTGAGGGGCCTGGGTGAGGCCTGCCTTGGAGAGTCTCCTGCAGCCTTTTGACCTTGTTGGTCTCGCCCTGAACCCTGGCAGCACTGCGTGTATCGCTGGCTTCTGCCCTCACCCTTTCGCTATCTCCTTCCCTGTGGGCCTGGGCACACAAGGCTTCCATTTTGAAGCATACGCTGGGGGCAGCAAGGTGGGGAGAGCTGACAGCATCAGACACAGACAGAGGTGGACTCCAGTGTCTCTGAGTGGCCAAGAAGTGAGGCTTGGAGGCATAAGTTTCTGTTTCCCCCTCAATTCCTACCTCCATCTCCCCTTAGGGCTACAATTTCAGCTGGAGGTACAATCAGGTAGGAGATCCCCTTCTTTCAGGGAAGCCCCCATCAACATAGGTGATAGGGAGCTGCCCTCGTTGGTGTGATGCAAAGGTACCACAAGACCTTGCCCATCCTCAAATATCCCCCCCTGTGCTCAATATCTGAAATGTCATCCTGCTCTTGTCACCCAGGAGCCACATTCTACCAGAGCTATAGGGACATTGGAAATCACCTTGTCTAAGTCTAATCCTCTCATATAGATGAACGCACTAGGTTAGGCCAGCGTTTCTCAAAGGCCCCATCAAAGTACCCCTTGGTTAGCTGGGAAGAACCACCATAAGCACACATTTGTGCCAGTGAGCCCGTTCATGGTGTTTCATAAGATTCGTTCACTGTCGTCTAGCAGAGGGCCTGGCCCTGGGAGGTGAGTGGCTATGGGGGGTTAAGCATTAACTGAGAGTAAGGAAAGGTTGGAAATCAGCCCCAGGGGACCCTCCACGGTGGTCTTGGGAAGCCCAGGGCTCAGCATGACAGTGGGGCTTAAAGAATGAAGGGGAGCACACGGCCTCCCGAGGCACCCCAGTGTGTGGCTTCAAGCTTCAGAGGGGCATTCCCCGGTGTGACCTCTGTCTGGTGAAGTCCTTCTGCCTGAGGCAGCCCTTGTAACTTTCACACTGTTCACAGACATTTTCCAGGACCCATGGCCCACCCTTACCTCCATCCCCACCCATGTCCCTCATTTCTAAAAGAGGGGTACTGCCCCTTGTGCCCCCATACCTGTGTCCCCGTTGAGCTCTGCCGCTGCCCCAAGCTGGCTTCTGCTGCCTGTTCTGGGCTGGGCTGGAAGGACCTGCTCCTGGGGCGGGTGGGGACACACCCACCTGGGCAGATCTCAGCAGATTCCAGCTCCTGCACTCACCCAACCCCACAAGCGCAGGAAGAAAGAGGAGGAAGTAGTTGCCCTCAGCGGTCTTCATAGACTGGCCAGAGAAGAAACCCCAGCAGATAATGGCACTTAATCCAGCCCCAATTCTGGCCCCACTAATGATTCCCCCCGCCCATCGCTCACACACTCCCCACAGTTTCCGGGAACCTTAACAGGCACACCCACCCACTAAAGTGATGACTAACCCACCAGCCTCACCATTTTCTCACCAGTTCCCCCTGGGTGTCTCTCTTTTAGATCCCTCAGGTGATTTTGCTCTTGCCACTCCTAGCTTTACACCTCACCCTGCCTAGCACCCCACTGTATCTAGGGCTGCTGCTGGGCCCACTCTCACCGCAGAGCGTGCACAGGCTCTCCATCACAGCAGTTACCTCCCTGCTTCTGTCTCTCCCCTAGGCTGTGAGCTGGGGGTTGGGGGCCCTGGGCTCACAGAGAGCTCAGATGACAGCCCTGCTTTTCTGTATCCTTGGACCAAGCCCCTCATCTTCTGTATCAACAGGGGTGGGCTTGTGGTCCTTACTCAATACACAAAAGCAAGTTCAAGTTTTTGAGTGGTAAGTGAAAAAAGATAGTGTGGTTAAAGGAGTTTGAAACATGTTAGCTGAAATAGATTTCTCTATTACAGCGCTCCTCGGAGCCTTGAACGTGCCAGTAAAAGACAGGCCATGCGCTGATAACTGCAGCGGGGTGGAGGGTGCATGGGGTTGCATTACACTGTTCTATTTTTTGCATGCTTTAACTTTTCCATAAGTTTTTTTTAAAAATGTTGTTGATTGCCCTGGCTGGTGTAGCTTAGTGGATTAAGCGCGGGCCTGTGAACCAAGAGATCACGGTTCGATTCCCAGTCAGGGCACATGCCTGGGTTGCAGGCCAGTTCCCAG
>CM052539.1:18956466-18988277 GCA_028533065.1 Trachops cirrhosus
TGCTAGGTCTGCCGGTCGCCACCCCCTGGCTGGGGCCCACCAGCCACTGCTGCTTGTGTGCCCAGGGTCTGCCTGCTGCGGACTTGCGCGCCGCCCCGGGTGCTCAGCTCTCCGCTCTGCGTCCCTCACCCGGCCGGACTCCGCCCCTCCTACCGGTCTGGATGAAAGTGTCTATTTTTAAATCCTTGGTTGTCGGACTTCCATAAACTTCAATTTTCTGTCAGTTCTGGTTGTTATTTTGTTTCTATATCTTTGTTGTCCCTATCTTGGTTGTGCGAGGAAGCACGGTGCGTCTACCTATGCCTCCATCTTGGCCGGAAGTCTCTCTTTTTCTTTTCTTTTTTTCTTTTTGCATGTATCTGTTCAATTTTCCCAACACCATTTACTGAATAGACTGTCTTTACCCCATTGTTATGTTCTTGCCTCCTTTGTCAAATATTAATTGACCATAAAAGCATGGGTTTATTTTTGGGTTATTTTCTATTGATCTATATGTCTGTTTTTATGCCAGTACTATGATTGTTATGGCCTTGTAGTATAGTTTGGTATCTGTTGCTATTCAGGGTCTTTTTTGGCTCCATATAAATTTTTGGAATTTTTTTAAAAGACTTTATTTATTTTCAGAGAAAGGGAGGGAGAAAGAGAGAGAGAAACATCAATGTGCCGTTGCTTCTCATGCACCCCCCCTACTGGGGACCTGGCCCGAAACCCTGACTGGGAATTGAACCAGTGACCCTTTGGTTTGCAGTCTGGCACTCAATCCACTGAGCCACACCAGTCAGGGCTGGAATATTTATTCTAGTTCTGTGAAATATCACTGGTATTTTGATAGAAATTGCATTGAATTTATAGATTACTTTGGGTAGTATGGACATTTCAATGTTAATTCCTCCTACCCATGAACACAGTATATGCTTCCACTTACTTGCATCTTCTTCAACTTCTTTCTTCAGTGTCTTATAATTTTCAAGTATAGGTCTTTTACACCTTCAGCTAAATTTATACCCATATATATATATGGGAATATATATATATTGCTGCAACTGTAAATGGAATTGTTTTCTTAGTTTCCCTAATAGTTCATTATTCATATCTAAAAATGCAACCCATTTCTGGATATTTGTTGTATCCTGCTACTTTACTGAACTCACTTATCAGTTCTAGTAGTTTTGGTGGAATCTTTTGGGTTCTCTATATATAGACTCATGTCATCTGCAAGTACTTTTACTCACTTTCCAATGTGGATGCGTTTTACTTCTTGTGTGATTGCTGTGGTTAGGACTTCCAGTACTGTGTTGGATAAGGGTGGGGAGAGCAGACATCCTCATCTCGTTCCTGAGCTTAAGGGAAACTCGTTTAGCTTTTGCCCATTGAGTATTATGTTGGCTATGGGTTTATCATGTTGCTGAGTTTTTAATCATAAATAGGTGCTGGAGTATCAAATGCTTTTTCTGCATCTATTAATATGATCATTATCCTTCATTTTATGCGATGTATCATGTTAATTAATTTGCAGATATTGTACCAACTCTGCGCCCCCAAAATAAATCCCACTTGATCATGGTGTGTGATCTTTTTAATGTATTGCTGGATCCAGTTGGCTAATATTTTGTTGAGCATTTTTTCATCTATGTTCATCAGGGACGTTGGCCTATGATTTTCTTACTTTGTAGTGTCTTTATCTGGTTTAGGAATTAGGGTAATGCTGGCCTCATAAAACAAGCTTGGGAGTCCTGCCTCCTCTTGAATTTTCTGGAATAGTTTGAGAATTACAGGTGTTAGTTCTTTGAACGTTTGGTAAAATTCATCTGTGAAGCCACCCGGTTCTCGACTTTTGTTGGAAGTTTCTGATTACTTTCGATGGAGTAGGTTATGTTATTTTCTATGTGCATCACCTTATTTCTTTTCCAAGGGAATCCCATATTGGATACTATCATTATCCCTATTTCGCAGATGAGGAAACTGGCTTTGAGAAACAAACTACCCAATAGGTAGTGAGGCCTAGATGTGAGTATAGGCAGAATTCTGGGGCGGGGGACAGACATGAACATACAAAATAAAGTCAGGGCCTACCTAGGTAGGAACCAGAGAGTAATCCTCCAGGTAAGAAATGAGCCAAAAGGGGAAACGAGCAGGGGAGTTCAGGTGTAAACACGGCTCAGTCTAGGGAAGTGGTTTCCCAGTGGGAGGTGAGCAAGACAATCCACAGGTGTAGGGGAAAAATATGTTTTTCTGGTTTGTGTTTAAAGTAAGGAATCAAGCTAATATTTACTATAATAGTACATGTATAAAACATAAATACATATTTATTGGAAATTAAGTGTAAGATGTTTTATGGAGAAAAGATGTACAATTTAAAAAGTTTTGGAAACCCTTGATCTGAAGCACACCAACCCCACCAGCCAACTCTGTCCTTCCCAAATTGAGAAGTTGGGGATTCTGGTGCATTTCTGGTTCCATGTCTTGTCTTACTTTTGACATGTCATCCTCCCACCTCTTATCTAACCCAAAGGATGGAAAAAAGTGCTGAGCACATGTACTAAAATGGTGTCTCTATAAAAACACAGCAGGCCAACAGGTATAGCTTTTATTCACCTACCCAAGTTCTTTTACACGTGGCTTATCTGCGTTCCACCTTGACCTCTCTCCCATTCACAAGGCCAGGATGAATCCTCTTGGCAGAGAGGAAGGGGAGCCCCCTCCATGGAAAAAGCAGGAATAGAACAATGAAAGTTTATTACACCATAGCCCCACCACAGGATGGAGGGAATTAGGAGGGTTGGGGGAGCGCCCCCATGCTACTGCCCCAGTCCTTAAATACAAAGCAAGGGGAATAAAGAGGACCATCCCTTGGAAATACAGCACCAACCTCAGCATGGAGGCAAAAGGACAGTGGGTAAGACCACTTCCTTCTGAAGGGGGCGGGCCGAATGAGAGCACTACCCTTAGTGGCTGTGGCACCCCTCCCTACCGGATTTGGGTGCAGCCTCAGCACCAGGAGTGGAGACAAAGCAGGAGAAGGGATGACAACACTGCACCATTCACTTCTCCCTGAAACCCTTGGCCCCAGCACCGGCTTTCCTCTCCGCACTAGCCCAGGTCAGGAGATGTGGAAGAAACCATGTTAGAATCCGTGGCCCTTATCTATTTCTTCTTCCGTTCTTGGGAGCAGCGTGGGCAAAACCTGAAAAGAAATAAACAACACAATAGACCGGAGAAGAGAGAAAGTGAGTGAAAGGGAGAATGCCCTCTGCCATCCAGTGTAGGGGCAATCCAGCTCCTACCACAGCTCTCTCACTCACCATTTCCCCCGAGGCTTGGTTGTCAGCCCCACACAGGCAAAGTGGAACCACTCGATGGAACACTAGAGAAGATGTTGGGAGCAGAAGTCGGGCCAGGGTGCGGCAGAGGAAAGAAAAGAGTCACCCCATCCCCACCCAAGATTCCTTAGGAGTATTCTTTTATCCCATCCCTTTGGAGAATTCTTCGAGGCCCCAAGGCCAAACAACTCCAGTCACCTTCCTCCTATTCTGAAGTCCCACTATTCAACCATTCCCCCCCTCCCCACATCTCATTTCTTCTTCATGTCCCCAGCACCCGCCATCCTTAGTTAAAATGGTTCTCACATCAGGGTTGTCACAGCCGATCATTTCTCCATAGGAGACCTGGTGACAAAGGCAATAGGTGGGTTCGTTGGGATCCACAGGCATATCCAACACATCAGAGGGGTGGACACTGCCAAAGGTCACTGAGGGCATCCCATACTCAGGACTTCTGCATACCAAGAGGAAGAGAAAGTGTCATCTACAGGAAAGGAAGCTAAAACTTGAGACTCTCAGAGGCGGCTGAAGGAGACCTTGGTGGGGCAAATGATTCGGGGTTTCGCTTCTCTGTCCAGCAGGTACCAAAATGGTAAGGAGAGGAAATACGGCACAGAAGACGGAGAAAGTGGCAAGGGGCAGTGCAGAGTGGGAGCGGGGCCATGGGAGAGAAGAGTGTGTCGTCTGGCAAAGTGCTCCCTGATACACTCACGTGCGCACAAGTTTTAACTTCTTCTGAGCAGCCTTGGGGGTTTCTTCATCTGAGTTTTTCCCTTTGGAACGAGCACGGGCAGCTTTTTTCTCCTTCTGAGTCCGGCCTTCTAGGAAAGAGGGGGAAAGCCAAAAGGCAGGGAGAGAGACAGGTTAAGTCCTCCTTCTTCCCCCTTTCCAACCTGGTGCCCCTCCCTCACAGCTGAAGAGCCGGCTTCTTCCTGATTCCTCGACCCGCTTCTCATAGCCCGCCCTCCTCCTCACTCTTTTTGCCTTTGCTGGAAGAGCTGTCATAGTCACTTGACTCAATTTGTTTCTCCTTCAAATCAGCCTCAAAACGGGCCAGGTCTGTGTCCAGCCGCCGAATGTGTTTGTCCACCTGGGTGGAAAGGAAGGAGAAGGAAGAGGTACAAGGTTAGTGCCAGTAAAAGAAGATTGGTTAAGTAAGATTCTATAGATCTCCCAGACCCAAAACAGATCCCAACACAGCTGAAGGAGGGGTCTAGGACCCTGAGGAATAGATGGGAGGTAGGTGGGGAGCCATGAACAGGGCCATACCATCTCATAGGTCTGCATGGCAAGCTGCACCTTGTCATCACCAAATTCCTTGCACTTGCCATAGGCTTCCTGGATCTGTTTGAGAAGGGCCAATTTTTCCTCGGAGCTCAGGTTGCGGGCGCTACTCATATACTCAGTGGCCAACTTGTCAATTTCAGCCTTCAGGTCTACAACAGAGAGAGGCCTGGTCACAATGGCCCCTGAGTGGCTAGGCGATACACGTTTCTTCCTCTTGTTGCTTGGACCTTTTCCATTGACCATGATAACCTCTGAACTAAAACGTACTGAATGTTCATAGGTATTGTGCCATGTACTCAAGTAATACGACAGTATTTGTTTTAAAGTTTTCTTCAGGTGCTGAAAACATTGCTATCCGAGTTGCAACTTAAATTATTGAAACATAATGACAGATCCTTTGCACACTGCCCTATACAAAGTATGATTTTGTGCTGTCTAAAGTGCTTCTTTGCAGGGCTTGCTGCTGCTTCTTGAATGATGAATTTTGTCTCGAAAGCCACCTGGTTTCTTGTGGCAAAAATATCCCACAGCAGCTCTGAGTGCTATAAACAAGGCTGGGTCATCTGCTGCTGCTGGCTCTGCATCTCTAACTCATCATTTAAAATGAGACAAAATAATTCTTCAACTTACTGCCCACCCTATTTTGCTCATCATCTGTAATTTGCTGGTAACTTCCAGCACTCTTTTCTGTTTGCTATCTTATATGTTGCTCCAAATGTTTTAATCTTAGAAGGCTGGCAATGTCCCAAGACACTCAGACTACAGATGTTTACTGCCTAGTACTTTGTAGGGATCATAAAACATAATACATCGACAGAAAGAGACAGAAGCATGACTCTAACACAGTGCAGTGACAGGTGACAGGAAGGACTGCGTGCACACTGTGCTTATGCTCCACTTCTTCAAGGCCCCTGAAGGAAGCTGGAAAAGCAGGTAGTTTGATCATCTCCAACTGGCCTTTCTGTGCATAAACTCAAGAGTTGGAACTGTATTACAAAGAAAGCAAGCTGGTTCTCAGAATTCAGCAGACAGTTCTCAAGGGCCTATGTCCAGGGTTTTAGATGATCTCCTTTTCAAGAGTAAACTTATCCAGAGTAACTTAAATCACAACTTTAGGTATTCTATTAGCAGCTTATTACAGTCTTGAGCATGGTTTCATAAGGATGGAAGGTAAGACCTACATATCCTCCAGCAGGTTTGGGGGATAGCTCCAACAGATCTCTGACTTGGAAGGGACCAACCTGACCATTGCAGTGCAGCCTCAGGCTCCAAGTGAATGCCTCAATGCAGCCAAACTTGTTCAACTTCCAAGGAAGGCCGCAGATGGTATCTAGTGCTGCTGTAAGGCTGAAGAATACAGTGTAGATTTCCTCATGTTAATTGCTGCTTTTCTTTCTTTTTTTTTCCTTTCTAAGAACTTCTCATACAGCAAAGATCCTGTCTACCAGCGTGAGGTGCAGTTTAAAGCCATGCTGAATTTTGTGACAGTAACGTTAACAATCCAGCGGAGTAGAAAGATTCTAGTCTTCCTATAAATAATATTGAACATGGAGAACAGACATGACCCTGGTGCTGACTTTGGTTCGTTGAATTCTTCTTGAGGAAGATATACAGAACCCAGCATCTCTGAATTCTTGAGGTATTGTTGCAATACTCCATTTGTTATGGAAAGATGATATCGAAATGCAGATCATCACTACTTTCCTTTCAAGAAATGCAACAGAGTAAAAAAAAGAAAGAAGCCAAAGTTCTCCAGATCAGACCGGATGATATGGTAACGCCGAACAGAAAAAGAAATGACCACATACACCCGATATACACAAGGGACTCCTTATTCTGTACATACCCTCTGTTCTTTGGTCCAGGTCCCTCATGAGCTGAAAGTTTCTCTGCAGTTCAAAGGGGAGGTTTTCAATACCTAGGGAGAAGAGGAGTAACTGAGACTCACTGGCCTTCATAGGCCTTATAGCTGCTTTTCAAGTGAAGGTCCAAAATAAGACTCAAATTTCCCTCCTTTGAACCACTGGATGCCTCTGGAACAGCAATCATCATTCTTTCCTCAGAAGTGCCAGTGTCTGCTTCTCTTCACAACTAACCTCTTTATCTCTGCAGAGCTTTCCCACCTCTCCCCCTTCAGAAACTTTACAAATCAGCCCTTCCCTTTCCTTATAGTCAATCTCTGCCTCTAAGTCCCTTGCTCTCAACTTACAAATATCCTCCTGGTATCCTCCACCACTCATCACATACAAACTTCCAATCTGTGCTCCATATAGTAGCCAGAATGTTTTTTTAAAAAAGCAAATTTGGCCCTGGTTGGGTGGCTCAGTTGGTTAGAGCATTGTCCAATATGCCAAAACGGTCGTGGGTCTGATCCCCAGTCAGGGCACACAGCTAGGTTGCAGGTTTGACCCTCAGTTAGGGTGCGTACGGAGACAATGGCTCGATGTTTCTCTCTCATATCGATGTTTCTTTCTCTCTCCCTAAAATCAATAAACATAATCATCAGGCGAGGATTTTAAAATAAGAACTGCAAATCTGATCACTATCCTGCTTATCACCCTCCTATAGCACTATTTCTCCTCTGGTTCTGCACTTTCTCACCCTTGCTTACCTCACACCAGCCTTAATGCATGTCAGTCTCCCTTTGTGCTCTGTCTGCTCTGATTACACTGGCCTTCTCTGAGCATCTGGAACTTGACAGCAATCCTCCTGCTCCTTGGCTTTCCACATGCTGCTCTCTGCACCTAGAATGTACCACCTGATTGTCCTCATCCCACCTCCGCCATACCTCTTGGCCTACTAAATTCCAGTTTATTCTTCAAAGTTCAGCTCAACCCTGACTTCTCCAGACTCCAATAAGTGCCCTGGAGTTTGCTGTCAAGTTATTCTACCTCTACCCTTCTTTGCACTTATCCAACTATAATTAAATAATTGTGTAATTAGTAACTGTATTTTGGGTATGTCTCCCCAGCCTTCCAGAAGGGCTGGGCATGCCTGTCTTCTTCTCTTCCATTTCTCTAGTGTTCAAAACTGTGACTTGAACACTAGAGGGTCTTCAATAAATAGTTGAACAAATGCATGAATACTTAAATCTCTGCCATTAAAAAAAAAAAAACCTTTGCATGACTACACTTCAAATTTTAAAATGCCTCCACTGCTTTAACCTATAACCTCAGATCTGCTACCACCAGTTTACTCAGATCACTTTGTCACCAAATGACTTATAAAAGCAAATGATCTTATCAGTCCTATCCTAAAATATAATTCTTACTGTCCAATTGGAGACATCTTCTCTCCTTTGAGTAACTTTCTTCCATTTGGATTCTGAATCTCATCATATACTTACTGGTAGTTCCCACATTAACGTTTCCAGAGTCTGTCCCTTAAACATGAATGTTTTCTTGAGATTACTCTTTAACCTCATTTTCTCACTTGTTTTCTCTGAATGATCTTGATCTCATTCATTCTCATGGATACAATTACCATTTCTTTTTTTAAAATATTTTATTTATTTATTTTCAGAGAGGGGGAAGGGAAGGAGAAAGAGAAGGAGAGAAACATCAATGTGTGGCTCCCTCTTGCGCGCCCCCCACTGGGGACCTGGCCCGCAACCCAGGCATGTGCCCTGACCAGGAACTGAACCAGTGACCCCTTGATTCACAGGCCTGTGCGCAATCCACTGAGCCACACCAGCCAAGGCACAATTACTATTTCTATGCTTAAGTCTAAGTTGAATTAAATATATTTCTGTTACCTCTGAATTTCTTATCTTGTTGATGACATACTGTCTACCTCACTTCCCAAGCAGGGAATCAAGAAATCACCTTAGACCCTTCCTTCTGTCTCAACCACTTAGTCAGTCAGTCAGTTCTGTCATATTTAACTCCCCAAAATTTGTCACTCCCTGAGATAAGGTCCTCATTTCTGAACTGGACTGTTATCACTAATTGATCTCTCTATTACAAAGACTATCATGCTCCAATTTATCACACATCAGTCATTTTCCTTTATAAAAATCATTCTATTTAAAAAATCTGTTCGCTCCTCACTAAAGTGCAAGCTTCTTAGCTTGGCTTTAAAAGGCCTTGCACTGCCCTGGCTGATGTAGCTCAGTGGATTGAGCATCAGCCTGCAAATTGAGAGGTCACCAGTTTGATCACTGGTCAAGGCACATTCCTGGGTGGCAGGCCAGGACCCTAGTTGGGGGTATGTGAGAGGCAACTGATCAATGTCTCTCTCCCTCTTTCTCCCTTCCTTTGCCTCTCTTCAAAAATAAATACATAATTTTTTTTTAAAAAAGAGAAGTCAGAAATCTCCAATAAAATAAAATTTTAAAAAAGACCTTGCACTATCTAGCTCCAGCCTCTTTCTCCAGTCTCACTCCCATTCTTCCACCTTAGAGTCCTATATATCAAACACCCTGACCTTACTTTACCCTGATGTTGCCCCAAACCCATCATAATACTTTGTTCATGCCTTCCCCAACCTGCAATTCCCTCTTTCCACATTGGCAAACACTCAACCTTCCAAACTCTATTCAAACATCACACCCTCTGTAAAGCTTTACCTACACCCCCAGGTAATTAGCTTCTGTATCTCCAGTGTTACCAAGTATCCTTTTAAGCTATTTTTAGTATTTCACTTGTCACACTGTTTTATATTTATTAGCAGAATCTGTTTCCTACTAGACTGAGCACTTGAGGCCAAGGGCTATGTCTTATTCATTTTTTGTTTTTATATCCTCATTATCTGCCATTATGTCTGACGCATAGCAGACCCTCAATAAATGAATGAGTGAATGAATGAATGCCTCCCAACACTAAGACAAATGTAAGCACATAGGATGACAGGCTTTATGAAGGGCTGCATTATGTAAAGCGGCGTAAACAAAACACCAGATTTCCATCTGAAGGGAACTAGATCATTACTGCAAGAAGAGAAGCAAGCGTTCCAAGTCATGATTTTGACAGTGGTTACTTAAAAGCCCCCATCATTACAAGAAGCCGCTTCTGAGAAATAGTAAGTGGAGAAGCTTCGAAATCACTGTCACTGCTCCAAATGGTAGTGAGTGATATACTAAAATGACTGATTCGGAATGATTTTGAGGGGGAAAATTTGCATATATTATATTACATATTAATTATATATAGTTTAATACATATAATATATATAGTAAAGATGGAGATCCTAAAGATGGGGACAGCAAATATCTTCCCGGGGATGCCCATCAAGCCCTTCGAGCAACATCCCTGAGCACCATCGCGCAGCCCCTCCCTCATCTACCCCTAAAATCGAGGCTTCATCCTGCTGCCCCGCCCCCTCTTTCTTCATACCCTCCAATATTATCTTTCCCGGAACCCCTTCAAAACTGTAACCTTCCAACCACCGGGACTTCGGAGCTATAGATCTCTTTAGCCTCGACCCCCCACCACCACCATTCTGTGACCCCTGACCCCCTCCTCCAGCCTGCTCTTACTGTCCAGATAATGTTCCAAATACATCCCCGCAGCCATCTTGAAGCAAAACAAAGCAACTTCCGATCCGCCCCGGAAGTGGCCGAAACACGACAGACGCTGAAGCTATTATCCTTGGGTTACGGCTTTTCTGCCCTTAAAATGAGAACTTCCGCCCTTAGTAAATTATTCGCCGGGACACATCCGTCGACGAAGTTGACCCTTATCCTTTGGCGGAAGTGTCCACGACTGCCCGTAGAGATGCCTTGAAGCGGGTTGAGCCCACTTCCGCCCTTACTGAACCCCCATACGCGATCCACCGGGGCAGTCATGACGTCAGTGGAGGTCGCCATTTTGCATTCTCTATCAAACTTTTTTTCCCTCCAAAACGGGAATATGCAGTAATGAGGTAAAAATCCCTGACAAAACTTGACTCTTTAATTGTATTCCATAAATATCCCTTCTCAGCAACTGGGGAATCTTTCTTTTGAAAAATATAAATATGTCTAGAGTTGATCCCAGCTGAATTAAGACTTCCTCTAAGAAGCTAGTTTCTTAAGTTAGGGAGGCAAACTGTGTGTTGTGAGATTTAAACCATCGGCATTTCTGTTCACTCACACGAACACCAACTCCCGAGGATTATTTTTTTAACATGGAAATAGATTGCTTGTCATCTTTGATTATAAATACAAATAAATCTATAATCTTCACAGTAAGTATATTTCTACACATGCTTTGCCAGCATTCTTATCCTTTTACAGTCAATACATTCTTGCATAAAATGACATAGTACTTCTGTCCTTCCCCTCATGTTTTTGTCTCCTTTTTTACTAGAGTTTATATATGATGTGAACTAGCACCAGGATTCTGAAAGGGCGGGCTTGTAACTGGAGTTGCCACAACTCTGCCAGTTAGATGCCCGCTGTCACCCTCCTCAGCTACAGTACCATAAAAACGATGCTTTTCACCAGGATGGATGCCATCGATTGCATGACGGACTGCCACGACACTGGTAAAACAATGCAAAGCTCATAACCTAACCATGGTGTAAGGCAGTGTTTTGGAGAGCATTGTCACTACTAACATACATTCTTGATAATTATCAATGGTACATGGTTTTCAAACACATAATTTAGAACAAATGTGTGAAATATAATGTGAAACCCCACGTTTACTAAGCAATTGGTAAGATAATAGAACCTAAGCTTCCTCTAAAGTGCCAAGTCCCTTGGTAAGTAATTTAAGCTCTGTGCCTATTTCCTATAAAATGAGAACAGTACCTACTTCACAGGGTTGTTGCTGAGTTGAGCATATCGTTAAAAAAAAAAAGTAGCCCTGACTGGTGTGGCTCAGTGGGTTGAGCAATCTCCTGCAAGCCAAAAGGCAGCAGGTTCAATTTCTGGTCAGGGCACATGCTAGGGTTGTGGGCCAGGTCCTCAGTGACAAGCAGCCCATCTATGTTTCTCTTGCACATCTGTGTTTCTCTCCCTCCCTCTAAAAATAAACTTTTAAATATTTAAAAAAGAAAAAATTATTCTGGGTTTAATGCCTGTGATGAAGGTAGGACTGTTAGGACCTTTTAGATCGATGGTGAGCACAGGGGGGAAATGCACTAAACATTCAGGGAGCTAACAAACACCAGCATATTTGGTCCTGTGGTGCTCCGTTAGTGCCATACCACAGATGGAGATTCCTGGATAATGCTCACAAAGTGGCATTATTTCATCGACTATCCACACTCCACTGGGTGATGAGCACTGGGCCTAGGAGTCCCAGAGGACAGACATGTTATCAAATGTGGGAGCTTTGTCATAACTTTTTCAGTGCTTAGAGGTTTTTTTTAATTCTCAAAAAGGAATCTTGGAGGTGATCTAGCCCAACCCCTTCTTTTAACACCTGAAGATGCATCTCAGCCAACACTGTTTGATAGTAGAGCCAGGGCTGATGTCCAGGTTTTCTGACCACCCTCTACTGCTCTGCACAACTGCCCTGCAATGTTATTCAATTCTGGTTATGGTTTCCACCACGGGAAACCTGTTTTAGGTGCTACAGTATAATGAAGGTACATGTATGTACACATATGCCAATTGGAATTAGCACTGAGCCCACTGATGCTCAGGCAAGAACATAGGTCCTTTCAAGAAGCCATGCTTGCAATTCTTTGATAAGGAGCTTAGTGGTTTTAACATGACTGGAACCTTGTTCCACATATTTAGGCAATGCAGTCCCCATGGCAAGATTTGTATGTAGAAATCCTTATCAACCAAGATTCCACTTCAGAAATATCAAAGCTGTACCCTTCTGTGGCTGGGGACAAACACCGAGTCTCATCACACAACATTCATTCTTCACATATACAAACTCTAGTGTAAATCCTTAGTACTCGCCTTGAACAGCTCTCCAAATAGCTATTCCCATGCTCACATCAGCAGCTCCACTGTCTCTGATCCTTTTACATGAATTTATTTCTATACAAGGTTCTAAAAACACCCCTTAGTTTGTACATAAGTTTTTTCTTCATTTTAAATTGCTTTATAACAACTGATTTCCTGATTTTTTTTTTCATTTTCTCTTTTCTCTAAAATCTGTCATGATTTAAAAAAAAAAGACAAAAGAAAATAAAAATGTCACTGGCCAGAAGACAGGGTGGGAAAAAAGAAGACAAAAATAAACAAAACATCAATATGAAAATTCTGAGATATAATGCATTTATAAACACAGAAATGGTTACAACAAAGATGGCCGTGATGAGTGGGTATATATATATTTATATATATATATATATATTTATATATAAATCCGTATCCGGCAACTGACCGTGGCACCTAGGGAGCTAACTCCAGTCCTTGTGTTTGCCCTGAACCCTCCCTTCTCTGCAAAACCCCATTGTTACAGGATTTCATAAAGAACACAAAGCTCTCATACCTCCTTACGTTTTGGGATGGGGAGACTGAGAGTACAGGATTTTGGTTAGCAGAGAAGGGGAGGGACTCCAAGGAAAACCATAACCCACACTTCTAAGCCACCCTCAACCATTTTGGGGATTGCCGGCCCCTTGGGGACCACATTTCAGCCCATGCCCCTTTACAAATAAAGGGAGTCTGACCACCCCCCCATCCAGATCCCCTTCCTCCAGCATTAGGTAAGAACTGAAGTGAGACCATGAGGGGAAAAGACTCCCAGGGGTCAGGGCACGTGAGAAACCTCTGTTCTTTCACAGGTAAGATCAGAACAGGAGGCTGGTTGCATTTAGGGCTCCTGTCTCTCTGGTGTCTGGGAGGGCCAGCCTCTAGTCTTCTACCAGCCTGAACTTCGAGGATTATGAGGGTAAGGAGAGAATAAGTGCCCACAATGGAAAAGTTTCTATGAGGTCATAGCAAATCCCTCCCTTGAGCACCAACTCCCAATTTTTAAAAGCTATGCTTAGGAGGGGAGGCTGCTGGATTATACTACCAGCTCAGTATTCCTCTGCCAATCAGAAGGGCTGATGTTCTTTTTTGAAGAGGAGTTGAAAATAAGGATGGTATCCTGTGAAGGAAGTCTGTGCCTGAGGTCCAAGGAGATGGAGCCAAGGCATGTCAAGGAAGAAGAGGACTTTTTCCCACCAAGAGGCGTTGGAGAAAGAAGGGACCAGAACTTCTTTCCCCTCTTCCCAGTGGGTGGCAGCACAGGTCTCTAGGAGCTGGCCAGGTGCTCCACCTGGATGGTGCTGGTGGTGACAGTGAGGCAGATGTCCTTATGATGCTCGGCCGTTTTATAGGGGGTCAGGTCAAAGGAACACTGGGGTGGAGGGTTGGGGTTGCTGTCCCCACCACCCCCACCCTGGGGGGTTGCCCCAGGGGACTGGAAGTGTGGTGGCTGTGGCTGCTGCTGCTGCTGCTGTGATGCCTGGGAAGCCTGGGCTTGGGCTTGGGCTTGGGCTTGGGCCTGGGCCTGGGCCTGAGCTTGGGCTTGGGCTTGAGCTTGAGCTTGGGCTTGAGCTTGAGCTTGAGCTTGAGCTTGAGCTTGAGCCTGAGCCTGAGCCTGGGCCTGGGCCACTGCTGCTGCTGCTGCCGCCGCCTGTACTTGTTGCTGGAGATCAGGAGGGTTGTGTTTGCGCATATGTTTCATAAGGTACGTTTCCTGAGGGAGATAGTGAAAAGGAGTTGAGGGAGGAAAGAGAAGGAAAGAGCTTACTTGTAACTAGCATCCTGGGCTCTTTCTTTGCTTTAAATAGAACAATATTTTTATAGAAATGTCCTGAAGTCATCAGCAGGTTCACCCTGTGCCACTTTCAGGGCTCACTCCTGGCTAGGGAGAAGGGGGACTTTTAGAGTCACCATGGGCATTTGACAGCACAGGAAAAGCTGTCATTTTTCTGAAAGATCTTTGAATGAAACAACTTTACAACCTTTTTCTAGAGTCTAATGGAAAACATCTAACTGAAATCTTTCTTTTCCCAAATTCTCAGGTTGCTTTATTTTGCCTTATGTTCAAGTAAAATGAGGAATCATTGTTTAGCAATCTCTATAGGATTAAGGGGTTAGACATCCCCTAAATTCCTCAGCTATGGGTCTATTTAGATTCTGTTCTTTTTGACACTGTAGGTTGGAGTTAGGGAGGCAGCAGATTCACTGCAACAGATCTTTATCCAGACAGATGGGGTAAAGTGGACTGTAGTCTTACGGGCCTACAAAAAAAGAAAGAGAAGGCACCGAGCACTCACCGACGTATATGCCCGACTACAGATAGTGCAGGTGTACACCTTGGCATGCTTCACCGTATGCGTAGATAGGTGCACCTCTAGCGAGGCTGCGTCTGTGTAAGCCCGATGACAGTTGTGGCACTTGAACGGTTTATCTTTGTTGTGCTGCCGTCTGTGGGACTGATAAAATTGGTAAAAATAAGGATGAGTGTATTGGACTTTTCCCTCCTGCCTCCATAATGGAAAGCCCTAAACAGGGTGTTAGGTCTCCCAGGTTCTCTTTCCATCTAAAGGCAGTAAAAATTGCTTCAAATGAAACTTCAGGAGCCACAGGCTAAGGGAAGAAGCATACCTCATGCAGCACAGACCAGGATTCTGAAAGAATGATGGCTGTGCTTGTCTCACTCGTCCAGTGGTTCTCCAAGTGAGACATGAGGATCACCAGGGAATACCAAGACCTTTTCGAGGGGTCCACAAGGTCAAAACTATTTCCAAAATAGTAGTAAGACAATGTCTGCCTTTTCACTCATTCTCTCATGACTGTACAGAGATTAAATGATGCATAATACTGCAATAGAGATTGAACACAGTAGACACGAGATCTAGCCATCTTCAGGTAAGCCATAATTTAAAGAAGTGTGAAAAAATGTAAAATAATGTCATCTTTCTCACTAAATTTTTTGGTGGGTATGTGGTTTGGAATATGTTATTTAAAAAATTTTTATTTATTCATTTTTAGAGAGGGGAAAGAAGGGAGAAAGAGAGGGAGAGAAACAACAATGTACAGTTGCCTCACACACACCCTCTACTGGGGACCTGGCCTGCAACCCAGGCACGTGCCCTGACTGGGGATCGAACCGGCGACCCTTTGGTTCGCAGGCCTGCACTCAATCCACTAAGCCACACCAGCCAGGGTGGCGAATATGTTATTTGTGTTAACATACAATAGGTCTGTAGTTTTTTAAACAACAGTTTATAATATCCATATTGTAAATATTACCCACATCAACAAAAGCATTTTGGGTTCCCCAACAATTATTAAAAGTGTCAAGGGATCCTGAAAAAGTTTAAGAATTGCTTTACTAGTTAAACGGCACTTTGACCCAGGTCTTGGAGTCAAGGCCCCATGTGGAAAGAGGAACATTTACCTGCAGATTAGAGAGCTGTGTGAAGGCTTTCTCACAGCCTGGGTGTGCACATTTATATGGTCTATCACCGGTGTGGATTCTGCATGGGATGAGAAAACAAGAAAGGGAAAGGCTGTCAGCAAGGCCACTTGGGGAGTGGCTCTTAAACGAGCCTCCTCAAGGCCACTCCTGTCCTCCCACGGGAGTGGAGTGTGAGATGGATCTCCAGGACGTCTCAGCTCCTCTCTGACATGGATCATCAGGCCGTAGTGCCTGACTGATGCTTACTGCCTGCATCACTCAGTTCCAGATGGGCTCCTCCTGCTGGGGAAGGAGGGACTGGTAGCTCAGCAGCCCAGGGACAGGCAGGTCACATTACTAGGTATACAAGTAAGCTCCTACAGTAATTATCCCTGATAAATGCTCAGAAACATAAGGTAAACACAATAGTAAGGAAAAGAAGAAATACATAAAACTTCCTTGGCCCCCACTAACCAGCCAGAAACTATCCCCACTGCCTTGAGCACCACTCCCAGAGAAAGTTCTTGTATCAAAGAAAAGCACAGAGTTATGCTAACTATGGAAAATAGCAGCGATATGAATACTTGCAGAAAACTCCTTCAGACTTTTCCCAGTCCAGCCCCCTAATGGCAAGAAACGCCTAGTTTAGTACCAATTTGACCTGTTTCCCAAACTCTACAGGGCCCTCCACTGAGATGAGCCAAGGACTTGAGCGTGCACAGACACCTGCTTCTCATCAGGAACTTCAGGACCATCTTTGAGACCAGGCGTTTTTCTGGACCTCTGGTATAAAATCTTGAAAACATCACAGGATGTGTCTCCTTGTGAGGAAAGCCCAACTCCTCCTCTTCAGAAAGCACAATGTCTGACCACTTTAAGAATATCACCACATCCAGAAGCAGCCAGGTGTTTAGTAAGAGTGTGGATTCCAGTTCAACTTGAGATACCATTGAAGGACATCAATTCTTCTAGTTGGCAGAGTCACTTCCTCTTAGTCACTCCAGATTCACATGGGACAAACAGTAGGCATCCTTACGAAGTATGAGCTTTTTCATTGTTTGCTGGCTCTTTAAGGTTTAGGACATGTCTGGTTTTGTTTTCTACTCCTGGCATCCCTTGGAGCCTTGCTTGTTGCTGTAGGTGTTAGCAGGCTGGTACCCAGCTAAAGTCTGTATCTCCCCTTCATCAGTGGTGCCCTACGGGCTAGTGGTATCATCTTCAAATGCCCTGGCTTTGGCATCAAGGAGAAAATCTTCCAAGATGTGTGCCTAGGTGTTTTCAGGGAAGCCAATGAGGGAAATAAGAGTTGTCTCTGCTCCAGGTCAATCTCTTCCTCCCATGCATCTGGGAACATCGCACAGTCATTGCATCTCCCCAGTGCAGCTTCTGCCCCAGAAAGGCTCTCTCTGAGCATCCACTTGTGTCTCCATGTTGTCACTTGTTCTTTTTCCCAGATGAAAGTTGTGTTCTCCTCCAGCCAGGTCTCTCCTCCAGCCAGGTTTCTCCCCCGCCCCCCGCATGCGGGTTGTTGTGTGTGTCCGGGGCGGGGGTGGGGAGGGCATGCCAGCGGGGCGGGGGCAGTAGCCTGCCACTCTCCCTTACCGTGTGTGCTGCTGGAGGTGGGAGAGCTGGCGGAAGGCCTTCTGGCAGTAGGAACAGTTGTAGGGCTTGGCCCCCGAGTGGATACGGAGGTGCTGAGCCAGGTAGGAGGTGTTGGCGAAGGTCTTGGAGCAGTGCGGGCACTTGTGGGGCTTGATGGTCTCCGTGTGCATCTTCGAGTGGATCCTGCCGGAGAGGAGAGGAGGGAAGGGGGGAGGAGGAAGCAGTTCGACACCACGGGCTCAGCTCTCTGCTGGGTGAAATGATGTTGCTTGACGGATGAGCACACCCCCTCCTCCCTCCTCCCAAACATACTCCGGCCTGGAGAGGCTAATGAAGAGGACACCAAGATCTGGGTTGTTGCTGATCTTAAGTCGGTGGCTAAAATGGCAGTGAGATGATGAAGAGCTGGAACCCCTGGCTCCTGGTAACCTTAAAGATTTCAGTTTCATCAACCCTCCATTTGGCTCTAAGGTTACACACTCACCACAGACACCCCGCTTCCAAACTGTAATTTGAACAAAGACCAATACCGCCTGTTCCCCATGGACCTGAAGTTGAATGCACACCTTGGCTCTGAACTGAAGCATATAGTAAAAGCAGGGCCTGCTCTGCAGAAGATTTCCAAACACAGACACAGAGAGAAACCACAAAAATCGTTCCAGACTTTGGGATTGAAGACCACAATTTTCCAGGCCCCCCCCTCAAATTCCAATGACACAGAGTTTAATTTTCACAGACAATAATGGGAGAGAATTGAGGCTCCCAAAGGGCAAAGTTGGAAAGGAAACATGGAGCGTACAGCCAGGTAGCCGGAGAAAACCAAGAGCAGCCTTACCGGGTGTGCTGCTGGAGGTGCGAGAGCTGGCGGAAGGATTTCTCACAGAAGTTACAACTGTAGGGCTTAGCCCCTGAGTGGATACGGATGTGCTGGGCCAGGTAGGAGCTGTTGGCGAAGGTCTTGGAACAATGTGGGCACTTGTGGGGCTTGGTCTCGGTGTGTGACTTGGAGTGGATCTGCATCTCCGACTTTGAGTAGAATGTCAGTGAGCACATCCGGCACCTAGGCCAAGTGAGGGCAGCGGTTAAAATCCTTCCCACCAAGAAGGCACTGCTGAACCCTCCCCTCTACTTCCAAAGAAGTCAACCTAATCTCTTTCCTATTCCAACTAAATTGTAAGGCCCATGAGAGAACAGGCTCTGTTTTATTTATTTTTATAGCTAAAGCTTCTAACACAGCCCAGTATAATATAAATACTCAATATAGGTTTGCTGAATGACTGCACTCCCTAAGGGTGTACAGAAACAAGAACTCAACCAGGTAAGACAAGAAAATCTTATTATAGGCTCTGGGCTAATGTGAATCTCACTGAGCTAGGATTATCAGCTAACTTCTGTTTTTCTTCTGCCTATAACTGAATTCCAAACTTTTAAAGAACTCTTTCCTCCAATTTCCCACATATAAGCACATCACTCAGGTATTCCTCAAACTTGTGAAATGACAATGAGGACAAACTGACTAGATTACCCAGAAGGACTTCTCGCCTGTCTCCACAGATAATTGCCTTCTCTCAGATTTTCTCCTACTTCCTTTTTGCCAGGGATTCCTAGAGGGATGGGGGTGGGGAAGTATCAGAATTACAGTGCTTGGAGGGGCTTTTCCAAATCACATTATGTCTGCCCTCCCCCCTGTATCTGATGTTCCTCCAGCCACCCCTACCTCCCAGGCAATTATGTGAGAGCCATTTCTGCAAACGAGCCAAGGTATCTGCTAAAAGTGGGTTGTGCCTCTCAAATATTCAGGAGAAAAAAATTTGCAAAACACTGGGCTTCCCTGCTAAAACTTTCCTCTTTCCTCACACATGGAACCAATGTAAGCACCCTGAGTTGTCATCAGGAGCAGCTGAATACGCTTTCACTCATCATCTGAGTTGGTAGTCTTCCTACTCCGACACTGCCCAACAATACTAAGAAGGCCTCTGAGCAGGTCAAACCATACCTATTCAGACTTTATCAGGTAAAAGCTATTTATATGTGGGCCAGAACCCTAGCATTCCTAAATAAATCACTAGTGTACAGTGTGGGCTAGTAAAAAGGGCAACAGCCTAGAAGTTTCTTGGAGTTTCCCTACTTATCTCTGTAAGAGGGGCTTGGGATTGTGTGAGGGGTGACTTCAACTTTTTTTCTGATCCCAGGAGAACTTTTAAAGAATAACTGACTGCAAGACTACAAAGAACTCTAAGCTCCTCAGAGAAAAAGATACTACAGTTAACTGGGGTGTGGTCCCTCTATTAATGCTTCTATTAAAATTCTAATCATTAAGAGCAATTTTTATTTCTCTAGTTACTGAATAACTCTGGAAGAAATGCAATCACCAGTCTACCAATTGCTGACTGTTGTTTGGGATGCCCAACCACTGTATAGGAGGTGAGAAGGTTCTGTTTACAGGTAGCAGAGTCCAAAGGACACAGCCAATGGAAAGTCTGGACACCTGGGCTCTACTCAGGGTTCAGTTATAGGATTGCACATCAATCCAGACCTCAATTTTCTGGTCTATAACATAGACAGATAAATATCTGCCCCTAGAAAGGCCAGCAAATATCCAGGACAGTCTAAAGTAAGCCAGTATTCTCTAATAATAAAACTGCATTAATGTTAACACCATCAGCGTGGATGGGTCACTAAGAGTGAGGTTAGAAACTGGACATATTGGCCCTGGCCAGGTGGACCAGTTGGTTGGAGCATCATGCCATACACCAAAAGGTCACAGGTTCGATTCCCGGTCAGGGAACTACCTAGGTTGCGGGAAGTTCCCTTATTGGGGCATGTATGGGAGGCAGCCAATCGATGTCTCTCCCCCACCCCAACTCCCTTCCTCTCTTTCTAAAACCAGTAAATACAGGGTCCGGCAGAAGTAATGCCTGATTGAAATGTGGTTAGTAGAGTAATAATATGGGTGTAATAATTTATAGTTTTAATTTGAACATTTCACCTAAAATGCCATATGATGTGCTTGAGTATGATATTATTATGTTACTGAATTAGATGCTTAGGACTTTATAATAAAAGATTTTGTAACAAAAAGGGGTGTTATTTGTGCTGGACCCTATATATCCTCTGCTGAGGATTTGAAAAAAAAAAGAAACTGGACACATTGTCACTTGAAGGGGACCTGCACTAAAGTTACAAAATAATTTCCCTTGGTTGCTAAAATTTCTCAGAGGTGGAATGACACATTCATTTTAACTCAAACAAAATCACATTTAGTGTATGAGTGCTGAACACACAAACACACACCTTACTATGAAATTAATTATAAAAGAGGAAAACTTCATCAAAGTTTTCAACTAGAGAAGAATCTATAAAACTTAAATTCATCAATAATGGACTGGCAACAAAACCAGCAGTCTCAAAAAGTACTAGGTACAAAAATGATGTTAATAAGTTTGCCATTTGCTGTTGTGCCTCATATTGCCAGGGAACTTTAAACACAGTGTTTCCACCCCTCACAACAAGCTAGCAAGTATCCCTGTTTCACAGAAAGGAACAGGAAGACTCAGAAAGGTTAAGTACTTTGCCAAAGGACAAACAATTATTCAGTACAAAGCTGTGATTCTAGCCCAAGATTCCTCACACTAGAGGTACTCAAGGAGAGGCTGGACAGTAATCTTCCAGGAATGTTTAGGGGACTAAAACTATAAGAGACAGCTTAGGTGACCCTGAAAGTACCTCCAACTCTGAAATCCTATGAAGCCAGAGAAAGGAGTGTAAGTTCTTTCATGCAAAGTGTTGTGTGGTTGAAAAGGAATCTGATTTAGGAAAATTGTGGCAGGGACCAGTTAGTGGGGGACGGAAAAGCTGGCACCCCTTATCACCAGGTGCACAACTCGAGGGGCACCATTCACATCCAACATGAGAACAGTGCTCCTTTGGAAGCGTGCAGCGCGATGACCTTGCTTACAATAACCACAATGAATTATCATCCCATTGTTTTCCTAAGATGCTCAAAAACCATTTCAAATACTCTGATTTTCCCGTCAAAACATTTCCACGAGACAGATGAGGGCCACAATTGATCTTCCTATTTTACAGAGGGGAACAAAGAGTCAGAAATAAGTTGACTTGCCCAGAGCAACAGAACCCTATTCCCCCAACATACAGTCAAATACCACTGGCCACAGGAATGGATGTGGTTGACCCACACATGCATTGAAAGAGGGAGTCTTTGTGATTAAAAAGATTCCATTAGAACTTCCGAGTTCTGAGTTTCTGAATAAATTCCATTCACCTAGAATGTAATTAGTCCCCCTTAAATTTCAGAGTTCTCTTTAGTCACCTAGGCGTGGGGCCTATCAAGAATTCCAAAAACATCGAGGTTGTGGAAAATCCCATCAGAGCTTCCTTCCAAATGCATATTCGTATTTCTTTCCATATTCACAGTTTGGGAAGTCCAGAGATAGCTTTAATGTGGGTCCGAAACACTAACGAACCAGAAAACCTCAGCAGAACCAGAGGACCCTGACCCGCGTGGAGGGCTCCACAGGGTGTCGGAGAGCCTCCCACTGCTCCCACCACAGCAAGGCTTGTGTAGGCGTATCCCCATGTCACCAGGACCTCACTTTAAGCAAATACATAAAAATCCAGATTTCTACAAAATATATTGAAGAATTTTCATTTATGAAATGACATATAAATGAATGCCTTTAAATAAATCAAATTTGTCAGGTACCTTTATAATACGATATGATGTAAACATTTTCTTGGAACACTTTTATTGTATAGAGTGGGGTACACCTGTAATAATAAAGCTGCAATGAGCTTTTGGACTAAACACTGAACTCTGCAGTGCTCAACACTTTCTGGATTTAGCAACACTCCCCTTGTTTTCCCTTCACAAAGAGGGATTTCAATGCTCTATAGTTGTAGCGGCTTTCTACAGAAGTGTACAACACAAACAATAAATGCTAAGTGATGGCTATTTTTTATCTCTTTTGAAGTTCCCAACATTTCAAATCTTATCTGATATGTACCCCCAACAAATGGGAGGCAGAAACAGAATTCTCCCCATTTTACAGATGAGGAAACTGAGGCCCAGAGAGGGGAAAAGGACTTGCCCAGGGTCACACAGCAAGTTCGTGGTGGAGCCGGGAACTGAATCCATGAGCCCAAGGCTCTGTCCATTTCCTGTGCCGCAGTTCCCTTCGCTCCTAAAATGGGAACAACATTGCCCATCTCGGTACACTAAGGACAGACCCAATCTCCCAGCCATGCACACCTGCCCCTGTCTGTGTCAAAGCTGTGACAGTAGTTATCCCACTCTGTATAATGGGACCAAATTCCCCAAACCCATGAGGGCCCTTGATAGTTGTCAAGGGAATGAAAAAGATTTGCAGTGTTCAAAGGGCAGGGAAGTTTACTTATGCAATTATTTTTGTATAGTACCACATGCAAATATAATGCTTTTTGGCAATGGACAACTTAAAGACAGTAAAGAATCAAAATGACTTCCATGAGTTAGAAAGTGAGCAAACAGTCATTTTAGAAGCATATATTCCAAGGGGGGTAAGGGAGGTACCCTATTCCTCCCACCTTTTTATAGAGACCCCTCCCATTATCCCAACCATGCAGGGTCGGTCAGGCAGGCTCAATGCTCAAATATGGCCCAAGAACAAGTGGACAGCACACTGGTGAGGCGCTTACAAGAAAGGTTTCTTGGAAAAATAGGAATGGAAAATGCAGAAAGCAAAAAGGTGCTGGAGACAGAGTCTCAAACCCAGTCTAAAGCCTCTTTACAAGAAAGAACTCCATTATGCCACTCAAAAATAAGTCAGTGCTGATGACTCTGGGTGAAATGGGTCTGCATCCTGGGGGAAGAGGCACCAGCGAAGTGCTAGAAGCTCTACCTTCCTGCCCCGTGACAGAATACCTGACATGCACATGGATCTGAGGTGGAAAGCTGGCAGAGCATACAGCCTGATTAGGGGCAAGACAAAGAGAGGGTAGGGAAGTTGAGACAGGGATCCTCACCCAGCCTACCCCAGGATGATTCATACCTATACGTCTTTCCATCTTTCTGATGGTCATCATCATCCTCAGGGGAGAGGACATAAGGGTCATTCATCTCAGGCAGCCCTGATTCCAACATCCGCTTCTTCTTTCGGCCCCGGGGGGGCTTAGGAGCCACATTGCCACCTCCACCACCACCTCCGCCTCCTTCCTCTGTTAGGGATGATGACACCTTCTTGGAAAGGTCAGGGACCACCTGCAGGGCTTGTGAGCCAGGGGGAAGAGCTGAGACAATCATGGGAGCCGAAATGGGGAAGGTCTGAGCTGATGAGGCTGTGGTCACAAGGGAGCCTGAGGGGGACGTGATTACCAAACCAGGACCTAGGATTGGAAGAAAAAGGAGATGGTGTCATGCTGCCCAGTCCTGATCCGAATCCTATTTAACTTCCCCCAGATAATTGTCTAATTAACCCCTTGCCACCCCTCCCCCAACCCAGAGTATATAGGATACCCCAAACCCTGTAGGAAAAAAAATGGTCTCCTAACCCCTGTCCCCACCCCAACCCTGGTAACAGTGAGATTTACCCCTTGATTGACTCCCTTCTCTTCTCCACCTCTGAGAACAGGAGACTCCTTGATTCAGAGAAGGAAAGAATGTCACCTCCTCAAAGGCAGGGACCGCATCTTCTACTTCTTTGTATCCCCCACAATGCCTAGCGCATTGCTAGGCACACAGTAGGCACTTAATAAAAATCTGATTGAGTAATCAAACACATTTCCCACTCCCCATGTTGTTGGAGCCCTCCAGTCTGGGGTACTGATCATGGAAGATCAACACCTCAGATTGGAGAAGAGCAGAGTTGCTCACCAGCAGTCATTAGTCCTGTAGACGCCACAGGGACCACCGTGATATTCTGGGTAACGGACGCCTGGCTATGTGGGGTCAGCTGGTCTGACTTGGACTCTGTGTCCATACTGATGCCTGAGGGCAGGGACACTGAGGCAGGCACTGTCAGCAAGGTGGGGTAGTGGGGTGGAGCCAGCCCACAGCCCTTCTCTGGCAACAGCTGATCCTTCATCTTGTTGATGAACATCGTGTTTTCAATCTGGAAGAAATGGAAGGGGCAGAGAACAAACTGATGGTCACCAGATGGGAAGGGGTGGGAAATAAGCAAAACAGGTGAAGGGCACTAAAAAGTACAAACTGCCAGTTATAAAAATAGTTATAGGAATGTAAAGTATAGCAGAAAGAATACAGTAAATAATATCATAACTATGCATGATGCCAGATAGGTCTAGAGACCCACTGTGGTATCACTTCTTAAGGTATATGAATGTCTAATCACTATGATGTATACCTGAAACTAATATATGTCAACTGTAATTAAAAAAATAAATAATTAAAAGGAAGGGGGGGGGGAGGGGAGTAGCCTCTTCAGGGAGAGTCTGATTTTGTCCCTAAGCACTTAGCAATGTCTGTCCTCCCCCTTGGATACCAAGGAGTGAGTAGTTAATATCTTTGTGCTTCCAGAAAGAAGCTAAACAGAAATACTATATAATTCTGAGTGATAGGGACCTGGTGAAAAAACATGTGCTTTGTCTTGCATCAGTCTTCACAGTAATAGAACTTACTACGCAGAGCTGACAAAAGTATACCACGGTAGAGGAGCAGAAAAGCGAACCCACATACCTGTCCTGAGACCGTTGGGATAGAAGGCCAGAAGTACGGGTTAGAATTGAAGTGAGATTCTTCCATTCTACCTGGAGAAAGAGAGACCACGTCACACTCAGGAATAAGTCTGAACCTTAGCAATGGAGAAGGGGAGTTGAGGAGTTCCTGATTTCTTCTTTGACAACATGGCTGGGAATCAGCAGTCAACACCTTAGAATTTAGCCCTGGTTGGTGTGGTTCAGTGGATTGAGCGCCAGCCTGCGAACCAAAGGGTCACCAGTTCAATTCCCAGTCAGGGCATATGCCCGGGTTGTGAGCCAGGTCCCCAGTAAGGGGTGTGCAAGAGGCAACCACATGTTGATATTTCTCTTCCTCTCTCTCCCTTTCCCCTGCTTAAAAATAAATAAAATCTTTACAAATAAAAATTTTTAAAAAGACCTTAGGATCTAGCATATTAGTGCCACTGGTCAGAGCCACTCAGCACTATATCCCCATCCAACAAAGGCAGTTCTAGTTAAGAGGTTGCTGAAAGAACATATACACATCTCATTTACCCACAGAATGCTTTCCATATCCCAAGAAACAGAACTGGTATTACTTTCCTTTTCTGACAAGAAAAGAAACTAAAGTCATGAGAAGGGAAGGTTTGTGCCTAAAGTCCCACGAAATACACTACCAACTGGCTTCAAACAGCAGGGCACCTAATTCTGTTCCTCTTTTCCTTTATTCCTCAAGTTCTCCTTCCTTGAAATAAAAAACCCCAAGAATTCTAATTGATACATCTATAGTTCTATGTAGCTTGGAAAGGTTCTAGGCCAGTACACGAAATGTCCAAGAACATTAAAGAATGAAATTGGCAGGAATCAAAATCAAGGTTTTTTTCTAAAGATTTTATTTACTTATTTTTAGAGAGAGGGAAGGGAGGGAAGAGAAACATCAATGCTTAAGAGAAACATCAATTGGTTGCCTACTGCACCCCCAAACCAGGGACCTGGCCTGCAACCCAGGCATGTGCCCAGAACAGGAATCAAACCAGCAACCTTTCGGTTTGCAGGAGGATGCCCAACTCACCAAGCCACACCAAGTCAGGGCAAAATTAAGGTATTTTCTGGTACCATATGGTATCCAGGGACCAAATTCCACTGATCCCAAGGTCAAAGAACATCTATGGTGCTACACTGGATACCACACACGCTGGGATGAGCAGTGAGAACCTAAGAGTTACCAGTTTAAAAAAGAGTTCTAGCACCAGCAGAAGCAGCAGCACCACAGACTTCCACCTAAAGGGATTTAGAATAGGGACAAGAGGGCCAGAACTCATCCACATTACTAGACTCCTGCTTTACAGTTCTCAAACACCAGGCTTTTGGGAGTTTGAACTTGAGAACTTGAGTTTTTCTCCATACACAGATGATAATTAAACTTAAAACTTTGGAAGTGAAGAATAAGCAAGAAAAGTTAATCCCTCAGAATCACATGGCAAGTCACAAATTATTACGAACCAAGACATCTTACCACTCACTGATTTTTACATTCTGATTACTTCTAGAGAGGCTTAATTGGTAGTATGTTGGTCAAGAGTAGCTTCCCAAAATCCTGGACCAGGAAAGATCCAGCCCAGCAGAAAACAGGTGAAGAGGGAGTATGGGACTGATAGAATAGGGAAACAAGGAACAGCAGGAAATAAACATGGTTACCACACTGTTACTCTGAGCCAAGAGCAGTCAAGATTCAAGTGGGGAAGAAGGACCTGAGACCTACAGCCACAGGTCCCACTAAGGATATGCTGGCAGCAGACACCAGAGATGCTAAGAGATGGAGGGTAGACTGAATACAGAAACTCGGTTTCAAGTACTGACTAAGGAAACTAGAAAAGAACTTCAACAAAGGAGTTTGAACAGAAAGAGTATCTCTAAACATAACGCTGTCCCTTATCCTTCTCTGGAAGTCTCATCACATTTTTTTTTTTTTTGCTCCATTAACGAGCACTCTCAATTTTCATAAATCCTAAAAAGGGAAGCAGAACTGAATTTCAACCTTTTTCCTAAAAGGTAGCAAAGGAGAGAGGCAATAAACCAAATTTGTGACTACAGCAGCTTCACACAAATGAGGCTCAGTATTAAATGACTGGGGATCAACTGCAGGTAATTTCTGCTCCCTGAGTTATAAATTACAGTAAAACCAGAGAGTCTCCAAAACAGGTGCTAACCTTTTCCTCCCAGCATTAGGGGCCTCCGGGCCTCCCCAGGCAAGAGAAATCAAGAAACAACCAAACTGCAGTTTATGGGGATCCAATCTTGTCAAGCTTTTCAGGAGGCGGAGATCACATATTGGACCTCTCCACAGTCTCTAACTCAGGACTTATCACCATGTAAGGAACTTCATATTGAATGAACTGAATGAATGACAGTGGACTCCAGACACAGATTTTGAAAACACTGTGAGGAGTTCAAACCTTAATCCATGACCCCACATTGCCCAACCTTCTAGCTGAGAAAAATGAAACAGACAAGAGTGGTGGTATATGGTAGATATGTAGTACTGGAGAATAGAAGAAAGGAGGGTCTAGAAGATAACACCCCCTGCAGAGTAAAGGAAGTAAATGCATTCTGGATGTGAAAATTAAGGAGGAACTGAGAGCCTGAAAATAACAATGTTCTCAGATAAGATTCCAGTGACGAGGACCATTCCTCCCCCAAGATTGTTACCTATTCTCACTGTCCTACAAGTGACACAGGCAAAGCAGTTTCTGTAGGTTCCTATAAAGGGGGTGCACCAAGTGATGTGGTGAGCAGTATCACCACCACCATCACCATCATCATCTATTATGTCCTTACTGTGTTCAAGGTCCTGTTGTAAGCACTTTACAACTATCACATCACTTAATGCCTACAACAGTTTTCTGAAGTTCAGTACTGTAATTCCATTTTTTAAATGAGGAAATTGCAGGCAAACAGTAAACAGCAGAGCAAGTTAGAGAAAGGGGTTCTACACGACAGCAAAGCCATATAACTGAAGTACACACTCTCTGACGTTGTGGCCTGATTCACAACATACAATTTAGAATATTTCCAGGAATGGATATACATTTTTCAGGTAGTTCTCACCAATGTTTTCAAAACTGAAGTTCTGATGACAGTAGTTAAAGATAATATTCTCTGTGAAACCTCATTTGGGCACCAAGATACCTGATTTTAGAATCATGGATTCTGAGTAAAAAGGCCAGACAGACTATCCAGAGGGGATAAACTGAGTAACAGGCCTCTCCACTTCCACAGACACCTAGTCTGTCACTCTGCTTTGGTTCTTAAGAGAACAAAGCTGAAGATCAGAACTACAGCTGGTCCTAAGACATAATGATAAGTGTGCTTTGTGGGCTCCTGACAAATATGTCAGCCCCAAAATGGGGGTACATGGACAGTACTGCTAGGCCAATTAGAAGCAATGTTTGCCTGCAAAATGACACTGAGAAATGCTATACCACTGTGGAGAGTCAAGAAGGAAGGTTCTTGCCAGAAACACAGGCAAACGGCACCCTCAGAGCGGTGTAACAGGGTGCCGGTGGGGCGAGATCACTCAAATACCTGTTCACTGTCCATTTCACCACTTACCCTCTTAACTCTCTTTCATGGAGGAATTCTCACCAAAGCATCCTGACATCCAAGCAGGCATGTACCAACATTTTGAAACCTGGAGAAGCCCAATAATATTATGGGGAGAGCTCATCTGTACACAGAGTGCCAGTTTTGATAATTGTGCTAATACACTAAAAAAGCAGTGGTTTACACAGACTGAGAAGGTTTCTATTATAACCCCAAAGAACAGGAAAGAAGGAAAAACACAGTAAGTAGAAAGAGGTATACTGGCAGATTGAAAATCTGGGTTTTAATTTCAACTTTACCACTGCACTGTGCCTCAATTGTTAATAAGGACGGAGGTTTGCTATAATTAAATTAGGCAGTTCTTTTCTTCCAAGAGGTTTAAGGAACTACATATTTATTTATTTATTTTGCCCTTTTTCAATCCTTACCCAAGGATATTTTTTCCCATTGCTTTTGTGGGGGTGGGGGAGAGAAACATGGATTGGTTGTTTTCTCATAAGACGTCCTGACCAGGGATTGAACCCACAACCTGGGTATGTGCCCTGATCGGGAATCGAACCCACAACCTGGGTATGTGCCCTGATCGGGAATCGAACCCATGACTTTTTGGTCTATGGGACGATACTCCAACCAACTGAGCCATACCAGCCAAAGCTTTATTTCCTTTTCAATCTCCAAAGAAATCTTAGAAGCACTGAGGAGGTGAAGAAAAAAGACAGTATTACATAACATCCATAAACACACAGTAGGACTTGAACTCTTGCACTAGAGCTCTGTCCATCCTTCCACAGTGCTACCAGCCATCAAGACATGATGATGTCACTGCCCCCAGCATGTGGTTTTTGGATACATGATGAAGACCACCACCTCTCTCTCAGTACTTACTACAGTTTTTTTGTTTTTTAAAACAAAGCATAACTTTTTTTCCTCAGGAAAATAATGTTCTCTTAACCCAGCCAACCTTTAGAAAATCATGAAATACACCAATCACATTAAGTAGCTAGAGAATGGACCTAGGAATCAAGATTTCTGGAATCTAATTTTAGCTCCTACATCAGTGGATAAATGAATAACTTGCAACTCTACTAAGTTTTTATTTGGGTAAACGATGGAGCAAAATAAACCCCTTAAAACAAATTCATAGGGCACAGTGTGATGGGATGAAGGCAGCAAAAAGCAGAAAAAGAATAGAATGCTCAAAGTGCTCCTGAAAGAAACAAAGAGAAGTACTTCCATGTGATGAGGCCTATTAGTGACAATTAGTGAAAATTACATAAAGACCACATAATTACAAAGGAACTACCCCAAAGTATCAGTTCTATAGCCTCCAGCTTAGTAATCACCAACTAGAAACACTTACAAGAGAGATGCAAAGATCAACTCAAATTCAACTACAGAAAGAACTTGACCCACAGATCTCAGACACTCTATTGAGCAAAACTGTTCCAAAATGCACAACTACAGAAAGTGTGCAATATTAGTTAAGGATTTGAGGAACAGAGCAAAACAAAAAACAGAAGACCATTTTTTACTCAGTAAAAGAAGTTTTTTTCTCAGTTACTAAGGACATTCAAAAAGGACCATCCCAATAGAATTTAGAGCCTTCCTACTCTCTGTAAACTCTTCCAAGTACAAAATAACTCGAAACAGGTTTATCCCAATTTTATTGGAACAGACCATCACACCACACGTTTGAGACCAACAGGACCACTACCACCACACAGATGGCAGTCTGGACCATCATACCCTGTATCTGGTGGGAAGAACACAGTGGTTCCCCTTGCCCTGCCCATTCCTCGATAAATAATGGATCTAGGCAATGTGACACATTGCGGGGGGGGGGGGGCAGGGGGGAGGCTGGAGAAGAGGGGATATGCACCTAATATTTAATCATCAACTTGGCTCAGAAACTTATGGGGAATACATTTTATAAACCGGACAAGAATGGGTTCCTTGGAGATACCTCAAGGATTATAAGCTCCAAATTCAAAACTTTTTTTGGGTCAACACATTGTCGTTTTCAGCCTACCTAAAATTCTATCATCACCAAGTCTTATATTTTCCATTCTTCCAGACCTACTTATGGAGTCTACTCCATATAGTTTTGTCCACTTTACTTCAAACTACCTATGACCCAGTTTTTTCCTGAAAACATCACCCTGCCACATCAAATTCAAATAACTCTGTCATAGATTCCATCACTCAACAGATCCATTCCAAACACTAAGCTGTAAATATCAAGGATACACATCCTGCTCTAAACTCAACTCTGCTGGTTCCAAATACGGGAAAGCAATTCCAAAAGCTATGCCACAAGGAATATACTAGCAATTAGGGCCCACTTGTCCCCAAACTAGATGTAGTTTCCGCTTTGGACACAATGCAACACTACTTTGTGATTTCACCTGCACATTTCGTAATTCATTCCTGATGAGCACTGGTGGGAATGGAAGGTGATGGGGTACAGAGCCAACTTTCTGCACAGAAACTTCCTAGGTACCCCCAAGAGATAGGAAAAGGCTGATTCTTCTCCCAGCAAACACCAGTATTACAATCCCTATTACATGAAGGATTCTGTTATACTGTCTCCCCAAAAACCTATTTTATTATGACCCCTTCTCCCCCCGGAAAAGAAAAACCATTAACCCAAAATTGTCTTACCCTCTCTCTCTCTTCCTCCTGTCGTTTTATTCTTTCTCCTTTCCAGGGCTCCTGAACTTTCTGTAAACAAATTGTCTGGGTTACAGGGGCCAGTAAGGGTGCAGACACCAGAGAACTGTGGAGGAATTCTTTGACTGTCAGCAGTCAGGAAGGTAGGTGGACCCCCAACCAAGAATCCAAAGGTGCACCGTTATAAGCACAGGAGTGCTGTGCCACCCCAATGTAGCTACAAAGGAAATAAATCTAAGTCCCAGAAACTAAGATGAACTCTACCACAAGTGTTTGGGTTCTACTCTTGCCCTCAGACACTGATTCTTCTTTCCCCAGGGCCACAGGTAACCGGGGTCAGAGAACAGAGGACTTGGAAGAGAAGGGTCCC
>CM052539.1:18988377-19253888 GCA_028533065.1 Trachops cirrhosus
TATCTTTTGGAGACCCCAGCTGTCCCCCAAAACCTTTGCTCCCTTGAGACAGCTCCTGGGAGCCTTCACTTGATGTCACCCGCCCCCACCCCTTCCTCAAAGGCCCTTCCTTGGGACGTCCCTCCTTCTCCACCAGGGAGCTGAACTCTGCCACCCACCAGAGAGACACCCGCCCCCTAAGCCCCCCCATTCCTCCCCATCGCCCGCTCCTCCACAACCACTTCCGGTTCCGGGACGGACACACGTACAGTCACACCGTGGAGCACCCCCTTCCCCACCCCCCCCAGGGAAAAGGGGAGGGGGAGGAGCAGAGAGCTTGGCGCGCGCCGGCTGCAGCGGCGCGAGACTCACCCAGCGGCGACGGCTGCGGCGGCGCCAGAGCGCGGGAGGGGCGGTGTTGGCTGGGAGAGGAGGGAGCTGGTTGGGGTGGGAGGACCTCAGGGGCCGAGGGGAGGGGGAGCGCACCGTGGAGCGCGCGAGCACGCACTTTAGGCGCGACAGGGACCTCACTCTCACACGCAGAGAATGCGTGCGAGACACCCGCAGGGCGGGGGCTCTAAGCTGTGGGTGGCCCCCTTTCTACCGCCCTCCCTCCCCTAACACTCACCCGGAAGTGGTGCTGCCGCTTGTGCTCCCAAGAACCCCAATTCCTCCACGGCCCCTCCCTCCCTCCCCCCCCCCCAACACGCTCCAAGTTGGTCCGCCGCGGAGAGAAGGCGGGAGCGCCGGAAACGAAAAAAGGGGGGAGGGAGGGAAATGGCAATGTGGGGGGGCGGCAATGGGGAAGGGGGGGCGGCAATGGGGAAGGGGGGGAAATGCAAAGGTCGAGTCACTTCCGGAAGCGGTAGAGCATATCCGGCGCCGCTAGCGCCAGGAATATTTAGGCCGCAAATTACGCCAAGGAGGGGCGGAAGTGGCTTCTGCCCAGGGACCCGGTAGAACCCGCTGTGGATGTGACGCCGTAACGGAAGTGAAGGCGGGTTCTGCTAAGGGCAGAAGCTAATCTTCAGAACTGCGGGCCTCGGGCTTCCGGAAGCGACTTTTGGGGAAGTGGGAGGGTGGGATCCCGACAGGTTTATGAATTATGCATCAAGGTACCAGCGGAGGTCTGCGTTTTAAAAGAGTAGGGTCCCGTTTCCCCTCCCGGGGTCGGGGAATAGCCTGATGTAGAAAGGTGTTCTCTTTTCTTATACTGTACTCTCAAGAATTTATCAGTGCTTTGTATATGCGGGTAAGGACAGGATGTGTCAGTTTTCTGAGGTTCCTACTTAGGCCCAAAGAGCAACTGATAACCTCTCGCAGCTATGAAAATCCACCCCTCCCTGACCACACCCCTTAGTCTCTTTGCTTTGGTCTCTGCTACAGTCTGGTTGCCCACCTCCGCGTCGCTGCCTCCTCACCCTTCGCTTTTAAATATGGCATTCATCAGTACCTGATACACTGTTTCCATCTCTTCCCATTATAATATCAGCTTCATGAGGGCAAGGACTTTGAATCGTGTATCTGTCCTCAGAGTTGGGATTTAGTTAGTGGTCAGTAAACGTTTATGAACACTTAATAAAAGAGTTTATGAACTCTTTCAGGAAGCCTTCCCTGATTGCTCCAACCCACAATGGCCCGTATGTCTTAATTCCCACAGCATTTAGTCTGTACCTTTTGTTGCTATTTTAACTATTTCATATATGTGACTCCTCAGCAAGCTTGTCAGCTCCTCAGGGAAGAAATTGTCTCAAACATCGTATCCTTCCCACTGTTTTGCTTAGCATATAGTACATGCTAAATAACCATACAGCAGTCCCCTTATCCACAGGTTCGCTTTCCACTGTTTCTGTTATCCTTGGTCAACCATGGTCCAAAAACAGTAAATGGAAAATTCCAGAAATAAACAATTCATAACTTTTAAATTATATGCCATTCTTAAGAGCATGATGAAATCTCCAGCCAGCCGGCTGAGGGCTGAGGCTGGGACATGACTCATCCCTTTGTCCAATGTCTCCAAGGTGTACACTGTCCCTGCCCGGGATACTTAGTAGCCATCTCAGTTATCAGATTGACTGTGGTATTGCAGTGTTTGTGTTCAAGCAACCCTTATTTTACTTAATAATGGCCCCAAAACACAACTGTAGTGATGCTGGCAACTCAGATATTGAAAAGCCAGGTAATTGAAAAACCAGGAAGTGCTTCCTTTAAGTAAAAAAGTATATGTGTGTAGGAAAAAAACATAGTATATAGGGTTCAGACTGTCTTGAGATTTCAGACATCCCTTGGGGGTCTTAGAACTTATCCCCAGTAGATGAGGAGGGACTACTGTACGTTATCTGAGTAAATGAACGCTGCCACTACCCTGCACTCTGATAGGGCCAGAGCAGCTCTGTTTTGACTGAAGCAAAATTGAAGGCCCTCCTACCAACAGTAACAGCCCCATGCTTACAGAGCAAAATAAACCTAGTAGAAATAACTATAATGCCCATTTTACAATAATGAAAATAAGACTGAAGATTTAAGTGATTTTCCCCAAGGCCACAGCAAGGAAGTAGCAAAGAGCACCTAAAAATAAACATTTAAATGAAATGTTTAAGAAGGTATGTGTCTTTGGCTTGTAATTGTTCATATCTTTTTTTCAAATCCTCACCCTAAGATATACTTACGGACTTTAGAGAGAGAGGAAGGGAAAAAAGAGAAACATCCACATGACAGAGAAACATCCATGTGAGAAACATGATTGGCTGCCTCCCGATCAAACCCGAAACCTAGGTATGTGCCCTTGACCAGGGATTGAACCCACAAACTTTTTACCTGCCCCCCACCAGAGCTTGTTTGTATCTTTTTATTGTTTTAAGTATCTACTTTTTATCATATTTTCGGACTCTGCTCTCAGTCTGTGTTAACCCAGTAGCAACAGCAGGCAGGATAAAGGTCTTAAGGGCTCAGATGTGACCAGACCCAGTTACTGCATGAGATGAAGAACCATGATTCAAGAAACCTTGCTTTGGGGCCTAAAGTAGAAAAGTGGGAGCAAAATAGTAGTCATCACTATAAGTCCTGGCTCTCCTCTAGTGCTTTTCCTCTTTACATTAACTGGCACTTCTGGCCCTCAGTGTCTCTGGCTAAGTCCTGCTCCTGCCCTTGCCATCAGAAGCAAGTTTTAAGTTCCTTGAACTCCTTAGAGAATAGCTTTAGAGAGATAAATGTGGGGTGTAGGGGGAGGAGGACTGTTAATTTTAGCCCGGGGCTTTCCAGCTGGCACACTGTTACCATCTTGAATCACTTCCACACCCGGAGCTCTGCCCAGGAGATCCCTCCTCCGGGGGGCTTCCCCATTCCCTGGTTTGGTCTGAGCCACACTGGTAAGCATTCCAGGAAGGCATTTAAGAGAAGCCTGGCTGAGTCATTTGATACACAACCCAGGAGGCGAAGACAGCACAATGCATAGTGATGAGAGACTCTGGTCCCAGTAGTGTCTGTAATGCGTGGCCTCCAAAAACCAAGACAGTAGTATGGCCATTGTTTATGTTCTGGGTCTGTCATTTTGCAATGACTCTATGCTCTACCACTTCTTTGGAGCTTTCCAAGGACCCCCAAGGCCCCAGTTCCAGTTTCAGCTCCGAGAGAGAAAAAGGTTAGGATCCATTCCCTGTGGCCTCAAGACACTTCCCAGTTAGTTTGGGGTAATTCCTTTAGGAAAACTCAGAAGACTAAGATGTCTCCTTTCTCTTCTGTCTCTCTCATCTGACTTTCCACGGGCAAGAGGGCATTTAGAGAGAGGGAACAGGTGAAGATTTCCAGTGTCCTGCTGGTGTATTTTAATCTATTTAAATTTAGAGAAACAGCAGTCTAATCAGGCAATAATTAATTCCCTCTTCATTAGGGGCCTTCATGTGTGCCTTTTGCATATGGATGAGCTGCAGGGTCACACTGTCCCTTTGCAGACAGTTTCTGAAGGTGATAGAGCTGGGGTGTGTTCTCCAGGCACTTGAGCTCCTTCTCCTTCCCTCCCCCACCCAAGACAAGGACTAGATTCCTGTGGGAAAAGAAAGGAAAGGTTACTGAGGCTTCTTCTCCTATCCTCCTGGATCCCTTCCTCACTGCCCCCAACACTGTCCCCCACGCCCTGCCCCCAGTCAGCCCCTCTTCCTGAACCCTCAGGTTCCATCCAGTCCACCAACTGCCCACTGGGGTCTCTTCAGGCCCCACTGGGTTGCTTTTGAGCCTTCCTAAGCAGCTTGTTTGCCTTGTACGTCTGCTTTTAGTTGGTTCATCGCTCCCTAGCCTGGCTCTGCTTCTTTCTTCTGTAGCAGTCTGTCTTTTCTTAGAGAGTCTGATGCCCCCCCGCCAAATGTACACACTGCTCTGGTCCTGACAAATATACCGCCTCCTCCCCACTCACCTTTGTGCGCTGCATGGACTCAGCCATACTTCCCTGAGGACACAGTCAAGCGCTCCAACACCTAAAAACACATATCTACCAATCCATGTACATTCCTAATTTGAGCTGCAAAGATAAACACATGGAGGCATCCACAGCCCAGGGCAGCCCAGACTGCCTTTTCACACATTCCAGTCTCCTCTCCTCCCTGGAGCTCCCCATTTCCAGGGAGCAAGTGGGGCACAGATGGGGGTGGGGGGAGAAATGAGACCTGGGTGGTTACCATGGCAACAGAGCCTAGCAACAGCTGAGAGGCTGATGTGTTCCGTGGGCTTTTGCAGGGCTGTTTCAAAAGCCAAACCTAGAATTGAGGGCTCAGAGGTGACTGATCCCAGCTGGGCAGACTGGGTTCCCTCCCTGAAAACACACCCCTTGATTCCTCCCCCATACCCTATTAGAGAAGGCAGAGTGGGGAAAGCTAGTGAGTGTTAACCACAGAGCTTTCAATGCTGCACAGCTTTTGGGGGGCAACCCTGGGTGGGGGCAGGTTAGGGAGCACGGCTGAAAATAAACCAAGCAAGGCAGCCTCTTTCCCCTTGCTCCATTTTTCTCTTCTTTCACCCTTCACCCTCCGTCTGTCTTATCAGCTCTCTCTTCTCCCTTTTCTTGCTTGCTCCACTGCCCGTCCTTCTGTGGAATTTGCCCTTTTCTTGTGTCTCCTTTCACATGGTCTCTCTTGACCTTCACTGGCAAGTAACAGGCAAGTCACTCTTCCAGTTTCTCTCGCTCTGGCTGCTCTTGCTCAGGACTGCTTCCTCAGTTTCTCTTCCTTCCATCTAGTCCCCAGGTAAAGTCCCTGAACCCAACTCCAGGTGAGAGCAGCGCAGGTCAGCGCAGGTCAGCGCAGGTCCTCTGTTCATCCTTCTCTTTCTCCCTCTTGGCTGCCCTCGCCTCACCTCCCGTCCATTCTACAGGGCTCATAAGACAGAACCAAGGGACTCAGGTATCTTGCAAAGGCTTTATTTGAAAATTTTGAAACTTACATCCCACAAGAATTCAAGATTATCACCACAAGAAGAGATAATACAAAAATATATATCACAGCATAGGAGCCAGGTAAGAGAGGAATAAGGAAGGAAGGTGGAAAAAAATTATGAGAAGTAGGGACAAACCTGGGGTGGGGGGGGCAAAAGGAGTGAGTGGAAGAACAAAGGAGGGAGGGAGGGAGGGAGAGATGTTAGGGAACCCAGGAAGGGGAGGGGTAGATTGGGAGGTAAAGCTCCCAATGGCCTTGAACTAGCTGCCTCCAGTCCCTGCCAACCTCAGTGGAATCAGGAGGCGCTGAGAGAGGCTGGGAAGAGGAAGACTGGCTCAGGGGCTTTCAATTCCAGAGAGTGACACACATACAGACAGCCAGGACAGATAAGACAAAAGGGACTTGGGAGGAAGGGAAGGGCAAATGGAAGCCCCTTTCTCATGTAGTGCAGCAGGTGACTCCCCAAAACCCATCTCCCAGACAACAGAATTTAGCGGTGGGGTGGGGAAAAGTGTGGGGCCTCACTACCTCCTTTCTTGTGGGGGAACCCTCAGGGTAACGAGAGCACCCACGGAGTGGGATGATGAGGACAGTGAAGAACATGACACGGAGCGGGATGGGACCGTGACAGATGGGGGCACGAGGAGCCCCCAGCTCACCTCCCACCGACCTCCGGGCAGCATGCAGGAGCCACAGAAACTAGGTCAGTGGGTGTTCATGAGATAGAGGGTGGGCGCGACCCGCAACATCACAACATGGGGCCAGGACATACACGTGAGAGGAAATGCCGAAGTCGCCCACTGACCACTGAGTGACTGAGATGAGCGTGGACTGCAGGAAGAGGAGAGCGTGAAAAACGTGAAACAAAAGGAAGAATGTGAGGGGTCAGCAGAGGAGAGAGGTGGATGGGGAGCAGGTGCAGAAGACTGGCTGCACAACAGCATGAGTGTGTGCAATGGCCCGTGAGGGTGGAGGTGAGTGTGCAAGGCTTTCATGTGAGTGTGCAAGGGTGGGCATGGGGGACCAGAAACCACAAATATGGGAGGTCCCCACCTAAAGGAGGGTGAGCAGGTAGAACTGACTCTGGGGCCAGTGAGTGTTCCAGGGTGGATGGCAAGGGCAGGGGCCAGGAGCACCTGCGGCCCAGCTCCCACAGCCGCCCCACCCTCAGTGGGGCGGTGGCTATGCCGGCCCCTCGGCCTCCTGCTTGGTGGTACCCCAACATTGGTGGGCATCACAGATTCACCAGGGGAATCCTGAGAGGAAGAGGGAAAGGGCACAGTCAGGAAACAAGGGGTAAGCCAGAATCAAGAGAGGAGTCCAAGACAAAGGGAATCAAGGTTAAGAGGGCAGAGCTGGAGTTAAATGGCAGCATGAGAACAGGACACAGATCCACAGAGAGGGGAGAAGGAAGGGTCTCCCCAGAAAGGAGAGGTCCAGGCTCCTTGGGAGGGCCAGGAGCCAGGCTGGGAAGGAATGCCACAGGCTCTGGGAGGGCCAGGCCTACCTCCTTCCCACCCGCCCGGGAAGGAGTACCCCAACCACAGTTCCAGAGACCTAAAGGGCCTCCCCTCCTCACCCTCCCATCTTTTTGCCCTGGCCCTCACCGGTTCAACTGGAAGGCTGGAGCCCCCTTGGGCTGGGGCATCCCAGGCCTGGGTCCCCCTCTGGGCTCCTCATGGTCAGGGGTGGGGGTGGGTGAGTCCCCGAAGGCCCCCAGCACAGTGACCCCCGCTGGGGACAGGTCTGTCAGTGGCTGCTGGCTCTCCTCCTGCCTCAGGGCACCTTGCTGTCCTGAGGGCCTGCGCCGCTTCTGGCTGCGGTCCCAGCTGGTGCACCGTAAGGGAAGAGGTTCTTTCATAAATTTAAGAAGCCCCCATCCTGGACCTGCAGGGCTGGTCACCCCCAGCCTCCCTCAGGCACCTCTAACACCCGACAGCAGAGAAACTGGCCTCTAAGACCATGTGTCCATAAAACCACTTCTAGCCTGTCTCTCTGGGGCCGTGGGATCTAAACCATCCTCCCAACCTGGTCCAGATCCACAGAATAGTACTTCCTCCCCACCAACAGGAAGAGTTTCCCAGAATTGCCTTCTCCCCCGTGCATATCCAGAAAAACCATTTCTCTCCTCAGCATGTGCCTCGGCAGGTTTAGTTCTAGTTCAAAGTCAGCTAATGACCTGGACACTTTTGTCTAATGATTCTCTCAGTAAAGTGTGAAGGACTGAGTGACCCATTAATAAATGCATGCAGAGAAAGCTCCAGATTTGCTCCCTCCTTCCCAGGCAGCCCTAAGGAGGGGCTGTACAGACTGGGTCTTCCTTCTCTGGTAGCAGTGGGGACAAGGGATACCCACCAAAGCCCCTAGTGCACATAAATAATCCCCCACCTCTCCCATTATCCTTTTATTTCCCTGGGAGAAGGGATCTGCCCTGGTTTCTCACTGTCTGCCCCAACCCAAATCCTTAACTTCCTTTCCCCAGGGTCTTGCTTTAATCAACCACTGTCTATTCCACCCCCAGCAAAATTGATGCCCTTGCTCCTTCCCTCCTTCCAGCCAAACATTCAGCCCTTATCTGCCAGCACCCTCCTTGCCCCAGCTTACCAGAACTTGAAGATGATGCCAGTGGCCACGAGAACGATGATGATGGAGATGGTAATTGTGACATAGAGCTGGGGGTCCACACCTGGTTGGGGTGGGAAGAAAGTTTCAGGGAGGCTCAAGGTGGAGGAGCCACGAGGCAGTGGGAATGGACCTGGGGTTGTGGGTTCAGTAAGCTTGAGGAGGGCTGCCAATGTGAATCCATATTGCCCAGCTCTTTCTAGAGCACCCCCTTTATTCTATTCATCAGCTTTACCCAAAATTTTTAGCTCTTTTCCTCCCAAATCCTTCTCCACTTTCTCAAGCCTGGATACATGTGATGAGGAGGGGGCTGCAAGGTCAGAGAGAAACTGTTTTTGTAAAGAAACCAGGGGGTGGAAACATCCATATCTGCCCTGGCATCACCCCCAAACCACTGGCCCTGTCTCTGTACTCCCAGAGCTCAGCACTCACCCTGAGTGAGTTCCTTTCACCCATTGTGTTCCTCTGCATGGACTACTACTGTTTTCCAAGTTCAGTTCAAATGTCAATTCTTGAAAAGTGTCCTGAGCCCCAGGCAGAAGCTTCTCCTCTCTTTTTTCTTAAAAACATGCTGTACATGCCTCTAGTATTACATTGACATCTCCAAGTATTTACACATCTGTCTTCTCCCATGGACCTGAGCTTGGGGGCTCAGAGGCATCTTCATCCCTGCCTCCCGTGCTAGCACAACATTTGTGGAAAGGCCTCTCTTGTGGCCCTTTGAGTCTTCAACCAGCCTCCCCACCCTCATATCCCTACCAGCCTGTCCCACTCCCACTCACCTTCCCCACGGCCCCCGAATAAGAATGGCCGCAGGGTGGCAGGTGCCTCTCTAAGGATGATCCCATCTCCATCACCCCGCATGGAGTCTGAATTGGGGTGCGGGGTAGCCAGCCCATGGGGGGCTGCAAAACCATAGTCCAGGGGCAGAAATCCAGGATTCGCAGAGTTGGGGTCCCCCCCATCCTCTCGAGAAACTGTAGGGCCCCACACAATAGCCCAGGGGTACTGGGATGAGGGTGGCCCCTCTTCAAAGCCTGATGGGGTGGCCGGGGGAGCTGTGCCCGGCAGGACTTGCCGCCTAGATCTTGGGACCCGAGGGGATCGGCTTGGTGGTGGTGCACGCTCCCACACACACACATGGCGTGGGGCAGAGGGGCCTCCTCGGGCACATGGGGGACGTGCTGGGGCTGGTGGGGTTCGAGGGGAGGAGGAGCCTTGAGCAGGCGGTGGGAGGGGCAGCAACAGCAGTGGCCAGAGAGGGAGGAGGTGGGACAGCAGCAGTGCAGGCCTGCAAAAAGGGAGAAAAAGAGGGTGAGACAGAAGCCCATCTTGGGCCTAGGTGTGGGAAGGACAGGCTCATACCAGAGATCCCCAGCTGCCTCTCTCCAGGTCTCTCTGCAAAAGCAGGTGGGCCTTGGGAAGACAGCCTCATTTTCTGTCTTCCTAGTGTCTAGCCCTTGGGATGGTGGGCCCTTGGTGGGCCTAGGGAGGAAAGGGCCAAGGCCTCAGGGAAAGTGGCCTCCAAGCTCCCGCTGCTGTGTCGAACTTACCACATCCTGGACTCCATGTTCGAGATCTTCCTCAGCTGTGACCCAGATTTCCAGCCTTTACTGGGAGAGAGAAGGGGTTGTCACATCCCCAGCCTCCCTGCCCTGGGTACTTTCCCAGCTCATTCATCACCAATTCTACCCCCATCTCCCCTCCCAGGCTGCTGGCTGCCAGCTAGGATTCACTGCTGCTGAGCATCCTCTGGGGCAGGGGGGGCGGGGGGGAACCTCCCAGAATGGCTCCCTGTCTAGACCCCAGCCCCTCTCTACCACTCCCCAGGTCACTGTTACCTCCCCACCCTAGGGTCTACCCTCACTTCTCAGGCTTCCTTCTCACTTCCGCTGCCCACAGCTCCAAGCTTTTCTTGAATCTTAATTTAGAGCAAAGAACCTTGTGATTCCTTGTGTACCTACCGCTAGGGAGGGAATCTGAAAGTGGGGGAGGGAAGAGGAAGTCAATCTGAGTGAGTGAGTCTGTGAATGTGTGTGTGGTGTGTGCCCAGTGGAAGCATCCCAGCCTGCCCACCCCACTTGTAGTCCCAGGCATTTCTCTTATGATTGGCCCCAGAATCTGCATCTTTAGGAGAAGGGGAAGAGGAGATGGAGGGATAGAAGGAAAAAGACAGAGAAAGAGAGAGGTGAGTGGGAGAATGTAATATATAATTTTTGCTGAATATTTTTAAAAAATATTTTATTTATTTACTTTTAGAGAGAGAGAAAGGGAGGGAGAAAGAGAGGGAGAGAAACATCGGTGTGTGAGAGATCGCATGCCCCCAACTGGGGACCTGGCCTATAACCCAAGCATGTGCCCTGACTGGGAATTGAACTGGTGACCTTTTTGTTCATAGGCCAGCATTCAATCCACTGAGTCACACCAGGCAGGGCTAATTTTTGCTCAATGTTTAATCATCCTAATGCATAGGTGCCCTCTGAAGGGAGACAGAAACAGGGAGAGACCACCCCCTTAAATATAGCTCTCCTGGATAAAGAATCCTGGGAGAATCAGGATGGTTGGTTTTGAAAGAGGAAGGACATGTTTTCAGGGTTGAGGGTTCTGGGTAGGGGGCAGTCTCCCCAGAGTGAATGAGGATATGACACCCTGCGGCGTCCTCTGGATTCTAGGTCTAAACCTGTACATTAAGTACTCTCAGAGAATAGCGGGGATATGATTGTAAAGTCTGAGGAAGGGAATGGGGAAGTGGGCAGTGGGGACAGATGTGAAGGGTTCATGAAGCGCCCAGAAAGGGAAGGTGGGTTGCGAGTGAAAAGGGAGGAGAAGGGTGAAGAGGAAGCCAGTATAGAGCACAGGGTGAGGGGCAGGAGTCTGTCCTGAAAGAGAACAGAAGAGGGGTGGGTACAGAAGACTGGAAGCATGGAGGATGCTGAAGGGAGAACAGGATGGATTAAAATGGTCGGGGAGGGAAACAGAGGGTGAAGGGGGTCACAGGAACACGGGAAGAAGGGGGAAGGGCAGGAGAGGAAGGAAAAGGTCCAGGCAGGAAGGGAAGATGAGACAGTGGAAGGGGGAGGAAGAAAGGGGTGGAGAAGAGCAGGGTTGGGGAGAAAGGAAATGGGAAAGGAAAGAGCATAATACCGTGGACAACATAAGAGGAAGGAATGGGACTGAAGACTGGAACAGCAAAGATGGAGGAGTTGGAAATTGTTTCTTTCGATGTAAAGGGATGTGGAGCTATGGGAGGAGATAGGGATAGGGGCATGGTGGGAAGAAGAGAGAGAGGGACGGGAAGGGAAAGAAGCTGGAGGGAGGGAGTGTGGGAGCGAAGCAGTGAAGCGGAGAAGGGCTCACAGGGACATCTGTGGTCAGTTGACTCCAGGACCCACTTGCCTCTCCGCCTTGTGCATCACCCCTTCCCCCTGACGTCAACTCCAGTCTCTGGACCCGAATCCCCTTTAGCTACCCCTGCCAGGAAGCCCGCAGTCCCCAGGCTGGCGCGCCGCCCCCTCCCTCTCCTCGCGCCTCATGGACCTGTTGTGCGCAGGAGACGAGAGGGGGGTGGGGCGGGAACCTTGGGGTGGGGGATCCCGGCCCCATCTCCAGCGTTGCCCCAGCCCACCCTTCTCATGAGCTCCTGCTCCCCGCACAGGGCTAGAAAGCAGCAAGAGTCGGGGAGAAGACGAGGACCAGGAGGTCGGGGAAGAAAAAGAGGACCAGGAGATCCGGGGAGAAAACGAGGACCAGGAGGTCGGCGAAGGGATTCGGAGGGGGGGAGCACCCAAAGCAGACAGGGAACCCGAAGCGCGAGGATGCCAGGAACCTAAGCCGAAGGCAGGATGGAGGCAGCCGCGGGGACGGTGACCACTGCGCTAGAAGGGCAGGATGGAGCTGGGAACGGAGGGATGGAGAGCACGGCAGGGAAGGAGCGCTTCTGGGCTGGAGGCTGGAGCTCGGGTGAGGGACCGCGCGGGGAGAGGCGGGGGCGAAAGACTCGGAGTCCGGAAGGGCAGGGCCGGGCCCCCTCGGGTGGGGGCGTGGGGGTCCCTTTCACTCACCTGCAAGCCTGGCGCGGCGGCGCGGCAGCTGCGGGCGCTCAGGAATGAGCGGGGCTGGGGGGTCGCGGGAGCAGGTGGGGCACGGGGCATGGTCAGGGGGGTTGGCCGGCAGCGGGGTGCTGGAGAGGGTGGGGGGCGGGCGCCTGGGGCGCGGGGCGGCGGCGACGGTGGCGGTGGCGGCGGGAGATGCTCCGCTCGGCTCGGCTCGGCTCGGCTCGCGCTGCGCTCGGCTCGGCGGGGCTCGGCGCGGCACCTCCGAGCGCTCGGTCTCCGCCTCTCCCCCTCCCGCCCGTAGGCCACGCGATTTAACCCTCCCGCTGCCGCACCACGGGAAGCGTGCTCAGCTGTGTCCCAGGTGGATGGTTGGAGAGGGCGGCGGAGGGTGAGCCACCGTCTGATTCCCCTAGTCTTGATGGCGGGCTTCTCCACCCTGTCACCCCAACGCCATGGACACCCATGGTTACCTTAGGTAGTTTCTGAGATTCTGTGTCCCCAACTCTGCTTCACTCCTGGTGGAGAGTGAGGAGTGGGGAGCGAGGTGGGGGTGGCAGCGAAGACCTCGCACCATCCTTGGATTGTCCCCATAACTGGATCCCCGATTCCACTCTGACCTCGCTGCAATGCATTGTCTCCAAAGAGACCCCATTATCTTTAAAATAAGTAGTTCAAGTCACATCACTCAGTTTATCTAGCACTGAGGTATCCAGACTCCTTACTGTGACTTACAAGGCCCCACATGACCTAGCCCCTGGGTGACTCTCCGATTTCTTTTCCTAACACTTATGCCCCAGCTACGCTCTACCTGATCTATGTTTCTACAACTAGAGGAGCTTAACCGGCCACAAGGTCTTTGCACTTGATATTCCCTGTGCCTCGACCATTTTCCCCTGGCTTTTACCAATGACTCACTCTTTTCATTAATATTTCACTCAGATCCAATGTCACCTTTTAGGAGGCCTTCTCTAACCTCTCTATTAAAAGTAGCTTCCCCTGCCCCCACGCTCACCCCATCCCACCCCAGTCATCTCTATCACGTACTTCTAGGGCACCATACTCTCCTTGTTTCCTTCCAACCTCACTAGCTTTTCCTTCTCAGTCTTTTTCTGCTCGACCTCTAAATGTTTGAGCTTCTGAGGACTTAGTCCTTGGCCCTCTTGTCTTTCCACTTTCTCTGTCCAGTGATGTCATCCAGTCCCAGGGCTTAAACACTGTGTAAATGTCAGAGAGTCCTAAATTTATATGCAGAGCTCCAGACTCATTTATCCAACAGCCTACTTGACATCTCCACTTGGATGCCTAATAGCCATGCAAAGCTAATGCAGCCGAAATGCACGTCTTGAATTCTCTCCTGGACAATTCATTTCTTTCCCAGTATTCCCCATCCCACTTGTTCAGGCTAAAAACCTAGGAAACGTCCTTCTTCCCTTTCCCTTTTCTTACTAATTCCCATCCCGTATCTAATTCACCAGCAAGTCCTGTGAGCTCCACATCCAAACTATATCCTGAACCCATCCACTTCTCCCCAACTCTTGCTCACAACCTCTCCTGATGAGAGACGATGGCTGGAATAGTGCCCCAGCTTCCCAGCTGTTCCCTCAATCCTGCCCTTGCCCTTTACAAACAGAATGCTCTTTCCTGCTTAAAATATTTGGGTGCCTTTTCATTGCACTCAGAATAAATCTGAACTCCTTGTTGGGAGAGGCCTTTCAACTTGTATTCCTCCTCAATGTTCAAACAATGTTCCTGCCAGATTGGACTGCTTGATGTTCTAGAACACCCAAAATCATTCTCTTAGCACCCCTGCACTTTTGATTCCCTGTTTCTAGAAGCCTTTGTGCCCCCTTCAGTCTCACTTTTACTAGGTTGGCTCCTTCCTCTGGCTAAACCACCCACTCTATTTCATCAATACGTTTCATTCTTTCCAACTCATCTCACTCTCTGAAATGATCTGGTATTTATTTACTGTTTATTGTCTATCCCCCCTCCCCACATATACTAGAAACAAAGATCTCATTTGTTTTGTTCCCCGTAACCTACTTCAGGGCTTAGCATATATATGCTCAATATTCATTGCTTAGTGAACTTTACCTCCTGGGACCCCTACCCACTGGAACTCTTCATTCTGTCCTCTGCCCTCCACCTGCCTTTCCTCTGTCTTCCTGGCCTCCCTGATTTCTGCCCTGTGATCTGTACACAATGCTTTTGTGGCTGAGTCTACTCACACCCACACCCCTCCAGACAGTCGCCCTTCATCCCCTGCACTATTACTATCATTAGCCTTGCACTCCCGCCTCCCGGAAGGAAGCCTGCTGTTCTGACCAGCATCTGCAGTGGCTGCCCTCCTGCTTGTCTGTCCCTGACAGTCCTTCATTCTGAGGTCAGAACAGCAGGGAGTGAGCCATCCTTGTGTCTCCCAGTGGGAAACACAGTGCACATTGGATGTGAACTGGGCCATGTGAGGCAGGGTGCACAAATCACACCAAATCCTGGGCCTCAGTGAGTCCCAGTGCATCCTGAGGATGTGCAGTAAGAGGACTCATTATGTGACGGGCATGGGTCATTTACTACCAGAGTAAGTGTCTTTTACACTGAGAACTTTGAGCCATTATCAATGATTTCTAGTATTTTTATTCATTCGTTCATTCAACACCTACTGCATGCTGGGTACTGAACCAGGGCCTGGAGATACAGTGGAGAGCAAGAACAAAGCCATCACGGTCTCTTGCGATTTAGACTCTAGTGAAGGAGACAATGAGATGCAGTGATAAATGAGTTTTCAGATAATCTGAGGACCTTCCCACACTCCACAGTCCATAAATCCCCTTGGCCTGGCTCGTGGTCTCTATCATTCATTATCTCTGGGCTCACTGAGGGGTGCCAGTCTTTGTCAGGGTAGACTTCTGTTTCCTGTCCTCCGATGTCCAATGTCCTGAGCTCTTGTCACTCTCTGCTGATGACCTTGCTTTCTGCTTTTCTGAGGAAATATAAGCAGACAGAAGAGAACTTCCCACTTCCACCACCACGTCCCATCCCCACCACTCCTTCTGGGGGGAGATACCAGGCCTTTGGAATCACCAGCATCTTCACTCCAGGGGCTGTCCCTCCCTCTCCCGCAGCATAGCTCCTCTCTATTTGATGATTCCCAGCAGCCTGCTAAGCACGCTGTAATTTCTCACAGCTTAAAAAAACCCTTCTTAGCTCCAGGTCCCCCTCCAGCATCCACCCTTCTCTGTTTCCCTTTACAGGAAAACATCTCAGAAGATGGTCTCCATTCACTACCTCTTCAACTTCTCCTCTCATTTCTTCTCTTTCTCTTTTATTAACTTAAACTATTTAATTTTTGTAATTCATTATATGAATGGGTAATACATTCACATGTGCAAAAACAGTTTTCAATATTAAAATGTACAGGGTCTGGCAGAAGTAACACCTGCTTGAGTGTGGTTGGTAGGGTGATAATATGGGTGTAATAATTTATAGTTTTAATTTGAACATTTCACCTAAAATGTCATATGGTGTGCTTGAGTGTGATATTGTAATGTTACAGAATTACATGCTCATGATTTTGTAATAAAAATTTTTGTAATAAAGTAGGGGGGTTATTGGTGCCGGACCCTGTATATAATGAAAGTTCTCATTCTCACTGCTGCCCGCCATCTTTCCCATCCCTGCACTCAATGTGACTACTTTCTGTGTATTCTTCCAGAGCTTCTTTACGCATACACAAGCAAATAGTAATATATATTCTTTTTTTCCTTATCCTCACCCAAGGACATGTTTTCATTGCTTTTTATTAATTTTTAAAAATATATTTTATTGATTATGCTATTACAGTTGTCCCATTTTTTTCCTCACCTTTATCCCTGCTCAGGCCTGCACCCTCCTTCCCACCAGCAATCCACACCCCCTTAGTTCATGTCCATGGGTTGTGTATATAAGTTCTTTGGCTTCTCCATTTCCTATAATATTCTTAACTTCCCCGTCTATTTTGTACCTACCATTTTTGCTTCCTATTCCCTGTACCTTTTCCCCCATTCTCCCCCTTCCCCTTCCCCTTCCCCACTGATAACCCTCCATGTGATCTCCATTTCTGAGATTCTGTTCTTGCTCTAGTTGTTTGCTTGGTTTGATTTTTTTGTTTTTTTTAGGTTCAGTTGTGGATAGTTGTGAGTTGGTTGTTATTTCACTGTTCCTATTTTTGATCATCTTCTTTTTCTTAGATAAATCCCCTTACATTTCATATAATAAGGGCTTGGTGATGATGAACCCCTTTAACTTGACCTTATCTGAGAAGCACTTTATCTGCCCTTCCATTCTAAATGATAGCTTTGCTGGATAGAGTCATCTTGGATGTAGGTCCTTGCCTTTCATGACTTGGAATATTTCTTTCCAGCCCCTTCTTGCCTGCAAGTTTTCTTTTGAGAAATCAGCTGATAGTCTTATGGGAACTCTTTTATAGGTAACTGTCTCTTTTTCTCTTGCTGCTTTTAAGATTCTCTCATTATCTTTAATCTTGTGTAATGTAATTATGATGTGTCTTGGTGTGTGGTTCCTTGGGTCCACCTTCTTTGGGACTCTCTAAGCTTCCTGGACTTCCTGGAAGTCTATTTCCATTGCCAGATTGGGGAAGTCCTTCTCCTTCATTATTTTTTCCAAATAAGTTTTCAATTTCTTGTTCTTCCTCTTCTCCTTCTGGCACCCCTATAATTTGGGTGTTGGAACGTTTAAAGTTGTCCCAGAGGTTGCTAAGCCTCTTCTCACTTTTTTGAATTCTTGTTTCTTCATTCTGTTCTGGTTGAATGTTTATTTCTTCCTTCTGCTCCAAGTCATTGGTTTGAGCCCTGGTTTCCTTCCCTTCACTGTTGGTTTCCTGTATGTTTTTCTTTATTTCACTTTGCATAGCTTTTACTTTTTCCTCTATTTTGTGACTATACTCAACCATTTTTGTGACCATCCTATTACCAGTGTTTTGTACTGTGCATCTGATAGGTTGGCTATCTTTTCATTGCTTAGTTCTATTTTTGGAGCTTTGATCTGTTCTTTCATTTGGGTCATATTTTTTTTCTTGGAGCACCTGTAATGTTGTAAGGGGCAGAGCCTTAGGAATTCGCCATGGCAGGGCAACCCATGTCACTGCATTGTGGCACTGTATGTAGGGGAGGGATCCAAGAGGGAACAATGCTACTTGCTTGGCTCTCGGCAGGCTTGCAGTCACTTCCCCCACTACCCACAAGCAAATTAGGCCCTTCTTGGGTTGACTCTCAGGTGGGTGGGCTTGTGTACATTCCAGGATGCTTTGAGTCTCTCCAACGAACTGTCCTATGAGGCTGGGAGTTTCCCCTGCCATTGCAGCGCCCACAGGTTTTTGCAGCCAGGTTATTTCCCCCACACTGAAGCCCTGGGTTGCACAGTCTGTCTTGCTCCCCAGTTGTTCCTCCTGGTTTATGTGCAGGCAAATGTGGCACCACCCAGTCCTCCAGCTGCCACCTTGCCTCAAGTCCTCTCCACCGTAGCTGCCCATCTTTGCCCCTCCTACCAGTCTGAATGAACATTTTTTCTTTAATTCCTTGGTTGTTAGACTTCCATACAGTTTGATTTTTCTGGCAGTTCTGGTTATTTTTTGTTTTAAATTTGTTGTTATCCTTCTTTTGGTTGTGTGAGGAGGCAAAGTGTATGTACCTATGCCTCCATCTTGGCCAGAAGTCTCCGTAGCATACAATGTTATTCTCCCAGGTATTTTATGTAAAAGTTGGCATATCATGTATACTGTTCTACATTATTCTTTTTTGACTTAACAATGTATCTTTGCTATCTTCCCATATCAGTGAATAGGGAGCTTTTTCATTCTTTCACACAGCCTCATAATATTCTGACATATGGATGTACTCCCAAATCTCTCTTGAGCCCAAACTACCCTGCTGAAATTCCTTTTCTCAAGGCTACCTGTGACTTCCATATTTCCAAGTCCAAAAGTCAATTGTCAGTGTCATTTTACCTGGTGGTCAGAAGTCTTTGATTCAGGTGATCACATCCCCTTCTAGAAATGCTTTTTTAAATAAACTAATTTATTTACTTTTAGAGAGAGGGGAAGGGAAGGAGAAAGAGAGGGAGAGAAACATTGATACATTGATTATCAGTTGCCTTTTGCATGCCCAAAACCAGGGACCGTGTGCCCTGACCAGGAATCAAACTAGCAATCTTTTGGCTCATGGGCTGGTACTCCATCCACTGAACCACACCATCCAGGGCTAGAAACACTTTCTTACCTGACTTTTATCATGCTACCCTGCCCTGAATTTTGTCCTCCCACACTGGATCCTCCTCCTTTGCCAGTTCCTCTTCATCTTCCTGACTGCCACATCCTGGCTCTCTTTATCTATGGTCATACCCCAAGGGATCTCATTCAGTCTCTGGGCTTTAAATATTATTTTTACAGATGACTTCTAAATTTTTGTCTCTAGCCTAGCCCCTTCCCTTATCCCAGACTTGCAAACCTGCCCTTCCCTTCGCACTTCCTCACTTGACAAATGGCATCTCAATTCTTCCCATTGATCAGGGAGGAAACCCTGAAGTCATATTTTTTTTTAATGTCTACATCTGGCTAGTATGGTCTTTTACTTAATGTTGATATCTTTAAATATATGTATACAAATATAATATGTATTTATGTTATATGTAAATATCATTTTACATATAAAATTTGATGCACAAGATACTAATATATATGTTATTTATAAAGTAGAAAATTAAAATTAGTATCTATGAACCTACCATCCAACCCAAGGACTAGAAAGTTACCAACAAATTGTGTCTATGTGGTCCCCATCCTACCATCCCCCTGACTCCTCTCCCTAGAATGACTACCTCCCCAGTTTTTAAAATTATTCCATTGTGTTTTTTTTTTTATTCTCACCCAAAGACATTTTTTCATTGCTTTTAGAGAGAGGGGCAGGGGGAGAGAAACATCAATGTGACAGAGAAGCATCAATTGGTTGCCTCCCAGATGAGCCCACATTGGTGATTGTACATGAAAACTAGGCATGTGCCCTGATCAGGAATCGAACCCGCAACCTTTTGGTTATGGAGCAATGCTCCAATTGAGCCACACCAGCCAGGGAAAAATTACTCCATTGTTTTTATTTTATTTTTTAAAAAGTTTTATTGTATTTTTCCCTCCATTGTTTTTAAATATAGTTTTCTCACAAATGAATATAAGCTTAAACAATAAATATGTTGTTTAGTCTGGCTTATTTTCAATATAATACAAATTATATTATATTATATTGTATTACATTATATAATATATAATATTATAGTAGCCCTTGGTACATGTTTGTTTTCTCACGCAATATTACATTGCCAAGATTTATCCATATTGTGGAAGGTAACTGGAATTCATACACTTTCACTGGAATATAATGTGCCACTGTGTGAATATATCATAATTTATCTATTCAGTTGATAGATTTATGATTTTTTTGCTATTATAAACATTGTTGCTATGACTATTATTTTATTTGTCTCCTGTACATGTGTGAGTTTTTCTAGAGTATATATCTGGAAGTGAGACTTTTAGGTTGTGGAATATAAGAATAAACACCTTGCCCTGGCTGGTGTGGCTCAGTGGATTGAGCACCAGCCTGTGAATCTAAAGGTTGCCAGTTTGATCCCTAGTCAGGACATGTGACTGGGTCGCTGGCCCAGTCCCCATTTGGGGGCTTGAGAGAAACAACCAATCAATATTCCCTCCCTCTCTTTCTCCCTCCCTTCCCCCTTCTAAAAATAAATAAATAAAACCTTCTTAAAATTTAAGAAAAGAATAAGCATCTTTTTATAAAGTATATGATTGTCTAACTACTATGCTGTACACCTGAAATTAATACAAAATAATATTGAACGAAAAAAATTACCTTTGAGTCCTGGCTGGTGTGGTTCAGTGGGTTGAGTGCTGTCCTATGAAACAAAAGGTCCCTGGTTCAATTGCCAGTCAGGGCACCTGCCTGGGTTATGGGCTGGGTCCCTGATTGGGTGCGTGTGAGAGGCAATGGATTGATGTTTCTCTCACACATCTATGTTTCTCTCCCTCTCTTTCTCCCTCCCTTCCCCTCTCTTTAGAAATGAATAAATAAAATCTTGAAAAAAGAAAAAAATCATTTTTGAGAAAGAATACCAAATTGTTTTTTTCAACGTGTTTTTTTCAACACTCCTACCAGCAATATTTGAGTTCCCATTGATTTTCACTCTCCAACACTTGTATTTTTAGACTTCTTAATGTTTGCCAACCCCAAAGATGTATAATAGGATCTCATTTGGTTTTATTTGGCATATCTCTAATTACTAATGCAGTTGAGCATCTTTTCAAATGCTTATTAGGCTTTTGAATTTTCTCTTCTGGGAATGCCTGATTATTTGTGTTATTTGAGCTTTTCTTATTGATTTGTAGGAGTTCTTTATATATTCTGGATACCAGTCTTTTGTCAGTTCTATGGACTGCAAATATTTCCTTCATTGTGAAATATCTGTGACCTGTTCTTTGCCTTTTTTCATGATGTACAGATGTTCCTTGACTTACAATGGAGTTACATCCCAATAAACCCATTGTAAGTTGAAAATATCTGTTAAGTCGAAAATGCACTTAATACACCTACCCTACTGAACATCATTGCTTAGTCTAGCCTAGTTTTAAATGTGCTCAGAATACTTACATTAGCTTACAGTTGGACAAATATCTTGAGTTTCATCTCAAGAATAATTGCCTTTCTCTTTTCACCAGAAGCAAGAGACACAGATGGGCATTTTGTACATATGATGGAGCGTGAAAACACAGAACACAATATCCAAAAACACGGGCAACACAGTAAGTACACCGTAGAGTACTGGTTGTTTACCCTCGTGATCATCGACTGCCTGGGAGCTGAGGCCCACTGCTGCTGCCGCCCAGCATCATGAGAAAGTGTCATACTGCATATTGCTAGCCATGGAAGAGATCATAACTCAAAGTACAGTTTCTACTGAATGCATATCACTTTCACATTATCGTAAAGCTGAAAAATCAAAAGTTGAACCATTGTAAGTTGGGGACCATCTGTATTTTGATTATCAGAAGTTCTTAATTTTAACAATTTTATTTATTTATTTTTTAGAGAGAGGGAAAGGGAGGGAGAAAGAGAGGGAAACATCAACATAAGAGAGAAACATTGATCAGTTGCCTCTTGCAACACTGATTCTGTGACTGAGAATCGAGCCAGCGACCCTTCGCTGGTGATATGATGCCCAACCAGTGGAGCCACGCCAGTCAGGGCCAGAAGTTCTTAATTCTAATACAGGCATATTTACCAACCCTTCAGTTTATGATTGTGCTTTTTATTTCTTGTGTAAAAGAATCACTCTCTACCCTCCTAGTCAGAAAAATATTTTCTTACATATTCTTCAAAAGATTTAAAATTTTTGGTCTTTATACTTAAGTCCTAAGTCTATCTTGAACTGATTTTTGTGCATGGTATGTTATAAGGATCTATTTTTCATTTCAGTTTTTTTAAATTTTATTCTTTTTTTCATTTTAATAGGGAAAATCAGTTTTCCCAACCTCGTTTATTAAAGTCCTTCCTTTCTGCCTGATCTGCCTTGCTAATTGTTTTATATCAAAGTTCCTTATATACATGAATCTTTTTCTGTCAGCTTTTAAAAACCTGCACCAGTAACACATTTTCTTAAATCCTATAGATTTAAAATAAATCTAGTTATCTCCTGGAGCAAACACCACCTTGCCAGTATACTCTTCTTCAGGAGTATTTTGCCTCTTCTTGGCCATTGCTCTACTTGAGAATCAACTTGTCAAGTTCAATAGGATTTTGGTTGGAGTTGCATTGAATCCAAAGTCCAACTCAAGACAAATTGACATCTTTTTGATACTGAAACTTCCTATCATGGATTTGGGATATCTCTTCATTAATTTAGGTCTTTAATGTCTTTCAATGAAGTTTATAATTCTCTGCATACAGATAATACACATCTCCTGTTGTATTTCTTCCTAGGCACTTTATTGCTTTTCTGTTGGGGTAAAAGTTATTTTTTAAGATTACATTTCAAATTGTTTTTGCTAGTTTATAGAAGTGCAGTTGATTTGCAATACTGATTTTAGAGCCAACCATCTTGATGAGCTCTCTCTTCTGTATAATAGTTTATAGCAGGGGTGTCCAACCCGTGGGCCACAGGCCACATGCAGCCCAACACAAAGTCATAAATTAAAACATTATGAGATTTTTTTGTGATTACATGTTGCAATGTATTTAACGTGTGGCCCAAGACAACTCTTCTTCCAGTGTGGCTCAGAGACGCCAAAGGTTGGATACCCCTGCTCTATTAGACTTTTTGAATTACAGTCATATTATCTGCAAATGCTGGCAGTTTGCTTCTTCCTTCCCAATATAATGGCTTTAATTTATTCTTCTTGTGCTGGCTAGCACCTTTAGCACAATGTGAATACAAGCAGTGATAGCTGGCATCTTTCTTTTGGTTCTGGCTTTAAAGGAAACACTTCCATTGTTTTCCCAATAACAGTGGTATTTGTTGTAGTATTTTAAAATAACTTCTATCAAGTTAAGGAAGACCCCTTTTATTCCTAGTTTGCTAAGAGTTTTGATTGAAGTAGATGCTTTTTAAAATGCATTTTTACTGTGAAATACAACACATAAAGATACGTGCAAGAAGACATAAACTATGGAATACTGCTCGGACTGGTGTGGGTCAGTGGGTCTGGTATCATCTCATAAATTGAAAGGTCCCCAGTGGAAGGCATGTGAGAGGCAACCACACATTGATGTTTCTCTCCCTCTCTTTCTCTCTCCCTTCCCATCTCTCTAGAAATAAATAAATAAAATCTTTAAAAAAAAACTTCTAATCTGTGAACATGGTAATATCTCTCCTTTTATGTTAGGCCTCCAGTGTCTCACAGTAAATTATAATTGGTACATACAGATCTTACACATATTTTGTTAAATTTATACTTTAGTATTTGATATTTTTCATACTACTGCAAGTAGTAACTTAAATTTTTTTAATTTATTGATTTGAGAGACAGTGATTTGTTGTTTCATGTATTTATGCATTCATTGGTTGATTCTTGTACTCATTTGTTCCCTGACCAGGGAGTCAAAACTGCAACCTTGGCCCTGGCTGGAGTGGCCGAGTGGATTGAGCACTAGCCTGTGGGTTGAAAGGTCACCGGTTTGATTCTCAGTCAGGACACATGCCTGGGTTGCTGGCTGGTTTGGGGGCATGTGAGAGGTAATCCATGGATGTTTCTCTCCCTATCCCTTCTCTCTAAAAATAAGCAAATGAAATCTTTTTTTAAAAAGAAAGGAAGAAACTGCAACTTTGGCATATTGGGACAATGCTCTAACAAACTGAACCTATGTAATCTTAATTAGGGGCATATAGGTGCAATCCCAAGGCTGCAATAAGTAACTTTTAAAATTATTCATCATGTAATTATTTGTTGTTCATATATAATTGATTTTGTATGTTTTTTGTCAAGCATCCTTGTTAAAGTCACTCTAATTATTTGTAGATTCTTTTGTTTTTCTACATTTGCTATCACATTCTCACACTTCTTGTAGATGGTGACAGCTTCGTTTCCCTTTTTATGTAATTCTTCAACTCCCCCCCCCACCCACCCACCCCCACCCCCGCTAACTGCTGTGGTTTGTATCCCCATTACAAGACTGAATAGAATTGGTGATGCCAGGCATTCCGTTATCAGATTAACAAGTTCTCTTTTAGTTTTCTAAAAGATTTTTTAAATCACAAATGGATGTTGATTTCAGCATGTGCTTTTCCTATATTTATTGATTTGATTGTATGATTCACTCCTTTAATCTATTACTATGATGAATAAAGTGATGTATTTTCTAATATTAATCTCCCCTTAAATTCCTGGCATAAATTCAAGTAGGCCTTGGATTTTGATATTTTTTGCACATTGCTGGCTTCAGTTTGCTAATGTTTTATTGAAGATCTTTGTATCTTTGTTAATAAGTGAGGCTGGCCTGTAATTTTCCTTTTTAATATTGACCTTTTCTGGTTGGGTTATCAAAGTAATTCTGGCTCCATGGAATGAGTTGAGGGGTGTCCTTTCTTTTCCTATTTTCTGGAAAAGTTCACATAAGATTATAATTATCTGAAAGTTTGTTGCAATTTGCTTGTATGATGTCATTCTTAATACTTTCTCTTTCTTTCACACCTCACATCTAATCCATTTGCAAAATTCTGTCCACTCTAGCTTTTTTTTTTTTTTAAGATTTTATTTATTTATCTTCAGAGGGGAAGGGAAGGAGAGAGGGAGAGAAATATCAATGTATGGTTGCTTCCTGTGCATTCCCTGCTAGGAACTGGCCTGCAACCCAGGCATGTGCCCTGACTGGGAATCGAACCGTGATCTCTTGGTTCACAGGCCCGCGCTCAATCCACTAAGCCACACCAGCCAGGGCCACTCTAGCTTTTTTTAAAAAAGATTTCATTTATTTTTTAGAGAGAGAGGAAGGGAGGGAAAGAAACATTGATCAGTTGCCTCTCATGTGTCCCCTACTGGGGACCAGGCCAGCAAACATTCCCAGGCACGTGCCTTGACTGGGAATCGAACCAGCGACCTTTCAGTTCGCAGGCTGGAACTCCATCTACAGAGCCATACCAGCCAAGGTTGTTCACTTTAGCTCTAAATTAAATATAGAACAAAACTATTTCTCACCTCCACAATGATCACTTTTGTCTAAGTCACAACCATCTCTTGCCTGGATACAGTAGCCTCCTAATTGGACTTGTTGCTTGTGTCATGAATCCATCCTGACATTTTAAACACAACCACCTGCTATCTGCCTGAGACCAGAGGCTCCCTCTGCATTTAGAGTCTAGCGCTGGGCAACAATAAAGTTTTATTGAAACAAAACAGAAAAAAAAAGTGCCCGTCAGTCTTTCCTCAACAGCCAATCAGAGAGTAGAATGCTTAAGTCGCTCATAGGAGCTTCAGGGGTTGGAAGGCGGGAGCGGGGGGGCCGTCCCGCCCCAAAACCTTCTAGTAAGAGCGGAAGTACAGCCGGAAGCCAACCATAGAGTGTAGCGGCCAGAGAGACCCTGCGGGGAGGTGGCAGGAAAGACTAGAAACAGCTGCCGGAGGTGACGGAGCGGCGGCCCCGCCTGGGTCTCTGGAAGACGAAGCTTGCAGGTAGCGGCCCTCAGAGTCTAATCCAGGGTACGACGCAACAGTCTGCGGGAGCCCCCGGTCTCTGGGCGGCCTCTTTAAGGGAGGAGGCGGAGCCACGGGGAAGGATCGTGAGGGTGAGGTCACATGGTTGGGGGCACTTGCCGGGCACCAGTGGAGATTTGAAGAAGCGTTGTCGTTGGGGTAGACACCATGTGACACCCCTCCCCCTACTGCATCCTGTGTCTTGGGGTTCACTGGGGTGCACGTGGTGGGGTTTGGGATTAGGCCCAGGGACGCGGGGAACTGGGCGTGGCAACCAAAGTCTCAGCCAGGCATCTTTTGGATAACTAGATCCGAGTTTTAGACCGCTTCATCACTGATGCCCCATTGCAGAAGTCACTGTGCCTCTGCAGTCAGCTTTAGCCCTTGTGCTTCTAATCCTCCCAGTGTCCAGGGACCTCCAGCTTCACATCCTCTTTCCTTGCAGCTCCAGGCATCCTGAGCCCAGGTTCCCCCGGCTCAGTGCAGCCATGAGTGCCGAGGTGAAGGTGACAGGGCAGAACCAAGAGCAATTTCTGCTCCTGGCCAAGTCGGCCAAGGGGGCAGCGCTGGCCACACTCATCCACCAGGTGCTGGAGGCCCCTGGTGTCTACGTGTTTGGGGAACTGCTGGATATGCCTAATGTTAGAGAGGTGGGTTCCTGGCCTGGATAGCCCACAGGGAAGCTTGGGGCTAACATTTGAATTTGAGAATGGGTGGGCAGGGCTTATTTTGCAACCCATAACCATTCAGTTGAACAAGAATAGGATGATGATTAACTGGCACCTGGCAAGCGTAAGTATATAAGTAAACCTCTTAGTTTCCCTTAGAGGATGAATGATCTGTAAAACCCAGTATTTTTCATTTTTAAGTAAAAGAACAATGTGATTTAGGATAGGAGACCTGCTTCCAACCCATCTCCATCAGTGTAATAATAGTATCACCTTGATCAGGTCACTTTTATTTTAGGTTCTCAGTTTTCTTCTATGAAAATGGAGCTGATTTTGCTCCTCACCATTACTATAGAAATCAGGTGAGATTATGGGGATGTGTAAAGTCTGGTACAAATGGAAGGAATGAATGTGAAATTGGCATGCCCTGCTTTCCCCCCTTTGCACTATATGCTAATTGACTTCCGTTAAATCATTTAGAAGGTGCTAGGAACACAGCAGAGAAAACTGTTCCCACAAAAGTGGTAGAGTTAAGGGTTTACAGCCCAGAGTGGATAGGTTGCCGAGATGTATGACACCAGCCCACATCTTGAGAACTGCGATAGTGGTATGTGGGCAAGCTGTGAGTTAAGTTATTGAGGGCCAGTGATTGAGTCAGTGGATTTAGTCTTTTGGGATTACTCTGTGGTGTGGAGAAAACTGTGGCTGACTTCTTTCCCTGCTTTCCTCTGCAGTGGAACCAAAGAGAGTCAGTCAAGGTGAAGGAAAAGAAGTATTTATTGGGTGCCTATTTGGCACTCTGCTAGCTGTCTGGGAATGCCAGAAAAGGGACAGACAGCAGTGCTTACCCTTCTGAAGTTTACATTTCAGTTACAGAAATCAGCTGATGGCTGTACACGTACAGACGATTTATTTAGCAACTATTTATTGAGAGAGACACCTACATGCTTAGCTCTACTTGACTTAAGAAGGATACGAGAGACTGGGTCTGTAATCTTATTGAAAAGAGAGATAATTCTTAGGTAACAATCTTAAGCAGGGTTTGATTGAGGAAGTGCCAGAAAGAGTGATCAGTGATAGGAGAGGAGATCTGGGGTGGGGCAGGGGGGTTGGCCTGTGTGATGAAAGCCCCCTGGGTGAGGCAGGTGTGAAGCAGAGGCCACAAATTCCCAGGGCTGCCTAGGCCCTGTAGCTGTCGGAGATGAATGAGACTGAGGCAGGGGTCTGCTTAATTGGGGAATATAGCAGACTGCCTAAAGATAATCAAATCTACAAACATTAAACACACTCCAAATTTACAAATAAAAAACACGTTTGCAATGTCTGATGTGTGTGTGTGTTAGATACTGAACACTCCAAAGGTTTCAGCCCTGAATTTAGGGTAGGGATTGGAGGCTTATGGAGGAAGAGCGCATTGTGATGGGGGTAGGCCTGCAGGTGGAAATGAGGGCTTCCTGTGGGGAGAGCCATTAGAGAAGCAGAGTTCCTTCTAGTGAGCTGTGAGTGTTAATGGAGCAGAAAGATGGGGCCAGAATGTGAGCTTCCAAACAAGGTAAGGCTGGGAGGAGGGTGGATAGAGGTCCTTCCTGTCATCTCTTCCCTCATATTCTTGCAGCTGGCTGAGAGTGACTTCGCTTCCACATTCCGCCTGCTCACGGTGTTTGCTTATGGAACATATGCTGACTACTTAGGTAGGCAGAGGGGCTGGAGTTCTGGAGTAGTGAAGGTGGGAGAAGGGTGATTTCTGAGAGGGACTCAGAGGAAATTCCTGGGGTATCCTACTTAGATCCTTTAGGTATACAGGGTCAGAGTCAAGACCTGAATGGGCATGGAAAACTTAAAAAACAAAAAAATTGAAAGGAACAGAGGCTAGGCTTTCCCACAAAAGAGAAATCAGGATTTCCTACACTTTTGTCCTTTTTTCCAGCTGAAGCCCGGAATCTTCCCCCACTCACTGAGGCTCAGAAGAATAAGCTTCGGCACCTCTCTGTTGTTACCCTAGCTGCCAAAGTCAAAGTGAGTGACAGTCCTTTCAACCCTAAGCCAAAGAGCATCCTTTTGTTTGACCTTTCATAAGGGCCCATCTGAAGGGAATTTGTACTGAGACAGCCTTTGAAACACTGTTGCTTCTTCCTGCCTTCACCTTTGAAACACTGTTGCTTCTTCCTGCCTTTACCTTTGAAACACTGTTGTTTCTTCCCTCCTTCCTCCCAGCATCCCTCTGAGATCTGCATCTGAACTCTATTACCTGTAGCCTTTTAGTTTCTGTTTTGCTTTTATTTTTCAATCAACTTAAGTTCTAAATGAAACATGTTTTATGTTTGGGGTCAAAATAGCAAATAGGGTGGCATTCTCTGTGTTGTACAAGGTTCACCCTCCTCCTCACTGTGAAGGTCCCAATGCAAACAACCTCTGTGCTCCGAGCTGCAAACTAGGCTCTCTTCTGGTGAAGTGCTAGGCTTCTGTTTGCTGGAATAAGAACTATATAACCCAGAAGTATTTCTGCATTGGTCATTAGGTTTGTTTTTTGTTAAAACATCCCCCTCCAGTCATTTGCACTCTCCCACTGTTCCTAGACTTACCCATCATTCATTCTGAGTTTGTTTAAATCAGGCTGTGTATTCTGACAAACCTCTTTGGAAGGTAAACAGTAACTCCAGACCTGTCCCATACCACGTACTCCTATTGTGTCAGCCTGGTCTTAACCAAGGTCTGTGTGCTTCCCTGAGCTGTGGCCAGAGGCAGATGCCACTTTCTTCCTCTGTGATGTTGGAGCTAAGGGTGGTAGGAGAGCACAGGTCTTACATTTTGTTTAAGATTGTCCTTCTCATGCTGTTATTTTTTAGGCAGCAATACTTGTATTTATTTCACTTTAGAACCAACCTTTTAGAGGAAATAATTTAGGAATAGGAGTGGAGGGAAGGCAGATGAGCCTAGGCAGGGAGGAGGAGGGAAGAAGAACCTTGGAAGCCCTTCTCTATGGCAGAACCTCACAAATCCCAGCCCGGCCTCCCGGGCCCCAGTGTATCCCATATGCAGTGTTGCTGGAGGCCCTTGCCCTGCGAAATGTGCGGCAGCTGGAAGACCTTGTCATTGAGGCCGTGTATGCTGACGTGCTTCGTGGTTCCCTGGACCAGCGCAATCAGCGGTTGGAGGTTGACTACAGCATTGGGCGCGACATCCAGCGCCAGGACCTCAGTGCCATCGCCCGAACCCTACAGGAGTGGTGAGACCTGTGTCCTGGCACTGTCCCTTCTCTTCTCACCCTAAGAAAGGGAGAGATGCTTTGGAGGGGTGAGGGATGGGCTACAGAGGTGAAATCCAAGAGGATGAAGGGAATTGAGCTCGTTCTACCAAAGGCTTCTGAGGGAAGACAGGAGTGGAGGGGTTTGGGGGGCACGAGAGAGGAGGTGGTGTCTTTGGTATAGTAATTGGGGGAGGGAATGGCAAGGGTGCTCTTGAGAGGATCCCCACTGGGAAGTTGGTTACCTGTCTTAGGCTGGATTCAACCCCTTGGTCTGTAACCAGCACTGTCCACAGGCCCTGGGCCTCTCCACTTCTGCTTTTCTCTTTGTGTCCTTGTTTAACTTTAGTTAATTAATACATGTTGTTTTTTTCCCCCCTCTTTAGCAACCCCTATCCCATTTTAGCTTTAGTTCCTACTTCCATCTTGCACATTGCTCCTGTCACTGCCTTATATCTCTCCTATCTTATCAAGTGTCCTTCCAACTCCTGGGAATATTGTTGCAGGTGGTTTTGCAGACACCCTGGTGAAAGTTCCTAACTCAGACAAGGGTTTGCGTATCAGGACCTAGGGTTCTTTCTGGGTCTATTTTTAGTGAGTCTGATTACAGCTCTCTTCTGCTGACACTTCTCTCTCCCAATTTCCGCAGGTGTGTGGGCTGTGAGGTAGTGCTGTCAGGCATTGAGGAGCAGGTGAGCCGTGCCAACCAGCACAAGGAACAGCAGCTGGGCCTGAAGCAGCAGATTGAGAGTGAGGTGAGCTGTCAGGGGAGCAAGACAGACCCAAGTTCCCCCAGCCTGGGCCAGTTTTCTGGTGCAGAGGGGTTAGGACAGCAGCTGTGGCAGGCAGACAAGGTGGACAGGAACCTTCTTCATTATTTTGCACTCCTTTCATCTTGATAGGTTGCCAACCTTAAAAAAACCATTAAAGTTACCACAGCAGCAGCAGCTGCAGCCACAACTCAGGACCCTGAGCAACACCTGACTGAACTGCGGGAACCAGCTGCTGGCACCAACCAGCGCCAGCCCAGCAAGAAAGCCTCAAAGGGCAAGGGGTGAGCCGATGTGGCAGGAATCGCTTGCTTCTGGGGTGCCTGCTTTTCCTTGGGAGACCTGGCTTCCCTCACTCCCTGTAGTCATTTGCAGGGGGGCAGGGAATGGGGGGAGCCTTCAGGGGTTAGGGGATTCCTTGCAGCTTCTCTCTCTCTCTCCCCCTTGCCAGGCTCCGAGGGAGCGCCAAGATTTGGTCCAAGTCGAACTAAAGGGACTGTCATTTTTTCCCCTGGAGATAGGGGGTCCTAGCTGCCTGCCTGACCCTTAGGAGTCCTCAAAGAGCCTTCCTGTGCCCCTGGCCAGCTGATAAACTTAGGTTCATGACCTTTCACCTCTCTTCTCTCCCCTACCCCCAAGCATAGGTCACACACACCTTTAGGGGGGAGGCAAGTATAAGTCATGTTTTTGTTTGTACTTTTTGTTTTCTGTGACTTTCTTATGTGTCCCATTGTCCCCCTCACCCTTCCTACTGTGCTCTCCCTCCTGTATTTTTAAGAGCCAGCATCTGTCCTTGTTTCTTCTGTGTCATTGAGTAGGTGGGGCTGCTGTGTCTCCAGTATAGCCCCTGTGGTCCTTATCTTACCACCCCACCCCTGCATGACGAATCCCCAATTCCTGCTCCCTACCCCCAGCCCCTTTGGGCAGTATCCGCAGAGCCATAGGGCTTCCGCCTTTGTTCCCACCCTGAGAGTCCTTGGAGCCAGTCTGCCATTCTAGGAGTCACTGGACACTTTCATCCTAGAATTCGGTCGCACTACAGTCCTGTCCTTCCCTCTCACCTCCCCTTGGGTCCTGGGATTGCTGCTGCCTCAGTGACCCCAGAGCCTAAGAAGGGCAGCTGTTTCTTGAGATGTCAAGAGATGGTTCTTTCTTGGCTCTGGCTATCTTGGAAAGCCTGATGGCAATCCTGGAAGGATTTATACTTCCTTTTGTGAGTTTTGTGGGGAAGGGAAGGGGATATAGATTGTATTAAAAAAAAAAAAAAGCCTATACGCATATATCTATATATAACATAATACAGAAATAAATCTATGAGAAATCTATATACAAACATGCCCTGAACTGGGTATCTTCTGTCTTTTTCTTTAGATTTTTTTTATCCTCACCTGAGGATATTTTTATTGATGTGAGAGAGAGAGATTAAAACATCAGTATGAGAGAGAAACATTGATCAGTTGCCTCCCGTATGTGCCCCGACGGGATCGAACACACTCGGCCTTTTGGTATATGGGATGACACGCCAAATAACTGAGCCACCTGGCCAGGGCTCGTTTGTCCTTGATATTTGTGGATGGGAAGAAGGTTCATTCCAGTCCACTCTAAAGTGAAGTGCTGGAAAATGAAGAGAACCAGATACTAGCTGCTGAGTCTTGGGCTACATGACTTTGAAAACAGATTGCTCAGTATCTCAGCATTTATTCAGAAGCAGCAGGTACTTTGTGAGCACCAACGTGTGACAGGCACCGGAGATGCAAAATGAGGATCACTGCCCCTGCTCCCCAGCAGCCGTGTTCAGCCTGCTTCCTTCCACCTTACAGAATTATAAGGGGAAGAACTGAGAGGAAACTTCCGTTTTTGCGTCAGAACCACACAGAACTCTCATATCACAGTAAGAAGCAGCAGTTAGGCTCTTGCCCTCCATCCGAGGCAGAGCTTCCCTAGCACTGTGCTGAGAGGGTTGGCCTTGGCCCAGTGAACTGCTGTGTGCTCCTAGAACTGGGACGTAGTGTAAGGGATGGTTGGCACCCCCCCCCCCACACACACACACATTTGCTTGTGAGGCAGTTGCCGCCTGAGGGTTCCAGTGTTGACTCAGCTGCTCTCCAGAACTTGTGCTATTCTCTCCTGGAGGAGGTTTTGGACAGACCACTCTACTGGTCCTCAGGTGTCAGTCATAGAACTAGAGAGTGGGGATGGGATCCTGACTCTGATTAAAGTGTCTGGGTAAGCTTATTGTCTTGAGGCAGTGGAGACAATGGAAGCAGTCCGATGAGGCCTGTTTCAGGAGCTGCCACTCCTGGCTTCTTATTTTAGCTTTTCCCTACACAAGCAAGTTGAGCTTGTATCTTGATTCTCAGTCCCTACCTCTGAAACCCTTTCTTCCTCCAACACTCTCTGATGCAGCACTCCCCAGACTCTTTGGCACCAGGGAGTAGTTTTGTGGAAGACAACTTTTCCACAGATGGGGGCGGTGCTGGGGGCGGTGCTGCAGCTTGGGCAGCAGGTGGAGCTCAGGCAGTAATTAGAGCAGTGTCCACGGATGGGGGCTCATTCCTTGTGTTTTAAACCTATCTCCCCTTCCTTGCCCATGCCAGTTTTTCTCTTGAACTTAGTATCTTGTTTTCCTGCAAGCTGGTTCCAGCTAATGGCTCCATAACTTCCTGACGTCTCTAGTTCCATCCTTCACGGGATGGCTTTAAAGTCTAGTGCGGGCTGGGCTGGTGCTGCTTGGCCTAATGCCCAAAGATGGAGGAGGACCACTGACAGCCCCAAGGACATGCAAATGTAATTTCTTTTTGACTTGCAGAGATGCGCTCTTGACCCAGACATGGAGAAGAGGGAGCTGAGTATTTGTAGGCTCAGTTTTTGAACATGAAATTTGGTTCAGGATTTAGGGATTCCATGTATAACTAAGCCCAGGGTACCAGGAAAATCTTCCCAACCAAGAATCTTACCACTGCTTGAAGCACACTCTCACAGGCTGACCCCTACCATACAGCAAACTTAGATGGCTGGTGAGCTGGACCACTACAGTAAGAGGAAGAGGAAGATAACTTGCTTTCATGAGGATTCAGAGTTCGTGTACGTGAAACAGATGCCACTAAAAAGATAAGCTAAAGTCTCTGAAGCTAAAAATCTGCCTTTGGACTGGTGCATATCTTTATGCACAGGAACAGGGACAATGTCTGTAGTCAGTATTTCATGAAATCCTGCTAGAGAGAAAATCCTCCACTTAGGCAAGTATAGGCAGTGTATTAGTTATTGCTGTGTACAAATTATCCTAAAACTTAGTGGTTTAAAACAATATGCATTTATTAATTCAGTTTCTGTGTTTTGGGACTGGGCACAGTTGAGTTTTCTTTAGGGTCTCTCCCAAGGCTACAATCAGTGTTAGGGCCATATTATTTCAAGGTTCCAATGGAAAAGTCTAGTTTCCAAGCACATTAAATGATTGTCATCAGAATTCACTACCTTGTGGACTGAGGACCTCATTTCTAGCTTATTTAGTTACAGGCTGACCAGGAGGCCCTCTCCTTCAGAGCAAGAGACCACATCAGCAAGGTGAACTAACAATCTCAATCTTTTGTAACCTAACCACAGAAGAGACATCCTATCACTTCTTAGTCACTAGGTCCAGCCTAGCAACCATCAAAAGGCAAGGATCATTGGAAGCCATATCAGAAGTTTCCTACCACAGGTGGCGGGCCACCAGCATTAGATCATAAGGGAGCTTTTGAAAATGCGTATTCCTGAGTCTCACTCTCACCCCGGTTCCTTCTGAATTAGAGTCTCCAGGATGTGGAGTGGAAATGTGCCTTCGTTGCTCTCATCGGCTCAGCTCTGAGTGGTGCAGTCCCATTTATAAAGCAGACTTGCCTAGATTAGTGCTGAAAAGTCTACTGCAGGGCCTTGGAAGACAGGTAAGGAGGCCCAGGACCACTGTCTGGCAGAGAAGGGTGAGCAAAGGCAGAACTTTGAGTACAGGGTGAGAGAGAGGACTTGCCCTGCCCTTTGAGGTTCTTCTGTATGTGGTTATATAACTAAGTGTGATAAGTGCTACGAAGGAGAGGGTGACACAAAAGCATGAAACAGGCATCTATACATCTTGCCTGGGATCAGGAAAGCCTCCAAGGAGTCACCTTTAAACTGAAACTGGAAGCACAAATGCAGTTACCTGATAAAAGGGGAAGAGGATGAGTATTTGGGGTGGGAGGAATAGTGGGGATGAAGGCTGGAGGCAGAGTGTTTTCATCCTGTGACCTACTGCCTCTCCCCTGATAGGAAACGTATAATTTGGAAGACGGGGCAGGGAATACAATACAATACGTTAACTCATTTGTCCATTTAATCGGTTGATAAATATGTCTTGACTGAAAATCTGAGCTAATACAAACCATGTTATACTTCTGGGCACGCGGTTGTAGATGATTTTTGTGTTTTTGCTTATCTCTTATTTTCTAATCTGTGGTAATTGCTATTAATAAAAGCTGTCACCTATAAGTGCTTACTATATAGTCTAGCACTATTCTAAGTGCCATATGTATATAAAGTCATTTAATTTACACAGCCTTTTGAAATTGACACAATTATCCTCTGCTAAAAAAGACAAAAGAGGTACGAAGTTTATGTACAATAATTTGCTCAGGATCACGTAAGTTATAAATGGAGAACTTCCCACCCTGTCTCCCCCGTGCTCCTGGACAGAACACATGGAGCAACTGAGATCTCAGGGAAGTAAATGATAGGGAGAAAGAAACCAGAACTTAAAGTTCCATGAAACCAGTAGTGAGTTCACCGTTTTTCCTCCTCCGGTATCACCCAGAATGGACTCAAGGCAGCCAAAACCTAAAGATGGACATCAGCTGTGAACTCAGAGAGCTCCTCTTAGAACCCTCTATTGCTGGTCTGAGGAGCAGGAAGGGACTCCTAAGGGTCAGACTGGGGAAACCCCATTTTCTTTTCTCCTTTTCTCCCACCTCCAGCCCCAGGCGTACCATCGTGGTGGCAGTTACAGCAATGACAGCAAGAGTGGCTTGGCAGGCACTTAAAACTGACCAGACAAGTAGTGGCCCCACGAGTGTGAGGCAAATCCCCTGTTTTTTTTCTTTGTTCTCTTGAGGCTTGGCCCAAACACAGTGGGAAATGCCCAGCAGATTAGAGAAACTAAAGCCCCAACTTTTTGGTCGGAGGCCTCAGAAGGGAAGCTCCAGAGAACCAGAAAGCGTCAGGAAGATCACAGGAGGAAAATCAAAAGGACAGTCCCGGAGAATTGTGTCAACTCCTGGGCTCACCTCTGAGTCGCACAAGCATGGATCTGACCCTAAACAGTTTAACCAAAGCTTTGTGAACTGAGCGACAGGCTGCCTGGCCACTGACTGGCACACGTGCAGGACGGATCCACACACCTTCACAAACTGAAAATCACACTGAGTGGAACCCCAGTGAAGAGAAGGCAGGTTGCTGCCTGAACCGAACTGGTTAACTGCTTGTTAAAACAGGTAACATTCTTGCCCTAACTGGCATGCTCAGTGGGTTGGACATTGTCCCACAAAGTAACAGGTTGCTGGTTTGATTCCTGGTCAGTACACATGTCTGGGTTGCGGGCCAGGTCCCCAGTTGGGGGCATGTGAGAGGCAACCGATTGGTGTTCCTCTTGCACACTAATGTTTCTTTCACACATCAACGTTTTTTCTCCCTCTCTCCCTCCCTTCCCCTCTCTCTGAAAATAAATAAAATCTTTTTTAAGAATTATCTTAGGATTTTAACAAGATGCAGAGTCTCAAAACAATATTGAAAATATTCAGAGTAGCCTGGCGAGGTTTCTCAATTGGTTAGAGTGTTGTCCTGTTACACCAAGACTGAGGGTTTGATCTCCAATCAGGGCACATACAAGAATCAACCAATAAATGCACAAATAAGTGGAACAACAAATTGATGTTTCTCTCTCTCTCTTCCCTCTTATCCCTCCTTCTCTTGAAAATAAAGTTTTTAGGTTTATTTTTTTATTCATTAATTTTAGAGAGGGGGAGGAAGGGAGAGATAAAGAGAAACACTGATTTGTTGCTGTACTTATATTGAAGCATTCATTGGTTGATTCTTCTTTGTGCCCTGACCAGGAATCAAACCTGCAACCTTGGCGTATTGGGACAGTGCTCTAACCAACTGGACTACATAGCCAAAGCCTTCTAAAATCAATTTTAAAAACATATGGGATATAATCTAAAATTACTCAGCATACAAAGAAATCTCCAAGGAAAAAAACAACCAATCCTAAGATGACAGAAGTGTTGGAATTTAAAGAAAAGTCTTCACAGCAGTATAAACATGCTGGAAGAAACAAATGGAAAGATAGAAAGTTTCAGCAAAGAAATGGAAGATGTTACCCTGACTGGGTAGCTCAGTTGGCTAGAGTATCACCCTGATAAGCCAAGGTTGCGAGTTTGATCCCCAGTCAGGGCACATATGAGAATCAACCAATGAATGCATAAATGGGTGGAACAATGAATTGATGTTTCCTTCCCTTCCTCTAAAATCAATAAAGACAATTTTTTTAAAAAAAGAAATCGAAGACATAAAGAAGAACCAGTGGAAATTTTAGAACTGAAAAACAGGCCCTGACTGGTGTGGCTCAGTGAATTGAGCACCAGCCTGAGAACCAAAGGGTTGTCAGTTCAATTCCCAGTCAGGGCACATGCCAGGGTTGTGGGCCAAGTCAGGTCCCCAGTGGGGGGTTCGCGAGAGGCAACCACACATGGATGTTTCTCTCCCTCTCCTCCCTTCCCCTCTGCCTAAATTAAATAAATAAAATCTTTTTTTAAAAAAAAACTGAAAAATAGGAATAACCAAAGTAAAATATTCACTGGAGAGGTTTATTAGCAGAAAGGAGATGATAGAAAAGAGTGAATTTGAAGATTGATCAATATAAATTATGCCATCAACCAACAGAATCTAATTGGAATTTATAGAACACTCCCACAACACAGAATAATACACTTTTTATTTTCAAGTGCACATGGAACATTTATCAATACAGACTATGTCCTGGGTCATAGACTTCAACAAAGGTAAAAGAATTGAAGTTATAAAAATCATGTTTTCTGACCATAAGGGAATTATAACTAGAAATCAATAACAGAAAGCTAACAATGAAATTTTCAGACACTTGGAAACTAAACAACACTTCTAAATAACTCATGGATCAAAGAAAATGGGAAAATAATGTGAACTTACCAAAAAGAAAAATATATCAAAACATATCAGATGCAGCTAAAGCAGCAACAGAGGAAAAATTATAGCGTCAAATGCTTATATTAGAGAAGAGCTAAAGTCAACAATCTATGCTTGTACCTTGAGAAGGTACATAAAGAAGAGCAAAATAAACACAAAACAAGCAAAAGAAAAACATAATAGCAAAAATTAATGAAGTTGAAAACAAAAATAGAAAGTCAATGAAACCAAAAGTTGATCCTTTGAAATGATCAATATAAATAACCCTCTAGTCATGCTGATAGAAGAGAGAAGACAAAAATTACCAATATTAGGAATAAAAGAGAAGATACCACTATACACTCCACAGATATTATAAAGTTAGTAAGGGAATATGAGCACACATAAATTCAATGAATTAGATGAGATGGACCAACTCCTTGAAAGCTGCAAGCTACCAAACTCACCCAAGAAGAGAGAGAGATGTAAATATAAAATGTACAACTATAGAACTTTTAGAAGATAACATAGGAGAAAATCTTAGTTTCCCAGAATTTGCAAAGCATTCTTAGGAATGACACCAAAAATATGATTTATAAAAGAAACAAGTGGTAAGTCAGACCTCATCAAAATTCAGTACTTTTGCTTTGAAAAAACATCAAGAGGAGAAAGAGACAAGCTACAGAATGGGAAAACATATCTGCAATTCCCCATGTGACAAAGAACCAACCAGAATATATAAAGAACCCTCAAAACTCAACAGTAAGAAAATAACCCAATTTTGAAAAATGGTTGAAAGAGTTAAACACTTAATCAACGAGGCTGTAATGATGGCAAATAAGCACATGAAAAGATGCTCAACATCATTAGTCATGAGGGAAACACAAATTAAAATCATGAGGAGCTATCTATTAAAATAAATAAAATACCTACACACCCAACAGAATGGGTGAAATAAAATAAAAACTGACAATACCATCTGTTCGTAAGGATGCAAAGCAAGTGGAACTCTCTTGCATTGCTGGTGGGAATGCAAAATGGTGCAGCCACTCTGGAAAATAGTTTTTCGCTTTCTTATAAAATATACACTTACCATATGACTTAGCAATCCCACTCCATTTCATTCTAAAGAAAAAACCTATTTACACAAAAACGTGTACAGGAATGTTTATTGCAGCCGTGCTCATAATTGCCCAAAACTGGAGAATAGTCCTTGACAGGTGAATGGATAAATAGACAAACAGTAGAATACTACTCAGCACTAAAAAGGCTTGAACTGGTGCCCTGGCTGGAGTGGCTCAGGTGGGCATTGTCACACCAAAAGGTCACTGGTTCGATTCCAGTCGGGGCACATGCCTGTCTTGAGGGTTCAGTCCCCAGTCAGGGCACGTGTAGGAGGCAATGGATCGATGTTTCTCTTCCTCTCTCTCCCTCCCCCTCTCTCTAGAATCAATTAAAGAAAAAATATTTTAAAGAGAATTGAACTATTAATACATGCCACAACATAAGTGAATCTCAAAGGCTAAATAAAGCTGAGTGAAAAAGCCACTCTCAAAAGGTTATATACTCTACGATTTCATTATATGGCATTATGGAAAGGCAATACTATAGCAATGGAGAACAAATCAGTGGTTGCCAAGGGCTAGGATTGAAGGAAGGGTGTGGCAACTACAAAGCAGAAACAGGAAAAGGTCTGGGGTGGAGCTGCTTTGATCCTCATAGTGTGTTTACACAAGCCTATATATATCAAACTTCATAGAAGCTGCACACCTAACAATTTTATTGCATATTAAAACAAATAAGCTCTGGCTGGTGTGGCTCAGTGGATTGAGCGCCGGCCTGTGAACCAAAGGGTCGCAGGTTTGATTCCCAGTCAGGGCATGTGCCTGGGTTGTGGGCCAGGTCCCCAGTAGGGGGCATGCAAGAGGCAACCACACATCGATGCTTTCTCCCTTCCCTTCTCTCTAAAAGTAAAGTAAATAAAACCTTAAAAAAATAAAATAAGATTTTTCAAAAAACAGACACCCTGGGCTACTGGCAGTCTGTCCGTTTAAACACTGTGCTCTTACTTGGGTATATTTTAATATAAATTTAAAACATTTTAAATCACTGAGGAACTTTTTATTTAAAGGACCCCCATCAGGATCATTTGTGTTAATCTGGGTTTTGAGTTGAGGCTCTTGCAGTGCTAGCAGGTAGCTGTATGATGTTCAACAAATCACCTCGTTTCTCCTGCAGTAATATAGGAGCCGGGGTTTGGATGACATCTGTAATTGTCGCTAAGCTGTCTGGAATCCTCTCCAGCCTCAAGATTCTGCTTTAGTATGTCTAGGGTGGTGATTCCCATCTGCTGTCACATTTGGGAACATCCAGAGGTGATCTCTAAAGTTCCTTTCAACTCTAAAATTATATTATATACTTGGTTTGCTTAAATCAAGGGCTATCTTATCTGTATTGGGAATCTGTTTCTGTCCTTCCCTGCCACACTGGGAATCTCCCCCCACCCTCCAACTGCTGCCAAATCCAGGATATCTTTAAGTTCACCAGTAGTTTTCTAAGAACCTGGCTTTGTTTACTTTCATCAAGCCATTTCCCACTTCAGTGTCACCTGACCTTTCCCAAGGTATTTCTGCTCCCTCTCCTAGAGATCCAGTTCCACCCCTCCAGCCCTCCCCATGCCCCTTTCTCCCCCACCCTCCAGCATCATGTGTCCACGTGTCCTAGCCTCAGAACCCTGACATTTGGCTGACCTCCTTGGCTGGAGAACACTAACATCATGGGGATCCTTGTCTAGAACCTGCAGGTTCTCCAATGGGAGGCAAACAAAGCAGATGAAGAACTTGAAAGGAATGCTGGGGCAGCACCCTCTTCCTATCCCGAAGATAAGATCTTCCAGGAAGAAGAAAAGAATCATAAAGGGCACAGAAAAGGCAAGGAATTCTGAATGCTCACTCAGTTCATCTCATCTCAGAGACAGTCCAGAGGGGGGGAAGGGCCTGAGTGAGGTTGGGGGAGAGCACTACCTACTTCTCTTTGTCCCCTGAGATACCATTTAAGGTCAGACACTGAGGCTGGGAAGGCTCAAAGCTGTGAGCACGCTCCGCAGTGGGCTTCAGGCTCACCCTCCCTAGCAGCTCTGCCAACTTTCTGCATCCCAGCCCCTTTAGGTGTTCTTCCCTCCAGTCTGTCAGCTCCGGGCCCACCCCACCCCCCAGTTTCTCCAAGTGGGTGGAGGCTAGTTGGGAGGCTCCTTGGGGAAACAGGTATAGTCCTTTTTCCCAGTGTCCCCAGTCTCCTTGGTTATTTCTCTTACCTGTCAGCACCTCCTATGCCTAACTGTCCCTGTCTTCATCTCTCCTGTAGTGTAGCCTCACCTGACTCCCACCTTCCCTCTCTGAAGACACCAGTGATGTGTAAGGAATGGAGAGGGAAAGTTTTTTTCTTTATCCCTAGCCCAACTGGAATGGCCTGAGAAGGAATCCTTGACTCTTGGTATTCCTTCAGCCCCATTCCCAGGACTGGATGCATAGGGCACGATAGGTATGCAGAGTTAAATGGACTGGAATATGTGGGCTAGGAGACCAGACTACTGGGTTCTCACAGTCTGAGTGGATCAGCCCTTGGTTCTCTGGGTAACCTGTTTCTATAACTTGGGCATTGGGTAGAGGAAGAGGGCATTCGGTAAAAGGTGTTATTAGCACCTGATGCCCTTTGTTACTGCAGGAGGGGAAAATATCCCAAACTGCAAGTAGGGCTGGGTCAGAAAGGCCCAAAACATTTGTCTCTACCTGTGAAGGCTGAGTCTGTGAAGTTGGTCTGTGAAGGTGAGGAACGAAAGGGTGAAAGATGATAGTTGGTAGTTAGGAGAATGGGAGGCTGGAGGCTGATTCAAGGCTAGTAAGATGTTTTCCAGGTTGTGCCTGAAAGTATCAGAGGAGTCCTGCGGATGGAACCACAGATGAGGACCACAGGGAGCACTGAAGGAGCAAGACTGGGACCGAGTAACTGGGGAGAAAACAGTCATTTACATGCCATGCACTGTGTCAAATGCCTTCTCTGTACAAACTCACTTAATTCTCATAATTCTGAGCTATGAATCCATATTACCACTGCCACCAGTGCCTAGAAAGTCCCATTCCACAAAGCAGGACCCTGACGTTGAGAGATTAAGAATCTTCCCCAGAGTCATAGCTAAGTGGTGGAGGCAAGTCTTGCTCAGGCCAGTCTGTATTCATCATTTCCCTTTGTATAATTCGTAGTCTTCCACTAAGTATCAGCCTCTTCTGGCCTGTAATTTTCTGGGGTAAGGGGAGTAACCTAACTGAATCTGACCATGCCCTCTGGACACCTGTCGGACGGAGGGCTAAGGGAGTGGCCAAGGTGCATGACACTGGGCCCAGTTGGAGAGCTGACCGGAAATAAAATGTCAGCATTCCTCTGGAGAGGAATTTCCTGTCTCTGCTTCCTGACCCTCACCCCACAATGGCAGACAGGTCAGGAAGTGACAGGAGATTGGCTCCTGAGCATCTCACTGGGTGGCCACTGCTACAAACTTCCCACAACGTATCATGGCTGAGAACAACAGTGACAGGCCTAGGAGTAAGTGCCGAGTTGAAGGGTGGTCCTCACCCAAGAGCAGGGAGCAGGGCTGAAAATTAGTTCACGTGTCTGAAAGCCAGAACCCGGATGAGAGCTTGTGAAGCACTGGAGTGACTCACCGACATGGAAATAAGAGCAACCCTTGCCCTGCTGCAGCCCCCACTCAGAACTACACCCATGTGTGGGCACTGGAACCAAAATCCAGGTTGAGAGGCTGGGCACTAACCGTAGCCTAAGATTTTATAGCTGAAAGGGACCTGCATGGCTGAGGTCCAGGGAAGTGAATGACCTGTCCAAGACCACATGGCTAGGCTGGTGGCAGAGCAGAGCTGACAACCCAGTCCATGGGCTCCTTGTACAACTCCAGTGCTTTTTCATGTGCTGCCTCCTCAAGAGACTAACGAAGGCTACTTCCACGGCTAGAGGAAGTAAATGTCCATCTGGACACAGCACAGGTTACACTTGAAGCTGAGGGCTGTGGACACTTTTGAGTTCCATCATCCATAACTCAACACCCAAGTGGAGACAGATTAACTATACCTGTTTAACTTCTGGGAGTCTTGGATTATTTTAGCCACTGGGATGGTTCCCTTGACCCTGGTCACGCATCCTCACCAGCCCTACCTAATGAGATTTAACACCTGCCTAGGATGACAAAGTCAGTGCTTGGTTGATGAGCTCAACTTCCCCTCTGCTCACTGAGCAACTGGACAAATCCTCATGAATCTATTTATCCCTCAAAACCTCCCTTTGCTGACAGGACCCAGAACCTTGAGTTCTAGGTGGTAGTTGTTTGATTTTATGCTTTTATCAGCAGAAAACAACTCAAGTTTTGGGGGGGGGGTTGTTGCTGTTATTTTTGGTAGAGGAAACCATCAACAGACTCACCAGGCAAGCATTTGTCATCATTAATAAGTTCCTAAGAATGACCCATTTGGCTGAGCCTGGTCAAGCAAGAGTAACCGTCTTGAGAAATTTGAGCACTTCATGCCCTTTCTGTACTACTCAGGTTCCAGGTTAGTTTTCCCCTCTGGTCTCCTTCCCTGGGCTCAAATTCTCAACAACTGGCGGTGGAGGGTTTGAAGAATGTTTGGTGGAGCATTGCTGACCCAAGTTCCTCCCCCTTGAAGGCCTGCACAAGGTTCTTTGGGCTCCTTCCTGCTCCGCACCACAAGTGTTCCTTCCCACAGTCCACAGGAGAGGCTATGCCCGAGGGACCAGGGGCAGCAAATTCCTCAGGCACCTATGAGACAGATATGCCCTACATTCCTCCTGACAAATGAAGTGACAGCAAAAGCAAGGGAGAGAGTCATTAAGACAGCTGCTTACATTTCATCCTCCTAGACTAGCCCCACTGAGTTCCATTGCTGCTTCTCAGTGCTGACAGTCCCAGTGTCATTACCACTGAGGCACTGGGCTTGAACTTGAGTTAGGAAGGCCACACATAAAGACAGAGGGAAAGTAAGAACGTGACTAGGAGACAGGAGGGTTGAAACTGAACAGAGAAAAGATGAAAAGTAAAGCCAGAGTGCCACTTGGTGTCTTTCCCATTCTCCTTTATTCCATAAACACCTAGTTACAAGTTGCACAAATCAAAAAATAAAGGCAGAGAAGGATACAGGGTGATGTGTAGGGGGCGGGAAGGGAGAAAGGGTCTAGAGCCAGTCCTCTCCACACACAGCCCTGGATGAGGGCTATGGCCCTTGCAGAGCAGGGGATCTGAGGAGGTGGGCAAAGATCCAAGGTAGCTGAGGGATGGAGGAGGCCCTGAACCCAGAGCTCCCCCGGAAGCCTTCAACGTATGGCAGGGATAGAATGGAAAATGTGAGGAAGTTCAAGGACGGAGCAGCAAAATGAAAAATCAAGTTAGTGGATAGAGGAGAGGTGGAGTCATTGTGGTAAGGGGGTTAAAGAAGGAAAATGTAGGTAAAGGGGGCAGTGAAAGGCTCTCCCCTGGGACCCCCAGGGAGAGACAGGGGCCAGTTTGCCTGTTAATTTAATATTAAAGTGGGAGTGGGGGTTGGAGAGGAAAAGGTTCTATCGGGGGATGATTTCTGAGCCTCTCAGCCTGTACCTAGAGGGGAGAGAGATGAGCACAAGTTAAAGGAAGACAAATGATAAAAGCCAGGAGTTGGGGTTTATTCCCTATGCCAGTGAGAGCACTCTTCTCTCTTTCCCTACCAACTAAAGCTTCTAGCAAAGGCAGTATTTGCTAGGCACCTGGACCGTCTCTGCCTCATGGCAGAGTAAGGAGTACAGGCACACTCCCTAACCCTGTCCTGTGCTTGACATCTAACAATTCCTCTCCCTCAAATACTTACAAGAGAGGCTGAGGGCCCAGGGCCCTCACCAGTCATAGCGGCGGGACTGTCGGGAGGGGGAGTCCTCAGGTCCCTGTATGGCCAGACGGGGAGGCCCTTCAGCCCTTCGGCCCCCAGCCCCTGAAGCCTCATGTCGTCGAAATTCCAGAGGGCGCTGCTGCCGGAAGCGGGATGTCTCCCTCCGCCACTCATCATCAAATGCTGCGGCCTCACCTGAACAGGACACACAGAGCAGACATGACACCACCTACCGACAGCCTGGCTTCTGGAGGAAGACCTAAGAGTGAGCTACAGGCTTTTAAACCTGAAAAACTGCCATGGAGGCTGAAAGCAGGTGTGTCGGGATGTGCGGGGGAGGGCAACTTTATTTAGCAATTTTTGGTTCAGTGCGGTTCCTGGAAGCCACTAGCAGGCTCAAAGCATGACTACTGCAGAAGGAAATCAGGAATGAGATGATTATTTAGTTAGGGAGCAGAGTCCCAAGCACACAGTAAGTATTTAATAAATATTTGTTGGTTTTTAAAAAACAGGAAGGAAAAAAAAGGATCCAGGTGGAGAGAGTAGATTATTACCAGTATCTTACTTAGGTGACAAAGTTTACCCTTCCCTGGTGACCTGGCTCAGCCCCTACACCAACAAGGCTCCAAGTGAGGTAATAGTATAGGACTCACTATGCTTTGCCTTCCAAAATATCTATGGAGGTAGGGAGAAAAACTTGGTATCTCACAGGAACTTGGCTAGGGATTACTGGACAAGAAGCTGGGAGGTCGAAGAGCAAGCAGTAAGGCTCACTTTCATCCAGGTTGATGTAGTCCTGCCGCTCCTCTTGGTCCCCTGTGCGGTGGTTTCGGGAGCGCTGGAGGATGTGAGCCCGGTCTCGGATGTGATGCCCAATGGACATCTGCTCTAGTCCACTGTCCGAGTCCCGCACGGTCCTCCGAGTCTCCCGGATCTGGGATGAGGCAGAACACAGCACCCTCCACTGCCCATTCCAAAGCCCAGGCCACAGCAACCCAGAACAGACAAAGCCACCCATGACCCAATCTTGAAAATAGAAGGCAGGGTTTCTATGGTGCCCTTCAAACCCTACCTTCTCTGACAGAAGAGAAGCTCTCCAACTCACCCCGCCTGGTGCCGAGCGCATCTCCGACGTCTCCTGGTAGACCTTGGGGGCGCCATCACCCGTATTGGAGTAGGAGATGACGGTGGAGGATGAGAAGGTCTGGCAGTTGCCTCCAGCAGTCATGTGCTCCTGAGAAGGAAAGGGTGCAGTGGGCCTGAAGGGGAGGGGCTCTCCTCTGGAGATAGGACCCCACATTTCAGCGGCCTGTTCGTGTTCAGATCTTCCTCACAAAATGTGGAAACGGAAGAAATGTTAGGACTCATCATCACCCCCGAATTCCTCTGAGTCCAACAATGCACAAGAAGGGCCTTCAGAGATCAAGCCTTACTGCATACTTAATAAGAGTGCCGCTGCTGCTTCGCTCTCAGGCATGAGAACAGACACCGAACCAGTGCTCTCCAGGTTCAATTTCTTTACCCAGCCTGACCCCTTCTCTAGCACACTCTTCCCCACTCCTGCTTCTGAGGACTCAAGGTGGTGCCAGTGGTCACTGAGAACAGGGCCAGGAGCGGGGGTGGGGCAAGAGTCTCACCATGTTCCCGATCATGTCGTTCATCATCCCAAACATGTCCATGAAGCCACCCGACTGCAGCAGAGAGAAGGCAGAATCAGTGCTCAGAGATGACCCACTAGCTGTGTGGCTACACAGCCCCTTTCTCTTCTTCCTTCACACCCAACACCTGCTTTTTCTCATTGTTTGTGAACACGTTTCTCTTCGTGTTTCTCTTCCTGTGTACGGCCACTTGCCCTCCTCCTCAGTCTCCAAGGCTGCCCTGATCCATTTTCCTCCTCCTGACTGCCCTATTTCCTCCCACCTTCAGGAAGCATGCCAAAGTTAATGGATTTAACCTGTAAAGTGGTGGGCATGAACTTGTAAACAAATCTAAAAACCTGTGTAAGTGCCCTTTCAACTGCTTCTCTCTGCTTAAAAGAATAAACTTTGGTAGACAATTACACTTCTCCAATGTGCATGGCTCCTGAAAGGACAGGAATCAATATCAGCATCTTTATCTTATAGGACTCACAGCACACAGCAGGCCCAGCGCTATGGGAACACTATAAAAAGATTCTATAGTTGCCCACGAGGCTATCTTATTCTAGAGAGGCACATTTGGAAGTAATATCTAAGTGTACCTGAGATGGAAGGACACAAGAAGATAACTCACCATTCCCAACATCCCAAAGGGGGAGACAGCCCCGGTCTGCAGGAACACAGAAGGGACAGAAATTAGAGACCACATTCTATGTCATGGCAATCCCAAACCAAGTCTACGGCCTCAGCCCTTTTTCTATCCTCCTCATAAAACAGGATCCCTGAGCCCTTCTTCCAGACCCCTTCCCCTGACTCCTAGATGATCCTACTTGCTAAAGGCTATAGTGCAAAGAAAATCAAATGCTTTACTAACCACTCTCCAACCTTTCTTTGGGCCTCATGAACATGCAGCACCATTACCTGCATCCTGCGGCTGGCAGGCCTGGTCCCTGGCATGTTGCCATCTGTAATGCTGAGGAAGGGGCTATATCCAAAGCCACCCGACAACATTCGGCTCATATGCTGACGGTGAATAGCAAAGGGGTCCCTGTGGAGTGAGTAGAGAGTACACATGGCAGAAGGGCCAAGCAGTCAACACCCTCTGCTCCCAAAAGAAAACAGTCCTAGGGAAACAGTGGCACAGACGCCTACTTCCCTTCTAAGTCAGAGCTGGAGCTGAGTATCCAGCCAGTTCCCATCAGTACCCACAGAGGGAACCCAGATGTCTGTTGGAATTACTCAGAGACCTAAAGTGGAGTGGGACGCGTGCTCTAGGGCATGAGGGGGAGGGCATAGCATACTCACATCAGGAACATGGGATCCTCAGGCTCCGCGTCCCTCATGAAGCGGAACATCCTGATTCTAGCTCCAGGGGGCTCCACACTGTAAAGATCTGATACTTGGAGGCAGCCAAGCATTGCACACCGGCTCAATATCGGGACTCCTAGAGCACTGTCCCTTCTAAATACTGTAGCTGATCCCTCCCCCCAGCTCAAACGCCAGTGAGACCCTTCTCCAGGTGTTCAACACCACCCCCTAGGAAGACAACAGCTCTTCAAACCTCTCTCGCAAGGAGGGCCACGGAAAATTTTCCAAGCCTCTCAGTTTTCTGCTTCCCCCACTCATTGCCATCCTCTTCCCAAAGCTCTGGCCAGAAGCAACCCCCTCCCCCGACGCCACAGTTCCGGATGCGAATCCTAAATGCTGGCCCTACGCTGCCTAATGACCCAAGCCATCCCGCCCCCTCCTTACACCCAGACGCTGCCAGGCCTCCTCTAGCGGGCCTCGTTGTCCCCACCGCGACAGTCGGCGGCTCCCCTGGCCCCGGCCTCTCCGCCCTGCAAGTGGGAGAGGCGGGCCTGACTGCATCTCCTCCCTTCATCCCAGACTCGCAGCCCCTGCACCCCGCTCCAATGGAGCCTCACCGGTCCCCGATTCGGGCTCAGCGGCCCATCCGGCCGGTCTCGCCTCTCGGTGCGCTGCAGAATCGGGGATTGCGGCCCCGGACGCAGGATTGGTCCGGGCTTGGGCTCCTCGCTCTCCCGCGCCGGCACCTCCCACAGCTGCCACCTCCGTTCCCCCCTCGGCCCACGGAGCCCGACCCGAGGCCAGGCCCGGACGGAAATGACGTCACGATGGGGACGCCCACCCCGGGGCCGGCCGGGGAGCTCCGCCCGCTGGCGGGTGTGGAGAGGAGGCAGGGATCGGCTCTTGGGGTGCAGGACGCTGAGGGCAGGGTGCAGGGGTTCTTTGGGGATATGGGGTGGAGGGGCCTGATTGGTAACCTGGACTTGGGTTCTGCGGACCAGAAAAGGGTCCCTGTAAGGGTTTGGAGTGGGGGAAGCACAGGAGTTCACTCCTCGCGAGGGACGGGGCTGGGGCGGGGCAGCACGTTTACTCCGGAAGGAAGAGGACAGGGGTAGATTCCCATGGGGGAGGGGCAGGCTCCCAGGGGACGACTAGATGAGGCGGATCCCTGGGGAGCCTGGAGCAGATTTTCTACAGGAGAAGCAAGCGTTCAGCCCTAGAGGGATGAAAGGAGGCAATTAATTCCACAGGGGAAGCGCCAGGGGCCAGTCCTTTCAGAAGGAGGTGCGATCCAGGCAGGGGCGTGGTCCTCGAAGTGACGTACAAGAGGAGGTGACAGTTCTGCCCAGGTCTAGCTTTGGCTTAGAACGCGGGCGGGGCAAAGAGAATCCAGGTGGGAGAGGTTCGGCCGCCAGATGGCACTCTTCAGCCAGGCTGGAACTACATTCCCTAGGGAGCTGGAGTTGGTGAGGCTCCTAAACCCCTCACCCTGCTGTGCGGGTCAGACTGGGGAAAGGCTGTAGTTCTGAAATTATTTAAGTGCCAGTCTTCCCCTTCTTTCCTCAACTCCTGTGTCCTAAAGAGCTCCCAGTCTTGCACTGATCTTTCTTGCCTCTAGTCAGGTAGCTAAGTCAAGGGTCTAAACATAGGAGGCGAAGAAAAAGGTTGGATAGCTCTATTAACCAGAATCACCTAGGGGTGGAGCTAGAGACAGACTCTGGAGACCTGACTCCAGGCCAAAGACTGATACTTTGACATAGTAAATGTCTTGCATAAAATCTGGCCCAAGTTGAGAGAAAGGCCCTCCCCCTGGGTGTCAGGGGATTTGGACTGTCTAGGATGGACTTTAAACCAGATTTATCCAAGCTCTAGCTCTCCCTGGTTCTTTACTCTGGCTGCTAGCCATATGAGTGCTATGTGGAGCCTGCCAATGAGAAAGACTTGTTCCCGACACTTCCCTGGGGAAGGAGGAAGGGGTCCTTGGTGACTCAGAAAAAAGTACTGGGGTCAGGGCTTCTCAGGTTTCTTTGGACTTGATCATTATTAAAGAGGAAAAAACAATAGTAAAGACAGAAGGTACAGAGATAATTTAGAAAGGGGCAGACTGACAAAACCAAAGAATAAAAGAACATTTGTTTTCATTGATATTTCTGGGGAAGAGACTCAGTAAAATCTTTCACATTTATCTTTCAGATGCTCTATCTCTGGACATCCAACCATGCAAGTGCCCCTTTTCCTCTTCTCCCAAACAGAAACAGTTTGACATGTGATTGAGTTATCCCAGTGAGAGTTCTGTAGCCCTGACTTAACTAAGTGTGGTCCCTCATTTTCCAGCTTCTGTCTTCTCATTCTATCATGTCCAACCTTCAAGACTGGACAGGAGATACAACCTAGCTTTTAGCCTCCTTTTTTCCTTTTCCAGTACTTGGCATTCTACTCACTGCCTTTAGGTGCCTATAGTTCTTTCTCTTCTTTCTTCCAAAAATTAAGAATCTGTTATCATTTTTACCTTTGCATGATTTTAAACGTGCTCATTTCAATGTATTACAGCTCCTAGGAGTACAGCTGACCCTCGAACAAGCAAGGTTTGGGGGCACTGACCACCTGTGGCAGAAAATCCACATGTAACTTGTTGGCTCTGTGCATACTTGACTTCTCAACCTGGCCCAGATCCAAAATAGTATTTACAAGTTACAATTCAGCTTCTAACTATGAGACAAAGCTTCAGACCTGGGTTTTGTCGCAGGTTAAAAGAAATTCCTGAACAGATGGAGATGAAGGAGGACATGCAAAAGCTCATTTTCAGAGTTCCCAGAGAAATACCATTTAGGCAGCCATCTACTTCTAACATTGAAGGAATATACAAGTAACCTTTCTGTCTCCCACAATAAGAGTTTGTCTTCCTTGTCCATCAACCTCCCTTCCCTTCCCTCCCATGTTCTCTCTCTCCTTTTGTTCCTCCCTCTTTCCTTTCATCTCTGTCCAATAAACTCTGATGAACAGAAATTCCTCAGTCATTGGAGTGTCTTGTAGATGGTAAGATGTAGGAGGAAGAGTGGACCCTGCCAGGGGTGAGCCTTACTTAACACAAGGAGGATAAAGATTGTTGGGAAGGAAGAGACACAAAGTAGTTCCTATACTCCTCGATTTGATGGAGACAAAGTCAGCAAGTTCTTGAGGGAGTAGAGCTTGGCCAGAAAGGGGCCTTTTTTGATGCAAGGTCATACACCTGGAGCAAACCCAGGGCAGTTGGATGCTGGAACAGAGTGAAGATGGGGAATGATGTGGGAATTAGGGGAGACTGGATTGACTGCTTGAGCCTACATGAATGGGTGTACTGAGTGCATGTGTGTATGGATATGTGTATTTGCTTTGGTGGGGGGGAGGAGATAAACCCTGAAAATTGGCACTAAATTGTCCAGGTAGAGAGAGTTGTGCAGTAGACACTAGATCATTTTAGAGAGGGAAAGGGAGAGAGAGACATCCATGTGAGAGAGAAGCATCGATCTGTTGCCTTTTGTACACATCCTGATCAGAATCGAACCTGAAACCTAGGTATGTGCCCTGCCCAGGAATTTGAAGCCGCAGACTTTTGGTGTACAGGACAATGCTCCAAGCAACTGAGCCACTCAACCAGGCTATATAATTTTTTAAATTCTTATTAAGTTTATTGGTTAATTGACATTAAGTGACATTGGTTAATTGAATTATACAGGTTTCAAGAGTACAATTCTACATCATGAACTGTATATTGCATTGTTTGTTCACCACCCAGTTAAATCTCCTTTTGTCACCGTGTATTTGACTCCCTTTGCCTTTTGAAAGATGTATATTAAACAGGCAAAAGTGATTCAGAAGAGGGAGTGAATGACTTGAGGTGGAGGCGTGGAGGCAGGAGAGCATTCCAGGCAGACGTGATCAATGCAAAGGCACAGAGGGATGCCCTGTTGGGAAAGAACTAGGAGGAGATTAAAAAAAAAAAAAAAAAAAAGGCTGAAGCAAAACTTCTGAGGGAACAGGGGTGAGAGACAAGGTTATAGAAGTTAAAGAGACCAGACCTTGAAGGGCCCTGTTTGTTCCTGAACTTTATCTGGTAGGCCTGGGGAAGTTATCAAAGGGTTTTATAAAGAGAAATTAAAACAGTCTGTTTGTATTTTAAGTAGAAAGAGAGTATATGCATTTCAGGAAACAATTGTTGAGCATCTACAATATTTCAGGTAGGGAAGTAGGTGTTGAAAATATAAAAATTCTTAAAATTGCTTGAAAATTCTAATTAATTAAGCTTACAGTCAACGAGTGATGTTGACCCCTGAAGCAGGACTGAGCTTGGAGAGAAGAGAAGGCACTCAAGGAATCTTCACAAAGTGGAATGTGAAGAGCCTAGAGAGGGAAAGAAAAGGTGGAATCTCGGATGACCCTTTTGCATGAATGAATGAGTGGACAGTACCTGTATCTGACATAGAAAGTGAGGGAATCTCAGCTGAAACGTGGGGTTTGAGGAGCTGTGCAGGATCCAGGGAGAGATGAAGAGAAGGGAATTGGGTGGTGTCGTGACTGACATTCAGGAGAGAAACAAGTGCCAGAGATCCAGGTTTAAGTCATCATGCCCTGGCCGAGTGGCTCAGTTGGTTGGAGCATTATCCTGTACACCAAAAGGCTGCGGGTTCGCTTTCCCACCAGGGCACATACCTCGATTGCAGGTTTGGTCCCAAGTCAGGGCATGTTCGGGAGGCAGCCAATCCATGTTTCTCTCTCACATCAGTATTTCCTTCTCTCCTTTCCTCTCTCTCTCTCAAATCAATAAACATCCTCAGATGAGAATTGAAAAAATAAAGTCATCAGTGTTTGAGATGTGTTGGCAGTAGGTCTTAAAATCATGGAAGTGTGTGATGGAGTCACTTAGACTGAGAACAGGACCCCTGAGACTGGACTCACCTGGAAAGGTTCAGTCAACACTATCATTGCCTTCTCCTGGTTATCAAGTCCTCCTTCTGTCTTATGTTTTGGGCAAAATAAGTTTTAGCTGTCACTCCTGGTCTCATTTTCCCTATCCTTTTTCATTTCTACTTTTCTGTCTGGGTCAGCCACAGTCTGTTTAACCGATGACAATGTAGAAACCCTGAACAAACATGCACCTATGGTAAAGCTTATGACAAGTGGCCCAGATCATTTCAACGCAGCAGCCAGAGTTGCATCTGACTTTCTATGTACAGAACACTGGGAGTGGAGAAGGGAAAGGAGGTGCAAAAAGAAAAGTCAGCTTAGGGCCAAGGTCTAAAGTGGTGCTGTCCAATATGGTAGCCACTAGCCACATGTGGCTATTTAAATTTAATTAAAGTTAACATAAAAAATGCAGTTCATCACTTGCATTAGCCACATTTCAACTGTTCAATAACCACATGTGGCTAGTGGCCACTGTATTGAAAAGTGCAGATAGAGAACATTTCCATCATCACAGAAAATTTCACTAGAGCCAGATAGCATTTATAAATGTTATCTTTCTTCTGGACCCTTTGAAGACCTGTGAAGGCTTCCTGAAGAGTGCACATGGGGGAGAAATTGAAAGGAAAACAGGAGAAAGTTTGGCAATAGCAAACTATTCTAGACGTAAAAGTGAAGGAGGTTACCAAGAAGGCAACCAAACACAATCTAGAGGAGAGACACGATTGTAAAACCAATTCTTTATGCTGGGGAGAAAGTTCGTGGGGAAGTAGGAAAGCCACAGAAATTTTGGTGATACTGTAAAAGACAGTGACCACCAGGGCATCAGTAGTGAATGGGAAGAACCGAAGTCAGAGAGAGTCAAGTTGATATCCTGGTAGCATGTTTTATGTTTTCTCCACCTACTAAAAAAAAAAAAAGGTTGAGAGGGCGCTGAGATTGAGTCCAAAATGGTGTGTCAGGGCTAGGAAATCAATTTATTGAGCTCTTTGTCTTTGGTACATAGCGTTATGTACCTCTTTGACACTAGGTATTATGTACAAGAGGAGACAATCAGTAAGAGTGGAGGAACCAAAGAAGGCTGTTTGGAGTTGGGAAAAATGGGTAAGGATTTGTAAAAATCAGGAGACATCAGGAAGGCATTCCACGGAAATGGGACAGTGTGCTGCCTGGTCTGACTGGTGGAAAGAGAATACCTGGATACGCGTCAGTTTTCAAGTTGTACTTGGACTGAGCTCTCCCCATCAATTCCTTGAGGGCAATGACCATGTCTTCATTCAGCTTTGTGTCTCCATCACATAGCACAGTGCCTGACACCTAGTAGGAGCTCAATAAAAGTGTGAAGTGCAAAAGTTCCAGCTTGATATAGAGGGCAAGAAGAAAACTTGGGCCCTGGCTCGTGTGGCTCAGTGGGCTGAGCATCAGCCTATGAACCAAAAGGTCACTGGTTCGATTCCCATTCAGGGCACTGCCCAGGTTGTGGGCCAGGTCCCTTTCCCCTCTCTCTAAAAATAAAAATAAAATATTTAAAAAAGAAAGAAAGAAAACTTGGATTTTTTTTAGCTTAACTCTATTAAAATGTGAGCAGAATATATTGATGGACACACTTGACTGGTAGTGTTCATGATGAAAGTGCCTTAGTGTCTAGAAGGTGATTTCTTTTTTTTTTTTTTTTAAGATTATATTTATTTATTTTTAGAGAGGGGAAGGGAGGGACAAGGAGAGAGAGAGAAACATCAATGTGTGGTTGCCTCTCATGTGGTCCCCACTGGGGACCTGGCCTACAACCCAGGCATGTGCCCTGACTGGGAATCGAACCTGCGATGCTTTGGTTCGCAGCCCGCGCTCAATCCACTGAGCTACGCCAGTCAGGGCTAGAGGGTGATTTCTTAAGTAACACTTCTGGGGAAAACATACTCCAAACAAACAGGATTAAAGTTAAGCTGGTTTAGGTCTCTCTCTAAGAGTCCATCTAGTCTCAACTCTCCAATGATTTGAGTTTTTAGTTAAAAAAAAAAAGCAAAGGAAAAATGAAGACTAGAAAATGAGGTTATTAGGAGCGGGAATAAAAAGTGAAGAAAGGGGTGGTACAACTGTTTTCTGTCCTCCGATGCCTTGAATAACTACAACTTCCTTAGCACTTAACCTATCAAATAGGCAAACTTCAGGGAAAAAAGGGGGACAGGGTGGGAGATGAAGAGGAGAAGAGTTCACTTAATGAAATGGAAACGGTTAGAATCGAACACCTTACACACAGTTCTGAGGTAAATTTCTAGGATGTCAGGCCGGAAGTCACAGTACCCAGGGGGTTCATGCCTCCTCTCACCTGGCCTCCTTCCCACCTCCAGAAAAGGTTTAAACAGCACAGGTTTCTCCATTCAAGTAGTGAGAGAAATTCTCGATTGGACGGTGGAGTGATAGAACTCCAGGGACAGGCAAGCCTCCACCAGGCCTCAGAAACAGTTCCCTGGAAAGGATCAACCCCGGGCTGGCATCATTTACCACTGTCTGGCCCCAGAGGCGCAGAGTCTAATCCCGAGGAGTAGGGGGTTGGCTTTTAGAATCCCACCCACTCCATATTCACGGCTTCGGACTTCTAGCTTCCTTCTCATGTAGCCAAGACTTCAGGAGACTAGTCTGTTGTCCAACCAGACCGGGAAGGCTGAAGGGATGCTTTTCCCATGCAGGAAGGGATTTAGATCCAGGCCTCCGGCTTTCTAGGTCTTTTTCCTGTGGTCCCTGCGGACCATAGTGTCCAAACTCCTAGATTCTTGCGACACTCCCTTGGGCCTTGGGGCAGGACTCCCATTCTCTGCCTCTCCATCTCCCTGGAATTTTCCACTGCAGCTGCCTCCGCTCCCAGACACCCCTCCCTGGGCAAAATTCCCGGCTCCCTCCGCCTCCCCTTTCTTAATCACACCTCATTCCCACCCTCGGCCCTGAGGCCCAACCCACAGTCCCGCTCACACCCAACGCTAACCCCGGTGGTCCCAGTTAGAGAAATGGGAGGCCAGACCCTTTCAGAAGAGTGACAGAAACACAGGATCCCAGACTATGTCCACAGCGGGCAAAGGGCAATGGAGGGGCTGATCCCCTGTGGGGCTGGAGTGGGGGGAGTGGCCCTCCTCAAATCCCCATATAAGGCAGGGCAAGCAGTTAGGCTCCTGGATTGGCCGATTCAAATGAGCATTCCACCTGGCAACAGAGTTTCTATTGGCTCTCAGGAAAAATAGGAGGAAGGTGGATGGAGGTTGTTGGTGGCGGGGATTGGAGGGGGGAGGGGAGTGGAGGTGACCGGAGTGGGGGGCGGTTACCAGGGCAACAGGGTAAGAGCCCAGCAGGGTGTCCGAGACAGCAGGCGGGGCTGGGAGGTAGCGAGGGAGGGAAGGGGGTGGATAGGAAAGGAGGGTGGGAGGGAGAGGAAAGAGACTGACGGGGAGGGAGGGAGACAGGGGAGACAGGGGAGACTGGGGGGGGAGGGTAAAAGAAGGGGGGAGGAGAAAAATGAAACGAGAGTGTACAGAGATGGAGAGGGTCAGAGATCGCTAAAGACATCAGAGAGCGAGTCAGAGAAACAGATTGAGAGATGGAGATATCTCAAGAGAAAGACGGACAGAGTCCGGCAAGGAAAAACCTGGGTGGGGCTCCAAGATTTTTGAGGAGAGGGAAACTGAGAAACTGATAAGGGAGTCTCAGAAACAAATTGGGAGGTGTGTACACCAAGGGACCAAAAGATGGTGTATTTCAGCACTCAAATACTAAATGATTGATCCAGTGTGTCTTTTTTTTATTAAGAAAGTGATAAAAAGGCGAGTAATGATCATGATAACCAAATATGGGAGTGCACACACCAAAGGTACCTTTCTCCAAACCCTAGCTTTCCACCCCATCCACACTGTGACCTTTAATACACACTCCAGTACCTGTACCCTCCTGAAATCCCAAGCTTCTCAAAATGACCCAAAGATACTGAAACTGAGGACCAGGAACTGAGGGTGTGTGGAGTAGGGTGGGGCTGAAACTCCAGACCTGAACCCTTTGCAAATTAGGCAAACATAATTCTGAAAGGCTGGGGAAGATGGTAGCAGAGGAAAGAGAAAAGGAAAGGGAAAACTGTGGAAAATAAGGATATGAAGAGAAATTGAGGAAAATCAACTATGGCTATAGGGCCAGGTGGCAGACTCAGACGAGACAAGAACCGTGTTGTCTGGGAGAAAGATATCGGAGGTGGAAGGGTAGAAGAAGGCAAATGAGAAGCACAGCACAGGTGACAGAAGAATAAGAGAAATGTGTGATATAAATGGTTGTGAGGGAGGGGTCTGGGTAGAGATGAATGAGGAAGAATGAAGGGAAATAGAAGGATCAGAAGAAAAGTGCGGTGAGATGGGCGAATAACAAAGGTCAGATGTTGAAGAGAGGAAAGGAGACTGGAGGGCCTCTGACCCCCTCAGCGCACGAAGAGGAGCCAGGAACAGTAGAACCCAGTAAGGGTCACACATGTCAACCTAGGGCAGGACAGAGAGTGCGCTGCCCTTTCTTCCCCCATCCCCCCTCAAGGCCACGCAGAAAATGCAGATAAATGCTGGATGAGAGGGGAAATCCAGAGTGATGTGGAAGTAGCTCCCCACCCTCTTCCTCTAGTTTAAGCTTTTGATTTCTCAAAACCAAATACCTGCCCAACCTTCCCCTCCGTTCCCCTCACCATCCCTTAGGCAAAATCTCAGGGCTTTGGGTGGGAAGGGGCGTCGGTAGGATTCTGGTCATCCCTCCAGCCCGCCCCCAAAAGACAGACTCCGCATTCATAGGCAGTAGGTCGGAATTCGGAGAGGTCCCTCCCCGCAGGAACCCCACCCCTTCCCACCTCCGCGCCTCACTCCTTTCTCCGAGACCGTCAGTCTCTCCATCTCCCCCTCCCGGTCTAGTCCTCCCGCCTCTCGCGCTCTCCCTCCCCTCGCTTTCATCCTCCTATCCCCACCTCTCCAACCTCCGCTTTCATCCTCCTCCCTTCTCCTCTCCTCCCCGCTCCCGCCTGCCCCACCCCTGGGAAGCCCCTCCCGTCGGGCAGCGCCGCCTTTATAAGCGGTTTCTCTGCCCGGGGGCGGCAGCGGCTGGTCGGCGGCAGCTCTGCGGGTGCGGGGGCGGCGAGCCGAAGACCTAGCGACCGCGGCCGGAGCGTGCCAGCCACCGCCCGCACCGCCCTTCCGCTCGCTCAGTGGACGGCCGCAGCCCTGCGGGTCTCCACTCCAGACCCACCTCCGCCCCACCCCGCGCGCCTCTGCCGCCTCTTCCAGAGATCCAGCTTGCTGAGCGGCCGCCAGTGCCGCTGTCGCCGCCGCCGCCGCCACCGCGCCAGGTTCCGGCCGCGGCCACTTTCCGCCGTCCAGGGCCCCTCCGTCCCGGCCCCGGGACCCCGGCTCCCCGCCAGCCCCGGCCCCGGCACCATGTCGGAGAAGAGCGTGGAGGCAGCGGCCGAGTTGAGCGCCAAGGTACGGGCAGGGATGGCCGCGGCCTGGGCCCCGCGCGACCCGTAGGCTCCGCACGGCCGTGTGCCCCAGGCCGCCCCCGACGGCCCCACGCTGCCCTGGCGCAGGATCCTGGCCGACCCTTATCCGCCCTCCCCCCGCTCCCCAGCCTGGCGCTGCCTACCCAGCTCGGCGCGCCGCCCGCCAGCGCCCTCTAGCTTCCCGAGTGCCGCTCCCGGCCGCGATCGGGCCCAGCCGCCGTCCCCACCCCTCTCCGGGCCAGGCCTGCCCGCCTTCGTCCCGGCCAGTTTCCCGTCGGAGCTCTCCATGGCTCACTTTACCTACCCCCTCCGTCGCGCGCTTCTGCCCGCGCCCCGTTTCCCTATCAGTCCTTCCAATCTGACCTCATCTTTCCTCGGCTGAACGGGATGAGACCCTCTGGTGTAAACAGTACTCTCCGGGGAGGCTGCTCTTCTCGGCCCCTCCCCTCGAGGCCCGACAGCCTTTTGCTGCTCTCCTTGGACAGCTACTGCCTCGATTTCGTTATTCCCTCCTTTCTTTACATCTATATCCATTCTTTCCCCCAGTGGCCTTCAGCTGTTTTTTTTTTTTCTCCTTAGCACCCTTTCAGCCTCTCCCCCCACACTTAAAGAATCTTGCGACCCTAAAAATCAGAAGCAAGGCCGGATAGCCTTCAAAAAGGCCTCAGCTCAGCATTGCATGGCCTTGCATGGAGCCGTCCTTGCTCTAGTCAGCTCCCATTCCTGGCCCATCCGTTTGCCCTTGCCTTTCTTCCAGCCTTTAATTTCTCTAGGGAACCTGCTGAGTGTCGCTTTGGGAAATTTAATTCGGCCAGGGCTTGGGGGCTGGGAGCCCGACCTTGGGGGTGGGGGGATTGCTGAGGAGGTCACAGAGGCTTCTTAGTGGCCTGTGAAGTGATAAGGGGGATCCCATGGGATTAAAAGCAGTGGAAGAGAGGGGCTCTGGAGATCTGACAAGGTGTGCCTTGTGGCCTTCGGGTGGGCTGTGTGGTGGCATGTGACTTCGTTGAGTAGGTGTCTTTGTATGTCTGAAATTCAGCAAGTGTGTGGGACTGCCTGTGGCAGTTACATGTGTGCATGTGGAGACATAGATGTTCTGGAGCCATGTTGCTGCTTTGTGAGTGCTGAGTGGCTCCACTGTGCTCTTGTGCTGGCTGTGTCAAGAGTGTGCCAGAATACCCAAACACCGGGCCATGTGTCTTTGGGTCGCATGGGTGCTCCTCTGTAGCTGTGCGTGTGAACCGGTGTCAGCCTGTGTCAGTGTGTGTGCCTGAGTTGAGTAAATGAGGCCAGGGAGCTGCTCAGCACAAGACCTGGGTCACAGACCCTCCTGGAAAAGGGATCATGGAAGGACAGTGACCAGGAGGACAGGATAGGGAGGAGAAGGCCCGGCCCCTTGGACTTCGGTCTCTGGTAGTCCCCTGCCCTCCCTTTCAAACTCTCTCCCTCCCCCCATCAGCCCAGGCAGGGAAACTCGGGCCAGGGTCACACAGACCTGGTGCTGGGGCCCAGAGAGAAGCTGGCAAGTCCCAGCCTCTCCAGGCCCAGCATGGAGGGGAAAGTCTACCAGGTATTAGAAATGTCATACCTACCATGTGGCAAAGAAATGAGGACAGCCAAGTGACACGAAGAAACCTAGCTGGAGTGAGAGCATTCTGTGCTCCCCTGAAAGGGAGAAGGGATTTGAGCGTCCCTCCAGGCCAGCCATTGGCACCAACCCTCTCTCCTATCCCCAGTCCTGTTCCAGAAAGGACATACCCTCCCAGGGTGATCTACTCACATAGAAAACTTCCATCCACATGGAATCAGATTACACAGAGTTGCACCCCAACACCAGATCAGATCCTAGGGAGACAGTCGTTCAGTGCTTGACAAGGGTGGGGTGGAAAGAGGACTGGAATCAAAACTGGAAGGGCGAGTATGTCTGTAGAGGGGGACTCTAGAGCATTTCCCTCTGCCACATCAGAAAAGGACATTACGCCCTGGCTGGTATGGCTCAGTTGGTTGGAGCACCCTCCTGTGGACTGAAAGGTCACGGGATTGATCCCCAGTCGGGCGCTTGTGAGAAGGCAGGCAATTGATGTTCCTCTCTCACATCGATGTTTCTGTCTGTCTCCCTCTCCCTCCCGCTCTAAAAAGCAATGAAAAAATGTCCTGGGGTGAGGATTAAAAAGAAAGAGTACAGGATATTAGGGTGTGCCTGCTGAGATCTTGGAATGAAGAAGGGGCAGTGCCAAGGGAGGGTCCTGGAGACAGATGTTTTCCCCATCTGTACTCCTGTCCCACCCCAGGCACAGAACTTGCCTCTTTCATCTCCCAAGTCCCACACTCTTCCATGTTTCTTTTATCCTACTTGACCCATATCCCCTGGAAGTGGTTACTTCTACCTTTCCACCACACCGGGAACATTCCACAGGCCTTAGGGAAGAGGAAAGTACTTGAACTTCCTTTTGGAGGGACGAGTGGGAAAAAGGGTGCCAGGAATCAGTTCAGGGCGCTCTCCCTATCCCTGTGGTGTTTGCCCAAGTAGGAGCCTGGGGACTCTGGGGACAGACACACAGACTGAGAATCAAAGGCTTTGGTTGCTGGGAGGGGTACCCAGGAGAGAGTACTAGGAAAGGCCCCAGAGGTAGACAAAAGGCAGAGCTGGGCAGGCAGCAGGAGGGGGTGGGGCATCAGGGCTCTGAGCAGATGGAGGGGAATTGCATTGCCCAGCCGCACTCTTCAGCCAGTAAAGTTTGGAAGAACTTGATGGGGATGGTGAACAGTTACTTTGGCCACCTAATTTTCTTTCCTCATCACTTTTCATCTTCCCTGAGTCTTGGGGAAGAAGGTGTCTGGTCTCAGCCCCTTTGTGACCTTCAGGACCCTGGGACTGGCCCTGGCCAGGTAGCACAGTTGGTTAGGGCATTGTCCCCATACACCAAGGTTACAGGGTTCAATCTGTCAGGGCACATACAAGAAGCAGACAATGAATGCAAAAATAAGTGGAACAACAAATAGATGTTTCTCTGTCTCTCTCCCCACCCCTAAAATCAATAAATGTAATAATAATAGTAAAAAAAAAAAGACCCTGGGGGCTCTGTTCTGACTCCAGGCTGCTGAGGCTGCCTTCTCCACTTTGCACTCTTCGAAGCTCACTGCAGAGGGAGAACCGGGCTAGAGGGACTTCAGCGCTGCAGATCATTTGTGGTGAGAGAAAGGTGACCTCTTTCTCTCTTGCAGGACCTGAAGGAGAAGAAAGAGAAGGTGGAGGAGAAGGCCAGCCGGAAAGAAAGAAAGAAAGAAGTGGTGGAGGTGCTGGGGGTCAGGGTTTGGGGGTTATAACAGCTACCCACCATCCCCTTCCAGTTGTCTTCCTGGGAGGCTGGGTCCCGTCTTTCCTCTGACTTCTCCCATCCTCCTTGCCTCACCTTTCTGGTCCTCCCAGTGCCCCTTGCCATTGGTGGTGCTGGTGGGTAGAGGCAAACAGCCAGCCTGACACTGCTCCCTCTTCTGGTCCCCAAAGGAGGAGGAGAATGGAGCTGAGGAGGAAGAAGAAGAAACTGCTGAGGACGGAGAAGAGGAAGATGAAGGGGAAGAAGAAGGTGGGGAGGGGCAGGGAGGCTGGGCTGCAAGGAACAGAGTCAGGGTGGGTTTGAAGACCCAAAACAGGGCTGAGGGCGACCACAGGGGGTCTGATGGAGCTTCCTGCTCTTCCCCAATGACCCATTTCTGGCTCCTCAGATGAGGAAGAAGAAGATGATGACGACGAAGGGCCCGCGCTGAAGAGAGCTGCAGAAGAGGAGGTTTGGGCTGGTTGTGGGGCCTGAGGGGCTGTCAGGGATGCAGCAGGGGCTGGGTGCCCTTTGGATTTGGACCCAGATTCCTGTGGTACATGGGTGGGTGCTGGAACAGGGCAGGGACAGGGGGCGGTCCCTCTCCCATATAATATCTCTTTTCTTCTCTACAGGATGAAGCTGATCCCAAGCGGCAGAAGACAGAAAATGGGGCATCAGCATGAGCCCCCTGCCAATGGGCTGGGGTGGGAGGCCCCCCAGGGCCTGGAGATGGGGGCAGGAACAGATGAGTGCAGCCACTCTTCACCTGGCTCCTCGCTCTGGGCCCTGCATCAGAGCTGCCACCCTCTTTCTCCCAGCCTTCTCCTGTCCACCTCTCCAGACACTGCCCCTCCATCTCCACTCTGCCATCTGCCATGTCCTGACCTGTTCCATCTGAGCTCCCCAGCTGGCCCCCAGTTGCCCCTTTCTCTCTTCTCATTCTTTCTCCCCCCAGCCACTCCCACCCCTCCTCCATTAGCCTCTCCTTCCTAACCGCTGCATCCAGCCTCCTGTCCTGTCCATCCCTACCCTGCCTGATCCCTGGGTCTCCTTCAGATCCCTTCCTTTCAGACAGCGCCAGGCCAGGGTGGGGCCAGGGTTGGGACCAAGCCCCACAGCTGCCCCCCTCTACCCCCCTTTTTGTATAATTTAATAAAGAAATGGTCGCGCTTCTGTTTTTAACCTGTCTCCTGCTTCCCCAGGGCAGAGGGAGGAGGGTGGCTATGTCACATTCTATCAAGACCCTTACCTTCTATAAAAAGACTCCTACCATCCGCCACTCAAGAAGACAAGGTCAGCACTCGAGGGGCAGGCATGGAGCACAGCTTTGAGAGCTGACTGTTGTCCTGGTCTTGGGATTTTGGGGATGCTCCTCCCCAGCGATACACACATACTTCCCTGCTAGCCCACACCAGGTCTAGACACTGCTGAGCCCAGTGGAAAGCTACCAGCCCTATTGTGCTGAACCAGGCAAAGAAACAGCCTCAGAAACAGGAAGTCCCACCCCTGCAGTGGGAGAGGGCTGGGAGGTCTGGGTCCTGGAGTGAGAGTTGCCTGGCCTCAGATTTGCCCCTCTGCCTGGCCCTGAGGAAGTGGCCACCTGGTTAAGTGGAGAACTCCAGGGCCCCTTGTACCCCGACTGGCTGCAGATTCTTGGCACCCACCCTCCACCACTCCCTGCTCAGCTGGCTCCTCAAGCTGGGTGGGGAGAGCAGCAAGAGTTTCCCTCTGGAAGCTTCAGGATTCCTTCCCTAGCACTTCTGCCTCAGTTTTTCTAGAGTTTGATCTCTTGCAGGGTTTCGGCATTTCTCTGTATCACCCTTGCCAACGCGGAACCTCTGGGTTGGGAGCAGATGCTGAGTACATAGGGGTCTGAGATGGGCCAGGGTGTGTGTGACTCATTAATGCCACCATGCTTGTCAAAAGAAACCCATAATTCACCTGGGGTCAGGATGACGCACACAGCTTTTGTCCTCACACTCCATAACTGGCCTTGGCAAATTATTTAAGCCTCAGTTCCCTCCTCTGTACAACAGGGTAACATTAGATTTCATGAGTGGCTGTATATAAAGTGTCCAATATAGTGCCCAGCACATACCGAAGGCTCAATACAACGTAGCTATTTTCCCTGGGCTTGAGGTGCCCTTCCCCAGACCTACCATCTTTTAGGGTCCAATAAAGCTTCCTCTCCACCTTGTTCCCAGGAACAATGACTCCCAGGAGTCATTGGATGGGGGGGGCGGGGGGAAGGCAGGTCTACAGGAGCAATGAAGTTCTGGGAGGTTAAAGGAATGAGGGAGGGGATGAGTACCAAAGAGAGGGCTGGCCAGGAAAAAAGTGACTGCTGGGACTGACCGGAGGCAGCTTACAGGTGAGCAAGCTGGTAGTTTCAGGCAGACATGGTCTGGAGACAAGGGCAGAAGGTCCTGGGAAAGGCAACAGTCGGGAGGGTGGGGGAGGGCATGGAGGGGGTGGTGGGGACACCCAAGACTGAGGAAATAAACAAGGGGAGCGCCACCACAGAGGTGGAGGGTAATGCTGCTGGGAATCAGCCCCCTCAGACTTTCCACTGCGAAGCGAAACCGTAAGCCCTGGGGTGTGGGGGGGGGCAACGCAGAGGGGAAGTGGGCAAGGTGGAGGGAAGGCAGAAGGACAAGGGCAAGGGCCCTGGGAGCAGCAGACGGTCTCCCAGCTCAAGACATCCACCTTGCCTCTGCTCTGCTCTCTGCCACTGCCCTGCCCCATTCCCTGGGACGCCCCCAACCTCACCCCCTACCCACCCCTGATCTGTCTAGCTTTCCTCTGGATCCCAGCCTCAGGTCATTGGCTCCTCCCCTCTCTCTCCAGGCCTCTGACCCTGTCCCTCTTCCTCCAGGTTCTCTTTCTCCATCTTCCACGTAGCAGAACCTCTCTTTCGTCAGGCTGTCTCTCCCCACTTTCTGACCTCTTGCCTTTGGAAGGCTCATTGTGGCCAGGGCCCAGGGGGAGATGGGGGAGGCCCAGTTCCAGGTCTTGCTGCTTCTGCCACTGCTGTGGGTGGCTCCAGGTAAGGTGGGGATGACCCTCTGGGAGGGTCGACCTCCAGATACACAGGAGGGGTCAGCAGGGATGTCTGGATGACTGCACAAAAGCCAAGGTTCTTAGTTTGGGCGGATTCTTCTCATGCCTTGCTTGGGGCAGTCCTTCAGCCCCAAAGCCTCTCTGCAGGCTCCCCCTTGGCAGGGAAGGGACAAAACCCCTGGTCTTCCCCAGTCGCTTGGCTCATGGCCCCTCCCCTTGGCCTCTCTTTTCCTCCCCAGTGGAGGCACCAGGACCTGGGGCAGAGGTCCCAGAGATGTGGGCCCAGGAGGGGGCTCCTGCCCAGCTTCCCTGCAGCCCCACAATCCCTCTCCAGGATCCCAGCCTTCTTCGAACAGGAGGGGTCACTTGGCAGCATCTACCAGACAGGTATGCACCCCAAACTTGGGCAACAGAACCCCCAAATCCAGCAGCAATGGCATCCAGACTCATAATCCAAGGCCCAAAGCAGACCCCAGTGCCCTCCCCTGAGCTGTCAGTCCCTCTAAAGCCAGTGGCCTGCCTCCCCTGCCACTATGCACCCTAGGTCTTTCCTCTGAAAACTGCTCCCCACATCCTTGCATCCCATGAGTGGGGATGCTGGCAGGGGATGGTGCTGGCCCAAGGCCAGGGGGACCGGAACAGTTAGCAGTCAAGAGATCTTCCCTTTGGGTGGGCTTCCAAATGCTCAAAGTGTGGCAGGACTTCATCTCCCCTGAGACTGCTTTCCCCTTTAATGTCTCCATCTCTCTCCCGCACCCAGCCGGCCCCCAACCAGGGGCTCGCGCCCCGTGGCGCCCACCCCCTACACTGTGCTGAGGCTGGCTCCTGGAGGGCTGCGCAGCGGGCGACCGCCCCTGCAGTCCCGCGTGAAGCTGGAAGAGCGCGGCCTCCAGCGCGGGGACTTCTCGCTCTGGCTGCGCCCGGCCCGACGCGCCGACGCCGGCGAGTACAGCGCCGCGGTGAACCTCAAGAACCGAGCCTTCACCTGCCGCCTCCGTCTGCGCGTGGGCCAGGCCTGGGGTAGGTGGGGGCGGGGCGAGGGGCACCAGGCCGGGAAGAGGGCGCCCAGTTCCACGCCATCCGGAGGCAGGAAGGGCTGGGCCGAGGCTGTGCTTCTAAGGATGCGCTCTAAGCCCTGACAACGAGCCCCCAGAAGAGTAGCGGAAGGGGGTGGGGAATCGGATTGCTAAGTGGAAAGTGCCCCCAGAGAAAGCACATACGTGTGTGGGGGGTGCCTCCGAAGAGATTGTATCACCCTTGAGCTCCCCTTGCCCCACCCACAGTGGGAGTGCTAGGGTGGAGGAGGAGAGGCACCCCTTGGGGGGCGAGGGAGGGTGCGGGGCTAGAGTGATTCATTTCAGACATCTGTGGTTCAGGAGGTGGGCTTAGTGAGGATATTCAGGCGAGGCCTGGTGGAAAGGGAAGGGTAGATCAAGCCAAGCAAACCTGGAGGCAGGGGAAATAGGCAGGAGACTCTGGGCATCCATTTTAAGCACCTCCAGGTGCCAAGCACTGAGTTGGAGGGGTTGGGGTGGAGGAGAAGACAGCTTCCAGCTTGGTTGGCCTGCTGTGAGGGGAAAGTGCAGAGTGCCTAACGACCCTTCTTTATCCTGCACAGTGACTGCCAGTCCCCCGGGGGCTCTCAGGACCTCTGACTGGGTCCTTTTGAACTGCTCCTTCAGCCGCCCTGACCTCCCAGCCTCTGTGCACTGGTTCCGGGGCCCGGGCAGAGTCCCTGTTCAGGAGTCCCCCCATCGCCACTTGGTTGGAAGCCTCCTCTTCCTGCCCCAAGTCAGCCCCTTGGATTCTGGGCCCTGGGGCTGCATCCTCACCTACAGAGATGGCTTCAATGTCTCCAGCATGTACAACCTCACTGTTCTGGGTAATTCCTCCAGTCTGCCTTCACGCTTGACCAAATGCCTTCCTGCCCCTCTCACCTCCCCCTGACTTACGGATCCCCAAAGCAGGGCTTCTGCAGCTAACACCTCATGGGATTGCTCTGGACCTCACTGTCTGATTTCTGTCTTCCTCCCATTGCCGCCTTTCAGCTGCCTTCTCCTCTTGTAGACTTTCCTTTGGCCATCCAGTCTCAATTGCCAGCCTTCGGTCTCCAGCTGGCCCAGCCCACATCCTGGGTTTCTGAGTCTCTTCAGATCATGCATCTTATTCTGCTCCTTAGCCCTCTTCTGAGCAGGACCACCTCCTTCGCTCTCTGTCTCCCTTCCATGGCAACCCAGTGCTCATCCCCTCTGCCACATCCCCTCCCCGCTTTAACTCTGGGGTCCCTTTTCTCTCCAGGTCCGTCGCTGCCACCAGTCCCCCTGACAGTGTATGCAGGAGCAGGTTCCCGGGTAGAGCTGCCCTGCCAACTGCCTCCTGGCGTAAGGACCCCGTCTTGCCTCACTGCCACGTGGACCCCTCCCAGTGGAGGCCCTGACCTGCTGGTGGCCGGAGACAATGGCAACTTCACCCTTCAACTAGAGGCTGTGAGCCAGGCCCAGGCTGGGACCTACACCTGCCACATCTATCTGCAGGGGCAGTGGCACAGTACCACTGTCACTTTGGCAGTCATCACAGGTCAGTCCTGTCAGGGAAAGGAGTAGCTGCCAACCCAGGGGAGCTGGGGCAGGGAGGGAAGACTGGCTGGGCGAGGACTGGACAAGCCTGCCTCACCGTGCCAGGCCAGGGGCACGGTTTACAAAGGCCGCCCCTTGCGGCCTCCTTTTCTCTCGCCCCCATATGTAAAGAACTGAAACTGAAAATCCCTCTTGAGTCACTAGATGAATGTTCCACTCTTGTCTAAGGGGATCCCCTGCTCTGAATCAGGGGGAGGGTCTGAGAAGTTAGAAAGGTGGCAAAAGTTCGAAAGGCTCCAAAGGGGTAGAATGTATTTCTAGAATACTTGTCTCACTTTGAAGCCAGAGCTCGGGTTAAAGTTGCAGGAAATGGCCTCAATCTGGGAGGAGTTAATAAATCAGTCTGTTGGTCAGCAAATATTTACTGATCATGGGCTTTTCAAGACAGTGTGAAACAAACACACCTTAAAAGAAAACTCAGAAAATGTGTTGATAGATTGGCAATTCAGTCAGTCACCAATGGTGGTTACTTGGCTGTGTCTCTAGTACTCGCCTGTGGCCACTAAATAGTAGCATCACATAGTTGGTGCTTAATAATGTGCATTGACTCAATGAATAAATGAGTGTGCTAACAAATAATACATTTTCTGTGGGCCAGTGCTGAATTTCCACATGCTTCCTGGATATGTCTACCTAGATATCACAGACACACCTCAATCTCACTCTGAACCCCCTCTTTTCCTCATGCCCAATCCTCTTGCTGACTTTGCCTTTCTGTCAATACCTCTGTTTGCATCCCGCTCACCCTGAAACCTAGCCTACTTCTCCCCCCATGTCTAGTCACTCACCACAACCTACCAATTCTTTCTGTCCGAGGTCTTCTGGAAGGTTCGCTGCTGTGTGTCAGTTTCCCGTGCTCTCGCCTGACAACTCAGCGGGCGATGTTTTATGGAGAAGGAATTTCCCCAAGTCACACAGCTGGGCAGTGCCAGACTCAGGGTCCATACTCAGCTGTTTGTGTCACCACATCCTCAGGTTCCTGTACCCCAGGCTCAGCCCAAGGCCCTTGACCACTGGTCTCCTCCTGCTCACCCTATCACTCACTGTTCAGCTTTGAGATGCTCTGTCTCAGGATCGGTGGGTCAGTTCACTGTTCTCCAAACATTCAGAAAAGGGGCAAGTTCATCCAGGGGGCACCTCACGGCAGGGGCACTGATATCATTCATATTGTGGAAACAGGAAAAGTGGAAAGTGAGGCCCGCTCACCTGACAGGTATTGGGGGTTCTGAGCATTTGAGTAGACAGCAGTGTAAAAGAATCTGAAACAGCATTTGTTACGTGATCCTTCCAGGCCAGTTTGAGTTTGAACAGTCCCCTGAAGGCAACAGGAAAGTTTTTGAGCAGCAGAGTGATCTGACCAGAACTTTGTCTTCATAAGATTAATTTGGCCATGACCCTGATCTCCTCCCCTCAACCTCACCCAATCAGAGCCCAGAGGAGTGTATTGTGATTGAGACTTGGGACTTGAATCTATGGTGTCAAGTAAGGGGGTCGGGTACTCAAAAGATCTCTTTCCTCTAATGTTTTCAGTGACTCCCAAATCCTCTGGGTTACCTGGCAACCTGAGGAAACTGCTCTGTGAGGTGACTCCGGCATCTGGACAAGAGCGCTTTGTGTGGAGCCCCCTGGACAGGCAGTCTAGGAGGAGTTCTCCAGGACCCTGGCTGGAGGTACAGAAGGCCGGCCTCCTTTCTCAGCCTTGGCAGTGTCACCTGTACCAGGGGGAGAGGCTTCTTGGAACAGCCGTATACTTCACAGAGCTGTCTGGCCCAGGTCTGAGACCCCGCAACACCACAGCCCCAACTCCAGAGTAGTCATCTTGTTCCCACCTGCAGAACCCCCCACACCTCCCAGAACCCCTCCACCCCTCCCAGAACCCCCCACCATCCCTCCCAGAACCCCCACCACCCCTCCCAGCTCTTTTTTTCTATTAGGGGCCTGGCCTCCTGCTCTTGTCTAGTCCCAACCCACTTCTACCACTAATTGGCTGAATGATCCTGGACAAGCCCCTTAAACTTTCTGGGCCTCGTTGTCTGCGTCTGTAAAATATGAGGGTGTGGCATGATGTCCTTCCTGCTGGGACCCTGTGCCTAATCCTGTGCTTTCTCCTTAGGTGCCCAGCACTCCGAGAGAGCCCCAGGTGCCCTGAAAACAGGCCATCTCCCTCTCTTTCTCACCCTCGGTGTCCTCCTTCTCCTTTTGGTGACTGGACCCTTTGGTTTTCACCTTTGGAGAAGACAGGTGAGTTCAAGGACTCCCCTCCCGCTGCCTCTGGCTTTCCTTCTCTCCAGTCCTCAGAGTGCTGTCTGGCACCCCTTCCTCAGGAAAGGTGACTAAAGTGGACGCTGAGCCCTTCTTCGTAAGCCTCTGTATTCCAGGGACCTCTTGTGCTTGAACAACACAAGGAAGGCTTGAAGGGGCTGAGAAAAGGCCTGGGACCAGATGGGAAAGACAGGGGCTGAGGAAGAATAGATGGACCCAGTATCCTCCTTCTTCTCCTCCTTCTCTTTCTCTTTATCCTTCTCTTCTCCATGTCTTTCCACAGTGGCGACCAAGGAGATTCTCTGCTTTAGAGCATGGGATTCACCCCCCTCGGGCTCAGAGCAAGATAGAGGATCTGGAGCAAGAACCAGAGCCGGAGCTGGAGCCGGAGCCAGACCTGGAGCCAGAGACAGAGCCAGGGCCACAGCAGCCCTGACCTGGAGCTGAAGCAGCCAGTGGGTCTCTGTAATTCAGTCCAAATAAACTCCCATCAGCAGCAGGCCTGAGTCTGACTCCTTCTTGTCCAGTGAAGGTTCTTGTCTCTCCCCAGCCTCTGGGGGCTCCCTTCTCCCACCTCAGCCTTTTGACCTACTTTCCCCAGCCAATCTTTCTTATCTTCCTCTTTCTGTTCCTGGCTTCTCCGTGATTCTTTCTTCATTGGTCTTTTTCTTAGTCTCCCTCTCTCCTGGGCTGTCATTTTTCTGAAGCTCCAAGAAGCCCTCACCCCTTACCTCTACAGCCCTTTCCTCCATCCTTTATCCCATATCACTCCTATCCAGCTGGCTGCCCTGGTTTCCTTTATATTTTTATTCCTCTGGCCCACCACACCCACATTCGGCTCCACTTCAGCACTGTCCTTGGCCCTGTAGCTGTAGCGTGTGTGTGTACACACACGCACACTCGCAGAACAGCCCTGTCATGTCAAGTCCTCCTGGAGATCAAGTCTTGCAACCTTTCTGTGCCACTGGCTGAAGTTCCTGCCTGCCCCCGCCCCCACCTCCACGTTCCCTAGCTCTAGGGGCCCTGCCTGTTCCCAGTCATGAGAACACACTGCCACCCAGTGGCCACTGTTTGTCACACACCACTAGGAGGGGGTTACTGGGGGTGTGGGGGCCCGAGCCCAAGGAGATTAGCAGTGTGGTGGACTGGTGGGCACACACACCCGCATGTGGGTACCGCCTTTGTGGAGCACCCTTACGATGGTGTGTGTGTGTGAGTCTGCCCTCCAGGAGAGCCTCGGGACACGCAGCTCTGAACCTGGCAAGGTTATGATCCAAGCCTGACAAAGGACAGTGCCTGAACAAAGGCCCCACGTGGGGACAAGAACAGCCAGCAAGACAGCTGGCTGCTGCTGCAGCTTTGGGAATCAGGAGACCTGGCTTCCGACCCAGCTATTTCGATGTGGCCAGAGTTCATCTCCCTGAGTCTCAGTTTCCTCACCTATTAAATGGGATAATGATGATATGGAAGACCCACAAGCCTGCTGGCCCCCGGCTCTGTTTCTCTGTCTCGGATCGGAGCCCACAGATTGTTGTCAGCAGAGCACAGCACAGCCCCAGCCCACAGCACCCCCACAGCGACCTCGACCTCTGCCTGCAGTGTGTGCAGGGCTCTGGACTTTGGCCACAGACTGCTCCGTCAGGGAACTTTACCCTGGACAGGAGGGAAAATACATTGAAAGAGAGTAGGAGCAGGTCTGCAGGAGCAGGAGCCCCCATGTTTTAGTGGGGCAGGGGTTTCCTGGAAATTTCTGTGGGTGGCATTTTGCCTTTCTACTAGGTAACATCCTATGCCCTTTGGGCTTATGAAAGTAGTCATCGAGGATTCACCAGTGTCTATGCAGGGACTTCCCCATGTTCCTGCAGAAAGAGGACAGGGAGGGGACAGGGCAGAGTGAAGGGCCACCTGGTTCACCCACTAAGGAAGTGAAAAGCAAAGAGTGGAAGGAGGAGAGGGTGGGGCTTGGGCTTGCTGTGATCCTTTTATTAGTTTTTACCCCCTTCCCTATGAGCTCTCTCCTAGGGGGTGACACCCTCGGCTCCCCCCTCCTTTCAAAGCTCTAGCAAGATAACCCCCAGCCCTTTTCGTGTTCTCTTAGTCCTTCCAGGAAGTTAGGTTAATTCATCCCGCATCTCCATGTTTATCTGGGAACTGAACTAGTGTTCCAGGCTGGGGACCTGGAGCGGGAGGGGCATCAAGGAGGCAGGTAGTTCAGTGGGGCTGGTGCGGGTGAAGGAGGGATCATCTTACGTCATTTTTAAAAAGGAAGGGGGTATCAGTTATCTGTTGCCACATAACAAATCACCCCAAAACTCAGTAATTTAAAACAATAAACCTTCTCTCACATGGTCAGGAATCCAGGAGCAGCTGAGTCAAGTGGTTCTGGGGCAGGGTCTCTTGTGCCGTTGCTGTCCGGATGTGGGTCAGAGCTGGAGTCATCTGAAGACTTGGCGGAAGTGAAGGACCTGCTTCCAAGAAGGATCCTCAGGTGGCTGCTGGCCAGAGGCATTAGCTCTGCCCCACGTGGGCCTCTTGTTGGGCTGGTCCTAACAGAGCAACTGACTTCCCCCAGAGGGAGGGAGTGTCGAGGGAGTGGCCAAGACCAAAGCTACCACGTTCTTTTTTTTGAGATTTTACTTATTTATTTTTTAGAGAGAGGGAAATCGAGGGGGAAAGAGAGGGAAAGAAACATCAATGTGTGATTGCCTTTCGCACACCCCCAACTAGGGATATGGGCCACAACTCAAGCATGTGCCCTGACTGGGAATCGAACCAGTGACCCTTTGGTTCGCAGGTTAGCACTCAATCCACTGAGCCACACCAGCCAGGGCCCATGTTTTTGTAACCTAATCTGGAAAGTCACTTATCTTCCTTTCTGCCCTAGTCTACTGGTCACACAGACCAATGCTGGTACAATGTGGGAGGGGATAACAGAAGGGTGTAAACCGAAGGAGGTAGGACTCACTGGGAGTTGTCCTGCATTAGTTTGTCTACATAAGGGGAACAGTGCCTGAAAGACCTAGGCTGCCAGAGGGGAGAGGTGTCCCTGAGTACCTCTACCCCTAGCCCTGCAAGGACCTGACAGCCTCCCCCACGTCCACTGTCCAGAAGTTCTGGAGGCCAAATGAGTTCAGAGCCTTGCCAAGTCAAGTGTGTCAGGCAAGAGGCCATGCTGTGCTCATCCAGACCTGCGGTCTCCCTCCCCTGACCTTGGTCTTCTTATCCTTATGGTGCATGGCAGGCCCAGAAATTTCCGTGCTCTACCTCCCTACACCAGGCAGAGGTGTCCGAGTTCAGGCCCAGGTCCTTGCTGCTATCCCTTCCATGAAGGGAGGTAAGTAAGGAGCTTAGGTTTCCTTGCTTGGGCCCACCCCAAGATGGAGTTTGCCCTTTGAAGGTTGGGGTGGGGATGGGTTCTGTCTGCTTCACTTTGTGGCTGACAGTTTATCCAACAGGCTGCAGGTGCCAGCTGGCTGAGCCCAAGCTGGGCTCTGAAATCTGCCTGTTTATAGCTCCCATGGGGTGCGGGAGGCCCAGGAATCACCTTCTGAGAGTTGCATAAGGTGGTCATGGAGCTAGGGAGACTGTGGCCAGGGTGGAGGTAGGTCAGCCCTCCAAGAGTCTACTTCCCAGAGAACAGGCTCTGTGGCCCCTCCCCCACACCGCCCTCTCCAAGTCCTGCCCCCAACCCCCTTTACAGAGGGTGTCAGTGCAGCTGCAGATGTTTCTGGTAAGGAGGCCACCACAGGACTGCACCTGGGGCTTCCAACTTCCCTCCCCCAGGCTTCCACAGGCAGCCCTGCCCCTTCTCCAATAGCCCAGCCTCCAACACTTTGTCAGCCTTGATGCCGGTTTCCATCTGCTTCCCCTCTTTTCCTCCCCACTTGACTTTCTCCCTGTCCTCCAATCTGGAGACAGCATCCATGCAGCAAAAATAGCTCTCTACCAGGAACAGGAGACTTCTGGAAATCCCCGTGCTCCATGCTTACAGTTCTGTGATGAGGCAGAGAGCTTAACTTCAGTTCCTTCTTCTGCAAAATGAGGATAGCAATACCTACCAAAAATTTACGAAATATTGTGAAAGTGCTTTGAAAGTGGAAAATCACTCTGTAGATATGCAGGATAGTGGTGGTGCTAAGTCTCAGAAGCCCCAGATGGGCTGTCAGCCTTATACCCCTGCACCGCTATGGGAGAAGCCAACTCTCAGTCATCATCCTAGCCTTCCTTAATGCAGAGGAGAGGAAGTGGGGTGAGGGGGGCAATCCAAGCACTGGGGTCCAGGCAGGAGTTCAAATCCCAGTTCCACCAGTTATGGTTACTAGCTCTGTGACCTTCAGCACTTTTCTTAAACTCTTTGAGCCCCAGTATCCTTATCAGTATGATCTGGAGAATAATATTTATGCCCGATCACTGTTGTGAAGATTAAATAGAATACACAGCCATATAAAACACACAACTCTTTTAAATGTTCAGTATAAACTTGCTCTCTCTTCCTCCTTTCTTTTCCTTTTTGGAAATCCCAGGGAGAGAAAGCCAGGTTCTTGGAGCCTGTTGACTCGTGGGAGCCCATCTTCATAGACGGTCACAGGTCACAGGCCCAGGAGTCCGATGGTGTCACACAGTCCATCTGGTGCAAACAGTGGGCCCTAAGCTATACTCAGCCCTTGGAATGCTTTGTTTGATTTACCCAGTGTTAGAACAACAACAAAAAAAATTAGTTGCCAAATTTAAAACGGAGAGATATTACATAAATGTCTGGCTTTTCATCTCTCGAAATTATAGCAGAGTTGGCAACTCTGAGTTCACATTCTGGTACCACGTTTACTATCAGCTCACCTGCAGCTCTGTGATTAGCAGCTGCCCTACCTCTGTCCCCACCCCTCCCTATTGTTCACAGCCAGGCTGATTTTCTCATTGATATTTCGGAGCAGGCTCCTGTAGGCATTTAAGTTTGTGACCTGATCTACTCCCTCTCCATTCATCCCTTCAAAAAGTATTCAACTTTCAGGGGCTGGGGAGAGGGGCATGTGGAGTCAGCGTTTAACCGGTTCAGAGTTTCAGCTGGAGATGATGAAAAGTTCCGGAGATGGATGGTGGTGACGGTTGCTCAGCTATGTGAATGTACTAATGCCATAGACTATACACTTAAAAATGGTTGGAACGGTACGTTTTGTGGTGGGATGTACCTACCACGACCAATTTTAATATTGGCAAATATCAATAAAATTTAATATATAAAAAGAGATTTACCAAGTATGAAGGGTCTACCGTGCCCAAGGCACTCTGCTGGGAGCTAAGGAAGACAGATGTGGTCACCACTCCAGTCTGTGAGACAGACACCAAGCAGTCAACAATTCCATAACCACTGCACTTGGAGCAGTGCTTCCAGGGGGAAAGCAGCACAAGGCATTGGGAGGTCTTACCGAAAGGGACCCTGATGTCAGCTGAGGAGCCTGAGAAGCCTTCTCAGGCTATGGCCGGGCGGGTGGGGGGGTCATGGGTGGAGGATGGTGGAGCCCAAATCCAGCCTCTGGGGTACAATGGAGAGCCCCCTTGCCTCCCTCACCTCTGAACCACCTGCCTCCAGACTTCTTTCAGGTGAGAAATCAACTTCAGTTTCATGCAAGCCTCTATTATGTTGAATTTCCTGGTAGCAGAGCCCAATGCTTACTGATACACACTTCCCATGGAAACCTTTCTCAGTCTCCAGGATGAGATAAAGTTCACTATGATAAGCTCTCCCAACACCCTACACTTCTCCCTTTGTAGCCCTTGTTTAATCGTAATGAAATTATTAAATGTTTAGTGTCTGCATCACAGGCCAGAGCAGTGACCATGTCTAGCTTATTTAACATCCCTAGCTAGCACCCAGCAGAGTTCCTTGGGTCTGGTAGACACTTAACACTGTTGAATACATGAATGAATAGAGGATCAGGGGTTACAAACTTAAATAAATGCTGATAAGAGCCTGCTAGGTAATGTGAACGAGATAGCAGGTGGGAAGGTGTTTGCATTCCAGCTGCAGTAAGAGGATGAAGGCCTGAGGAAGGACACACTTCCCCCTTGAAGACCATACACCCTCCTTTTAAGAATGCTCTTTAAGTGGTGCGCCTAACATTTTCACTTATATTCATTAACTAAAACAGTCATTTAGCCACATCCAGCTGCACAGGAGGGGCTGGGAAGTATACCAAATCTGGGCAGCCATGAGCTCCTTTAAAATTGACGGCATTACTAAGGAAGAAAAGAAAAGAAAACAGAATTTGGGGACAGTGAAGGTCTGCATAGAGAGGTAGTTAAGATCTGAAGAATGAATAAAAATTTTCTAGATTAGTGGTTCTCAAAGTGTGGCCCATAGGGGCCCCTGAGCCCCTATCAGGGAATTTGCGAGGTCCCCTTATTTTCATAAAAATACAATATGCATGTTGAGGTTGCAATGATATTGCAAAAGCAGTCTGGGATGGAGAGCTTGCTGCCTTAGCACAAATCTCGGCAGTGGAGCCAAATCATACTAGAGACGTTGTATTCTTCACCGCCAGGCACTTGCGGTAAAAGAAGAAGAAATTAATGCCAGATTCACTTAAGAATGCCCTTGATGAAGCAGGAAATATTAATTTTATTAAAATTCAACCCTTGGCTACATTGTTATGGAATGAGATATGGCACTGCTCGTTTGCTGTGAAATGTTGTGAAGTGAGAGAAGCCCTGCTGCTGCAAAGGAAGCTCCGTGGCTGTTTCGAGTAGAAACACTGTATCAATTGTTGGAGTTGCAAGCTGAACTAGCCACTTTCTTTTTTATCGTAGAGGAATGGCGCGATTCTATGTGGGTATTTAAATTCAGGCTGCTGTGCAGAGGATGTCCTGGAGGAAGAAGAATGGAGAGGCCAGGAGACCATGAGGAGGCAGGTGTGATTGTCCAGGCAAAAGATGATAATGGCACCTTGGACGGGAATGGTGGCGGTGGGGCAGAATGACTTGGATGGGCCTCCGAGCTATTTAGAGGGCAGCATCCGAGGCAGTTGGTAAGTAAACACACGGAAGGGGTTGGGTGAAGAAGTCAAAGGTATCCAGTTTATTTGGCTTGAGCAGCTGGGTGGATGGTAAAGCCCTTAGTGAGTGGGAGACCTTAAGGAGAAGTAGGATTGCAGGTATAAAACAATAATAACGGCCTTGGCTGGTGTGACTCAGTGGATTGAGTGCTGGCCTGAGAACCCAAGGGGTGCTGGTTCAATGCCAGTCAGGGCACATGCCTGGGTTGTGGGCCAGGTCCCCAGTAGGGGGCATATGAGAGGCAACCACACATTGATGTTTCTCTCCCTCTCTTTCTCCCTCCCTTCCCCTCTGTCTAAAAGTTAAATAAAATTTTTTAAAAAAGAAATAAAAATTTAAAATATTTTAAAAAACAACTGAAGTCTATTTATTTGTTTGAATATTAGACACCTTTATTACATAAGCTGAGATAGGAGGGAGGAGCATTAATTTGCTGTTCTGGGCCTTGATTTTCCTCAGCTAGAACCCCAGCTCCCTGCCCTCCAGCACAGAGCCATCTGCTCGGCCACACTGGCCTGGTCTTGGAGCGATGCACGCAAGCAGCTTGCTCCACTGGAATTGCTTCTCTAGAAAACTGCTGATTTTGGCAGTCTTCTGAATTATCATCTTTGGTTGTTTTTTCTTTAAATTTTCTTTCTCCCCAGGAGTCAGCTTGACCCCCTTCTCACAGCCCAGGGGCAGGGCACAGTGGGACTTGTACCACTTTCTGTACTCTACGCAGTCAATGAGCACAGTGCAGTTCTTTACCAGGGGCTCGGTGTGGACCAGCTTGTCGTTGGATGCATTGCCGACAACAGAGATAATCCTCATTTTGTGCGTGCAACACCCTGAGCCCCAAGCTGCCCACGTCCTGCCTCAAAGCCTGGTACTTCTTGCTGCCTCCCTGTATGTGGACTGTATGTGTGCCACGGGGCCAATCTTAGCACGTGGACTATGTCCATGTGGCAGGGGCCAATCTGAGAGCTGGCAACAGGGCGTCCCAGTTCATAATTTCGCTTCTTGCAGTGGGGCTTGCTGTAGCCCCCAGTATCGCAGCGCTTGTGCCAATTGTCCGGAGAGATGCCCGTGGCTCAGCGCCGGCTGGGAAGAACTAAATGGAGCCACTTTAAAATGGAGCCAGAGCTATTATGCCAGAGGAACTGTGCCCGTTTTATGCCTCAAACCTCTGGAATGTTAAAACAGGGAAAAATAACCTTTGGAATGGGCAGGCCTAAAGCAACATTGTGTCCCAAAGAACTGTTTGCAAGGATAACACCGAAAGCAGATATGAAGGTTACTGGACTGGTAGCTGTTGGACTGAAAATTAAAAGCATTCTTTAGAATAAACAATACTATGTTACATTGTCTGCCCAGTAGGAATGCCTTCGTTCCACTGATATAATTTTTCACCTTCCCTTTCTTATCAATATGCTTTATCTTTATCTCTTGATTGGAACATTATTTGGGCTTCTGTCAAAATCAATGCTTTTAAATAGCTATTCTGATCTCAAATATATGCTTGTTGCCTCTCGCTTTGAAAGGTCTTTTATTTTTAGGTTACCAGAGGGTAGTAGTATGCAGATGGTAAGTCTGGTCTGGAACAGGTTGAGTTTGCTATGTCTGGTGAACATCCAGGTGGAGATGTCCAAGGGGCGGGTGGGTATGCACATCTGGGGCTCCTGAGAGATGTGGGCTAGAGACAGACATCTGAGGGCTGGCAGAGATGAAGGCCCAGAGGGAAAGAGTCTGGTCCCTGGCCACTCTGGGTGCCTCAGAAGTCCTTCTTTCCACCCAGGCCCTTTCTGCCACACTGGGCCATCCACAGTGTCTCTGGTGCCTACTCGTGAACAAATGCCCTCAGGGCCCGGGAGCAAGCAGCTCTTATGTGCCCTGCCCTGCCCTTGCCTCCCACCTGTTTCCCTGAAGCCCAGGCCAGGCTGCAGTATCACTGACATGATGTTTTTCTTGCCACCCAACAAAAAAGTTCAGTAACCCTTTTTCTTGCCACCCAGCAAGAAGCACAGTGACGCTCTGGTCTCCAGCCTGGTTATGCTTTGACTTTGACTTTTTCCCCTTGACTTTGGTATTTTCACTTTAACATCTTTCCTAACAGGCAGGGGGTGGGGACCCCAGCCCCAGATGGTGACGTTGGGACTGTCTGGGGTGCGGAGGAAGGAACCTCACTACCGGGCTTCCTGTTTCTCCGATTAAGTGCGTCTCTGCAGGAGTAGCAAGCCCTCTCCTCAGTGGGCTCCCAGTGGCAGAGGTGCCAGCCCTAACACAGGCACACCTGTGCGAGAGGCAGACACAGACGGGATGCAAGACACAGGCCCAGAGGTAAGATGGATAGACTCAGCTTTGTTCCTTCCTGCAGGTCTGGGAAAGGGAGGAGAATGTGGCAGCAGAGGCGTTGGAATGTGCTAGACTTTCTGCCCACAGCTCTGGCCATCTTCTCTTCTATTTCATCAGCAGTGATCTCCCACTGGAACTGTGAGCTTCAGGAGGCCAGGGACTATGCCAGACTCCTCTCCCCTCTGTGCCCAGCTAGGTGCCCAGACCAGAAGATGCCTTTAGGGGGTTGTTGCCTCAGATTGCAAAATTGGAAAAGAAATGGGGACTCGAGGGCGCCTCAGACTGAGAAAGGCGGTGGACGGCAATTAGCTATGGGGAGTGGAGAAGGTGAGGATAGGGAGAGAGGGAAAAGAGGACAGAAGGAGTGGGAAGGAAATAGAAAGAATAAATATGAAGGAGGGAGGAAGCCTATAAAATAAATGAAAAGGGGAAACAAAAAGGAAAGCAAAAAAAAAAAAAAGAGAGAGAGAGAGAGAAAGAGAAGTGGAATCTAGTCTAGAGGCATTTCTCCCAAAATCAATTTTCCCAATAACACAATCACTAAAAAGTCACACCAGAAATCATACTTACTGCATTTTATAAGCCATGTGGTTGATGCAACCTTTGTTAATTGTCTTTTCCGCTTATATGTATTTTTACGCTTGGTCTACTTTTGTGTATTTTTAGAATTTTGAACAATATGTCCAGAGGCACTCCCCTTTAATTAGTTTTAAAATGATTAATGGAATGGAAAAGCTGAAATTCTCAAAAAGGGTTGGAATTGAGCTTTGCGTATGAAATGCTGTATAAGTGATAGATACGTGTTTTTAGGTAAATGCGCCATTGGAAGGATTGGCTCTAAGAGAGTCGGCTTTAGGTGTCTTCACTGCTCTGGAAAAGGAGGCTGGAGGGTCGGAAAAGGATGTGCAGACCCCTCCCTGCCCCAGACTTGGTCGAGTGTGAGGGACCCAGGAGGTGACACCCCCGAGATGGGACGCCTCGTACAACTCCACAGCCTCAGGCCTTTTCTTTCCTGGGACCTCGGAGGCCTTCCAGCGCCGCACCCAAGGCGGCCTGCGCCTCCCCTTCGTGGACGTGTTCTGGGAGAGGGGCCTCCTCGGTGCACTCAGGTTCCTCCAAGTAGAAGCGCCCCATTCTCGATAATTCAAAGATTTCGTTTGGGGTGGCATACCTCCTCCTGAGTGTCCTGCTCTGGCGGGGAGAATATTTAAGAGTGCAAGGCTGAGAGCAGACCCTGGGGGGAGGTCGCCGCCGTTTGTGCGGTGACAGATCCTTTCCTGGGCTGTGCTAGGTTCTGTCGTTTTTACAAGATGGCTGCCCTTCACCTCAGAGGACAGAGTTCCCAGAGGACAGGGCCAGAGATAACTCCCCAGATGATCTGCCTCTTTCAGTGTGGGGACACTCGTATAGGAGAGGTCTACCTTGAAATTAAAACTCCCCCCACCAACTGGTTCTGGACAGCAGCCTCTCCGTTCCTTAGGCCTCCATCCCGGCCATGGCTGAGAGGTGGCCGCAAGGGAGTTGGGTGGACCAAGGGCCTTGCGCGTTTCAGACACTGAATAGGTGTTCACTGAAGTTTTAGACGCTGAATGTGTGTTTGTTGAATGAAATAACTTTGATGAGGGTGGGTGCTGGGAGGAAGCAGACGGGGGCCTGGGTTTGTGAGGGTCTAAGGTGGAGCTCTGCTCCTTTCGGGGGATCAGGGGAGGAGGAAGGGCACATCTCCCCCAACGTGGGCGTCTGAGGCAAAGGAGAGGATGGCGGAGGTTGCAGCTCCCGAACCACAGGGTCCCTTCGAGGGGTCGTGGTATCTAGGAAGTTACATGAAGCCAGTAAGCAGTAGAGAGGGTGTGTGTGGTCAGGGCACATCCCGTGGCTGGGCTTGAGGGGGCTGCCTGGGAGCCGTGGGGGGAAGATAAAAGTGCCCGTGGGACCACAGACTGCAGTTGTGGTGGGGTTGCGCCCTCTTCCTCTCCCCAGCCTCGCTCCTCATCCCATCTCAGGGGGCCAGGGTGAGGGCAGCAGGAACCTCAAGGGCTCTGAGTGTGGGGGGTGTGTTGCCATTTCGGTCTCATCGCTCCCTCATTCTCGTCTCTCTTTTGCTCGACTGCGCACTTATTCAGGGGGCTTGCCTGTCAGAATTTCTTCATCTCTTTCCCTCTGCCTCCACCTTGTTTGAACTCTGCTGGGCCTTGTGTGTGTGATCATGGATTGTGCCGAGTGTAGCTGTTGTTTTAATGAGCTGCTCTGGGTCTCTCCCTACCTTCTGCTTTCCTTGGGGCCTCTGTGTGTTTCTCCGAATCTGTCCTTTTCCCCTTGTCCACCCTGCAGCATCCCCCTCACATGCACCCTCTGCAGGCTCGCCGCAGATCAAAGCTTGTTGAAAGCGGGCATTCCTGCCAGAGGCATGGATGCCCAGTCATAGGCAAGAAAAGGAACTAGAACTTGGTGGCAGAGGGAATGAGGAGAGATGAAAAAGGAGAAGAGGCACGGGCACTCCAAAAAAACCCCAGGACAGCCAGAATTGCCTCCTGGCATATGAGGCACAGAAGAAGAGAGACACAGACCCAGGGACTTGAAGATGAGTGTGCCAGCGTGGGGGGACATAGATACAGAAATGCATGGATGTGAGCAAAGCAACAAGGGTGGGGAGGGAGAGAGAGAGATTGAGAGAGGCGCCAGGACCTAGGGGACTAGCGAGCACCTCCCAGCCTCACCCTGGGGCTGTACTGTACTGGGGCAAAGCACCTCTGAGGAGGCTGAGGATGTGGGAATCAAAGGGCAGCTCTCTGGGGCGGCAGCAGCGGAAGCTCAAGGCAAGAAAGCAAGCAGCAGCTGGAAACCCATAGCCTCCTGCACTAAGCTGAGCCCTGGGGCTGAGTTGGGGCAGTGCAGGCAGCTGCAGGGAGGAGGTGGCTGTCTGCACAGACCCCAGGATCATGGAGTAGGGAAGAAAAAGTGACCACCATTTGGGGGAAAGGTCAAGAATGCCCAAGCTTCCTCAACCATCTAAGCTGAATTTGGGCCCCAGGAAAGGTATATCCCAGAGGAGACCCCTTCACTTTCTGCTCACCAAAAACAGTGAGTCTAGGATGGGGGAACAGTGGGAACCACTTCAGATGTAAGAGTGCCCCTACCCCACTCTCTTACCCCAGCCTTCCCCCCAAGGCCTCCCTGCCCAAGTTAACTTGTAAACAACTGCACTCGTGACCGGCCTCCTTCCTTTCCTGAGCCCTCCTTCCTGACATCTTCTCTTCTTAGTTCCCTGGTTAAAAAAATTCTATCGAGTCTAGGCCTACCACACGTTAAGCGCTGGGTAAAATTGTTCTTTCAGGCAGGTGGAGTGACTGGAGAGGCCTTTAAAAAAATCTTCCCCCAAACTTCATCAGTAGGACCCAGCCCCCAGCACTCCTCTCCTGACTCCCAGCTCTCTGGACCAGCCCCACCACCTCTGCACACCTTGGGGTGGGATGCCCCTCCCCTTTTCTTTCATCTAATTCATGGTTTTCAAATTCAAGCGTGCATCAGTCACCTGGAGGTTTGTGAAAACACAGACTGCTAGACCCACCCCCAGTTTCTGATTCAGCAGGTTTTGGATAGGGCCTGAGAATTTGCATTCTAACAAGAACTCTAACAAGTTCCCAGGTGATGCTGCTGCTGCTGATCTGGAGTCACACTTTGAGAATCACTGCTCTAACCTAATGCTGCCCCTTCCTTCAGGTCTGTTCAGAACTTTTCTGCAGCCTCCTCCCCACCAACCAGAGACAGTCTTCTAAGCTCACGGAAGTGGCTCCTGCTCTTTCATCTAAATGCTGAAACAGCATCTCATGCATGTCCTTTTAGGAGTTATTACAGGGTCGATCTGCTAGTGAGCAGGGCCTTACCCTCTGCTCTTTCTCTCCCTGGCCCCTCACATTCTATCAGGCCCCAAATCCTGGAAATCTCACCTCAGAACTGTCCCATAAGTCAATCTCTCTCCCCACATTCTCACCGCCACTGCCTGAGCTCAAGCCCCATTTTCTCTGTCAGGACTGTTATAATCCTGACTCCTGGGCTTGGCCTCCCTGCACTCATCCTTCACAGAGTGGCTCAAGGGAACCCTTTTGTGAATCTAATCATGCCCTTCTCTACATAAAGTCCCCCGCTGGCTCCCATGACCCAGGGTCAGGTCCCAGCATCTCAGCACGGCATTCAAAGACCTCCATGACCTGGCTTGGCTCCCCAATCTCCGTCCCCACCAATTTGCCCCTTTTCCCATAAACCTTTCTCTGACTCCAGGTGGCAGAGACCACCCCTGGCCTGGCCACAGCACTGTGTGGCACATACTGGTGGGTGTCTGTTTAGAGGTGTGCACTCCACCTCCCTGGCTTGGCTGTAGGTTCCTGAAGGGAGAGATTGCCTATCATCCCGGTGTGCTCCAGGCCCAATAAATGCCTGCTACCTAACCATTAGTATTTCCCTCAGGCTCTGCCCCTTCTGCCGGGGAAGGCCCAGGTCCCTGCCTGCCTCAGCAAGGGCACAATGAACCAGGGAATCTCTTTTAGGCACCTGCGCCTGCTGCTGCATCTGGGTGAGTGCTCAGATTTGGGGTGTGGGTGCAGGTGGCCTGGGAGGAAGGGCTAACTGAGAAATGCAGAGGTGGGGATGAGCCCCCGAGGTGGGGCAGTGACTGGCTTGAGGCCTGACCTCCTTCTTTTCACCTAGCGCTGCTGCTCCCAGGGATCACTCAGGCGAAGGAAGTGGTGCTGGGTAAGGCGGGAGGCACAGTGGAGCTGTCCTGCCAAAGTACTGAGAAGAAGAACATACCGTTCAACTGGAAGTATCCTTCTGGGATCAAGATTTTGGGAAGCTCCCCCTGGAGTACCGGTTTCGTGACAGGTAGGGTGGCCTAGCTCCCCAGTCAGGGAGGAAAGCATTATGGATTGAACATCCCTGGTTCAGTGCTCTGCTCCTGGTAAACTCTGGGGTCCCACAGGGTTCAGGTTGACAGAGACTCAGGTACAAGTGTTAGTTTTAAGTGATAATTATAATAATTTTTTTTAGTTTTAGTTTTTGTTTCTGTTTCCGATGGTTTTTTTTTTTTTTACAGTTGCTTTCTGTTTATGTCAAGTGATACTGGTTTTCTGTTTATCACAGTAATATAAAGTTTCTCTTTAAAATGAAGTCATTTAATTTAAAAAAGTGAATCTATTTTAATATGTTACATAAATAACGCAGGTAGATTTGACCAAAAATCAGGTCTAAGGTATGCGAATGGTTGAAGTCTGGAAAATATGGCTCCAGTCCCATACTTGGATTTTACTAGTGAGGCAACTGAGGCCCAGGGAGAGGAAGTCCCTGCCCTGAGCTTTTGTGTGCAATTAGAGGTGGAGCTGGGTTAGAGCTTTGGTCTTTCTCCTCTTGTCTTTCTTACTTTCTTTTTTTCTAAGATTTTATTTATTTACTTTTAGAGAGAGGAGAAGGGAGGGAGACAGAGAGGGAGAGAAACATCAGTGTGAGTACAGGGATTAGTTGCCTTTCGCATGCACCCAACTAAGGACGTGGCCCCCAGCCGAGGCACGTGCCCTGACTGGGAATCAAACTGGCGGCCTTTCCGTTGGGTTCATGTGCCAGCACTCAATCCACTGAACCACACCAGCTGGGCTCTTTTCTAAAAATTCTTAAAGCTTTTGGGTCGATACTTGTTCTCTTTCTATGATTTGAGTTTCCTGCAGAGCAGCTCCCCTTCCCAACTTCCTGGTCCCTAACAAAGGCAGTGGCACTCTCCTGACCCCACTTCAAGCCTTGGTTTCCTCTCCCTCACCGACTATAGCCATCCTTTCTTTTGGAAGTGTGTTTCTGTTTCATCTTCTTTGTTCCCATGGGAAAACCACCATCATTTGCCAAGGCCACATACCTGGCAATTTCCCTCTGCTACTAACCAGTCTCTTCAACATTTTTTTCCAAATATTTTATTTTTAAAGTGGGGGAAGGGAGGGAGAGAAACATCAACGTGTGGTTGCCTCTTGCATGGCCCCCACTGGGGACCTGGCCCACAACCCAGGCATGTGCCCTGACTGGGAATGGAACCGACAACCCTTTGGTTCGCAGCCGGCGCTCAATCCACTGAACTAACACCAGCCAGGGCCAGTCTGCTACTTTGATTTCTCTTTCACTTGTTGCAGCACTGACTTCCTAAGCAACAATACCCTGCACATGTCACTCCCTAGGCCACTAGACTAAGCCTAAAAGCTTCTGCCTGACAGTCACCCCTAGCATCACTTCCCATAGCTTCCCAGCCAGAAACCTCCACCCTCAGGTGGTTTTCTCCCTGCTTTGAGGTGCCTGCCCACTGGAGCTTCCCCCTGTTCCTGGATGTCCTCACTATGCCCCTTCCCTCTAGTCCACTGCCTATACTTCTTTTAAGTCTTGGTTCAACACTGGTCTTCTCCATGAATTTATCCCAGACTCACCCATACTCTTAGACCTTTCACACCATCCTGCAATTGCTTTCGCCAAGTATGGGACAGCCTGGGCAAGTGGGCCATGATGGGTCCAGAAGAAGAAGAATTATTTTAGGGGATGGGTGATACATTTCATTTTGAACCAGCTGAGTTTTGGGTGACATCAGGCTAATCTGAAAAATTATCTCCTGGGCCACTGGAAATGTGGGCCCAGAATTGAGGAGAGAGGTTGGAGGTGAGAATATCAACTTGGGAGTCATCTGCAGAGCTGAGGTGGGATGCAGTGGAATTTAGAATATCTACAGAAATGAGGAAGAGGTCCAAGATAGAGTCTGGGGTAAGACCTAAGTGTAGATATCAGAACAAGAGTCCAAAATGAAGTAAAGGGATGGTGCTTAGATTTGGAGGAGAGAATAAAAAGAGGTGAAAAATGGGGCAGAACTAGAGATGGCTCCTTTTTCAAGAAGTTTGGTAAATTGTGAAAGGAATGTAGTAGGATTTCAGAAAAATGGAGGAACTAAACCGATGTGTAGATCCAAGGGAAAGAGCAAGTAGGGTGGGAACACCTGGAGAGACAAATGAAAGGGGTGTTGGGTGAGTGTGGGAAGGAGAGCTGGGGTTGGGCTGTGCCCAGGGCTACAAGTTCTCCGGAAAGATCTCCTGGAGAGGATGAGCCCGAAAGGGACTATGCAGTCTGGAAGTGAAGAGAAGGGACAATTCGTGGCCAACAGGACATCCAGTCTCCCACACTAAGGCCAGTGTAGGGAGAAGGCCTATGGCTGCTCGGAAGGTGGAGGTGGTGCCCGGGGGGTGCCACCTTCCCCCCAGCCCTGTAAATGTGCATCCAAGCAAAAAAAACTGTGTGTTTGCTACGCAAATTTAGCTTCCAAAGCCCTCCTCCACAGGAACTCTGGAACTACCACTGCATTTGTTGATATTCAGAAAATGTTCAGCTTAAGAGAACCTCCCTTGGTGATGGTTGTTAGATACTAAAAAAGAAGAGACTGGAGGAGACCACATGTCCATGCCTGAGGAACTTTCCAGAAACAGTACTGAATAGTGTACCTAACAGCCCTGAATTTTAATCCCACTCTACCCCTTACTGGAGTCAAAATTCAAAAGGTAGAAACGGGTATATAGTGAAAAGCTCCCCTCCCACACTTGTCTCAAGGGTGTTCAATTCTTGTTCCCCAGGGGCAACCAAGGTTATCATTTTCTTATGTTTACTTCTAGAAATATTTGTTCATATAAAAGGCAGATAGGTAGATAGATAAATTTTCCTCTCCATTTTAAACAAATGGCAGCCTGTTTAATACAATATCTTGCTTTACTCAGTTAATGATGTTTCCTAGATATTATTCCATCTCAGTATATAAAGAGCTTCCTCATGCTTCTATCATAGCATTCCACTGAATGAGTGAACTATAATTTGTTTTCCTATTCTTTCTTTGCAGACATTTAGTTTTGTATGTGCATTTGCAATTCTGGTAGATATCACAAATTACATTCCAAAGAAATTGTGCTGGTTAATGTTCCTGCTGACATAGTGTAAGTAAGAGTTTGGGCAATTACTCAATCTCTCTGAGCCTCAGGTATTTTGCTCTGCAAAATAAGCAAAACAGTACCTATTACTTGGAATTGCTGTGCAGATTATTTGAGATGATGCATACATAGAGTATTTAGCATGTAGGAGTTGGTGTTCTCTAAATACAACGACGTTACTTTATTTTGGATTAGTGAGATGTTGTCCTGGCCAGGTGAATGAATGAGATGAGACCTCCTTGCCAGTCTGGAATTCTCTGACTAGGAAGAGGGCAGATTCTGTAGGACATTAGCAATGCATATCAGTCAGCAATGCATAAGAGTTGTGAGCCCTGCCTTCCAGGGGTACCATTGTCTCCACTACACCCCAACCTCTTCCATGTGACTTCTACTCCCAGGTACCTCCAAGATGAGCCATCGCGTCGATACAAGAAAATCCTTGTGGGACCAAGGATCCTTTCCTCTGATCATCCGTAACCTTGAGATATCAGACTCAGGGACATATGTCTGTGAAGTGGAGAATATGCCAAAGAGAGTAGTGGAATTGTGGGTGTTTCGATGTGAGTAGAGCAGGCCTGGGGTGCAGACACCTCCAGCCAATCTCCCTTTCCCCACTCCCATCCCCCCCCCCACCCAAACCAGGGCTTGAGCTGATGGTACTTCAATAGTCCAGAGCCAGATGAGATGGCCACCACATCTCCTCAAACCCTCCTCAGGTCTTGGGTCAGGCAGCGGGGAGAGGAATAGATTTAGAGAGGGAGAAGGAGAAGGGCAGGAGCCATAGGAAGGAGGGGAAGAGACAAAGGAAGAAAGAGGGGAAGAGACAAAGGAAGAAAAGAGAAGGAGAGGAGGGGAGAAGAGGAGGAGAGAGGGAAGCCCTGCCTAGAGCTGGGGTGGGCTGGGGTGGACAGCTGAGCATTGGCTGGAAGAGAGATGTTGGGGCAGCAGTAATGGAAGGCACTCTTGGTTTCCTGGCTTCTTCCCTTCTCCTTGGGGATAGTGTGTGTGTGACACAGGTGGTTTGCTTCCTCTACAGTGAATTCCAGTTCGGACACCTATAGCAGCATCCGCCTGCTGGCTGGACAGAGCCTGACCTTGACCTTGGATAACCCCCCTAACAGTCACCCTTGGGTAGAATGGAAAGGTCCAGGGAATAAAAAGAAGACTGAAGGCAACAGCCTCTCCCTGCCCCGGCTGGGGTTGCAGGAGAGTGGCTCCTGGACATGCACTGTCTCCCAGAGCGAGAAGACACTGGTGTTCAACATAAACATCTTGGTGCTGGGTAAGACTTGCTCCTGTCCCCTGCAGATTGCCCCCTATCTCAGAGGCTAATGGGCCCTCCCTCAACTCTGACTGCTCTGCTGCTGGGTCTGGTACTAGGGACAGAGGGAGGCTAGGGCCAGGCTCCTCTAAGCTGAAGTCCATCATGAGGGATATACCGGGCTCTCTCTTCCTCAGGCTGGTGGACTTGGAGGAAGGAAGGGACATGGGATGTAAGGATGTGGGAGACCCCAATGACCCACGGAGGAGGTCCCTAAAGAAGAATGTTGAGGACATCTGTTCTCTTTGTTGCCTCAGCTCCCCAGTCCCACTAAGCTGGCAAATCCACTTACTCAGGGACAGTAGCCGCCCTGAGGAAATTCTACCTTGCCCCTTTAGAATCCTGAAATAGCCACTTCGGGGAAAACTGAAAGCCTGGAATGCAGGTCTCACCCCAGATGCTTGTGTGATACAAGGTAGAATAGTGTCTGGACTCAGATTCAAATCCATGCTCTGACTTAACCTTGGGCAAGTTATTGAACCTCTCTGTGCCTTGGTTTTTGTAAAATGGGCATGATGCTTGCTGTAATAGTGGTAACAATTAATATAGCATGTAAGGCACTTAGAACAGTGCCTGGCATATAGTAAGCCCTTTGTGAGTGTTTTCTCTTACCTTGTGAAGGTGCTAACTTTTGTGGGGTTTTTTATATGACTGGTATTTTTTTTAACAGAAAGAGCTTTTTTAAAGATTTTATTTATTTATTTTAGAGAGGGGAAGGGAGCGAGAAAGAAAGGGAGAGAAACATCAATGTGTGGCTGCTTCTCACGTACCTCCCCGCCCCAAGTGGGGACCTGGTCTGCAACCCAGGCATGTGCCCTGACTGGGAATCGAACTGTGACACCTTGGTTCACAGACTAGCACTCAATCCACTGAGCCACACCAGCCAGGGCTTTTGTTTTTTTTTTTTTTTAATCCTCACCTGAGGACATGCTTATTGATTTTAGAGAGAAGAGAAGGGAGGGAAAGAGAGAGGCAGAGAAACATCAGTGCCAGAGAGGAACATTGATGCCAGAGAGAAACATCAATAGGTTGCCTCCTACCAGGGACCAAACCCACAACCCAAGCATGTGCCATGACTGGGAATCAAACCTGACCTTCCCGTTTACAGGACAACGCCCAACCAACTGAGCCACTCAAGCCAGGGCAAGGATGCTATCTAAGCACCTAATTAATGCAGGCCAAATACCCTGTGTGCTCCAGGGGTCCTGAAGAGGAAGAGGTCCTCCTCTGGCTGGACTGTCCTATGAGGGCTTCCAGGGGGAGGAGCACTGCTGTGGGAACATGTGGGGGTGGAGCAATGAGAAAGTAGACTGAAGAGGTAAATAGGAATTTAAGGGCCTGAAATGGCAAGCTGGGTGTTTGGATGCATATGCTCCCCTTCCGTCTTTTTGCTGTCTCCACTACATGGCTACCCCATCACATGCCTACCCCACCCTGAACACCCTCATGGTTCTATCTCCTTCTAACCCACATGTTCTCCCTTCCCGCATCCAGCTTTCCAGAAGGTCTCTAACACATTCTATACAAAAGTGGGGGAGCCAGTAGTGTTCTCATTCCCACTCACCTTCGAAGACGAAAACCTGAAAGGGGAGCTGACGTGGCAGGAGGAGGGGGCTTCCTCCCTTCAGTCCTGGGTTACCTTCTCCTTGGAGAACAAGAAGGTGTCTGTGGTGAAAAATCGTCAAGTCCGGAAGATCCAGGTGAAGGAGACGCTCCCCCTCCACTTCAGCCTGCCCAAGGCTTCACCTCAGGATGCTGGTTCTGGAAACCTGATCCTGTCTCTCAGGCAGGGGCAATTGCATCAGGAAGTGAACCTCGTGATGATGAGAAGTGAGGAGCTGGGCTGAGAAGGGGAAGGCAGGGGTGGGAGGTGGAAGGGCCTGACCCCGGGCTTCTAAGCCAAGACCGGCTCCCAAAGGGTTGCCTAAACCCTGGATGTCTGATGGAGCTGAAGAAGGGCGCACTGGTTTGGGGGCTGGCTTTGCACTAACACTGGAATCCATATATCTTCCCTGACATCTCTGAGCCAGTCTAGGGCACATTCCACTGAGAATCCCCAAAGGCCATGTGCTGACAAGCAGGGTTCTAGTTCTGTCTCAGCCCCACCCTCTGTGACCCTGGCTGAGCCCCACTTCTGTGTGTCCGTTTTCCCCGAATGAGGATAAAACCTGTTTGGAATGTGATAGTGATGATGATAATGTCAGGCCCCACACCGAGTTCTTCACTTCCCTATTTCCTTAAATCATCATAACAGCTCCACAGGTAATCATGTCTAATACTTGACGCTTCCTACATGCCAGGCCCCATTACAAATATTTGTGCATTTAATAATTGTCTGGGGCTCAGGTTGCTAAGCAACTTGCTCAGAGACACACATTTGTAAGCAGTGGGGCTGGGATTCAAATCCAAGACTGCTGGACCTCAAAAGCTGTGTTTTCTCTATTAGAACTGCATGAAGATGTGCCCTGAGATGCCAAAAGAGAAACACCCACAGAAAGTGTCATTTTGACTGTCCTGGTTCCCCTGAGAGTATAGAGATGCCAGGAACCCAGAGGTCCAGGCTCCTAACTTCAGGCTCTTGTTCCTCTGCAGTGAATGAGTCCCAGGGCCAATTGACCTGTGAGGTGCTGGGGCCCAGCTCCCCCAAGCTGAGGCTGAGCTGGAAGCTGAACAACCAGACTGCAAAGTTCTTAAGTCAGCAGAAGCTGGTAAAGGTGCTGAACCCTGAGGGGGGTGTGTGGCAGTGTCTACTGAGTGACAATGACAAAGTTCTACTGGAATCCAAGGTCGAGGGTGAGTGAGGCCTAACCCCTTAGTCTCTGCCTCCTCAGCTGTGGCACTGTCCACAGAGGATTGGTGCAGACCACCCAGAGTCCCAGCCTCCCAACTCCCCTGAGATAGGAGGGTTGTGTGGATGGTGCCTGGATATAGGAGCGACGAGGTAGGGAGTTCCCGGCTCTAGGTCCCCACCTGTGGTCTTGCAGGTTCCCACATCCCTAAGCTCTACAGCTCAGGAATGAGGCCCACCTGACCAAGAGTCCCCATCCTGGCTCCTTTCCAAACCCAACCACAAGCACTTGTGTGTGTGCATGTACGTGTGTTTAAGGCACACAGATTGGACTACTACTCCTAGCTCCCCAGAGTGTGCTGTAGTCTCTAGACCTTAAAACCCCTTCCCCAGCCTTTTCCCCTCCAGCCCTGATGACCTGTGAGGGCCCAGTGTTCCCTGCCCTGCTCTCCCAGCCCAAGGAATGAGCTGAACACCCCCTTCTCTCTCTTGCAGTTTCGTCCTCAGCATTAACCCAGACCTGGCCAAAGCTCCTGGCTATTGTGCTGGGGGCAATTGCAGGCTTTCTGATTTTCATTGGGTTCTGCATCTTCTGCTGTGTCAAGTGCTCGCGCCAAAGGGTGAGTGAGCCTCCTCAGACACTGCCACCCCCCGCCACAGCAACAAGGGTGTCCTGTCTATGTGACTTGCTTCTGCTCTGTTTCTCTCTGCCCACCACCGAGTTCCCTTACTGCAGACTGGGCTGTGTCCCAGATCCCAGGGAGGGAGAGGCAGGAAGGAGCAGAGTTAATTCTGGGACAGATGGCCTCAGCCACAGTATCTGCTTCTGCCCTCCCAGCTTTCCCCACTCTTCCCTCCAAAGGGGCACCTCCCCTCTGGAGGCCAAAGGCCCTCACAACTTCCCTCCTTCTTCCTGGACAGCGCCAGGCAGAGCGGATGTCTCAGATCAAGAGACTCCTCAGTGAGAAGAAGACCTGCCAATGCCCCCAGTAAGGAACTGGCGGGGTGGGGGGGGGCGGGGGGTGTGTTGTGAGAATGGGAGGGCTAGGAGGAGGGCAAGAGAGGGAAAGAAGAGAGGGAAGGGGAGGAGGGGAGGAGGGAGGAGGGTGAAAATGAGGAGATGAGGAGATGGAGGTGGTAGAGGGGAAACAAAGGTACAAAGGGATGGCTGAAGAGGTAGACAGCAGGCAGAAGGCTAAGGGGTGGGGGGTGGCAGGCAGCAGTGGCCCTGAGGCTATCAGCGTACTGGAAGAGAAGAGGGGTCTGGGAGCCACGGAGGTCCCAGACACCGGAGGAGTTGGGGAGGAGTAGCCTTGCTCCTCTCACTCTCTCATCCTCCAGCCGGTTACAGAAGACACGTCATCTCATTTGAGGCTCTGGACCTGGGAGAGCTTCCCACTTGCAGCCTCCCCAGCCGTCTACCCTGCATTTCCTGTTGGGCTCCTGGGCCTGCGGACCAGATGAATGTAGCAGATCTCAGCGCCTCTGGCGTCTCCTGCTCTCTTTGTCCACAGTTGGCCATTGGGTCTCCTCTTCCAGAGGCTTACTCACACCGCTGCTTCCTCGTTCCCTGTGCAGTCAAACCATAGCCCTTCTTTCATGATTTCTTCTCAACTCTCTCCCTTACTGCCCACTTGGATCCCAGGGGAGCATGAAGGACCAGCCCTCCCTGGCCTGGCGTGTGAGGCTGGGTGTCTTAAGCACGAAGCACAAGAAAGAAACTTGGGACCAGAGAGGGCAGGGACTAGTCAAAGATCACACAGCCAGTCAAGGACAGATCCAGTCTAAAGGCTCTTGACTGCTCCACTGTTCCATTCTGACACACACCCACGTGCACAGCTCACACTTGTGCACAGACACAATTCCTTATCACCCAAGCAACACACTCAGTTTATAAACCATCTCAGTGCATCTCAGTTTGACATGCTTTGTCTATTTAAAGCTTAGAAAAATCCTACGAGGCTGGTGGTGACAGGACCACGATTAGCATCTCCAGTTTATAGACCAGAAATGGAATTCAAAGAGGTCATATGACTGCCCAAGGTCACAAAACTAGTAAGTGCTGAGTCAGGACCAGCCGCAACTGCCTGACCCCTAGTTCTACTGCTGTTCCTGAACACAGATCTCTGAGCTGGTGAGTCACAGATGCCCAGTATGTACCTTAGGATTCACAGGAGCGTAACAGCACAGGGAGGCCTGGCTCAGGGAGGTCAAGAACATGGGGAACAGCCTCCCTGCCTAAAATCCTCCCTTCGCCACCTGCTGGAGGCAGAATCCTGTTACCATAGGACAAAACCTGCAGCTGTCCTAATGAGAGCACTGGCTGGGAGGGCAGGCCCTGTGGGAGAGAGTACCCAGTGACCCACCACTCACCCTGTGAAGACCCTTCTGGAGGGTGAGTTTTGCCAGGGGGAGGGAGTGGGACATAGGCTTGAGAGTGAACAGCTGAGAGGCCCTCCTGTGAAGGATGAGAGTGCTGGGCCTCAGTCCCCCTGCCCTGCATGCTCCTTTACAGGAAAATTAAGGTTACAAATATTCTTCCTTTTCTTCTCAATCCAGTTGTCCCAGGAATCCCCAGCCTCCTCTACCTCTCCTTCCATTCTTTTCTCACCATCCTCCTCAGTCCCTATGCCCTTTCTCTCTCCCTTTCTTGCCAGCTTGTCTCTTCCAAGAAGAACACCCAATTGCTGCCAGAGCTCCCCATTGCTTGCTTTGTATTCCTGCCCACTTCCAATCCCTAACTCCCTGAGCTGACAGAAAAATACAATAAACTTACTATAAAGATGCTCTTCTTCATTTGAGAGAGAGAGAGAGAGAGAGAGAGAGAGAGAGAGAGAGAGAGAGAGAGAGAGGGAGAGGTGTGTGTGTGTGTGTGTGTGGACTCCTCTCTGGGGACCCAGAATCTTCTGATCTGTGGGGTCAGACCCAGAACAGAAGCTGCCAGGCTTGCCCCAGGAAGATGAGGTTCCTCTGGGGAGGGAAAAATTCTCTGGAGACTGATTACCCACCTACTCATTCCCCAAAGGGCCCTGCATGTGCGTGTGAGGCCAAGACTTTGTAGTCACACGTGTGTGATGCACTGAGGGGGAGAGTCTGTGTGTTCCACACGTGTGTATGTGTGTGGTGGAGGGCAAGGACCATGAGAAACTAATGTGTGTGTGCATTGTGTGTATCCCCAAAAGGAGTGTGAGTTTGTACTCCAGGAGGTGTGTGTGTCCCCGCGTGCTTCCAGACCTGTGCACCCTCACGGCAGGAGCAACCTAGCTTCAGCGCCAGCCCCTCACCGCCCAGAGTCTGCAGCACATGCCCCTCCGAGCTCGCCCTAGGCACAACCCTCACACTGATACACAGTGACACACGGTGACACACGCTTCCTCCTCCTGGAACAGCTAGCTCCTCAGTCCCCGTACACCACCAGCTGCCTCTTGGAACTTGTGCTCGTGTTGAAAACGGGATGGGGTGGGGGTAGGACACGAACCATTTCACCAATGAAGTCGGTTCCCCTCCATCTTCTTCGCCCCCTCCCTGTCGGTGCCTTCCTTGTCCCTCCTCCTGCAAGTCACCACCGTCCAGTTCCCCGCCCTACCGAAAGCTTTTCCCTCCCAAAAGCTTTCCCCCTGGCCCTCTACGCGGGGCTCAGGGGCTGGAGGACTCAGGGAGACGGGCTGGGGGAGTCCCGGGGGACGTAGACGGAGTGCGAGGCGGGCTGAGCGCAGAGGCTGGGACCGAGGGGAGGGAGAAGGGCCAAGAGTGGGGGAGGGAAGAGGAGGGCGGGCGAGCGGGAGCCGGCGGGCCGTGTCGGGAGTGCGGTCTCCATGGCAGTGCTGGGCGCAGCCAGAGGTAAGCCGACCCCTGCCCAGTCCCCGCGGTCTCCTCCCCTCGCCCCCCTCCCCACCTTCGACTGCCTCTTCTCCGATCCGACCCGCCCCTCCTCCCCAGCCACCTGCTGTTTCTACCCTGGAGAACCGGTGGGCGGCACGAGGGAGGAGCCGCCTAACCTTACCCCTTCACCCTGAAGGAAGAGCGCTGGACCCTGTATTCGCCCTGGAGGCCCCCAGATCCCCCCTCCCACCTTCCTCTGATTTTTCTCTGCCCTTCTCTCTGTCCTTCAGATCCTTCCTGCCTTCCTCCCTCTCTGACTCCCCATCTCTTTCTTCCTGAGCCCGTCGGCTGGGCCTGGGTAGGGATGGGTGGGAAGGGGTTCGAGGTTGTCGGGGGCGGAAAGTGGGGGAGGCGCTCCGGGCCAATTCTCTTCACCTCCCTCTGGCTGGTCATTGCCATGGCAACTAGGGTGCACTGGGCTCCAGAGAGAAGACCAAGGTTGGGGGTGGACTAGTACCTCTTGAGGAGGGCGAGGGTCTGAGGTTCTTACTCAGGAAATAGACCCTCCCACTGCTGTGCCTATTTTGCATCCCATTTATCCCCAAGCCGCTATGCCCATCCCTCCGGCCTCCACTCCGTTTAGGGTTGCACCCGCTTTTCCTCTTAGTTCTCCCACCCCCGCCCCAGGGCTTCCTGAAGCTCCGCGTCGGGAAATTCAGGACTATCTTCCCTCGAATCATAGGGAAACTGGTGCTGGGGCAAGGGAGGAAAGACTCCAGGTCTACGGGCCACGGGGGGGCGGGGGGGGGCGGGATTGGGAGTCCACACCTTTGCATTGAGCTTCTCTTCTCTGCCTCCCCATTCCTGGCTGCCAACCCCCCCCCCCGCCCCCCACCACCTCTGTCCTTCCCAACCTTCTCCTTCTAAAGCCTTCTCTCCAGGGGTCTCTGGGCTTTTCCTTAAATTTTCAGATACTATCATTTTGCCCCCCTCTTTATTTCTCTTCTGCTAAAATTCTCCTCCTTCCTCCTCATCCCCCCTCTTTCCATTTCTGGATGCTTCTGATGTCAGCCGTTTCCCCGCCTTCAGGTTCCCTAGTCCCCCCTCCGTCCCAGCCTCCATTCTCCCATCTTCCCAGATTCCTGGTGAGCTGGATGGCAGTCACGCAAGTGTGGGGAAATGGGGCTGGGCACCAAGGCCCTGGGCCCAGGAGCCTGGAAGTTTGGGGAGGGGCTATAATACCATGTCCCAGTTTACTGTGAACCCTCAGGAAGAAACAAGTTGTGCCTGTGCCATCAGCAGCTCTGAAGAGAGATTCTGGGGCATGAGGATGGGGTTGAGTAGAACTGAACAGGGGACAGGAGAAGGAGGAAGCTGAGAGGGCCGGAGGGAGGAAAGGGCTGGAAAGGGGTAGGAGGCAGGAGGTCAGAATACCTTCTTTCCTGGAGGTCTGGAAAACATGGCTCTTAGTTATGTGGGGTGTTTGAGCAACCGTCTGATTTAAGGCAGGAGAATGTTCTGAATGACCCCGTGAACCCAGTAATGAGTCATGTTTATAGTTTCAAGGGGAACACAAGACGGGTTAGAGACCAGCCTACTTCGCCTGCCCCCTTCCACATCGTATCTCTCCCTTGCAGTTTGTCCAGGTGGCTGAGACCAAACCTCACATCCCTTGGGGCATCCAGAAGACCCCAGGCTGGTCAAGAACCAGAAGAAGAAGAAAACTGCAAGTCCCATTATGGGGGCCAGAGCTCCCCAGCCAGCCTCATAGTTGGGAAAGCAGCCAGCTTGTCCCCCTAGTCAAATACAGGGATACTTCAGGAAGGGTCCTACCCAATATGGAAGCTGAGGACCACCTCCGCTGACCCCCAGTCTCCTCCTCTTCCCTCCACACGTGAACTTAGCTGAGTCAGTCAGGCAATGCTGAGCAGTAGGGTGGACCTAGGGGCTGCCTGCCTCGTTACAAGGCAAGGACTGTGGGCATCATGGGAGTGTGTGTGAGTGGGGCTCCTGGGTGAGACCTAGCCCCCACCCCCAGGAGTTCAAAGGGGGTGGGGGGCCGAAGATAGGATGGCTCGGGGCGGGGTGGGGCCAGAGGAGGCCTCCCTGCGCTCAAACGCATTGTCCTGGTTGGCCTGTGGGCTCCTGGCCCTGCTGGCCAATGCCTGGATCATCCTCAGCATCTCTGCCAAGCAGCAGAAGCACAAGCCACTGGAGTTGCTGCTCTGCTTCCTGGCTGGAACACACATACTCATGGCGGCTGTGCCCCTCACCACCTTCGCTGTGGTGCAGCTCCGGCGCCAGGCTTCCTCCGACTACGACTGGAATGAGAGCATCTGCAAGGTCTTTGTGTCCACCTACTACACACTGGCCCTGGCCACCTGCTTCACAGTTGCCTCACTCTCCTACCATCGCATGTGGATGGTGCGCTGGCCTGTCAACTACCGCCTCAGCAATGCCAAGAAGCAGGCGCTGCATGCTGTCATGGGCATCTGGATGGTCAGCTTCATCCTCTCCACACTGCCCTCCATTGGCTGGCACAACAACGGTGAGCGCTACTACGCCCGAGGCTGCCAGTTCATAGTATCCAAGATTGGCCTTGGCTTTGGTGTCTGCTTCAGCCTCTTGCTACTTGGGGGCATTGTCATGGGGCTGGTCTGTGTGGCCATCACCTTCTACCAGACACTGTGGGCCAGGCCCCGGAGGGCTCGGCAGGCCCGGAGAGCGGGGAGTGGGGGTGGGGTCAAAGGGAGTGGGGCAGGGGGCTTGGGTACAAGGCCAGCCTTTGAGGTGCCAGCCATTGTGGTGGAAGATGCCCGAGGGAAGCGGCGGTCCTCGCTGGATGGCTCCGAGTCGGCCAAGACATCCCTGCAGGTCACCAACTTGGTCAGCGCCATCGTCTTTCTCTATGACTCACTCACAGGGGTGCCCATCTTGGTGAGATTGGGGTCCCTCCTCCTGTTCTTCCCAAACCAGGCCCCAGCACAATCACCTGGCCTCCAACTCCATCTTCCTGTCTTCTACCCACCCCCACTCCATCTGTGGGCCCCCATCTCTATCATCCATTTTCTGCTTCCCATGACCCCCAGCTCCACTGTCTGTTTTCCAGTTCCCACTGCTCAGCTCCACCATCCATCCTTCACCCAGCTGCCCATCCTCCAGCTCCCTCATCTGTCCTGAGGTTCCACTGTTCAGCACCCCAGACCTATTACTCAGTTGCTTAGCTCCGCTTTCCATTCCCTAATTCCCTCTGGATGTCACAGGGTCTCCGAGCACTCCTGGGTGGAAACCCCAGAGAGCTCACCCCACCACCCCAGTTCTATGCCTCCCCACCTGGCCCCTATTCCTGAATTTTTGTCTGTCTTCAGGTTAGCTGTAGTACCTCTGCTCCTCTCCCTGGGGACCCAGGGTTCTGCTCTAGTACTCACCCCTGACCTTCCTCTGAGTCATCCCTTCCCTGTCTCCACCTCCAACTTTGCTTTTGTCATGATCAAAAGATGTGATCCGGGCCATCCCTTCCTGACTTCTTGTCCACCAGCTGCACTAGGGTATTGGATCTGGGGTCAAGTGGGCCCCCTGTGCTCTGGGCCCTGACCGGGCGCCATTCCTCATCCTCCCACCAGGTGGTGAGCTTCTTCTCCCTTAAGTCGGACTCTGCTCCCCCGTGGATGGTGCTGGCGGTGCTGTGGTGCTCCATGGCACAGACGCTGCTGTTGCCCTCCTTCATCTGGTCCTGCGAGCGCTACCGCGCAGACGTGCGCACAGTGTGGGAGCAGTGCGTGGCTATCATGTCCGAAGAGGATGGCGACGACGGTCAGAAAAGTGACCGGTTTTTTTCCTGGGCATTAGCCCCCTTTTCTACTCCTTTCTGCCAGTCCTTGTCTGTGCGGGGACGGGCTGCCCTGGAGTGCCCCCTGATGGAAAGAACCTGTGCAGCCCCTGGGCTGACTCCAGGTCCCCCTTTCCACAATCATACGCCACAGCCACAACATACACCCACTGTTTCATTTTGCACCGAGGGCTCCCTCCAAGGGGCATTGCTTCTCCTCTGGAAGTCCACATTACCTAGCTCTGCCTCCAATGGGCAGAGTGCCTGAGAAACAGTCCAGAGACCTAACAACTGTAAAGGAAGGGCATGGAACTAAGGGGAGGCTAAACTTCCTGAATGGGATTCCAGCTGTAGGGACAGTCTTTTTTTGGGAGGGGGACGGTAACGATTGTTTCAATAAGTATGTCTGTACGAATGCCGCACTAGGTATTCAGCACTGAATGCAACAGACCACTCTGACTTTCTTCCTGGAGCTTACAGAATAGTGGGAAGAGAAAGATTCTCCGGGGAACTTTATAAAAAGGGAGTGGAAGTTTTAAAGGGGGGCGGGGAATGGTGGGCATTCCTTACCTGTAACCACTCTGCCTCTTTTCCCTCCTAGATGGGGGCTGCGATGACTATGCAGATGGCCGAGTGTGCAAGGTTCGCTTTGATGCCAATGGGGCCACAGGACCAGGGGACCCCACCCAGGTGAAGCTGCTGCCTGGGAGGCACATGCTCTTTCCCCCTCTTGAGAGGGTTCACTACTTACAGGTATGGGACTAGGGAATATGCTTCTTATTCTGGGTGTCCCTTCATTACTGTTCTTCAGTCTCTGTTATCCACCCCAACTGCCCATTCTCTAGTCCTGGCCTGCAGGGCACATAATGGGTAGGGAAAAGAAAGGCATAGCAAGAGAAGCTTCCCTTCAGAACTCTCAGATGCATTCCATCAGAAGATGTTTTGCAGTTTAAGGGGGGTGGAGCCATCTTGCAGAGTCCCCACTTTGGTCCCTGCTCTACCTGCTTTGTCCCTGCAGCACTTCTGGGTCTACTTGCTCCTCTCCCCAGGTCCCTCTGTCCCGTCGTCTGTCCCATGATGAGACCAACATCTTCTCTACTCCTCGGACACCAGGCTCCTTCCTGCACAAGTGGTCATCCTCTGATGACATCCGGGTCCTCCCAGCCCAGAGCCGGGCCCTGGGGGACCCTCCTGAGTACCTGGGACCAAGACAAAGGCTGGAGGATGAGGAGGATGAGGAGGAGGCTGAAGGTGGAGGGCTAGCTAGCCTTCGACAATTCCTGGAAGGTGGGGTTCTGGGGTCAGGTGGGGGGCCACCACGGGGTCCTGGCTTCTTCCGGGAAGAGATCACCACCTTCATTGATGAGACACCTCTGCCTTCTCCGACTGCCTCTCCTCGAAGGCCCAGGCCACTGGGCCTCTCACCCCGCCGACTCTCCCTAGGGTCCCCTGATAGCAGAGCCATTGGACTTCCTTTGGGACTAAGTGTGGGGAGACGCTGCTCCCTGACAGGAGGTGAGGAGAGTACAAGAGGTTGGGGAGGATCCTGGGGTCCAGGTAACCCCATGTTCTCCCAGCTGACCCTGTGAGCCCAAGTAGGCCTGCTGGACTCAGAAGAGGGTGTCTGGTTGGATGATACCTTCTTCTGGCCCTGAGCCTAGGGCACTGTAGACTCCAGGGAGATGGGCACTGTATCTGGGGTCTCTGAGCCCCAGCTGTCTCCCATCCAAGTTACCAGATGCCCTACTCACCTTCCATCACCCCTAGGAAAATGTATTAAAGTCTAAAGTGTTACCATAGAAACCTGTGTGTGCGTACTATGTCGGCAAAGGGTATGTGGTCAGAGGCTTGGGGGGTGGAATGGCTTATAGAGGACAAAACAGCAAGGGCAGTGGACAGAGGCACAGAAATACCCACAGAGAAAGACAAACAAACGTAAACATGCAGACATACACAGAGAAAGGCTTATAAGAGCATCTCATGCTGGGGGCACTGGTTTGGGGCATAAAAGATCTTTGTTCAGATCTGTGGAGGTTGTTTGAGTGTAACCCTGTCCCCCATGCCTCCTTCCCCCAAATCCAGTAGGGGCCCAGTTACTGGACAGGAAAGGGTTTGGGCCTAACTTGGTGTCACAGGCCTGGAGTTTACCCTCCTCCATGCTGCATTCTGAAGCTCCTTTTCCAGGAGTTTGGGGCACAGTGGGGGGTGGGGGGTGGTGGCAGCGTGCGAGCATGTGGGAGGCATCCACACTCCTTTTCCTGGCCCCAAGAGTGGAGGAGAACAGGGAACACAGCTGCGGCAGTGGCTCCCACTCCATGGGCCTCAGGGTCTGGTGACTATGGTCTGAGGAGGCTCCTCATGCAGGCTTTCAAAACCCCGGGCCAGCGCCAGTTCCGGTCAGTTAGCCTCTGTCCATGATTTGTTTCTTGGTCTGTTCCTCATTCCACACTATCCCACTCGTCTTTAAGATCACTTTCTCCACTTCATGCCTCCTGACTTCTCTCTCACACATACTGGCCTCTCCCAGGGTTGGGTCTCAGCCCCAACAGCTCTCTTTGGCTCCGCTCATTCATTCCTTTTCCCTTCTTCTCCTCCCTCCTCTCTATCTCTCCTTCCTTTCCCCTCCCTCTCCCTGCCCCCTTTCCTCTCTCCCTCTCCGATCCCTCATTTTCCTTCGGCAGCCGCCGGAGGCTCCGGCACAATGCTCTGGCTGCTTAGCTTGCTGCTGCTCCAGCTCCTGCTGCCTCCCCCGGGATCCCCCGAGCCCCCCGGCCTGGCCACCCTGTCCCCCGGAGCGCCCCCCCAGGCGCCTGACTTGCTCTATGCCGACGGACTGCGCGCCTACTCCGCGGGGGCCTGGGCACCGGCGGTGGCGCTGCTGCGAGAGGCGCTGCGTAGCTATGCGGAGCTGGGCCGCACGCGGCAGGACTGCGGGGAGCGCTGTGCTGCCGAGCTGGGGGCTGCGCTCCCGGACGCCCTGGGGCCTGACTCCCGGCCCGGCCCACCACCCAGGGCCTGGGAGCGCCTTCTGCTCCGCGCTGCGCTGCGCCGCGCGGAGTGCCTGAGCCAGTGTGTGGCTCAAAGGCTGGGTCCCGGGGGCGCCGCGCGGCTCCGTGTGGGGAGCACGCTGCGGGACGCCTTCCGCCGCCGGGAGCCCTACAACTACCTGCAGAGGGCCTACTACCAGGTGCGCCAGCCGCCAGGGCGAATTGTTGGGTCCTGCCCCGACTCATGTCGCTGTCCTACTTTTGCTTACCAGGAGAGGGCGGGATGCCAGCGTCAGGGCTCGGGTGGGGCTTTAGGGGGCGGTCAACGGACTTCTCCTTTCGAGTAAGTCCTTCCAAAATCACATCTAGTACTCACTGAAGTTTTAGAGGGACAGCCTAAGGGAGAATGCGAGTGAAGTTGGAATAGGATGGGGATGTTGAAGCGGAGTAAAAGTAGATCGAAGATTGAGGGAAGGGGCCTGAAGTCTTAGTCGGTCTTTCTGAGACCTACGTGCGGATGAGCGCGGCTTCTTCCTAGGGATGAAGTGGAGGGGGTAGGGGCGAAACCCGCCGCTGGACGGGAAGTATGGGAAGTAGAGCGAGTGTGAGACTTTTCTTGGGGCAGGAGGGAGCTTTGGGAAGATAAGAGGAGGGGCGTCAGGCTGAGGCCCCCTGAGGAAGAATATCTGAGGGTGCAGTGGGGCGGTGGGGGCAGTGGACACTGCGCAGCTACTGGCACAGTAGCTGTTGTGTACGTGGCTGGGGAAGGGGGGCTGGTCACACACCTCAGCTCAGGGTCCTAGAGACCTACAGGTTTTGCTGGTTACTCAGTTCCCCCCCTCCCGCCCCCCACTTAACACCTTACTTAGCCGTCACTTCCTCCTTGTCTCCCAAACTGAGGCCCCTGTGCCCACATCCCACTGACGCCAAAGTCTTTAGACCTCCTTTCCTTAGCTGCTGGGCTCCTGAGAGTGCCAACATGCTGTTGTCCAGGGACCTGGAGTTTGGGAGGTGGGCAGTCCTGACGGACAAGTCTTCCAGGAGGCTTTGAGGCAGCCCCCAGTGTGTGTCTGGAGTGGAGAGGCTGGTGAGAGGCGGAGGTCTGACACCCACACTTCAGGGCACTGACTTCCTCTTTATTCCTGCTTCTCAGCTGAAGAAGTTGGACCTGGCAGCAGCTGCAGCTCACACCTTCTTCGTAGCAAACCCCACGCACCTGCAGATGCGGGAGGACATGGCTAAGTACAGACGTATGTCTAGGGTTAGGCAGCAGAGCTTCCGGGACCTGGAGACGCCTCCACACTGGGTGAGACCCTCAGCGGGACCCCGTCCCTTCCCCAACCCTTGACTAACAGGATGCAGAGGACTTCCTGGACTGTGGCCCTGTGTATCTTGGGCATCAGGAGATCTGGGTACTGTTCTCAGTGGTCCTGGATGGAGAGCCCCTCTCTACGAGTTGGTTTTCTTCCTGAAGATTGCTAAAGTCCCATGCTCTAACATTCCGATCCTGAGGCCCACCCCTGTCTTCACCAAGGTGAAGTGGGACCTGGAATCCATGCCCCAGATGAGACCAACACTCCTCCCCTTCTTTCTGCCTCCTACTCTTGTTGGGCACCGCCCCCCACGCCAGGATCCGAGGTGACTGACCATTCCCCTCTACTACAGGCGGCCTATGACTCGGGCCTGGAGCTATTGGGGCGCCAGGAGGCAGAACTGGCACTGCCCAGGCTTGAGGAGGCCCTGCAGGAGAGCCTGGCCCAGACAGAGAGATGCCGGGCTGGCTGTGAGGGGCCTGAGGAACATCAAAGGGATGAAGAGGAGGAAGGAACTGGGAGCCAGGCGGGCCTCTATGAGGCTATTGCAGGCAAGGAGTGGGGAATGTGGTGGGTCACAGTGCCGGGAGGAGCACGATGGGCTGAATAGCTTATGGGTCCTCTGTGTCCTCCATAGGGCACTGGATTCAGGTCCTGCAGTGTCGGCAGCGCTGCGTGGGGGATACAGCCACACGGCCTGGTCGCAGCTTCCCTGTCCCCGACTTCCTTCCCAGCCAGCTGAGGAGGCTGCATGAGGCCCATGCTCAGGGTCAGTTGGGGAAGGGTGAGCTCTGGGGGTGATGGATTGGAAACAGGGAAAGTGAAGGTTTGACTTTGATGCAATCTTGAGCCCCATCTCTTCGTCCCTCCCATCTGTTTCTGGATCTGTAGCTGGTCAGGGCTGCATGGGGACCATCACTTCTGGAGGACTCTAACTCGCTTTCCTTGGGCATCACTGTGGAAAGCTCAGGAGATGGGTCACAGGGCTCCTTTTGCCCTTGCTGCTTCTCACCTTACTTTATTCTCTCCTCTCTTCCTCCCCTTTGAACTCTGCCCATTCAGCTCAGGTATGTTTGAGTAAGCTTTGAAAAGAAGCAGTGGATGAGCATGTCTGGTGGGGGTGGGGTGGGGGTGGAGTTGGTTGGCTTTGGGAGATCACCTTTTCTGGCTCTGCCTTTGTCCACCTGTCATTGCTGCCTCTGCTCGGGGATCGTGGCCATTCTTGGACTGGGCCCCACCCCACCCTATTGCTCTGTCTCCAGTGGGGAATCTGTCCCAGGCTATGGAAAATGTCCTGAGTGTCCTGCTCTTCTATCCGGAGGATGAGGCTGCCAAGGAAGCTCTGAAACAGTACCAGGCCCAGCTGGGGGAGCCGAGACCTGGCCTCGGGCCAAGAGAGGTACCCCTCCCCCACTTACCCTGTGAGGAAGCAAGCCCTAAATTGAACAGATATACCTGAGCAATACCTTGAACTCCGTGCCTGCACTCTGGCCCAAGCACTCTAGCCACCAGAGGCATCCTCGAGTCCAGCACTGACTTGTCTCCATGCTCTAGTCCCACTTCAGACTCGAAGTCCAAGTGCCATTCCATCTCGCTTCCCTTAACCTCCCCCTGTCTGCCCCGTCCCTGTACACAGACTTCTCCCCCAGTTTGAACCCAGATGTCCTGAAGCTGCTGAGGGAGGAAGGTTGACCAGAAAGGCACAGTGAAGCAAGCAGGCTGTCCCCTAGAACCGGGGGCCACCCCGCTCTCCTCCGGCCTTCATTTCCCTGCCCCACTTCTCCTTGTCTCACCCACTGCTCCCTGCTGTCCACTCCATCTCAGGACATCCAGCGCTTTGTCCTTCGGTCCCTGGGGGAGAAGAGACAGCTCTACTATGCCATGGAGCACCTGGGGACCAGCTTCAAGGATCCTGTGAGTGACTCCATTTCTGTCCATCCCACTTCCATGTGTAAAGCTGTTAGCGGAGCACCTGGCAAATAGTGCTACATACGTTGTTTTTGTTGTTGCTGTTGTTATGAGTTTGGCCCAGTGCTGAGGGCTTTTTCTACCTCTACCTTGCCCCCTGGAAACAGGAGAACCTTCATGTGGTAGTTCAGGGTCTAATATCAGAGGTCAGGACTAGATTTGGTGGGTGATGGTGCTTTTCTTGACTGTTCCAGGATCTCTGGACTCCGGTGGCTTTCATCCCTGAGACACTTAGAGAAAAGCTCAGGTAGAGGATGCCAGTGTTGGGAGGGGCCCACCCTGAGCTGGAAGGTGACAGAAGGGGTCCTGGGAGGCTGGGTCTGGGGAGATGGGTTGGACTGGCCTGTGCATCCACTGAGCATGTCTCTCACCCCTGAGAGAGGATCAAGAGCATCGGCCTTGGGACCATGAGCCTCCACAGCCAAAGCCATTGACTAACTGGAAGGGTAAGTCCCCGGGAGAACAGGAGGCAGGAGCCTGGAGGGTCTGGGGCTGCCAGCTGGGGCTACCGCTGGGCCTGCCTTCAGGAGACCCTTGGTCCCCTCTGCCTTGTCCCTTCCCCTGCAGATGTCCTCCTCATGGAGGGAGTAACCCTGACCCAGGATGCAAGACAGCTGAATGGGTCGGAGCGAGCAGTGCTGGATGGTCTGCTCACCACAGCCGAGTGTGGGGTGCTGCTGCAGCTAGCCAAGGTGAGAAGACCTGTGAGTAGGTGGCACATTGGGACCCAGGCACCACTGCCTGCCCCCTGTTCTGCTTTCTCTGATTCTCCACTGGGGACTAGGCTTGCCACTGACGCTCTGCTGTGGACAAGTTCCTTTTCATCTCAACTCAGAGGGCATGGGGTAGACGCTCTTTACAAAGGAATTTTGCCAGAAGTTGATAGGAAGAACAAAATAAAACAAAAAAAACAAGCCCTGGCCAGGTAGCTTGGTTGGTTAGAGCATCATCCCAATATGCCAAGGTTGCAGGTTCGATCCCTGGTCAGGACCCATGCAGATAAAGATTGTATCTGGCAAGGTTGCAGGTTCCACCAATGACTGCATCAGTAAGTGGAACAACAAACTGATGTGTGTGTGTGTCTCTCTCCAAAAACCAATAAACAAAAACAAAAAATAAAGGCATAAAAAAGTGTAAGGATGCGGGTGAGGATTCCTTGGAGTTTCATCACTGGCCTGGCTGATGGCTCAGTGGACACAGGCTTTATTCCCACTCATCGAAGTCCCTCCTAGTTTGAATCGAATGATTCACATTCACCGGGTTGAGGCTGCTGTTTCATGACTCCACATTCTTCAACACACACTCTTTGAGTACCTGCTGCGTACTCGAAACTTCTGGGTTCCAGGGAGGCGTAGTTGAACACAGACCCTGCATCCAGGAGCTCAGTGTAGAGAGGAGTCAGATGTGGAGACACTCAATTAGAGAGGGTAATATGTTTGATAAAAGAAGTGTGTACTTCTTCAAATAGAAACACCAAAATGCGTCCTGGCTGGTGTGGCTCAGTAGATTGAGCACTGGCCTGTGAGTCCAAAGGTCACCTGGTTTGATTCCCGGTCCGAGCACATGCCTGGGTTTCAGGCCAGGTCCCCAGTTGGGAGCATGGAGGAGGCAACCAATGAATGTTTCTCTCATACATCGATGTTTCTCTCCCTCCCTTTCCCCCTCTCTAAAAATAAAATCTTTTTAAAAAGCACTGAAATGCGAGGTCATAAAAAGTTTGGGGCAGGGGTGGCCTCTGAGCTCAATCTTAAGGATGAGTTAATGAGGCAGAGAAAGAGAGGAGCATCAGGCGAGGAGGGAGAAGGCCAAGGTGTTCTGGGAATTGCAGTGGAGTGTGGGAGTTAAGAGCATAAGGCAGACCCTACAATGACCACCTGTGTGACGTTGGGCAATGTATTTTAGCATCTCTGAGCCCAGTTTCCTCTTCTATAAAATGGGGCTAAATACAGTGAGGATTTAATGAGTCAGTAGATGGTAAAGATCTTAGAAGAATATAGAAATGTTTAGCATTTAGCTGTCACTATTGTCATCAGGCTGTTATGTTATTCAGAGGTGTTACAGGGGACAGGCCCAGAGCTGGAATCACAGGGGAGATGGTAAAGGGCCTTTTGTGCCCCCGGAAGTAGGGTAAAACAGTTTATTGAAGGGTAGAAGGAGCCACCGCCCTCCCGTAGAACTGGTAGGCCCCTCTAGTGGCAGTGTGGAGAAATACAGTGGGAGAGGAAAGGAAGGGGGAGACCCTGGGGTGATGCAGGAGCACCACTGCTTTGGGTTAGGTCCTCATTTCAGGGGAGTGAAGAGAGGGGGACAGTTGAGAACTATGTAGAAAAGAAAATAGGAAAATTAAGGACTAAATCTATGTGGGATGAAAGAATGGCATCAAGGATAACTCCCAAGTATCAGACTCTTCTGTTCCTTGATCACACTAAACTCCTTCTGGCCTCGGGACCTTTGCACTTGCTATTTCTGCTGCTCGAAACCTTGTTCTCTCGGACGTTGCAGTGGCTCCTTTGTATCATTTGGTTTCAGTTCAAATGTCCCCATCAATTAGTTGTCCCCCAACCCCTGCCTGGGCACTCTCAAGGTTGTAGCCCTATTTTTATATTCTTCGTAACACTTACCTGAATTGATCTGGTTGGTTTGTTTGTTATCTGAAAATATAAACCTTATAAGAGCAGGGACCTTTTTATATTCACAATTGTGTCCCCAGTACGTAGAAGAGTGCCTGGCACACAGTAGGTGTCGAGTACAAATTTGTTGAATGAATGAATGAATGAATGAGTACAAGAATAAAAGATTAGATGGCTTGCCTGATAAGGTGGTTTCTCAGAGATGAGGTTTATATAATGGGATAACTAGGTAGTGATACTTTATTTTTTTATTATTTTTTAAAGATTTTTAAAATTTATATTTAGAGAGAGGGTAAGGAGGGAGAAAGAGAAATATCAGTGTGTAGTTGCCCTCACACGCCCCCTACTGGGGACCTGGCTTGCAACCCAGGCATGTGCCCTGACTGGGAACCAAACCGGTGACCCTTTGGTTTGCAGTCCAGTGCTTAATCCACCGAGCCACACCAGCCAGGGCTAGGTAGTGATACTTTGACCGAGTTTCAAAAAGCAGACAGAAGAATAGGTGTCAGGAAAGGACATCCAAATACCAGGAGACCACCGCCCAGGTGATGACAGTTTTGTGTAGCTATTGGGTAATTAAGACTTCGTGTCAAAGGTTCTCAAGTTCTCCAAGCGAGTAAAGTGGGAAGAGGTCAGAGAGAGATACCTTGGCTGGACCTGGCCTGACTATCGAGCTTCCCTCTGGAGCCATGTTTCCAGAGGGACTCCTCTATTCTTGGCTCCTCGGAGATGAATGATCAAGCCCTTCCTGCACCCCTTTCCCAGCTGTCCTTACCCCACTGTGGGATGCTCTCCAGAGTTCTGTGCACAGGCCCCTCAGCCAGGGATCCCAGATCTTTACCAGAGAGTGACATTCTGACATGAAGGTAGCCATTTTCTGGGGAAGGGCAGCAGCTCAGGAAAAGGAGCCACCTGAGAACTCTGGAAGCTCCTAGCCTCTTCCAGGGAGTGGGAGGGTTGTAGCCTGTGGGCAGTCTGGGGCCAAAGGACAGGGAGTCCACAGTCAACCCTCTCCCTCTTTAGGATGCAGCTGAGGCAGGAGCCAGGTCTGGCTATCGGGGCCGCCGCTCCCCTCACAGCCCCCACGAACGCTTCGAGGGGCTCACGGTGCTCAAGGCAGCACAGGTGAGAGAGGAGGTACCCATGCCCTGGTCTGATGCCCAGAACTGGGGAAGAGGGTGTATAGGAGGCTGGGCACCAGGGCTTGGGCTTCTCCTATGGAGGGGCTCTCCTGGGACTGAGAGTCCTTGAGTCCTCTTCCCAGGATTGAGGAGGGGTTGTTGTGGAGCCAGTGGAAGGAGCAGTTGAGGCTGATGGACAGAGCTGGCTGCAGAGAGACTCCAAACCCACGTTTCCATTGCCTTTCTTGCCCTTCCTTTCACTACCTGCAGCTGGCCCGTGCTGGGGCTGTGGGCACTGAGGGCGCTAAGCTGCTTCTGGAGGTGAGCGAGCGTGTGCGGACCTTAACTCAGGCCTACTTCTCCCCGGAACGGCCCCTGCATCTCTCCTTCACCCACCTGGTGTGCCGTACTGCCATCGAAGGTAACTGCCAGGACCCCACTGTTCCTCCCCAGCCTCGAGTCCCTGTGAGGCACTGCAAACTCTCGGCAACCCCACACTGTGTGGGTTTATCTTCACTCCTGAAAGGCTGTGATTCCCCTGCCCAGTGGGCGCCTGGTCTCTCTGTTCAGTGGTGAGCCCCAAGTTTCAGAGTGGGTGTGGGAGGTGGTGGATGGGCACCGGGGCACAGAGGCATTCACCAGGCCCCTTTGCCTCCTAGGGGAGCAAGAGCAGCGCATGGACCTGAGTCACCCCGTGCACGCCGACAACTGCGTCCTGGACCCTGACACGGGAGAGTGCTGGCGGGAGCCCCCAGCCTACACTTATCGAGACTACAGGTGGGCAGCTCCTCCAGGGGCTGGCAGGGGGGCCTGAGTTGAGGTCTCACTGCCTGTCTTCCTCCCCCAGTGGAGTCCTCTACCTCAATGATGACTTCCAGGGTGGGGACCTGTTCTTCACAGAGCCCAACGCCCTCACTGTCAGGGTAAGTGGGGTGGGGGTGGGGACAGGGAGCCCAGCTGTGGGCTCAGGATTCAAAACAGAAGGTTCCCAGAGGCAAATGCAGGGAAATGGCTGGGGCCTCTTTAACCCTCCCCTTCCCTGGCTTCCCCAGCCTTCTTCACCACTGTCTGTGTTGGGGGGCTCTCCTAGCAGAAGTTGATTGTGCCCCCTAGGGAGATTTCAAAGTGGCCCCTCCAGACCCTGCCTTCAGTGTGTGCCTCACCTCCTACAGGAGGGTGGCTGAGCACAGAACCCTACGTCCCTATTCCAGGTAGAAACTAGGGGTTAGAAATGGGGAGAAGGAGAAGGAGAGAGACAGTGATTTCTCATTGTCTATTGCTCTGTCTTACCCAACTACCTCTGTCTCTGCTTACTACCACCAGCTACCTATAATCCAAGCCTCCCTTGGGGAAGAAGAATGTCCCCACGATCCTTATCCCGGGTACACAGAGTCTGGTCCTGTGCTTATTTCTGCAGATTACTTCATGCCCAGGACAAAAGATTAGACAAGAAGAGTCAGGGCACCAGGGGAAGGAGCCAACAGGAGACCCTGATGGAAGTCCCATCTCCCTTTGGCTCCTGCTCCTTTAGCCTCAGTCTGACATTTGTGTTCCCCAAGTGGAGGTCAACTCCCCATTTGCCTCAAGATAGTCCCTGAATTAAGGAGTGGGAAGTGATGGGCAAGAGAGCTGACCTTCCGGTGCCCCCTGCCCTATCTTGATCTGGGAGTCAGGGCCAAGTTTTCTGAAGGTCTATCCCTCGAGCTGAACCTGCCCTCCTTCCCCAGGCTCAGGTTCGTCCTCGCTGTGGACGCCTTGTGGCCTTCAGCTCTGGTGGGGAGAATCCCCATGGTGTGTGGGCTGTGACTCGGGGCCGGCGCTGCGCCCTGGCACTTTGGCACACGTGGGCACCTGAGCACAGGGAGCAGGTGAGGAGGAGCAGAAATAGGAAGGATGTCTCGCCTGGTGTGTGAAGCGTGGGCAGGCTGACGGGTGAGGGGCAGGGGCTGAGATGACCCAGGGTGGGTCTTGGGGGAGTGTGGATGCAGGGAATTGGCTAGATTCTCCTCCTACCTCCCAGGAGTGGACGGAAGCCAAAGAGCTGCTGCAGGAGCCAGAGGAGGATGAGGAGGAGGAGGAGGAAGAAGAAATGCCTAGCAAAGACGCTTCCCCAGAACCCCCCAGCCGCAGGCTTCAGCGGGTCCAGGACAAGGCTGGGAAGCTGCCTCGGGTCCGAGAGGAGCTGTGAGGGACTGAGCCTGCTCCTTGGAGATGTGGCCACCTGACTTGTGAGGGTTGCCTTGATGCCAGGACCTACAAGAAGACCCCATGTGACAGGAGCAGAACAGTGAGCTCTCAGTCCCTGTACTCCCCCCATCAAGGGGATCACAAGGGCTGTCCAGCCCTGGACTCAGAGGATGCCGCACGGACCAGCCTTGAGCTCACCAGGTCTAAGGAGCCAGGGCTGGCCCCAGTTGATGGAGTTCCAGCCCTGGACAAACAGAGGATGTGATGCCTCCCTGGAAAGAAGTGACAGGGAGCAGGGCCTGACTGCTTCAAATAAAGGGGGATGAGAGGGGAGAATAACCCCACTGCCCGCTCCCAACCTGTCAATAAAGAACTTGAAGATTCCCTCAGCCCAGGCCCATCAGTGTATCACAGTGTGGCTGGAGGTGGGAGTGGCTATGGCTGGCCTGGGGGGAGAGGTGTCCTCGGGCCTCAGGGAGGCGGGGCCACTTGAGCCTGTGATTTGTCAGGGAAATCTCAGCCACCTGCTCCCCTCATGCAAATACACCCAAACCCCTGACAGCTGCTCCTTGGGCCTCCAACTCTAAGCCCTATTTTCCCTCAGAGCTTGGCCAAGACCTAGAGCAGCCTGATCCGTAAGGCTCCTGCTTTCACAGCCCCAGCAGGACCTTGGGAGTTGTGGGGGCAAGGAGTTCGCCAAACCCAGATGGGAACTGGGGATGGGATTGCTCTCCACTTGCAAACCTTTCTACACTCAGGGCAGGGGCAGGCCCATCCATCTTTCTTCCTGAAACCCCTGCACTCCCACAGCTGCCCTCAACCCAGGATCAGATCCTAGGGCAGCTGGTTGGGGTTTGTTGGGAAGAAGGATTATCCAGATCAGTTCCGTCTAATCTCAGCTCCCTCTGCACCCTCCCTGTAGTCACTGGAACCCTCTTCCCCACTCCACTCTGAGCTCAGGAAAACAGTTTGGGTGTGGACAATGGGCCATGTCTCACCCTCACGTTCTGACTCAGCCTGGTTGCTAGGCAGGCCCTGACTGCCAAGATCATCACCATTGGTGGGGGCCAGTGTCCAGGGGCACTGCTGGGGCTCTGGTGGCTACTGCTCCTTCCCATCCTCCCAAACTCAGCCTTTAATCCTCACAGCTTTGCTCTAATCCTATGGGGCCTGATGCTCTTCTCTCTGCCTGCAGAGACCTATCAGGGAAGCACCCCTTCTACCCCTCCTCCCTCCAGGGCTTGTTGTGGGGGGCTGCTCCTCTATATCCCAGCATTCCTGTTTCTACCCCTCCCCCTGGCTGGGCCCAAGTCTGTCTGGAAGCCACACACCTCTCTCCCTGTCCTCTTCCCCACCCCTGCCAGCTGATTTCATTTGCCTGACGTAGTCATCATCATTGGCCCTACCCTTCCTTGTCAGTGCCACCGTGCCCCCCCGCCCCACAGAGTGGGGCCAGGCCAGGACAGCTCCTCTGGCAGCAGAGCTGGGGCAGGTGACGGGCTGGCGTCGCTGCTGAGGGAGTGAGGAGGCGCTTGGGAACCGGAGCTGGAAACCTGGGAGAGGTCCAGTCAAAGCCCAAGTAAGAGGGAGCCAGCCTGGCTCTGCTCTCTGGGGCTGGGGGCTGCAGGGACGGCTCAGGCAGGGCTGGGGCTGGCTGCAGAGGACTCCAAACTTGGAGGGGCTGGTGGGGGAGGTGGTGTAGGCCGCTCGGTCATTTCCCCACATCTTGGAATGGACTCCAGCCCTCATGAGCAGTCTGGTGTGAGGTGTGAGGGACAGAAACATGGCCTGCTGGGGATCCCCCTATACCTACCCCGTGTTCCTGGCAGGAGCCGGAGCTATCCCTCAACCTGTCAGCCATGGGGGAGATGGAGCAGCTGCGGCAGGAAGCGGAACAGCTCAAGAAGCAGATTGCAGTAACCCCAGAAATGTCCCACATGGCAATCCCAGAAATCATAGAAACGGGGACATGAGGGAATGTGGCCTGGGGGGAAGGAGATTGGATTCACTTTCAAGTGACACCTTAGAGACCCCTGACTTGGAAGTGACCGGAGACTTTCTGGACCTCATACTTGAGATGTCCCCAAACTGTAGAGCCCCAACCCACCTACCTCAGAGACCCATGCACCCCCACCCCCCACTCTGCCCTTCCCTCCCCTGATGTCTGCTTTCCCCCCAGGATGCGAGGAAAGTCTGTGCTGACACTACAATGGCAGAGGTGAGACTTCTATCCCCCTGAGGCAGCGCCTGAGGGAAGGAGAAGGGATGGGAACTCCCTGACCAGCCCAAGCTTTAGTACAATACGTCCTTGGAATGAGGAATAACATTAATTAATTCATTCAACAAACAATGAGATCGGGGCCCATATTGGAGGCTAAGGACAAGATGCTGTCCCTATTGTCCATAAAAAAGGAGGGACTATACCCCTCACCTTGCAAGGTGGTGAGGAGGAAGAGAGGGACAGGCCCTTATCAATCACAAAGCCCTTATGGACTCCAGTTATTGTTTAATACTGTATTTCATCAGTCCTAAGATGCACAGCTTTCCACATTCTGACATTTCTGAAATCAAGACGCATCCCACACTAGATGGTGCCTTACAACTAAAATTGGCAGCATGTTTTCTTTCTTAGTGACACTTAAAAGAACGGTGCTTCCTAGAGTTGGTTGTACTTCAGAGAGGATTAAATATGTTTTTTTAAACATTGTGAACACTTTATGTATTCAAACGATGTTTGTTTTAAGGTTTTATTTATTTATTTTAGAGAGATGGGGAAGGGAGGGGGAAAGAGAGGGAGTGAAACATCAATGTGTGGTTGCCTCTAGCACACCCCATACTGGGGATATGGCCTGCAACCCAGGCTTGTGCCCTGATTGGGAATCAAACTGGCTACCCTTTGGTTCACAGGCCTGCGCTCAATCCACTGAGCTACACCAGCCAGGGCCGGATTAAATATCTTTAAAATAAAAAATCCTCACCCAAGACAACCTTTCATTGCTTTTACAGAAAGAGGATAGGAGGAAGGGAGGGAGAGAAAGAGGGAAGGAAGGAGAGAGAGAGGGAGAGAGAGAGAGAGACTTATTGGTTGCCTTTTGCACATACCCCATGTGGGGATGGAACATGCAGCCAAGGTATGTGCCCTGACCAGGAATCGAACCCTCAGACTTTTAGTGTATGGGACAATGCTCCAATCAAAGGAGGCACACTGGCCAGGGCAGGATTAAATATCTTAATGAGAGTCAGCATTTATTTTTTTTTTCTTTTTAAAATTTTTATTTATTTTTAGAGAGAGGAAAGAAGGGAGAAAGAGAGGGAGAGAAACATCAATGTGTGGTTGCCTGACACATGTCCCCGACCAGGGACCTGGCCCACAACCCAGGCATGTGCCCTGACTGGGAATAGAACCCGAGACCCTTTGATTCGCAGGCTGGCATTCAGTCCACTGAGCCACACCAGCCAGGGCAAGAGTCAGCATTTATTGAACACTTACCATGAGCCAGACACTGGGCTAAATTGCGTAAATACATAATTTCATTTAATTTTCTTTTTTAAAACTTACCATTTAAAAAATTGATTTTTAGAGAGAGAGAGAGACAAACACCAATTTGTTCCACTTATATATGCATTCATTGGTTGATTCATGTATGTGTGCTGACTGGGGATGGAACCAGCAACCTCGATATATCAGGATGATGCTCTAGACAACTAGCTAACTGGCCAGGGAAATTTCATTTAATTTTTATGACAACCCCATAAGGTAGGTGCCATAAACAGTTTATGGATGAGGACAGGCTCAGAGAGGTTGAGTAACTTGACCAAGATAATAGAGCAGGCAAATGGCAAATCCAGTCTATTGGCTCTAGAGCCTCAGATTAAGTCTAGAAGCTGAATAGAGTTTAAGGGACATAGGACAACAAAATTCAGGAAGGGCAGTTCAAGGCCATGGTGATACCCTGGATACCCAGTTAAAGAGTTGGCTGTGCGGGAGTGGTGTGTGTGGGCTGGTTCCTAGTGGTTTGGAACGGTCGAATGTGTACATATCTGCCTAAGTTCGTGTTCAGTGACTTCACATTGGCGGCTTGAAATTGGTTGCGGTGGGAGAATTACAGGATAGAAATCACCCACCCATCTCCCCTCCCCCTCCCCCACCCTGAACTGGAGAGCGTTGTTAAACCCTTAACAACATGCCACTGGCTGTCTCTCACATCAACCTAAGCCACTCTACGGCAGGGACTTACTTTTTTTCAGGCTGGGGGCTGACCCAGAACAGAAACTTGTATGGATCAGTGGCTGTGACATCTGGGTACAAACCCTGCTCACCCCAATTTCTAACACCCCCTTTGCTGCAGCTTGTGTCTGACCTAGAAGTCGTAGGACGAGTCCAGATGCGGACCAGGCGGACGTTAAGGGGACACCTGGCCAAGATTTATGCCATGCACTGGGCCACTGATTCCAAGTGAGTTTTGAGGCATGCCCAGAGAGGAGGGGAAGCAGGAAGGAGAGGCTTGGGTGACATGGGGTATGACGTGGGACGCCCTCTCCCCAGGCTGCTAGTAAGTGCCTCACAAGACGGAAAACTGATTGTGTGGGACACCTATACCACCAATAAGGTACCAACCTTGCCTCCTGCCCCTCTACCAGCCTGTCCTTCCTTGGAAACATTATGCCTACCTTCTTCTGCCCTATCCACCTGGGAGCTCAGCCCATGTCCTGCTCCTGCTCACCCTGACCTCCTGCAGGTACATGCCATCCCTCTGCGCTCCTCCTGGGTCATGACCTGTGCCTATGCCCCATCAGGGAACTTTGTGGCATGTGGGGGGCTGGACAACATGTGCTCTATCTACAGCCTCAAATCCCGTGAGGGCAATGTCAAGGTCAGCCGGGAACTCTCTGCTCACACAGGTGAGAGATCCTGTCTTCCCATCCCGAGGCTCCAGGGAAGCCCCAGGGTTGGTGTGTCGTGGCTCTGAAGCCAGGACACTGTCCTAACCACCCCCAGGTTATCTCTCCTGCTGTCGCTTTCTGGATGACAACAACATTGTGACCAGCTCAGGGGACACCACGTGGTGAGGACTGAGCACTGTGGGTGCTGGATTGGGCTGGGCTGGCAATTCTGTCCTGGCCTTCTTCTGAGACAGCCTCCCCTCTTCTCGGCAGTGCTTTGTGGGATATCGAGACCGGGCAGCAGAAGACTGTGTTTGTGGGACACACAGGGGACTGCATGAGCCTAGCCGTGTCTCCCGACTACCAGCTCTTCATTTCCGGGGCTTGCGATGCCAGTGCCAAGCTGTGGGATGTGCGGGAAGGGACCTGCCGGCAGACTTTCACCGGCCATGAGTCGGACATCAATGCCATCTGTGTGAGTCCCAGTGTGCTCAGCCTCTCGGGCCCACAGCACCGCCCTGCACCGCCTCCCAGGGCTCCCTACCCCTGGCTTTGTAACTTTCCACTTTGAAATAACTTCACCTTACAGAAAAGTGTGAGTAGCAAAAAGAGCTCCCACTTACCCTGCACCCACACTCACCGTTAACATTTTACCACATTTGTTGTATCTTCTCTCTGTAGGGGAAGGGATGAGGGATGGGGGGCTAGTTATGGATAGACGATTGATATAGCTAGCTGGCTAGACCAACACATACACCTAGATGTAGATATGCCTTTTGTTATGGTTCTCCCTGGGTTTTTTGAGAGTAGGTTGCAGACATTGTGTCTCTTTACCCCTTAAATATGTCAGTGTGTATTTCCTAAACATAAGGCCATTCTCCTAGATAGCCACAGTGTAATTCTTAAAATCAGGGAATCTAACAGTGACACAACACTACAGTCTACAGTCTATCTTCACATCTCACCAATCATCTCAAGCATATCTGTAATAGCAGTTTGCCCCCCACCAGGAACATGTATTGCATTTTCTTGCCACATCTGTTTCCTATAAGTGGGAACTGTTTTCTACCTTTGTCTTTCATGACATTGGCATTTTTAAAGAGTACAAACCAATTTTCTATAGGCTTTCCCTCTATTTGAGTTGATCTGACACTTCCTCATGATGAGGTTCAGACTATGCATTTGCACTTGGCCCTGCTCCTATGCTCGGATCCAGCTGACTAGTGGGAAGTCGGAGACAACCTCCGCCCTTCTAGCCATGTGACCCTGGGAAAGCTTCAGGCACTCCCTCAGCCTCCTGGGCATAATGCCGGCCTGCAGCGCTATCATGAGGAGGAAGCGAAGGGTATAGGGGACCCACCAGCATGCATGGAGAGCAATGCTGTGGGCTTTCTCACTGCAGGCCAGGAGAGGGACAGGCAGGGAGGCTGGAGGAAGGAGCTCGCCCTGGAGCCACCAGGGCAGGAGTCAGGTGGAGGGCAGGAGAGACAGCAGCTGCTCAGGTCTGAGTCCTGACTTCTTTGCCACCTGTGCCCTCAGTTCTTCCCCAACGGAGAGGCCATCTGCACAGGCTCAGACGACTCCTCCTGCCGTCTGTTTGACCTGCGGGCAGACCAGGAGCTGACCGCCTATTCTCACGAGAGCATCATCTGTGGCATCACATCTGTGGCTTTCTCCCTCAGTGGCCGCCTGCTCTTTGCAGGCTACGATGACTTCAACTGCAATGTCTGGGACTCCATGAAGGGCGAGCGTGTGGGTAAGGGCCAGCCCAGCCCCCTTCCCCTCTGCTGCCTCAGCTGGAGGTACCCTCCATCCAGCTCCCCTTGTTGGGAACCTCTTATTGCTATTCCCTAATTATTAGATAACTTTGAGCGCTACCCCTGCAATCCAGTCCCCCTCTGGTTCCCAATGTAGGATCATCTTTTCTTAAAGAAAAGTTGCTTTAAGGGGCCCTTCTCCTTTGCCCACTGTCATGACTGCTCCCTGCCAAAGGAGATCCTTCTGGTGATCCCCAGACCTGAGGACCTTGAACGTCTAGTCAGGTCTGGGTTTCAGGGGCATCCATTGAAGGACAGGGCAGTCTCAGGGAACTGTGCCAGGAGCCGGGCCCTGACCCCAAGCTAGGGGCTTATCTAGGACCAGGCTGGTCTGTAGGTGAATCAGATAGTGCAGCTTCTCCTCTTGGGAGAGGTCAGGTGCTGAATGAAAACAACACTGGCCACAGAGTCAGGATCCAAATCCTAATTCTGGGGCTTACTTTCTGAGTGCCCTTGGGCAAGTCACCTCTCTGGGCCTCAGTCTCTTTGTCTGGAAACAAAGCAGCAGCCCATCACAATGCCCCTTGCTCTTCTCACAGCACACTGACACTTCCAACCTTTCCCCATCCCTCTCCACCCCTCCCCCATCCCAGGTTCCTGAGAAAGCCTAAGGCTTAGGGCTAATCCTCCTTCTGTCTTTTTTTAAAACAATATTTTATTTATTTTTAGAGAGAGGGGAAGGAAAGGAAAAAGAGAGGGAGAGAAACATCAACGAGTGGTTGCCTTGCACGCACCCTCCACTCGGGGCACAACTTGGCTTGCAACCCAAGCATGTGCCCTGACTGGGAATCGAACTCGTGACCCTTTGGTTTGCAGGCCAGTGCTCAATCCACTGAGGCACACCAGCCAGGGCATCCTCCTTTTGTCTTCCAGCCTCCATCAGGGGGCTGAATTCAGAGCCCAGCCTACCTAAGCTAGGATACCTGTGCATGCACACACACTCCCTGCCAAATGAGCACATGGAGACATGCTGTCTCCTCTCCCTTTTCCTCAGGCATCCTCTCTGGCCATGACAACAGGGTCAGCTGCCTGGGGGTCACAGCTGATGGGATGGCAGTGGCCACTGGCTCCTGGGACAGCTTCCTCAAAATCTGGAACTGAGAAGGCTGGAGGGGGGAGGTAAAAGGCCATGAAGACACTCAGCGGCCCCTTCTCCTGCCCACTTTCTTTAAGGTTCCTTTAAGGCTTTCTCTTCTATACCCCAGCTGCCATTCCCACCAAGCTTTCTCCTTTGAAGACAGTGGGGAACACGGGGGGTGTGCCTTTGGGGGGCAGCATCAGGGAGAGGCAGAGAACTGCCCCATCTCCTCCCATGGCCTCCCCTCACCATGGTCATGACAGTTTCACCCTTAGTGAGCAAGGACAACTGACCCCTCCCCAGCCCTTGGCAGGTCCAGCAGGCTTCCAGTGTGAGGCTCCAGGCCCTAGGATTCCTCCCGCAGAGCTCCTCCCTTTGTCCAGACCTGTGTGGCACAGGGTGCTCAGCCCGTGACTATGGCTCTGGCACCACCAAGGTCCCGGCCCCCTTTTCATTTGTGTTTTCTTTTTCTACCATCTTTTTTTTTTCTCTCTGCAAAGCACCTGCAATAAAGTACAGCACCCTGGTATATCTTTGATGTTTGGCTTCCACCCTACTTATGTTCCAAAAAGATTCAGTTCCCACTTAAGTAATAAAGTATTGAGAGTGCAAGTGATAAAATTTGGGTACCAGACAGCTTATGGGCAGATAGTAGAGGGGAGGCAGAAGCCCAAGTCTTGTGGGGAAGGCCTGAGATGGGTCAGGAGAGAAGGCATTCACCAGTGGCTGGGAGCACATGCCCAGCAGTTCACCACAGCCTGCCTATGGTGTGCACGTGTGTGTTTGTACAGTAGGATTATATTGGGAAGGAATCAGATGATAAAAGGAAGTGAGGAAACATTGTAAAATTTTTAGCAAAGTAGTAACGTGATCAGATATGCTTCTCAGAAAGATGACCCTAGAAGCAATGCAGGCTGATGAAATGGAGGGAGGGGAGACAGCAGGGAGTGAAGGAAACAGGTAGGAAGCATGTGTCAAGAAATGCAAGAGCAATAGGACAGAGGAGACGAGGGAGGGGACAGGAAAGAGATTAAAAACATAGAATCGGCAGAATTTAGTGACTGAGTGCTAGAATATGGGATATTAAGAGGGATTCAAAATGATGGCCAAGGTTTGGGTTTGTGTGGACAATTCTGTTATTTACAGGGATAAAGAAGAGGGGAAGGGAAACAGACTTTGGAGGGAAGATCACAAATCCAACTTTACTCAAACCGACTTTGAAGTGCCTATGGCGCAGCTGGATAAAGGGCTGGGTTAGATGTGCGACCTGGAACTTACCAGAATATAGGTAGGTAGTAGCTAGTCCCTAGAGGTCAACACCTAGGAAGGGCAAGAGGAAAGAGCCAAGGACAGAGCCCTGGGGAACACCAGGATTTAAGGGAGGTGCGTTAAGAGATTTGGAGGAACCAGTGCAGGGGCACTCAGGCCCGGGAACACGAGCTCCCCGGGCTGCCTTTCTACACAAAGATGACCCAGAGCAAGGTTTAGGCATAACTTAATAACATCATTTAAAATCACTTCCTTTAATATACAAGACACACATAACACACAAAGAAAGTCCAAGAAAGTTCTCAGTTCCAGGGTTGGTAGTTTAGGGGGTGTCAAAAAAAATGAACCTTTCCAGTCTCCCAGGGAAAGAAGCAGGGAGAGGACTCAGAATATCACTAGATCCCTGGTGAGGGCAGGGCTGGGCCACACACGGCCTAGTTCTCTACCACAGCAAAGTGCTGATTTTCCTTATCATGATCCTGGCCTTGCTCCCTTGCTTGTCCTCCAGTTCTCAGAAGGCGTCCAGTTCCCAGAATGGTCCCTTCCTTTAGTTCCCTAATATTTTCACTCAGGGGAGAAGGCCGCTTACCCTACAAAAACAGTATGCAAGGTGGGGGAGGGAGGGAGGTTGTTTAGGAGAGGGAAGATAGGGTAAGGCCTCCCACCCTCTACGTTGGACTTCTTAGGTATAGCTCTTACCCTCTCCCTTTACCTGTCGTGGTGTCAGAGTCCCAGGGGAATTGTCATCCTGCAGGATGGTGAGGGGAGATCTCCCTAGTACCTTGCCCTTTGGTTTCCGTCTACTGCACTTAGAACCTAGGGTGGGTAAAGAGTTAAAGCAAGGAGCCAAAATTAGGGGCCTACAGTTTATCCCTCCTGAACTACCCCAGAACATGATCTCAATTTCTCTTCCTTATACCTTGCCCTCAAATTCTGTACCTGAAGATCTGGGTGTCTCAGGGTCTCTCGTGGACTTGTCTGAGCCCTGGCTGGCCGTAAGGGTTTCTGAGGGCTGTGCTGTTTCTTCCTCGGAAAACACCTGCTTGGAGGGAAGCTCAGCCTGGCTCCCATGTGGCATCTGGTCCTCAAGAGAAGACTGGGTGCCCAGCGGCAAGTCCAATTCAGAAGATGAAGGTGCCTCCGTGGGCAGAATAGGCTCTGGGGGAAGATTTGCTCTGGGGGCTTCAGTCTCAAATACTTCACTCAGCTGTTTCACCAGTGGGCTTGGAGGCTCTAGAGGGGAGAAGTGAAGTGAGACAGTGACCCTCTGATACAAACTGTTCAGCAAAGAGGAAAAAATATAGGAGCCTTAGGATTCATACCCTGGTGGGTGAGCAATTGAGAAGAGGGAAATCAAGGTGAGAGGGAGTAAAATGTTGAGGAAAGAGTGAAATGGGTTCACAGCAGGATGGAGGCCCCTTTAAGGAGTCCTGAGAGCACAGCCTCATTGACCCCCACAGGAGGATGCTAGCTGACAGCCTCATCAGAATTCCCTGGGCCCAACACTTACCTCCGCTGCTGGTCTTCATAGGTGTCCTTGAAATGCCTAGTGTAGGAGAGCGGGGATCTGAGTCCTGGGCCTGATTAGGACCCTCTGGCTGCTCCCCCGATGGTAGGTTTGGCTGTGGAGAGCTCTCCACCTGTCGGGATCAAAGGCTATTAAAGTCTGGGCCCTGACTCTTCTTCCCTCCCAGGTCTCCAGCCTCAGGCGCACTTTCCAGGCAGAAATTGCCAAAGCCCTCAGGCATTCAGGAGAGCGTAGAAATTAAGGCCTCAAAGGAGGAGTGAGCAGGGAGGACTCTCTCATAATCAGATTAAGCAGACGCCAAAGAATTCGGACAGTTTCTCCAGCTACCCTTTACCCGGCCCAGAGTACCTGGATGGGAGTGCGCAGGATGCCGGCACTAGGTGAACGCGGGTCCGCCACTCGAGCCAGATGCTTGTTGTGCGGCGGAGGCCGCGCAGGAGTCACTGGTACGCTCTTGGCTGAGCCCATCTCAACAGGGAGGAAGGGGGTGGGGCAGGGCTTGGGCAGGGGCGAGGAAGGGATGCCTATGAGAAGTGACTCAGGTCTCAGCCCTCACCGCGACCATGTCCGACCTCGAACTCCAGACCACCCGATCTTCCCAGATCCCAGCTATGGAACCTCCTGGCCGCCGGGCCAGAGGCCTCTGGGAGGAAAATGACTGGTGCAGCTGACAACGCGGCTTATTCCAGGACTGCGAGGCCCTCTAATTTATTCACTAATTTATTCAAATCACTTACCGTGCCCCAACTCCACCTTCTGCTGCACAGTAGTTCGAGCCTCAACTCCCGAAGCTGAGTTTCAAACCTCCCGCCACGCCCCCTGCCGTGACCCTATTGGCTGAGCCGACACAGACTCCTATAGGCCTACTATGTGGGATCCGCCTCCAGTGAAGGAAGCCATTGGGCTGAGAGGACGTCTATCATGGGAGCCATGGGGCTCAATTGGGCAGCGGCTTGGCTTGCCCAGCGTTGACGCCTCCATGATAAAAGCGGACTTTTGTTCCTCCCAGGCTTCGAGTTGTCTAAAGCGAGACTTTAGGGAATGCCATTCTTCGCTTTTGAGACCTTCAGTTTCAAAACCAAATGATTTTACTTTTTTAAAAATAGAATGGATTATTATGCTAATATGTACAGATTCAGGCGGAGGCAGACTTATGAAGATTTTTGAGGAGAAATGGTAATCCTTACTGGTTGACGGCGTTATCAATCACTCGACTATAATCCTCTCAAACTCCGCCTCATTGGATAGCTGCCTTTCAAATACCAAGAACTGCCCTATTTTCTGACAAGTCTCCAGGAAAGTTTCTGAGATTGGTTTAAAGAACTGTCAATTTCTGCTCTTTGATAGAAGGCACGCAAAGGGACTGTAGAGGTCCCCAGAGTGCGAGCAGCGAAAACTCTGGGGTACACCTCGTTACTTTACGGGCGCTCTACCCTGGAAGAGTGGGATTGGTTTTTTTTTTTTTTTTTTTTTTTGACCACCGATTGCATTGGAGGCGCTTTTCATTGGGTTTATAGTCAAGACTAAGGCAGAGGGCGGAGCACTAGTACGCAAGCTCGTTCCAACTGCCTTTCTCGCGCGTCTTCCCTGAAGCGCATGCACCTAACGAGTAGTGCTCATTGGTCCGCAAGAGAGGGGGTGGGGGACTAGGAACGGTGGGAGCTGCTCTGTGTAGAGTAGCTGCTGCCGGTGTCATGGCGGAGCTGAGTGAGGAGGCGCTGCTGTCAGTATTACCGACGATCCGGGTCCCTAAGGCTGGAGACCGGGTCCACAAAGACGAGTGCGCCTTCTCCTTCGACACACCGGTAAGCCCATTCCCCACGCCCGCAGGGAGCACGACTTCCTTCCATAGTCCTGGTCATTCTGCCGGGGCCTGCAAGGCTCGGGCTACCGCCTCCTTGCGATGCACCATGGGACATGTAGTCTACCGTGCCACTCCCTGCCGTTGCTTTTAATTAGCTGGAGCTGTCGTGTGACTACTGCCCCCGGACGCCACCGGTTGTACCTCACTCCCTCCCTGTTTCGTGGAGCATTGTGGAGATTGTAGTCGCTCACTCCCTTCTGCCGTTCTAAGCTAGGGGCGCAACCCGGTCGTCGGACTACATCCCCCAAGTGGATCCCTGGGAAAGCCTGGGAGTTGGCCTTTCTTGTCGCGCATGGTTCTCCGGGTTTTGTAGTCTAGTGTAGGAGGGATGGGGCTACCCCTCACTGTTCTGGGCCGGGTTTGGGGTTGGAGGGTAGGTTCTGCCGTTCCTAGGCGCGTAATAGTTTGTAAGTAGCCCTGAAGAAGGCCGTTTTTTGAGGAAGGCCGAGTTACAGAGCCTCCATCCATGGTTAATATGGATAGGGGGCGGGGAGGTGGGTCTTTGGTGGAAGGGAGGGGAGGGAAAGAGGAGAAGAAAGCTCTAGTTTCTTCTTTAAGATGAACTAGTCCCGCGGCCCCCTCTTTTTCCCGCCCATCACAGAGAGCAGAGGGGAACCCTTTTTAAAGTATTCCCAGAGAGATGGTTTCTTTCATGCTGGATACTAAGGACCCTTTCCCATCCCACTCCCACTCTTGACTAGTTAGACAAAGCCGCCACCCACACCGTGCTTCACGTTATACAGGCTCCACCCGGTACCTCCCTTCCTGCAATTCTGCCTTCCTGTGTCACCCTCAAGAGAGACATGACTCTGCCCAGGCCACAGCCTGAACTGAGAGAGCAGCAGCCTGGTTGGGATCCACCCCCCTCACCACCCCTCCCCTCAAGCTGCTGCTGGGCCCTGCCCAGGGTGTTCGGCCAGTCCAGCTCAGGGCCAGGAAAACTGCAAGTCAGAGTGGAAAGGCTTCACTAATGCAGTGCTGAGTGTAGGAGCAGGATCTAAAGCCCACTTCAGGATCACCACTGATTTGTGGTTTGCTAGGCCTTGAGTTTGGCCTCAAATAATATGCTGCTTCTCTGAAGTCTGGCTTTGGCAAGGCTAAAAAGAGGACTGCTCAGAGCAGAGCTCCAGGGCTCCCAGTCCTTGGTGAAACCTTCTCTTATTTCCAACAGAGGAGTTTAATCCCTGCAGTGTCCTAATGCCTTCCAGGTTATCAGATGCATGGCTTGGTGAGGCACCTTCTTTCTCAGGAGGAAAAGTTTTTTCTTAACTACCAGCTGATGGTAGAAGTCATTAGTTCCTGTCTCTCTTCTAGAAACTTCTTTGAATAATCCAAAAGGAATTTTTGTAACATTACTACATTTCTCTCACCTCCAGTGTGGCAGAGTTGACTTGACTAACCAACTTCCAGCATATTTGATTATCTTCAAATTGGGTTCACAGTAGAAAGAGAGCTTATGTGACCCCCCCCATGAGAAATGCTCTGTTTCCTTATGAATATTATAATCCACACTGTTCTAGGTAGTGGTACACAATCTGTGGGACCACGCACTGCCTTTGATGGTGCCCTGTTTTTAAATATCACAGCAAAGAATTTTTTCAAGCCCACTGAGGCTTTTATTCCAGGAAGAAGTAGTCTGTGTTGCTCAAAAACTTGGATCTGAGGTGGTTGTCCCCAGTTTTTTTCTCACCTTCTCCATCACTTTATTCACAAAGGCACTGGTGGACTTGCTCAGTCTGGGGGAAGCCCATGGTCTTCTGTCAGTGGTGATTTAGAGTGGGCACTTGTCTTTCCCTGTTTTCTGTCTGGGTTATATGTGTCCTGCCTGTCTCAGCAAGTGTCGCTAAATTGTTCTAGAAAGGGGGTGGCTTTGAGGTTGGAGGTTGATGGGACTTCAGTGGGAATTTAGTTATTGGTCGAAGGGGAGGTGACAGGGTGATGGCTGGAGAATGCCAGACTTCACATCCCTGCCAGGCTGGGTCCAGGTTTAGCCGTGAGAGACACACAAGGCATTGTTCTGCTGGAGCCAGACTTCAGCAGGAGAGGAGAGAGAAGCCTCAGTGTGGACCAGGCTTCAACTGCCTAGCAGAGTATGGTAAAGGAAAGGTCTGGTTGTGCTGGCAAGCTCTGGGGTTAGATGTACCAGAAGAATCTTTGCTTTTCCACACTTGTAGGTTTTCTTAATCCTGGAGATGAGGTAGGGTTTGTCATGGTGTGCTTGGTTTAGGTTCATTGTCTGACATGCAGCTCTTTCCTCTCCAAGGAAACGGCCCTTTCCCCCTCTGAATGTAATTTCTGGCCCTGGAAGTCCATGGTGTTTGGTCCTTGTTTACTTTCTGGGTCTTTTGGCTGCAGAGAAGAGGTAGAGGGAATTCTCTGCAACTGATCGGAGGGCTCCAAAACCCAAAGAAGGAGCAAGGAGGAAGAATGGTGACTGATAGGTATTGTTCAGCTCCTGGTGTCCTTGTTGATTATCAAAGTCATAGGAGAAGGGGGACAATCTTAGCCGATAATAAATCCTAAAGAAATAAATAACTTGCCAAGGGCCACACAGTATTAGAAAACAGAACCTTTCTTCTGGAAACCAGCAGTGTTTGAGCCCAGGCCTTAGTTTCCTCAGCTAGCTAGGTTTCATCCTCCCTGTTTCCTCCCCTGCCTCTTGTCCTGCAGGAGTCTGAGGGTGGCCTCTACATCTGCATGAACACATTCCTGGGCTTTGGGAAACAGTATGTGGAGAGACATTTCAACAAGACGGGCCAGCGAGTCTACTTGCACCTCCGGCGGACCCGGCACCTAGTAAGGATAGGGGCTGGGCTTGGGGACCTTCTGGCACATCCCACTGGGTTTCCATGTTGAATCTATTCCATTCTGACTTCTCACTTATGTCTGTCGGTGTAATTAAAATTCAGCACACATGTTTTTAGCTCCATTCTCTTCTGAAATTAACTAATTTCATCCCGTCCACCCTCCCCGTTTCTCCTTACCTGGTGTTCATTGCTGATTCTGCCCTTCCTGCCTCGTTGCAGAAAGAGGAGGACAGCACCACAGGCACTGGAGACCCCCCACGAAAGAAGCCCACCCGCCTGGCTATTGGTGAGTACTACTGTAGCCCTGCTCTTCTCCCTGAGCTGGGCTTTCCTGCTCTCAGAGGTATTAGGAAAGCTCTAGAAGAATGGGCCCGATCAGTGACCCCTGAGCTCTGGAGGGGACAAAGTAAAGAAATGTATCAGAGGAGGGATGTTTACCTGTGGTCGTGGTCCTACTCTCCCTCTTCTTCCCTGTCTCATCAGGTGTCGAAGGCGGGTTTGACCTTAGCGAGGAGAAGTTTGAATACGATGAGGATGTGAAGATTGTCATTTTGCCGGATTACCTGGAGATTGCCCGGGATGGGTTGGGGGGACTGCCTGACTTTGTCAGAGATCGGGTATGAATCTTTTCCCACCCTCCCAAAGATTTTAGGGCAAGTGGGGCCAGGGGAGTGATGTCTTGGGCAAGTACTGAGAAAGCTAAATATAATTGACAGAGGGGCATGGGGGGATGGGGTTTGGATACTGTTTCTGACCCTCTGCTTCTCCCAGGTGACCAGTGCGGTGGAGGCACTACTGTCCGCCGACTCAGCCTCCCGCAAGCAGGAAGTACAGGCCTGGGATGGGGAAGTACGGCAGGTGTCTAAGCATGCCTTCAACCTCAAGCAGCTGGACAACCCTGCTCGAATCCCTCCCTGGTGAGGCCTGGCCCCTCTACCTCGGGGCACAACCGCCAGAGCAGGGGCAAAGAGGCTGCCCTCCTGGGAGATCTGGTGGGAGAGAGGGCTGGCAGCACGACAATTAGGGAGACGTGGAAGCAAAGAACTGAGCAGGGGGACATCCAGAGGAGAGGAGAAGAGAGAGAAATTGGGTTGGCAGGGTCCCACAGAGCCCCCCGTCTCTCTACCACTCCCAGATACCCCTGACCCATATTTCAGCTCAATTTCTTTTCTCCTTGGGTTAGTGGCTGGAAGTGTTCCAAGTGTGACATGAGAGAGAACCTGTGGCTCAACCTGACAGATGGCTCTATCCTCTGTGGCCGACGCTACTTCGATGGCAGTGGTGGCAACAACCATGCTGTGGAGCACTTCAGGGAGACAGGCTACCCATTAGCTGTCAAACTGGGCACCATCACACCTGACGGAGCTGGTATTCCCTCCATGCCAGAATGTGTTTTAACTATTGTTCATTTTATATGGCACAAATAATACACGAGTGTGCTCAAAATAAACAATGAAAATATTGCAGATGACACTAAATCTTCAATTACCCTTCAAACGTCAGTCCCCTTCCTAAAAGTTATCAGTATATCTGAGTAGTAAGCATCCTTCCCAACCCACCGGACCCTGGAAACTTACCCTGTGGGGTGGAGCCACAATTAATTCCAACTCTCACCCTGTGTCTCCCCATCTTCCCTGACAACATCCCTGGAAGGTTTAAGGGAGCCAAGAGGTTACCCTAAAGGCTCACCCTTCTGTCCCACCAAGGCCCCTCAAGGCAGGGGGTGGCATTGGTGGCCAGGCCAGTCCTGAGTCACCCCCTCTGACACTGCTCCTGCTCCCTGTCCTAGATGTGTATTCATACGATGAGGACGACATGGTCCTGGACCCCAACCTGGCTGAGCACCTCTCCCACTTCGGCATTGACATGCTGAAGATGCAAAAGGTGAGACTCGTACAGCTTCACATTCTTATTCCTGCTCCTGTTAGGCCCTTCTTCCTTGCCTGAGACAGAGTACTGGAGAGAGTGACCACAGTTCTTCCAGTCCCCATGGTATGTGGGCTTTGAAGAATTTTGTAGAGTCGTTTGTTCATTCATTGAATACTGCTGAGTACCTACTTTGTGTTAGTCACTAGTAAGGCAGGCGTGGTCCTTGTTTTATACACTCTTTGGAGAGGCAGGCATTGCTCACAATAATAACTGACTAACTACCAGCTATGAAGGGCACCACGAAAGAGATGTGGAGGGTGCAGTAGTTTACAGCAGTGGGGCCTGGCCTAGTCTAGGGCATCAGGGAAGTGTCTCTGAGGAAGTCTTGCTTGAGTGGAGACCTGAGGGGTGAGGAGGGGTACCTTTGGAATGGGAAAAACAGTTCAGGTAGGGGGAGTTGCTTTCATTTAATTCCCTCATTCAAGCCTGATAACTAAGTCCTCTTACAGTTGCTTGTGGCCATTTAGAACTTGGACTAGATGATATCCTGCATGCCTCTGTAATTCAACAAAGTCTAGGCTCCAGCTGGGTATCATCCTAGATCCTGTGAGAGATCAATGTAAAAAATCCAGGGCTGAGTCTCTCCCCCCGTCTGAAGTGCCCTTTCCCTGCAGACGGACAAGACAATGACCGAGTTGGAGATAGATATGAACCAACAGATTGGTGAATGGGAGCTGATCCAGGAGTCAAGTGTGCCACTGAAGCCCCTGTTCGGGCCCGGCTACACGGGCATCCGGAACCTGGGTAACAGCTGCTACCTCAACTCGGTGGTCCAGGTGCTCTTCAGCATCCCCGACTTCCAGAGGAAGTGAGTAGTGCCTTCCCCACTGCTGGCCCCCGGGCTCAGCGCGCCTAACATCCCCACACCTCTCCTGGCCATCAGCCTCTAGGCCCACTCCTCCTTGAGCCACCCTTGGCACCTCTGTTCCAGCGCAGTTTTAGTTCCTGTGACCCTGTGGCTGGTGTGCCGTGAGGGGAGCCAGCTGTAGGATTGCACCATCGTCACCCAGTCACACGCAGACGCCACCGATAGAGCAGAACACCAAATCCCAGGGCTCTTGGAGGCCTCCTGTCTGACTCAAGAGTGAGCAGGTGGTCTTTATTTTAGGTCAATGATATCAGATGAGCACCTACTGTGGCCACATAACACTTGGGGGAGAGGGAGGACTTGGGACACTAAGACAGAAGAAAGGCAAATTCTTAGCAAAAGGGACTTTACCATCTAATTGGAACAGGCCTGATGCTTATGTGAAAACTTAAAACGTATTGAGAAGTTCTGTCCAAAAGGCTATGAACTGTAGTTATCTCCCTCCCAGGCTGTGTTCCCCTGGCTCTCTGGAGGAGGAGGCTGGGAAAGCCTGCCTCGGGGCACTGCATGCTGACGTAGTTGAGAAGGCAGGAAGGGCAGGTTGCTGGAAAGAAATGGGCTCCAGGTTTCAACCACATAACTCCCCACTCTGGAGGGAGTCTATTCACTGAGCTGGTAGATAATTTCTTGCTTTGCTTTTCTGTTGAGCTGGGACCAAAGCCCCTCCAACTCTCCTTCCCTTGGCTGTTAGGTATGTGGAAAAGCTGGAGAAGATCTTCCAGAATGCCCCAGCGGACCCGACCCAGGACTTCAGCACCCAGGTGTATGTAGCCAGGTCCTCTGTCTGAAGGCTGTTGAGAGCCTTGCTGCCTGTGTGCTTCCTCTGTCCTCCGTGACCACCTGGAGAGGGCAGCAGTTTAGCCCCAGCCAGTTAGAAGCTTTCAGATGATTGCCTTCTGGGCATGCCCTCTCCCTTAAGATGGGTTCCCGTGGACCCTAAGGTTTTCCACATTTTAGCAAGTTGTCGAACGAGGGCCATGAACCAGGGTTGAGGTGGGGAGGGACAGGTACAGACAGACAGCAGATTACCATTAGTTGGCTAAAGCCAAGTGGTTCTCCTGGATGTTAACGCAGGGCCAAACTGGGCCATGGCCTTCTCTCCGGAGAGTATTCCAAGCCAGCACCAGAGTCAGGCGATGGGGAGCAGGTGTCAGAACAAAAGGTGAGTCTGTACTCCATCCTTTTCAGGCTCTGTAATTATGGGGAAACTGAGGTCTGGGATATGTCTGAGGAAGGTGGCCTCTTGAGCCCTAGCTAATTCACTGCCCTGGCTCTGCCTAGGAAGTTCAAGATGGCATTGCCCCTCGGATGTTCAAGGCCCTCATCGGCAAGGGTCACCCTGAGTTCTCTACCAACCGGCAGCAGGATGCCCAAGAGTTCTTCCTTCACCTTATCAACATGGTGGAAGTAAGGCCTGAGAAGATGGCAAGGGAGGGCACTCTTCGCGGTCTTTCCGTCTACCTGCAATTCACTCGCTCTCCCTCCTGCCCTGTCCTGCCTCTGTTAGCCCCGCCCAGTCCCACCCCTGTACCTGGCAGTCTGCATGCACTGCGCCTTCCCTGTGGTAGCGAAAACACGCAAGGAGAATAGCAGAGCCAAGCAGTGGTCCTTCCACTCGATGGGCTTGCTGCCTTGTGAAGGATACACCCAAAGAAAATGCTCAGGAGACTTACTACTTATCAAGAGAACTGCAAGCACATTCCAACACAGTCCCACAGTGCTGTGAGCGGGCCAGAAGCAGGGAGGCGGTGGGTGATTGGGGAAGGCTTCTACTCTGTTCCTGCATCCCTATGCTCTCAGTGGTAGTCTCCTTCCCTTCTCCTCCTCTCCCTCCTTGACCACCAGGAACCCCTTGAGGGCCCCATTCCAGTCCCTGGCTGCCCAGATCTCTCCACCTGCCTCTTTCCCGTAGAGGAATTGCCGGAGTTCTGAAAATCCTAATGAAGTGTTCCGCTTCTTGGTGGAGGAAAAGATCAAGTGCCTGGCTACAGAGAAGGTGAAGTACACCCAGCGAGTGGACTACATCATGCAGCTGCCTGTGCCCATGGATGCGGCCCTTAACAAAGGTGGGTGGCTCTCAGCCAGGCCTGGGTACGGGTGCAGTGGACGCTGTGGGGAATGCTTGGGCACCTTACAGCAGCAGAGCCCATGGTACACTCTGCTCCCTCAGCCAGAAGTCCAAAGCTAGGCCAGCAAAGCGAGGTCAGATTAACTTGCCCACAGATCCTCAGCAGAGCTGTGCTGAGAAAGAGAAGCAAAATCATATGTGGGTGCACATCAGGCGGGACTGGGTGGGGCTGAGGAGTTGAAGTAGTCACGGACACAGCCAGCAGGGCCAGGCTAAGGAGGGAAAGAGGCAGCACCTTCTGAGGGATCCACCCGCCACTTCTGTCACCAGAGGAGCTTCTAGAGTACGAAGAGAAGAAGCGGCAAGCCGAAGAGGAGAAGCTGCCACTGCCCGAGCTGGTTCGGGCCCAGGTGCCCTTCAGCTCCTGCCTGGAGGCCTATGGGGCCCCCGAGCAGGTGGATGACTTCTGGAGCACAGCTCTGCAGGCCAAGTCAGTAGCTGTCAAGTAAGTCCTGCCGGTCTGGGCCTGACGGTCTCGGGCCTGTGTCAGGGTAGTCCCGAAGATGCCATCTGCCGCTTTCTCGTTCTGTCATTCATTTTTTGGGTGGAATCTCAGCATTGCATCAGTTGAGGCTGGTAATCTGGCCCCGGTGGGAACCAAGAAGCCCCGCAGGAGCAGACTCAGATGGTTACTGTGTATGTCCTACCCAAACCACTCTATCTTCTCTCATGGCACAGGGCACTTTTCAGTGCAGCGGCTCTGCACCCTCTCCCTCAGTCCTGGCAGAGTGCAGACACTTAGTAGGGAACAGGGTGTGGGTTTCCAGCAAATGGTTTTACTTTTTGCTCAGAGGTTGGCCTGAGCTGGAGGTCTGTAAGAGTGCTTGGTCTCAAGAGAATTCAGCCACCCACCGCTTTGCTGCTCCTGTCACTAAGACAGCCCTTCTCCTGGCTTCTGCTCCTCCTTGTTTGCTGACGCTCTGAAGCCTGCCCAGGGCAGGATAAGAATAGGGAGTACCTTCTGGGCTGTTAGGTCTTCTGCCCATGCGAGGCTGAACCCCAGGGTGGGGACTTGCAGGATAGGGGAACCTTGGGATTGTCTGGCTACCAGGACATTCTCTCTTCCCTAGGACCACACGATTTGCCTCATTCCCTGACTACCTGGTCATCCAGATCAAGAAGTTCACCTTCGGCCTAGACTGGGTACCCAAGAAACTGGGTATGATGGCTGGGACAAGCAAGGGAGGTTCAGCAGAAAATGCTAAAAAATAAGGGGCTTTAATACATGTAAACCAGTGTTTCTCTTAACTTCCCCCTGAAAGCGAAAACATTACCTTAGATGTTCCAAAATATGTCTAGTTTGAAAAGCACTGACTAAAAATATTAAAAGACTTCTTTGATTTTATAATTATGATTTACAACCAAAAGTCATTTCCATAGTTTAGTTTTTATAACTGATAAGTTTTCATTTTGATAATGTTGAAATAATTAGCTCCAGCGGGTCTTAACAGGCCCTAGATGACTTTGAGAACTGCTGATTTAATTTCATTTCCTAGAGAAGTTGGGACCCACAAAAGTGTAAAATCATCCTGTCCCGCAAGTGGGAGCCCCTCCTTGCCCACAGCTCATTGGTTGTAGATCTAGGACTAGCATCCAGGTCCCTGACTCCCAGGCCCACAGTTATTTTTATTACATTGGGACCCCTAAGGTGGTACGCTCTGAACAGCTCCTTATTACAGGGCAGTGCCAAAATACGGTGCAGGGGCTTGAGATTCCCCAAGTGCCTTCTCGGGAGGGCCTTGGAACTCCTGAGGTGACCTGCTGGGCCATTCCGATTACAGATGTGTCCATTGAGATGCCGGAGGAGCTAGACATCTCCCAGTTGAGGGGTACAGGGCTGCAGCCTGGAGAGGAGGAGCTGCCTGACATTGCCCCACCCCTGGTTACTCCGGATGAGCCCAAAGGTAGCCTTGGTTTCTATGGCAACGAAGACGAAGACTCCTTCTGCTCCCCTCACTTCTCCTCTCCGACATGTTAGTGACTCTTTTTCCTGCCTGTCTCTCTCCCTTGCCGAGGGGGTCTTCTCTGCCTGCCTCCCCACAACCCTGTCCTTTGTGTTTCTCCTGTCCTCCCTTTCAAATTTCCTCTGCCCTCTTTTGGTGGACGTGAGGACTGACGGGAGCACTCCCAGCCACATTCTCTGTGTGGATGGCAGTAGCACTGGCTAATGGCCTCTCCATTTTTGTCACCTCATTGGTTGGGGGCAGGGGCTGGGAATCATATTCCAGAAACTGGGCCCATTCTGTGACAATGGGCAAGGAAGGGGATCCCTGGGGGTCTCTAGCCTCAGTTCTGTGCCTTTAGGGTACTAGACCCACATTGTACTTGTTTTAGTGCTGGGCTAAGGTGCCCAACGGTGAGCAAAAAATGCCTGGAATGGAATGGTTGGGAGAGGGCGGGGCGGGACTGTGGGAGGAGGAAGAAGGGCAAAGAGTGGCCCAAGGACTCGGTCACTGTGCCCGCACTTCTGTCACCACAGCCCCCATGCTGGATGAGTCAGTCATCATCCAGCTGGTGGAGATGGGCTTCCCCATGGACGCCTGCCGCAAAGCCGTCTACTACACGGGCAACAGCGGGGCCGAGGCCGCCATGAACTGGGTCATGTCACACATGGACGATCCAGGTAGGCAGGGCTGGGTAGCAGGGCCAGGCAGGGCCACCACCCTCCCCAAAACCCTGCAACCCCCTCCCATCCACAGATTTTGCAAACCCCCTCATCCTGCCCGGCTCCAGCGGGCCTGGCTCCACAAGTGCAGCTGTCGACCCCCCGCCAGAGGACTGCGTGACCACCATTGTCTCCATGGGCTTCTCCCGGGACCAGGCCCTCAAAGCTCTGCGGGCCACGGTAGGGGCTGTCCCCAGCTCAGGACTGGGGCCTCTGGGGTAGCAGAGGGTGGGAGTGAGGATCCATCCTTCGTGAGCAAGACCAAGGGTTGCGGCGTGGTGCGACCGAGGCTGGGCTCCACCCTGCTGTGGCTGTGACAAAGGAGCCCAGGCTTTCACTGGTGCTTTTCTTGCCCCCAGACTTGTCGGAAATGTAATGCTTTTCTCCTCCCCAAGAACAATAGTTTAGAACGGGCTGTGGACTGGATCTTCAGTCACATTGACGACCTAGACGCAGAAGCTGCCATGGACATCTCAGAGGGTCGCTCGGCTGCCGACTCCATCTCTGAGTCTGTGCCGGTGGGACCTAAAGTCAGGGACGGTTCTGGAAGTGAGTGTCCCGGGGAAAGAGGACAGGCCTGGTGGAGTCTCGCCAGTCTGCTCTACCAGAGCCTCATTCCAAGGCAGCTTTGCTTCCCTCATGGGGCAGAGGGCGCAGAAACTTCTTCCCAGTGACAGGATTCCTGAAGGTGGGATTCTAGGAGGTGGGGACGGACCTTTGATCCAATGCATGCCTACGTTCCCTGAGTTTGAGCTGTTAGAGCAGGGTGTCAGACTCATTGTCACCGGGGGCCGCATCAGCCTCGCATTGCCTTCAAAGGGCCGAATGTAATTTTAGGACTGTAAAAATATAGCTACTCCTTAACAGTTAAGCAAGAACTGCTGCCGGGTAGAAACAAGGGGCCGGGCCGGATAAAACAAGGTGGAGGGCTGCATTCAGCCGAGGGCCTTGTGTTTGCCACCTGTGTGTCAGATAGATTTTTGGACTGTCACTCAAGGATCCCTGTCTGATTGTCTTCTCTGCCCTCCCCCTCTCTCCTTCCCTAGAGTATCAGCTCTTTGCCTTCATTAGTCACATGGGCACCTCCACCATGTGTGGTCACTACGTCTGCCACATCAAGAAGGAAGGCAGGTGAGGACCCAGCCCTGTGCATTTGGAATGGGGGAGTGGTAGTGGAGATGCGTAGGGCACCCTGGAAATCCTGGAGAAGGCGAAGGACTACCTGATGGAAGCCACATACACACCAAGGGGTGAGGGAATGCTCGACAGCAGAGATGAGGCAAACTTCAGCTGGAGGGCCGAATCAGGCCACTTGCTTCTGTAAACGGTTTTAATGAGCATAGCCACACTTACTCATTTATGCATTGTCTGTCTGTTTTCACGCTGCACCAGGAAAGTTGAATAGTTGTATCAGAGGCCTGATGGCCTACCAAACCTGAAAGATTTACCATCTGGCCCTGTATAGAAAAAGTTTGCAGACCTCCGCCTTACAGAAAGGGGTGGGGGGATGGCTGTAAAGATACTGGAGGATCGGAAGACACTGAGCAGGGGAAAAGACCTTGGTGAGATGGGGATGCTCCCTTCAGACAGGTGGCCGCTGGACTGTAGGTTTGGCGGCCTTTCCCCAGAATCTCCAGGATTGGCCCCAGAGGCTGTGTCAGAGAAACCGAGTCCCTGTGGACTGCCCAGTTGGTCCATCTCTTTCCACCCTTCCCCACCTTCCCCAGATGGGTGATCTACAACGACCAGAAAGTGTGTGCCTCTGAGAAGCCGCCCAAGGACCTGGGCTACATCTACTTCTACCAGAGAGTGGCCAGTTAAGAGCCTGCCCTGACCCCTTACCACGGAGGGCAGGGGTCAGACCGCCTGGCATGAGGGAGAGGGGCTGGGGGATGGACTGCAGCCCGCCTGCTCTGTACCCTTTTTCTTTCTGCCCCGCCCCCTCCGCCCACAGCAGGGAAGAAACTAGAGGCCCAAGGAGAATGGCCAAGCAAAGTGGAGAGGCACTCGGGAGACTTTGGGGTTAGAGCAGGATGCGGACGGGAGGGTGGCTGCCTGTCTGTGAGGAGACTCTGTTGCTTCCCCTCCCCCTGAACCCCTGTTCCTCTGCTTCTCTAATCCCGCCAGCTCCTGGTGTGGAGGGGGCTTGTTTGTATGTGTGTGCGTGTGGGTGTCGCTTTGTGCAGCCTCTTCTACAGGACAGGGTGCTCCTCCTCCCCTCCCCCTTTGTGTTTGTCCCCTGTGTGGTCAAGCCAGGAGGGATATGAGGGAAATGGGGACCCCCTCGCCCTCCTGCCTCAGTCTTTCCCTCATCCTGTCTCTTCCCTGTTCTTTGGAAAATGCCAAAATACATGATGTGAATAAAAGTACAATGGCTAAATTGTGTCCTGTTTGATTCCTTGTGGAGACTTTTCCCTGGGGCTAGCAGGAGAGCCAGCACCCCAAAACTCCCAGTGCTTCTCAGTAGTCGAGCTCTGGGGGAATTGAGGGTAAGGTGAGGACTAGGGGCCATGAGGTCAGGGGAAGTGGAGCGGGGTGACAGCAAAGACGGGTGAAAAGCCCTTCTTTCCTTCCAGCAGCCATGTCCAAAGGTCTCTCGCAGCTAGGAAGCCCTGGGCCTAGGCTCCAGGCCCTGCAGCCCCTTGTCAGCCCTGGGCCAACTGGAGGAGGAGTGGGATGCCTTGGGGGAGGAGTTCTGAACTGCCCTGGCCTCAGCCTCGGCTGTACAGCTCGTGCCAGCGACGGCCATCCTTCCCTCTCTGAACCCTGTCACTTGCCCAGTAACTGTGGGCTAGACTCTCCCTGCAGGGGTCAAAGGTGCCCGCTCAGCAATTGGATATGGCTAAATACTTGGATGGGGGGAGGGAGTTCCTTTCCCCAGAGTTGGAAAGATACCCCTCAGTCCCCTGAGCAATGTGTCTTAGGCCAAGCAGTTGGAGTGGTCGGACTTGCCAGCTAGTTCCCCTGGGAACCGCTTCTGGCCCCCTAGAGGGCTGCAGTCTTGAAGAGCCGGTTCCTCGAGCGCAGGGGCTCACAGTTCTCGCCTTCTCCCGAGTCAGGCAAAGGAGGCTGAAGCGACTCAGCTCCGATGCCCTTAGAACGTTGCTACAAGAAAGGGGGTAACGTCAGAACATTGCCACAAGGGCGGCGGGCGGGGTGGGGGGTAGGACTTGCAGGCGGGGGCCGGGCTAACCATGGCCAAGGAGGCGGAGTTCTGTCTCACCGCGCTCTATATAAGCGGGCAGTGGCCGCGGCTGCGCGGTGATCCTGACCTTCAGTGTGTCGGCTCCAGCGCCATGGCGCCCTCCAGGAAGTTTTTCGTGGGGGGGAACTGGAAGATGAATGGGCGGAAGGCGAATCTGGGGGAACTCATCAACACGCTAAACGCGGCCAAGGTGCCGGCCGACACCGGTGAGCCTCATTGGGTAGGGTAAGGCACGGCAGGAAGGGCGGGGGAGCGCCCTCTCCCGAGCTACCGGGTGTGCTCGTAGAGCTGGGTGCAGGCTGAGAACGAAGGCTACTGGGGATCGGGACGTTGACCCAGCAGCCGCAGTGCCAGGGGTATGTCCAGGGGTAAATCGGGGCTACATTTAACGGTGCGCTCGGACAGTGAGGCGGGAAAGGACGTTTTTGTCTCCAAGAAGAAGATGGCCCCGGGGCACGGACAGAGCTGCACTGCCTGGAGCCCGGCGTGTAAAGCGGAGATTAGCACCTGTGGGTGATCGGGAGTGCCGACAGCCCTGGAATTGGGGGTGCGGGGGAATGGAGGCGGCTGAATGGGCGTGCAGGCCTCCAGTCACCTGCGCCTAGGCCGGGCTCCGTGCGCCGCTGCACGTAGCGCGAGACTCCTCCCAGAGCCTTGCCAGGCGGGCTGAGTGTTCCTGCCGCGCTGCTTCTGCCTCCAGAGCCACCCGCTCTGATCCTCTACCCTCCGTAGCCTGGTAGAGCCCTGCTTTCTTCAGAAAGGGGCTGAGTAGATGCCAAACAGGCAGATGCCAAACAGGATGCCATTGGGGAATGAGGAGCGATCCTACGGCTTTCTCCAACCTGGAACCGGGAAAGCGCAGATCCTCTATGAGCTGGTAGCTCCCTGCCACCCACCGGCAGAGTGCTGTACTCAGCCCTTCCCATCCACCTAAAACACAGAACCACCGGCCTGATCAGAAGAGGCATCCTCTTCTGGTTTATTCGCCAGAGACTCCAATATCAACCCCAGGAGTTGGCCCCTTATGCTTTCGCTAAAAATCTTTGCCTTGCCTGTGGGAGGTAGGGATGAGATATTTTAGAAGGGAGGTGGGGTTGGCCCCCAGGGAATGCTGAGTCTATGAGGCGCCCAGGCCCAGAATAGCCCGGGGAAATCAGAGCCACAGCTGTTAAAAGAGCAAAGGGCAGGGCCATGGCCTCTCAGGGGCATCTGAAAAGCTCTAGGAGTTGGAAATGGGCCCAATCTGGGGTGTGTGCAAAGATCATCTTGCTGGGGTGAAAAGGGAAGGAAAGCAGAACTAAGGAAGTCGGTGAAAGCTAGGGGGCTCCAGACCCCTGGATGGAGCCTGACAAATGTTGTGTTCTGATCCACAGAGGTGGTTTGTGCACCCCCCACCGCCTACATTGACTTTGCCAGGCAGAAGCTAGATCCCAAGATTGCTGTGGCTGCCCAGAACTGCTACAAAGTGACTAATGGGGCCTTTACTGGGGAGATCAGGTGAGATGCAAGTGGGAGAAGGGTGTGTGGGGGCCTTTCCTTACTTTCCTCATTGAGTGGAAAGCCACAGGTGGGCTCCCTGTGGAACTATGGCTTCATCTCTTCCTTTAGCCCTGGCATGATCAAAGACTGTGGAGCCACATGGGTAGTCCTGGGGCACTCTGAGAGAAGGCACGTCTTTGGGGAGTCAGATGAGGTTAGTAATCAGGAGAAGAGAGAGATAAGAGATGCCTTATTCCAAGAGTGGTGTCTCACCAACTGTGTTCCTCAACAGCTGATTGGGCAGAAAGTGGCGCATGCCCTATCCGAGGGACTTGGAGTGATCGCCTGCATTGGGGAGAAGCTAGATGAGAGGGAAGCTGGCATCACTGAGAAGGTCGTTTTTGAACAAACCAAGGTCATCGCAGGTATTTCTGAAGGGACCTATGAGCCTAGCCAAGGCCGCGGAGGCACGGAGGGTGGGGTCAGAAGCGCTGCAGCCTGACTTGATTCTCATGCTGAGGAAAGGGGAAGGTGGGATCCTTTGCATCCTCTCTATACTGCTGCTCCTGCCCCATGGTATTGATGCCTCATGGAGTTCCCTAAATAACCACCAGGGGGCAGCATGCCACCCTCTTCTTTATTCTCTGGGTACCAAGCTACAGAGCTCCTTCTTGTTCACCACCTATCTGTGGTCTCTGTCCCACAGATAACGTGAAGGACTGGAGCAAGGTTGTTCTGGCCTATGAGCCTGTGTGGGCAATTGGCACAGGCAAGACTGCAACACCTCAACAGGTAAACAAGCCCAGGACCCCACCCTTGTCCTACCTTGCCTCCATAGAACAGGATAGCGCAGAGATCATCCTGGCCAACCCCTTCTTTTAAAGGCAGCCGCCCCTAAGCCCAGAGAAGGGGAGAGTGACTTGTCCAAGGACATCCATTCCACAGCCTGCGCTGTGCGTGTGTGTCAGAGCCCTGGTGTTCCAACTTGAACCCCAGGTGCTGGGATTCTCTGAAACCACACTGCCTTGCCACTCGTGCCCAGGGTTTTTTCACCTTTCAGGAAAATGCAGAGTCTTAACTTAGTCTGGCTTCTTGTTCTAGGCCCAGGAAGTACATGAAAAGCTCCGGGGATGGCTGAAGTCCAATGTCTCTGATGCAGTGGCTCAGAGCACCCGCATCATTTATGGAGGTGAGTGGGTTTGGCTCCAGCTTGAGGTGGGGTGGGCTGGGCTGAGAACTAGATCAAGCCTCCATAGTTAGACATGGAGGTGGGACTAGAGTATGCCCATCCCATCCCTGACCATTCACCCTCTCCTCTCTTGTCAGGTTCTGTGACTGGAGCAACCTGTAAGGAGCTGGCAAGCCAGCCTGATGTGGACGGCTTCCTCGTGGGTGGTGCGTCCCTGAAGCCTGAATTTGTGGACATCATCAACGCCAAACAATAAGCCCCATTCATCTCCCCTCTCCTTCCTGCTATGCCAAGGGCAACGAAGCTCAGAAGCCCAGTAACTGCTCTTCCCCCGACACACATGCTTCTGATAGTATCACCTGCCCCTTCTCGTGGCCTGATCCAAACTGTACTTCTCCTTCACCATTTACATCTCACCTTGTAATGGCTGGGACCAGGCCAGCCCCTTCTCCACTTACTATGATAATTGGAATGAGACATGTCGTCAAGGAGGCTTCTCCTTGGCTGAGAGGTGGAAGGGGTAGTTTGCTCGTGGGTCCCCTCAGTCCCCAGTGAAGGCAGGAAAGGGAGCCATCCTTTTCTTTCATCCTGCACCATGGGGCCAAGGGCTGGGAGAGAGCCCTGTCTTCCCCTCCGAGGCCAGGGGTTCTGTTCTCACCCCTGGTGCCAACGCCTGTGTGTGTTGTGTATGTGAGCAGCCCCACTCGGTGGCAGAGGGTTGGGGGGGAATAAACACCTGCCACTAAGCCTTGTGGTTCGTCTTTCTTCATTGTACCTGTTTCCACATCATTTCTCTTTCCTTTTTGAGGCAGCCACAGGACACTTGTGCAAAAAATAGCAGAGAGGTTTTTACGACAGCATATTTCTTATTTTTACTTGAAAAAAATATGTCTTGCATACCAGAACACCACAACCTTGAATAACAGCTCTCTCTCTTCACCCCTGGGTCTGGGTCTGGGACTGTTAAGCTCCGCAGAGATCAGGTTGGCGGTAAGGGCCCAGCCTCACTGGCTTTAAGTGGCTGGTCTAAGCCAGCAGTGCCCCATCTCTACTTCTGGGGAGGGATGACATCAAGGCCCTGCAATCTGGTGTTACAGGGTCGCTGGTAGAGCAGGTAGCGCTTCATCGCAGCAGGGAGGGGCAGAGCAGACACCTGGCCCAGACGGGCAGCCCCCAGTGCTCGGTTCACGGACAGGCGGCTCAGGTGCAGAAGGGAGTGTGGCTCCGCTGGGAGAGAGAAGGAGGGGAAGGTAAGTAGTGCAGCCGCCAACCAGACATCCTCAGGCTACAGGGTTCCCTTCCACTTTCCTGCTCTTGAGTCTACTCTTACCTTAGTTGAGAGACATCTTAGCCACCCTGAAGCTCTGTATCTGCTCTTAGGGCGGGAAGTGTCACGCACTTCCAGTCAGTGGTGATGGTGAAGCTCTAGCTAAAGCCTCCAAGCAACAGGGCAAGGTGGCTATGACAGGGGTGGAGCTGGCCCAGGCTTGGGTTCCAGAAAGGCCTTGGGAATGGGGCTGATGAGGTGAAAGGAAGGCTGGCACTCCACAACAGCTCACCCTGGGTGATAGGAGGAGAGGTATCCAGCCTTTGCTAAGACTACAACTGCAGAGAACAGTTCAATCAGTTCCAAGCCTGGCCCCATTGGTTCCCCAACGAGGTTCCTCCCCTGTAGCCCCACCCCAAACCCTGCCTCTAAGCTGCTCTCTTTCCAGTGTGTGTGGGGGGAGGGCAGTCTTCAATCAAACTGGGGTTTGACTGAAGAAGTAGGTATGTCTGTGTCACACTCTGGGTGCCTAGCACTGCCTTTCAAACTTGTACACCTAGCCCAGGAGCCCTTTAACCCTGCCCACCTCTGCTCCAGGGACTGATAGCTCCTGTAAAGCCCTAATCCCTGGAGTGCCTCCCTCCAATCTGGGACTCACCACTTACAGCAAGTTCCCAAGCGTCACCTCTGCCTCTACTGCTGTTGGGAGGATTAAATTAGGTAACAGCTGTGAAGAGCCTTAGTCATTCCTGGCACTGAATAAGGGGTTAGGGAGGCAGGTCAGGTGAAGGCTTGTTGCCTCCACTTTTGTAAAGGTGTTGGATTTCCAACCCAAACCGCAGCCACCAGTGAAAGAGCACTCTCCCACACCTACCCAGGCCTCACCTCTCCTTTCGCCCAGGTAGCTGATGCGGACCTGGCACTGGCCCCAGACAGCGCTTACTGCCGGATAGAGGGTCCTGCCCTTCAGTCCTCGGAACGCTGGCCCCAGGTAGGTGTCCCCAAGAGCGTAGCCCAGAGTTCCCTCCTCCATGTCCAGAACCACCAGCAGCCTCTCCGGCACCTCCAGCTGCTCACCCTGAGGTCCGGCTGGATATTGGGGGGCCCCTATCCCCTTGCTCTGATGGTATAGCTTCCCACGCCCAATGTCCCAGCCCCAAGACTCGCTGTTGCTGCCCAGCAGCGCCGCGTAGTGGTCTGCCTGCAGTGGGGCGAGGGCCGTGGCCACACCCACCACCGCGTGGGTGCCCCGCTGCTCCGGGGGCCAGCTGATTTCCCAGGCGTGCAGGCCCCGGGAGTAGCCCCTCTTACCCCGGGCCCCATCAGTGCTCTGGGCTACAGGCCGCCGTTCAAAGCACAATCCCCTTTCCTTGACCTCGATGTTCTCTGAGCAGTCCTTGGGGTTCCAGCCGTGGCGCCGTTGAGTCTCCAGGTCAGGAAAGGGAGCAGAAAGCAGTTCCTCCAAACCTTCGGGACGGGAGTGGTCAGGGTACAAGGCCTGTGGGGTGGGGGTGCTACTGCTGCCCCCTGCCAGGGCCGTCTGGCCCATGGAGGCGAGCAGCTGGAGGATTCCCCGAAAGAGTCTTGCTGGGGCGTCTGTCTTCTGCAAGTTGCGCTCCCCTTCGGAATTGACCTGGAGAGGAGTTAGGAGAGAGGAGGGTGTGAAGTGCGGCTACCTGGCGGAGGCTCCTCAACCAGGCACCCCTTCCTTTCACCCTTTGCCCACTTCCCTGCTCCGCCCTCTTCTCTCCCTCCTCAACTTGTCCTCACCCATCTGTCCCAGTCTCCCAAGACTCTCGCGAGTTCACCCCTTTGGGCCTCCCCAGGGCCGTCCCCCTGGCCTGCCCAGTGTCCGCGCCACCGGCGGCTCCTGAACATCGCTTAGCTCCCCCAGCGGGGAGGTCGCCGCTTCCGGGGCACTCGGGGCGCAGAACGCAGGCGGTTTTCACCTCCAGCGCCTCCCCCAGGTTTTGCCCCGCCTGGGCGCAAACTGGACCTTCCCGGGTGGTTAACACTCTCGTTGCCGCCCCAGGCTGCGCCCCACTCCGAGGCCACGCCCCCACGAGGAGACCGTCTCCGGCGGTTAGTCCCTTTCTTGCATCGCTTTGGGATCTCTGGAGGTCTGTTCTCCACTGTCAGTATCCTTGAGTCCCCTGGGCAACCAACTCCTGAAACCCTAGATATGAGGGGCATGGAGTCAAGGGGGTTCTTGCATTGTGCTGGCCTCGATTTCCATGGGCTTGGGGTCACTGTTTCTGGGTGGGTCTCTTTCCGACCCAATTGTGAGTCAGCCTGTTCTACATCTGAGGTGCTGAACACTGTCTTTCGGGCCTTGAGCAGTAAATGGCATAGGTCTCCATGCTATTCTAGTCTTGATCCTGGATGTCCGTCCATTCGTAAAGTGTTTGTCTCATTTGGGAGAGTGTAGTGATTAAGAGCTTGGTCGTGAGTGAAACTATGCCACTAATTAGCTGTGTCCTTGGGGAGGTTACCAAACTTCTCTGAACCTGTTTTCTGTCCTGTAAAATGGGTAATAATGATGGTACTTACCTCACAGGGGTTGTTGTGGAGTTGAAATAATCCAGTTAAAGCACTCAGTATGGAATCAGGTACTTAGTATGCACTCACTAATCATAGCCACTATGATTTATTTAACACTTACTAAGCGCCGCCTCTGCAGAGAGGCAATATACTGACTGCAGCGGTGAAGGATGCAGGCTGTGCATCCTTCAGTGGGGAGGAGCAGGCTGACTGGGTGTGAATGCCTGAAGGCCAGTATGCACACGGACCTTGGGTGAATTCCTTAACCTCCCTGGTGCTGTTTCTTTTTCTGTAAAACAGAAGTGCTGTTGGTATCTACGGTGTGAGGTATTCATGGGCACTCAGTGAGGTATTATACATGTAAAGTGCTTGGAACAGTTTCTGGTTCAAATGTGATCATGTGTGCTAAGCACAGAGGATTGAGCAGTGACTCCTCAAACAGTTTACGAGGGCATTTATAAAGACAGTTTACCATGTAGTAGATGAAATTACGGAGGTGTAACGAAAGTGTATGGGGGTAAAAAGGATGGGACTGCTAACCAAGGATCAAGCAGTTGGGAAAGGAAAGTGTCCTGGAAGAGATGGCATGTGGCTGAATCTCAACGAATGACTAGCAATTGGCCCGAGAGGTGTTTCTGCAGGATGGGGGTGAGTTTAGGGTTGCAGCATTAGAAGGCATTCCAGACAGAGCTGACATTAAAAGAGCCAGAAGCTGTAGCTGGGTTTGGGGAAGTTCAAAGACTTCAGGGTTGCGGCAGCCAGAAAGGAAGCATGGAGACAAACCTAGAGGAGTTGGTGCCAGATGAAGGAGGCTTTGTAGGACAAGTCAAAGAATGCAAGTGTTAGCCTGTGGACAGGGGGGCCAAGGAGGAGACAAGCAGGGGAGGAACAAGGTCAGACACTCAGTTTAGAAAAACCACCCTGAAAGGGCTCATGGACATGGACAACAGTGTGGTGACTGATGGGGGGAGAGGGGACAAGGGGACTGCATGGTAATGGAAAATAATATAATAAAGAGTGTATGTTTAAAAAACTAAATGTCTTAAAATGGTAAAAGAAAAAAAAAAAGACAAAGAAAAACTACCCTGGCAGCAATGTTGAGGAGGATTCGAAGGACATAGGGCATGAAGCACCGAGACTGGTTCTAGCAGCCCAGGTGACAAATGTCAAAAGACTGAAATAAAGCAGTAGAAATAAGAATGAAAAGAATTCAAGAAACGCTGAGAGGGCCCTGGTCAGGTAGCTCAGTTGGCTGGAGCATTGTCCTGATACGCCAAGGCTGCAGGTTTGATCCCCAGTCAAGGCACATATAAGAATCAACTGATGAATCTGTAAATAAAGTGGAACAACAAATCGATGTTTCTCTCTCCTCTCCCTCTTCCCTCTAAAACCAATAAATAAAAAAATTAAAAAAAAAACACTGATAGAATCACCAGATTTGGTAACTGGTTAGATGCTGAGGCCAGGGAAAGGAGAGAGAGGTGTTTAGCCTGGAAGAATTTGTTGGATGGTGGTGCCACTAACAAAGACGGAGATGACAGGAAGAGGAGCCACTAACAAAGATGGAGATGACAGGAAGAGGAGCAGCTGGGGCAGGTGCAAGAGGGTGGGAGAGAGAGATGGTGAGTCCAGTTTAGGACATGTTTTTGAGGTGTCTAGGCAACAACCAGAAGGAACCATCCAGAACACACTTGACAATGACAGGTATGGAGGAGGAGGCAGAGACCTGGGAAAGGGAAATAAATCTGGGAGATGTGTCAGCCTTTATCCAGGGAGTGAACTATGAGAATCAATGAGGGGTTTGGAGACAGTGTGCAGAGTGAGAAAAGGGTCAAGGAGAATGCAGTGTAGCAGAGAATTCAGGTTTGATTACTTACAAGATTTTGTGGTCACTGGCTAGTTTGGTTAGACAGCACATGTGGGTTGTGGGAGGGGGAACTCAGGCTGAAGGGGCTGAACTGGAACCATGTATCAGGCATTGTGCTACAAGCTTCACATTTTGGGGGGATAGAGTCAGGAGAAGTGTGGGGACAATTATGCCTGGTAGTCAACATTACCCTTTAAAATCTCATACCCCCATTAGGTACAGCATATGTTACTTTGAGTCAAATATAATATGTGGCAGCACAGGTACAGGGTGGGACAAAAGTAGGTTTAAAGTTGTTTGTATGGAAAATAATATAAAAATTAGCTGTGGCTGGTGTGGCTCAGTGGTTGAGTGCCAGCCTGCAGAACAGAGGGTCGCAGTTTCGATTCCCAGTCAGGGCACATACCTGGGTTGCAGGTTAGGTCCCCAGTAGGGGGTGGGCAAGAGGCAACCACACACTGATTTTTCTCTCCCTCTCTTTCTCCCTCCCTCCCCCTTTCTAAAAAATAAATAAAATCTTTAAAAAAGAAAATAATATAATAATTAATAATACAAGAATAAACTCTGTTTCAGGTACTTACAATTGTAAACTACTTTTGCCCCACACTGTACAATGATGTACAGAATAAAATTTTATAATATTTTAATTAAAGAGACAGGAGAAAGTATATTAAAAAGAAAGATGTAAACCTGAATACTTGTCATCCGCCCAACCTGGATGTTCTTGCCAGTGTGACAACAGAAATAAGGACATCATGACAGTGGATTATGGCCTATGATGAGTATCAGTGGATGATCTGTGTGATAACCAAGTTGATGAAGGCTTAGGGAACAGAGAAGCAAGCCTAAGCCACAGCCAACTCCAGTTCAGCCTGAGAAGTTGCTGGTTGTCTAAAACATGGTATTTACCAATTGTTGCCACTGGATCTTGAACTGCTCAAGCTCAAATATTCCATGCTGCTACAAGAAATTTAACTTTTTGCTTTTATATTGATATGTAACATACATAAAGTACACTAGTCTTAAACTGCTTGGTGGATTTTTACATACAGTGGTACCTCAGTATGCATCATTAATTCATTCTGTGACGAGTGCTGAAACCAACGAGCACCAGAAGATGAAGCATTTTCTCTTGCGAGGCAGTGCTGGGACTCGTACAAGTTCCAGCAAGTGCGATGAGTCCTGACACATTTTTGTCCTTATCAAAGTGAGACAAGTACAGGGTCTGATGAGTTCTGAAGCCGGCCAGTACTGTGCTATGTCTATATTTATATTGCTATGTGACTACCATTTCTAGCATCAAGATCAAGTGTATCTCCAGCATCCCACAGGACTCCTTCTTGCCCCTTCCCTAACACTACATCCCTAAAAGTCACCAGTATCTGACCTCTATCAATATAGATTAGCTTTGCCTCTTCTTCAATTTCATATAAATGAAATCATATATTATATATTGCATTTTTTAATTTTTATTTTTAAGCCTGTTTTTAAAAGATTTTATTTATTTATTTTTAGAGAGAGGAAGAGAAGGGAGAGAGGGAGAGAAACATTGATGTGCAAGGGATGCATCAATCCGTTGCCTTGTGCATGCCCCCAGTTGGGGACCTGGGCCACAACTCAGGCATCTGTCCTCACTGGGAATGGAACCCGTGACCTTTCAGTTCAGAGGCCGACACTCAGTCCATTGAGCTACACCAACCAGGGTGTATTGTTGTTGTTGTTGTTTAAAATACTCACCTGAGGATCCTCTGCCTTTTGTATGTGTCCCCACCAGGGACCAAACCCACAGTCTAGGCTTTACCCTGACCAGGAATCGAACACGCATACTTTCAGTTTACAGGACAACTGCTCCAACTACTGAGTCACACCAGCCAGAACTAGTATGTATTTGGTGTCTGACTTATTTTCTCAACATTATGTCTGTGAGTTGTCCATGTTGAATGAAATAGTAGCTCATTATTTTCATTGTTTTACAGTATCCCAATGTATGCATATACTACAATGTATCTGTTGATGGGACTTGAATTATTTCCAATAATTCCTATTAGTTGGAATTATTTCCAACTAATTTCCAACTAATTATTTCCAACTAATAGCTAATAGTTTTTAGCTATTATAGAAAAAGATGCTATGTTCATTATTGTGTAAGTTTTTTGGTGGACCAAAGCACTCATTTCTATGGGTGCATATTTACGTAAGCAATTGCTGGTTTATAAAAATGTACAATGCATAAATTTAACTATACCTGTCATTTTCAGGTTTCTCTCCATAGAGCACTTTTATTCAGACATTAAATTATTCAGCTATTTGGCAGTATGGAGCACTTCAACATATCCATGAAGATTTGAACTGATATTTTCTTCCTGTTCATTATATCTTTATCTTCTGGGGATTTTATCAGTTCTTCAAACTTTTTTTTAACGATTTTATTTATCTATTTTTTAGAGGGAGCAAGAGGGGGACAGAAACATCAACATGAGGTTGCCTCCCATGCACCCCACACTGGGGACCTGGCCCAGGCATGTACCCTGACTGGGAATCGACCCATTTTGTTCGCAAGCTGGCACTCAATCCACTGAGCCACACCAGCCAGGACTGTTCCTCAAGCTTTTTATTAGTGTTTCTCTGTGGCTCTCAAGAAGCCCTTCAATTTCATTCACAAGCCACTTGCTAGGCCACTTAAACAACGAGTTTCATTTCCTAATAAAAAATCCTTAAAATCCTAAACACATTCTTCCCAATATGCACAGATAGGTTTAGGCTTGATTATTTCCCTGTCTGATATAAATGATGCAACTGGCAATACTAAAGAACTTCCAACTCTTCCAGCTCATTACCACATTAATATTAGGGTCAGCATTCATGGCTCTGGGAGTCAAAGAGGAATCTCAGCCTCATGTATGTGGCTTTGAAATAGCAAATCATGCTTAGATCAGCTGAGTGAAGGATAGGGGTGATGCTGGGGGGAGGCAGACTTTGATGGCTTTATGCACACATGAAGTGCATGGTACCTCAGCATGGTACTGCTGCTTGCAATCAGCAACAGTAAAGCCAAGGCCATTCTCTTGAAGGACCCACTCACCTTCTAGAACCAAATCAGGAAAAGGGCTGCAGTCACTCAGGACTTTGCATTTGGTTGCTCAAGTACAAGCAATTTTTTTTTCTTTCTGGCATGGGGATCTGTACCCCTATAGAACATGTCTGGCTTTATTAAATACAGAGCTACACTGTCACCATGAGAGAGGAGGTCATTAGTTGCCTTGTGTATCTAGTTTGGAAATACAAAAGCAGTTGGGCTTCCCACCCCCGCCCCCGCCCCAGAAGATACCAGCCTTATTATATTCTGGAAGATAGCCCAGTAATTCTTTTCAGTAGCTCTGGATGGGTTTTGCTGCCTATTCCTCCACAGATACAACCTACCCAGCAGTCAGTCTGCATGCTTTTGAGGTTAAAGTGGTTTCTAAAACTGTTAGGCCATCTGTGGCTGGTTTTGAAATCCTCCCATCCAAAGGCAGTCTTCTCTGGCAGGAGGTTTGAACTGTGACTTGAGACTAAGAGCTTTTCTTTTTTCTTTCTTTCTTTCTTTCTTTCTTTCTTTCTTTCTTTCTTTCTTTCTTTCTTTTTTTTTTTTTTTTTTGTCGTATATTGCCATTGTTAGTAACAGATTTCTGGTTCATTTCTTCCAGGCATAAATTTAGTGTTCTTTCAGTCTTCATTCGAGAGTTATCACATGAGCTCTGACGGGTGTGGTTCAGTCGGTTGGACATCCTCCCGCACAGCGAAAGGTCACCATTGGCCACTGATCAGTGTTTTTTTCTGGCATCGAAGTTTCTCTCCATCCCTTCCTCTAAAATAAATATATTTTTTATTTTTTTTTCCAGCATGGAAAGAGATTGCTGTAAATTTGGTTGCATGCCCAATGAAATGGTTGGATTGACTTTAGATGGGTACTGTTATACAGAAAAAAACGCGTCTTAAAACACCAGAATCTAGTTTTAAAAACAAAACACAAGAATCGCAGTGAGATTCACAAGATACACAATTAAAGGTCCAGAACTGGTGCCAAGAAACCATACATAGTCCAGTCTCCCATCTCACACTTGTGCGGAATGGTGGCTGGCGACCTTCTGCCCTGTTTAATCTGAGTAGTGCTGAGTTCACATTAAATATGTATATGATGAAACACCACCATACTGCATCTCATTTAAACCTCACAACAAATATATCACAATTTTTACAGATTCGGAAACCCAGGCTTGGAAAGGTTAAACAAGCCATCTTGTAAAACCCAAGAATGGTGACCAGCTGGCGGCTGCAGAAAATGTCAGCCGCAGCGGAGATGCCGAGCCCAGACGCCGAGCCCCACACCGCCGCCCGGAGCCCAGTTACGTAACAGCAGCCTAGTCGCGCGGGCGGAGCCGCTGACTCACAGCAGGCGGCGATCGAGAGAGCTGGCGGGCCGAGGGCGGGCAGCGGCCGAGAGGCTGGCGCGCCCCCCAGCGCCCCCCAGCGGCCACACCCGTTGCTGGGGTCTCGTGCCCGCTCGTCTCTCCCACCGCCTGCAGCCTAGCCAGGAGCTTTTCACCTGGGGCCCCGCCCAGGACCGCCTCTTCCGCCCCGCCCACCTCCTTCCGGCGCCAGCGTTCGCATCTGGAAGGTTCTGTCCCGGAACAAAGGCGCTGGGGCGGAAGCGCGGCCCGCTAAGCGGGTTCCTAGTGGGCAGCTAGTCTAGCCCCGGATTCCGGAGTGGAGAGGCAGGGACTAGGGCTTGTGCACCCCGAGCTTCATTACGTTTAAAGGGCTCCTTCCATCCTTCAGAGGTTTTTTTCTTTTGCTTCCCCATCTCCCTCTCCTTCCCGCTATCGATGTAATTATGTCGAGGAATCCTCCGCGGGGGAGAATCGTTTTGTTCACTTTGGCAGTTGAACAAAACTCTCCTTCCGCAGCATAAAGGAGCACGCCTACTGCAATAACCAGTGCCTCTTCAACTCTGCCGGCCTTACTAGATAGGTCGGCTAGTCATCCAAAGTTTTTGTTTATCCTTGATCATTTTTTTTAAATCCTCACCTGAGGATACTTTCTATCATTGGCTTTAGAGAGAGATGAAAGGAGAGGGAGAGAAACATCCGTCTGCCGCCTCCCACACGTGCCCCGACAGGGGACTGAACCCGCAGCCTTTTGGTGTAGGAGACGATGCCCCAGTTAACTGAGCCATCCGACCAGGGCATATCCTTGCTAATTTTTACAATACTGCCTCAGCTATTGGGAGTTTTCTTTCTACCTTTATATCCTTTAGGGTCTCTACTTCCTTCTAGTGAATCCTAACTGGGGCGATCTCCCTGGCTTGTTCTTTCTTCAGTCCTCGTCTGTGATTCTCAAAGTAGAGGGAGGAGGTAGGCACATTTCATCTACACAAAGACAAATCCACAATGAGGGAGGGTATCTTTAATTACTTTTAGAAAGCAAATTTAATATTCATTCAGTAAGCATTTATTGAGCACTTACTGTGTAGCATGCACTGTGCCAGGCGGTAGAATGCGGTGCGAAACTCAAGGTCTGTTGGAGTTAGAAGAAGCCAACGCAGAAGTCCTTGATGACATCTAGAAGGGAACAAACTTGACTCACAAATTTATATATAAAGACAAATTGTGTTTACTACTATCAAGGAAAAGCAGGGAATTATGTGAGGGGATCCTAATTTGGATTAGGTGTCAGGAAAGGCCTTTCTGAGGAGGTCCCATTTAATCTGAGGCCTACAGGGTGAGTGGGAGTTGGTTGAGTTCCACATATAAGTGAATAAGTGTGCCCTGGCTGGTGTGGTTCAGTGGATTGAGCCCCGGCCTGTGAACCAAAGGGTCACCAGGTTGATTCCTTGGATTCCCAGTCAGGGCACAGGCCTGGGTTGCGGGCCAGAGCTCCAGTACAGGGCGCGTGAGAGTCAACCACACATAGATGTTTCTCTTCCTCTCTTTCTCCTTCCCCACCCGTCTGTCTAAAAATAAATAAAATCTTTTTTTTTTTTTAAGTATAAATGAAAGCCCTAAAGTGGAAGGGAGCTGAGGTCTGAGGAACTGGAAAGTTGCCCCAAACTGGCTGTGTGGCCCAAGTGTAGCTCATGCCCAATAGCAAAGGTTATGACAGACCTTGCTGGGCTTTGCGTATAGACCATGGTGATGAGTTTTTTATCTTCAGAACAGCAGGAAAGACTGAGGGCTTAAAACAGAGGGTTCTCTTTACAATTGAAAAAGCTCACTATAGCTACTTAGGGAAGATAATTGGATGAGAGAAAGAGTGGAATCAGGAAGACTATTTAGGAGACTACCGTAGTAGTTCCAGGGAGCGATAATAGTTTGGGTAAGAGAGGTATCACGATGGAGAGAAGTGGATGGATTCAAGATACATTTGGAGGTAGAACAGGTCACACTTGGTGGTAGATTCAGTGGGGACTAGTGGGAAGATGTTGCTGAGGGAGAAAAAATGACAAGATGACCCTGGGTTTCTGGTTCGAATGTAGGAATGGTGATATAGGGAATGCTCAGAAAAAGCAGTTAGGGAAAAAGATACAGAATTCTTCTTTTGATACATTAAGTTTGAGATACTGGTGAGTCTTAAAAGCAGAGAAGTAGGAGGTTAGCTGTATAAGCCTGGGACTGAGAAAAGAGTTCTTGGTTGGAAATAAAAATCTGGGACTCAGCTCTGGCTGGTGTGGCTCAGTGGATTGAGTGCCAGCCTGCAAACTGAAAGGTTGCTGGTTTGGTTGCAGGTTGGGTCCCTGGCTGGGGGCTTGCAAGGGGCAGCAGATCAATGTATCTCTTGAACTTCACATGGATGTTTCCCTCCCCCTCTGTCTTCCTCCTTTCCCCTCTCTCTGTTGAAAGAAACCAATCGGTTGCCTCTTCCATGCCCCCAGCCAGGGACCTGGCCTGCAACCTAGGCATATGCCCTGACTAGGAATTGAACCAGCGACCTTTAAGTTCACAGGGTGACACTAAATCCACTAAGCCACACCAACCAGGGCATATAGTTAATTTTATTTTACTTTTACTTTTTTTCCGGCAGAAATTAGTTTCTTTCTTTTTTTATTGTTTATTCTACCACAGTTGTCCCAATTTATTTTTACAGTTATTTTTATGGTTTATTTTAATTTTGGCTATTGTTTGTAAAAGCTAGGCGGTCTGTGTAGGTATGAAGAATAGTTTTTCCAAAACAAGTGTTTATTTTGTATTGAAAATACCACTGTACTTGTTTTACACTATTTGTATACATGTGGTGACATTAATGCTGAACTGCAAAATTCAGGAATTAAAATGTGATGCTGTAATTCTAAAAAATAAATATTAAAAATTCAAATTGTATAAACATAATTTAAATAAAGTACTCAAAACTTACCACTTTCTCACTATTTTACTACATTTTTGTATTAGTTTGTTAAAACTGCCATAACTAAATACTACATAGTTTAAACAGAAATTAATTTTCTCACAGATTTGGAGGCAAGAAGTCCAGCAGCAAGGTGTCAGTAGGTTTGGTTTCTTCTGAGGCTTCTGTCCTTAGCTTGCAGATGGCTGCCTTCTTGTGTCCTCACAGTCTTTTTCTCTGTGCACCGGTGCCCTGTGTCCAAATTTCCCCTTCTTATACTGATACCAGTCAGATGGGATTTGAGCCACCTAAATAGCCTCATTTTAACTCAATCATATTTTTAAAGGCCCAGTCTCAAAATACAGTTATTCTGAAGTTTGGGGGCGGAGAGGGAGGTGAGTCCTATGAGTTTCAGGAGGACACAGTTCAGCCCATAATAATTTTGCTATTATCTGCGCTCTTGAAGCGATTTGCCTCTATTTGTGTCTGTAGGGTCATGTATGGAAATGCCACATTGTGAGTCGCTAGCTTGAAATCAGCCATGGTAGGAGTATTTACAGCAGAGAAATAAGCAAAAACTAAAAATTAGGGCTTTATTTCTCCCTGGAGAGCCTGTTAAACAGTTACCACCACATCACAGCTATAGATGTTATTTAATCTTAGAGTATAATCTGAATGTGAAAAATGAGAAACCCATGCACACACACACATCTTCTGTTGAAATGTTGCAAACTCTGGCTGATAGAGATACAAAGAAAACATAGGTGTTATCAAGATGCTTTCCATTGAGTTACAGAAACTCTGACCAAATGGTATTTAAGGACACTTATTATTTCACATAAAAGAAAATCCCGGGGTAGCAGGGAATTCTGGGAAAGAAGCTTCCTTGCTCTTATGAGAAAGCAGCAAAAAGGAACTCCGAATATGACTGGTTTCAGTTGGGGCCCTGATTGCGACCTGCAGCCATGACACGACAGTGGGAAAACCCAGCCACGGGAGAAGGCAGTTCCGTGGGCTGCAGTCCTGGGAAGGATAGTTGAGCAAAAGGACCAGCCATCCTGAGACTCAGCTCTAGCTCCCTGTCTCCCTATGGATGTTCCACTACCATTGCAATCTCAGTAAGTCCCAAAGAAAGTGATCATCTTCTGCAGCTCCAAGTTCAAACCTCTCCACTCCTTTTCACTGCCAATACTATTTTTCCAGGAATCCTAGATTCAGCCAAACCCTGTCTATATTCCTCTTCTCCACACCCTGTGTCTTTTCAGTTATTGAGTCCTGTTGAAATTTCCTCTCCATGCCACCTTCTTACTTTGGGCCCTTATCATCCTCAGCTTCCCATTCTTTCTGCTTCAAGATTCTTCCACCTTCGATAAATCCTATACCATATATCTATTTAATATGTATTTCTTATATGAGGGGGGACCTCCCAAAACCTGGAATTATCTTCTGAAGGGTGTGCCACTTGTAGTACAGGCTTCCCCACTAGGTGTGTGTTCTAGGAACCCATCTGTATCAGTGTACAAGCTGGCGTTGTTATGAGAGACTGTGTTCAGCTTCAGTGAAGTTTTTTTGAAGACTAAACATGTCTGCCCATTTCATGATTGGTGATTTATGAGTGCACCTGCCAATATCACACATTTTTTACCAAAAAAATGGCATGACCCCCATGCTCCACCCTCCCCATTCTTCAGATCTCCCTTGAGCAACTTTTTTTTTGTTTCCAGATGAAAAAAGTCCTCAAAGGAAACATTTGCCAATGTGGAAGAGGTGAAACAAAAAACTCCAGAAGCACTAAAGGCATCAAAATTGACAAATTCAAAACCATTTTGAGCAGTGGAAAAACGTTTCAGTACATGTATTGCATCAAATGGAGAGTATTTTGAGGTGACTAACATTTAAACATGTAAGAATAAATACACAACTCTTTATAATTAAATTCCGGGGTTTTGAGGGGCTTCCCCTGGTGTATTTTAAGAACTTATTTTCTTAAGTTTTATTGAACTCCTCCACTTCTCTCTGTCTAATAGATGGACTATCTACTCTATTATTAGAACTAATAAGATAGCAGGATACATGATATATCCAGAAAAACCAATAGCTAAGACAACGTGGCACTAAAGCAGAAATAGCCAGTTAATATCCTAAAGCAGTTAATATCCAAATAGCCAGACATATCAATGGAAAATAATAGTTCAGAAACTATATATATATATAATGAAACTATATATATATATAATGATAAAGATGGCATTTCAAATCGGAAGGGAAAAATGGGACTAATTGACAAATGGTGCTGAGAAAATCAGCTTCCTTTTGGCAAAATGTTAGATCCCTATCTCACACTCTACACAAAAATTATTTCAGATGAATTTAAGGCTAAAAACCATACAATGAAATATTGTTCAGCAATTAAAAGAGATGAAGTACTGATACGGACTACAACATGGATGGACCTTAAAAACATTATGCCAAGAGAAGGAAGCCAGTTATAAAGGACCACCTGTTGTATGGTTTCATTTACATAAAGTGTACAGAATGGGCACAGTTATAAAGACAGAAAGGGGATTAGTGGTGGCCAGGGGCAGGAGTGGAAGGGAGGATTGAGATGCATGTGGCTAAGGGGTAGAGGGCTTCTTTGGAGGGTAATGAAAATGCTCCAAATTTCACTGTAGTGATGGCTGCACAACTCTGAACATACTAAAAGCCACTGCACTGTACATTCTAAGTGGATGAATTTTATGGTACATTAAATGTTAATAAAACTTTTTAAAAACTGTTCTCTTAGGGAGAAAAAAGGGAAGAATGAATGTCAGATAGGCAAGTGGTAGTCTCTGCCACAGTTAATCCAAATCAAAAAGAGCTTCTCCAAACCATTTTTATTATTTTTTAAAGAATTTATTTATTAATTTTAGAGAGGGGAAGGGAGGGAGAAAGAGAGGGAGAGAAACATCCATGTGTGGTTGCCTCTCACGTGCCCTACACTGGGGACCTGGCCCGCAACCCAGGCATGTGCCCTGATGGGGAATTGAACTGGTGACCCTTTGGTTCGCAGTCCAGCACACAATCCACTGAGCCACACCAGCCAGGGCCAATTTTAAAACTTAATGACATAGCAGGACATGAGAAAGAATATGAAAAGACAATTTGTAAAATAAAACAAATACAAGTACATGGACACACAAAAAGAAACCGCCTCACTAACAATAAAAATGCAAATTAAAATAACGACATACCTATTTTTCAACCTATTATGAATGGCAAAGGTAAGTACGTATCCTCGAACCAGAAACTGCACCTTCTAAGACTGGATCCCACAGAGCCATGTTACTCAAAGTGTGGTCTGTGGACCAGCAGCTCTGGCATCACTTGTGGGGCCAGGAGCTTCGTTTTAATCTGATCCTCAGGCAACTCCTATGCACGTTACAATTTCAGAAGTACTGGTGCAGAGTACTTGTGCAGAATAGTAAGGATATATCTATGAGGATTTTTGATGCAGCACTGTTTATAATGTGGACAATTTTTAAAGTTAATATCCATTATAGGGAACAGTTTAATAATTACCACATATCCACATAATGGAAGACTAGACAACTATCAAACAGAAAGAGGGAGATCTATGTTTAGTGATATGAGAGATGTCTGAAACATATTTTTATAGATTTTTTAGTACATATTTTGTTTATTTTTTAGAGGGGAAGGGAGGGAGGAAGAGAGGGAGAGAAACATTGATCAGTTGCCTCTCGTTTGTCCCCAACCGGCATGTGCCCAGACTCAGAATCAAACTGGTGACCTTCCGGATTGCAGGTCAGCGCTCAATCTACTAAGTCACACCAGCCAGGGCACAAAACATATCTTTAAATGACAATAATCCAGTTGATGAACAGTATGTATGATCGATACCATTTGTGTTTTTTAAACATCTTCATTAATAAATTAACTTTATTAAAAAATGAGAGTGGTGCTGAGGGAGATCATAGACTTTTATGTTCCTCTTATATACTTCTCTATTATTTTATTTTATTTTAATTATTACTTTTACAATCAAAGGAGATACTATTTAGAACAGCTACGGAGGGAAGGATGTCATCAAGGAGGATGGAGTACCTACTCTTATTACACACTGCAGATTCAGGCTTTCAGTGAAACACAAAATAGCTCCAATGGCTCTCACAGCTTTCAGGCTCAAGTCCACATTCCGTAGTGTGATCCAGCTCTGTTTGCTGATCTTGCCTCACCCCGCTACGTACACCTGCGATTCCAGCCAGCAGAACTACCTACTTTCCTTGTACAGCCATTGAGCTCTTTCTCCTCCAGGCCTTACCAAAGGTGCTTCCTCTGGACGCAGTGAGCTGAATATATGATATTAAATATACCCATGTACAATAAAATTACCCCCTGGCACTAAGTAAAAGCTCTGCAAGTGTTGGGTGGCATTATTATGACCACTCATTATATTGAATTACTTGTTTACTTAACCCTGTCACTAGACTGTAAGGTCCCTGAGAACAGGGACTGTGTTTCACTGTCCTTGAGAGCCCAGCAGGCACTGCCTGGCACAGAGTGTTTAACAAAAGTGTGTTAAAACATATTTGTCTGTTAACTATATTACCCAGCTAGTCAGGGCAGGAGGTAATATTTCCTGATTTTCAGGCCACCACATCTTCCATTGGACCGCTTTGTAACACATGATTTCACAATTAATCCCATGATATCTTACCTTGTTACCTAATTGTTTTATTTATATTAGATTCCACAAAATTGGTAATCTCCTCCTTTCCCTAGGCAGGAATTGTGTCATAAATATTAACCACCCTGGGTCTTAGTTTTCTCTTCTTTCAAATACTGTCTGTCTCACAGGTCTAGTGTGGAGATTAAATATCACTTGCAAAGGCATCTCACACCACGTCTAGCACAAAATATTTGTTGCATCTCAACCTCTCTGTTTTTGTCTCCTTCAACAAGTCACAGACCGGCGTGCCTGGGTGTGGCTATATCAGTGCTTAACTGTTGTGTGAAGAGTATTTTAGTGGGCACAGGTAGATTTTCTCCCCAAAAGTTTTGCATCAAACCAGTCCGGGACAGGAGGAGGAGTGAAATGTTCCCACACTGGTGTAGTAATCCACACAGTGCTTTACCATAGATTAGACTCATACTCTATCCCTGGCAGTTGGTGTATATTTTACAAATGAGAAAATGGAGTCTTAGGTAAGTTGCTAGTAAACTACAGATTTGCCAGGAGTCCAGCTCAGGTCTTTTTGGGCTTGGGCTTCTTCCACTCCAAAGGTCTATCTGAAAATAACGAAAGGACGGGCCTGGTGTGTGTGTGCAGGGCGGGGGTGGGGGGTGGGGGCGTGGGGGAAGGTTAGGTAGGAGGGAAGCCGGGAACTAGTCCACTTACCTTGGTATTTTTGCTCCTCTTCCCCCGCCTTTTGCTTCAGGGGATGAGTTTCCTTTGAATTCACAGCGCTTTGCATTGGGGAAGTCCGGTCCCTTTAAGGTCTCAGGTAACGCAACGGACAGCCCCGCCCCCACCCTACCCTCCACACATTTCTAAGCCCCGCCCCCTGTTTTAGGCCCTTGGCCAATCCCTCACCCGGGTTGCTGGGTTTGAGAGAATGAATTTGCAACCTGTCAACCACTGACCCAGTTCAGTTAGTCGCGGCTCTTCCCACAACGGTCGTCCGCTGCGGACGTCCAGTGCCCCGCCCCTCCGTTGCCATAACCACAGCACACGACGCCTCTTCCCTCTGCCGGGTCTCCCAAAACAACCCTGCACTCTCAGGGCCAAGACCCTCTCCAGAATTGCTTGTAATTGAACAGAACCAGAGTCTGCGCCCTTCTGCGAAGGAGGATTGGGTGGGAGGATTGGAGACTGCGTCGGACTGGTGTCCCCATCCCCGAGGGGACAGGCAAATGGGGCTAAGCAGGATGGGAGAGTTAGAAGAAATGCGGGGAGCAGGGGTTAGGAATGAAAGGCAAGGGGAGGGGTCGGTAAGAGAGGTGGGAAGAACTGGGGAGGGCCATCCAGGAACAGGGAGATGAGCTGCTGAAGGAGAGCTGCGTCTCAGGGGCCTGGAAAGGCATCCTGAAAAGAGAGGGGTCCTTGGTGGGAAATATGGAGGCTGGGAATCCCTATGTTCATAGGGATGAGGAAAGAAGCATAGTTGGGAAAGAGATGAGAGGTGATGGGTCATACTCCCGTCCCCATCAATGGAGGTGAGGGAGCTGAGGGTGGGCAGACGTTGAGGAGACCTTCTTTCTCTGGACCAGGACCTGGCTTGATCAGACTCCAGAGCCTTCAGCAGGGAAGAAAGATGTCAGATGAAGAGGATCTGGAAGATTTCGAGCCAGACCAGGAAGATCTGGAAAGGGAAGAAGATGAGAAGGAAACAGAGGAGGGGGAGGTTGACAGGAAAGAGGAGGAAGGCGGCTCTGAGGAAGTGAGAACATGGAAGCGAGGGGGCGAGGGGGTCCTGGGGCTAAGGATAGGGTGGGGCTGGAAAGGGATGCCTGACTCTGCTTCCTCTGGCAGTGGATCCTCAACCCCCTCACGGAGGACATGATGAAGGAAGGGCTCTCCTTGCTCTGTAAGACTGGAAATGGACTGGCCCATGCTTATGTCAAGCTGGAGGTTAAAGACAGGTGCGTTTGGGGGAGTGGTGCAGAAGAGGACTGAGGCTGTAGGACCCAATCTTCCTTCTCATCCTCATTCCTGGGTGTTTTGACTGAGAGTTCGGATCGCTCTCATCCTGGCTCAGTGGGAGGGAAGGATAGAATTTACTTTTTAGGAGATCTGAGTCTCCGTGTGTTGGGGCTGCCCTGGGGATTGGAGGCTCTGAGAGGGGATGTGGGACTCCTACTGGACTCCCTCGCTTGTCCTTCAGAGTGTAAGGTCTCAGCCTTTCACAGACACAAGATCCTTGCCTGCTATTAAGAACCCACCTACCTTCTCTTCTCCCCTCACCTCTCCCATCCGTCACTCATTCCTCTCCCCATTATAAGCCATCTCCATGTTGCCCTCTGCTTTAGCACCTCTGCCAGCCCTTGCTGGATTCTTACTTTAACCATGGCCTCCGCCATCTCCTAGAGAGCTGACAGACATCTCTTTGCTGCGTTACTACATCCATCTGCGTTATGTGGATGTTTCTGAGAACCATCTGACAGACTTGTCTCCACTCAATCACCTCACCCACCTGCTCTGGCTCAAGGCTGATGGCAACCGGCTTCGGAGTGCCCAGCTGAATGAACTGCCCTACCTGCAGATTGCCAGTTTTGCCTATAATCAGATCACTGACACTGAGGGCATCTCTCATCCTCTTCTGAGTATCCTGAATCTCAAAGGTAGGTCCTTAGGATGGGCTACACAGATTCTTTCCTTTCTAGCCTGGGGCCAACAGAGGTGGGCAATGTGGTCCTTGGCTGTGCCACACAGCAATTTGCATTCATTCATTTATTCATTCAGACACATTATGATTCATTATGGCAGTTCTGTGTACTGGAGAGAAAATGGTGAACAGGTAAGTAGTCCCTATTGTCATGCAGCGTACAATCTAGATGAGGGAGACAGACAATGAACACAATAAACACATTAAGTAAATTTATACACTGAGTCAAAAAGAGATATGTGCCACGGAGAAAACAGATCAGGGTAAAAGAAATGAGTGGGTGGGCACAGGTGGCAATTTCAAACGGGTTGGTTAGGACAAGCATCATTGAAAAGCTGATAAATGAGCAAAGACTTGAGGAAGGTGTTAAACCTGGACCTGTCTCTCCTCATATCCACCTGACATTATAGGGAGAGAAGGATGCAGAGTCTCCCAAAACTCAGGCTCTGCTGCTGAACATTTTAGAGTGGCCCTCTGAGCTCTTGACACCCTCCTGCTCCTCAGGGAACCACATCCACATGGTGACAGGTCTGGACCCCCAAAAACTGATCAGCCTACACACACTGGAGCTTCGAGGGAACCAACTGGAAAGCACAATGGGGCTCAACCTTCCCAAGCTGAAGAACCTCTTTCTGGTAGCTTGCTGGGTCAGAGGGTGGTTGGTGCAGGGAAGAGGTCACTATCCTAGGGGCCAGGATGCCTGGCTTCCAGCAGGCTCAGCTACTAACTTTATCATCATAATGATAATTGGTACCATTTATTGAGCCCTTACTTGATGCCAGATGCTGTGGTGATGCAAAGTTAAAGCAGACAAGCTGCTGACCAGATAGCAGGGCTGATAATACATAATACAGGGTAATACAGAAATAGTCTGCTTTGCATAATGTGCCATAACTGGGGTATAGGCATCAGGTTAAGGAGGCCATTTAAATGTTTAGTCATTTAGACTCTTGAACTTCCTCATTCCAGGATGGTGTTGAAGTCATTTCTCCTCAGTAGAGCAGTGGGGCTCTTAGACTTGGGGGTGGGCTGAAGCATGGCCTCCTTAATCAGAGGCGGCTTTGGTGAGAGGAGCAGTCAGTAGGGGGTTACTGCTGACCTTTCTCTGGACTGTCAGCTTCTCTTGGATTTCTTTTTTTTGTTTTTAAGATTTTATTTATTTATTTTTAGAGAGAGGAGAAGGGAGGGAGAAAGAGAGGGAGAGAAACAGCAATGTGTGGTTGCCTCTGGCATGCCCCGTACCAGGACCCTGGCCTGAAACCCAGGCATGTGCCCTGACTGGGAATCAAACCACTGAGCCTTTGGTTTGCAAGCAGGCACTGAATCCACTGAGCCACACCAGCCAGGCTTTACTTGGATTTCTTCATTTGCATCACCGATCTCTATCCCCTTCCACTCCCCTCCTACACCCCTCTCTATCCACCTCTTAGATTTCCTCTTTTGCTGCATCTTTCTCTCTCTCTCTCTTTTTTAAAGACTTTATTTTTAGAGAGAGGGGAAGAGAGAGAGGAAGAGAGAGAAAACCATCAGTATGTGGTTGCCTCTCCTGCAACCCCTACTGGGGACCTGGACTGCAACCCAGGACATGCCCTGACTGGGAATCGAACAGGCAACACTTTGCTTTGTAGTCCAGTGCTCAATCCATTGAGCCACACCAGCAAGGCTGCATCTCTTTCTGACTTCTCTTCCTTCCTTATCCTTCTCCCCTCTCCCAATAAATCTACTTTATCCTGGAGTCTAGGCGCAGAACATGTTGAAGAAGGTGGAAGGCTTGGAGTACCTAAGTAATCTCACTAGCTTGCACCTTCGAGACAACCAGATTGAAACTTTGAGTGGCTTCTCCAAGGAAATGAAATCACTGCAGTACCTCAACCTGAGGTATGCACCCCCTCCTGGCCCCACCTTGCTCCTAACCTGACCAGGAGCAGCTTTTGGTCCTGTGTTCTTCCCTGGCCCCAGTCCCCCAATCCTAGCCCACTCCAAGATTCTCACCTCATCCTCCATACTGATCCTCATCCCTCCTTTCCTTACTTCCTTCTCTGTTCAGCCCTAATTGCAACACTAAGATCTTTAGAGTTTGAGACCCCCGAATCCTTATGCATTCACTCCACAGTTATGGAGAACATGCTATGTATCAGGCCTTGCGCTGTGTTTCAGGAATACCTAATAGAACCCAGATGGTCCCTGGGCTGGAGGGACTCAGACTGGCTCCAGTTCTATTTTTATGGTGCTAACCCACATAAGTTTCTACTCTGCTTCTCCATGTTCTGGACCCGAAGTCCCCTTCCCGTTTTCTGCCTCTCTTATCCTGAGTCCCACCTGTAAGGCCCCCTTACCGATAAACAAAACAAAACAAAACACCCCCCCACACACACACACACAAGATGTGCTCAGATATGAGCAGAGAAAAATCTTCGAAAGGAAAGCTGTAGATAGAAAGGTATTAGGGGTCAGGGCACTTTTTTCAGCCCCTCTTGTCTGAGGGAGAATTTTATGTGTGTTCATTAAGCAAAGGTATAAGGAAACTGTCTCCTTAGTAACAGGGCCTCCTCAGTCAAGGCTGGCAATGGAAACAGAATCTCCAAGTAGGGAGAGGTGGTATCACCTTGAACCCCAACTCCAACCTTAATTCATGGAGCAATCTCTTGCTAATTAGCTCTGCCACATTGGTCTGGTTGGTTGTAGGGACTTCTGTTTTCCTGTTAATAGTCTAAACAGGGATAGTGGACCCTTCTCAGTGACTGTTCACTGGGGAGGTTTGGAAGTAAGTGCCAGGGAGATGCATTGTCTCAGTGACTTGGAGGTGCCTCTGGGGCCAAAGCTGCTCACCCACCGGTGAAGTACAGGGCAGTCCAGCACAACGTGCATGCAGTGCTCCCAGTGAGAAATGCGTGAGGCGGTGTGAGGTTCGGCCCTTCCACTGAAACCTGATTTTATAAAGGTTTGAAGCAAGAACATGAAAATAAACACAGAATACTGTATAATGAGACATATTAAGAGATGAAGTTTGTTCTTTAGGCTGGGAGGTCCCAGCTCATCCCTATCTCTAGGTTCTGTTCAGTGGGGAGCACCAACGTAGCATTCACCACCTCGAGCTTCAGTCTCAGTTCCTTCTCCACTGGCCCAAGTCCTATCTTCCAACCTCTGTTAGGTTGTCATTGACACAGAAGTCTGTCCCTGCAAAGATTTCCCCCCTGCTCCCCACTGCAAGACAGGGCTGTGACCTAGCTTTGCTGCTTCAAAAGATAAATATGACACATTATAGAATAGACTATGGTATTTAGGGATTCCTTGAAGGGCAGAAACAGGACAGGATTGGGGCTGGACAGCATCTCTGCAGCAAGTCTGTCAATGCCAGGCAGGTCAAACCATACAGAGAGTGTTTCTAGCGAAACTGGAGCCCATGGAAGACTCCTCTAGAGACCCCATTCCTGGCAGCTGGCCTCCAAAACCCAGTGAACCCCTCCTTACCATACTGGCAGGGGCAATATAATAAGCAACCTGCGGGAGTTTGCCAAGCTTCGGGACCTGCCCAAGCTTCGAGCCTTGGTGCTGCTGGACAACCCGTGTACAGATGAGAATGACTACCGCCAGGAGGCCCTGGTGCAGATGCCCCAGCTGGAACGTCTGGACAAGGAGTTCTTTGAGGAGGAGGAACGGGCTGAGGCCAATGAGATTCGTCAGAGGCTGAAGGAGGAGCAGGAGCAGGAGCAGGAGCAGGAGGCTGAGCCTGAGCACTATGAGGAACCGGACTAGCCACCAATGTAGAAGCAGTTCTTCTGGCCTTCAAGGGTAGTAAGGAAGCCGGCATGGAGGCAGAGAGGCAGGAAGAGGAGGCCAAGGGCCTGGCATGTAGGGGGAGAAAAGAGTTGCTATAGGAGGAGGTGGGTGAAGAAGGGAAAGGCAAGGAGAACCCTTGGAGAGATCAGGGTTAGGAGTCAAGGGGTGTCTCAGAGTGAGAAGAAAGAGCAAGCAGGATCTAGGATCCTGGAGCTGAGAAAAGGCTTAGGAGATACATCAGGAAGCCAGAAGCATGAGTGAAAAGAACTGGGGAGGCAGATAGAGGTGCTGGTATGGGGTGCACAGCCACACCTGACCTAGAGAAGACCAGCTGGAAGGGCCAGGTCTGGGGCAAGGCAGTTGGGGGGGGGAGGGAGGTGGTCATTGGCCTCTGAGGAATGTAGCTGAGCCTAGCAGAGAAGGCAGAAGAGAAAGATCCTGCACTAAAAATCTGAAGCTAAAAATAACAGGACACGGTCGGGGGAAGAAAGGAGGGCAGGGTGATGCAGAAAGAGCCCGAGGAGATGCGCCCAGGAAAGTGTAGCCGCTGGGCACTTGAGATGGGGGCAGAGGCAGCGCTGAGAATGCAGTTGGGCCCAGAGGGTTTATTTCGGTCCTCTTCCTCCAGGGGATCAGAGATACTGGCCCCAGGACCTGAGAAGACTCCGTTAGCAGGGGTCACCACACGCACACCCTCATGCGGAGACAGAGCATGCCTTCTCTTGCCCCAGACCTGGGGATTCATCACCGCCTGCAGCCCAGACTCTGTGGGCACCTGCGCAGCGCGGTTGGAGGGCCTGAGCTCTGCCGAGAGCCTGGCAGCCGGCATCCTTCAGGCAGGTCTGGTAGGAGCCAAGCCTGGACCGGCCCAGGGGATGCTGGTAGCGTTGGCCGCAGAGGGGCTGCGGGGGCGCGGGCTGGGGGTCAAGAACAGCTCTGTTTTCCAATAAAGATACATTCTGATACTCTTGTGTCTGACCCGGTTTGTGAGATGGGGAGTCAGTCGGGCTTCCCTGGCTGTAGCGGCCTCAGGACGCAGATTTCTCGGTGAGCCTGTGCCTGCTACTTCCCGGGGGGTCGAGACGTGGGCAGGAGCTCGCGTGGGCGCCAGGGAGAGGTGGGCTCTTGGTCGCCCCCAGCCCTCCCCCACCACACCCCTGTCGGCCCCCCACCCGCGCTCCTACGCGCGCCTCCACCCGCGCTCCTGACTCATCGGGGGCTCCGGGTCACATGCGCCCGCCCGGCCCTATCGGCGCCTCCCCCGTCCGCCGCCCGCCGCCCGCCCGGGAGCCGCAGTCGCCGCCGCCACTCCCGCTCGCTCTGCGCCGCCGCCGCCACTGCCGCCGCCGCCGCTGCCGCCTGAGTCTGCAGCCCCGAGGTGAAGCCCCGGCCCGGTCCCTGCACCCCTCCGGCGCATCCCCTGGCCGCCCCGCCCCCGCCCTATACCTGGGCCCGCGCGCATCCCTCCCCCCCCAGTGCTGCGCACCTGCTGTCACCCGCACCTCCCCCGCGCCGGACCGATCCTCCGGGTTTCTGGCTGTCACCCCCTCCTCATTTGGGCACCAGACCTGCACCCTGGCCTCCCCCTCTCCCCACGCTCTGCTCCGCCTCGGGTTCCGTCGACACGAAGTTCATGGTCTCCCCCGGCCGTGCGTTTTTATCCGGGCACGTCCTCTTGGGTTTGCATCTGGGGAGATGGCTGCTCTCAGCCTTCCGCAGCATCCCCGGACTTCTGCCTCTCTCCCACTCCGCCCCACGGCGCCCCGCTCGGGGCGGCGAGCGGAGAATTTGTCCAGTGGCAGCTGGAGGACCGGCCCAACCCTGCCGCCCCCTGCCCTCTCTTCCCCCGGCTACACCCGGGACGGCGAGCCTCCCCAGGACCCTCGCCTGACTTCTCTGCTGCACATCTGTGCGGACAGAGGCTGGGGCCTGGGCTGAGTTGGGTGGGATGGGGCGGGGGTCGCTCTGCAGGAAAGGCTTGGGCTGTTTAGACTACCCATCCTCTTCTTGGCTTCAACGAGAAGGGAAAACCTGGCAGCCATTCCACTCGAAGGAGATCTGGGGGAACCCCACCAGCTGGCTGCCGAAGCGGCTGAGGGGAAGAGGGAACCCCTGCCGGGCCCCTCGACTCCTCACCGCGGTGTCCTCCCACCTCGACGCTGGGTGTCACCCCGCCTCCCACTGCAGTGACCTCCCCTTCCTCACTGCAGTGACCTTCTCCTCTCCCCGAGGCAGGGGTGGGGGAAATCCCTTCTACAGCTTCCACTGCCGAGGGCAGCAGACTGCCCCTCCCCACCCCCCACCCACTGCAGTAACCTCTTTCCCATCCTTCCCAGCCTCTGGCCCCTCCCACTGATCTCAGGCTCCGCCCCTCTAAGCCTCTTACCTTTCTCCTCACTTCCCTTCCACCCTAGGAGATCCTAGCCATCATGTCGATAGAAAAGATCTGGGCCCGGGAGATCTTGGACTCCCGTGGAAACCCCACCGTGGAGGTGGATCTCCACACGGCCAGAGGTACTGAGCGGGGCCTGGACCAGAACACAGCCCCTCAACCCCCACCGCAACCGCACCCCCCAGTGCTGGGTTTGCCCAGGCCTGGGATGGGAAGTTTCCTTGATTCCAGGGGTGGGGTGCTGGGCCAGGCTCACGGCCTGGATTGTGGGGGTTGGGTCCCGTTGTCCAGGGGAGCTAGGATACACAGGCCTCCGTGTTCTAGGTCAGTGTGTGATGCATGCCCTGCCGCTGCATGTTTGTGAACGCGCCCGTGTGTGCCTGTGAACACATGACTTGAGGGCCTCAGTGGGGCGGAGGAGGAGGCCTTTGCTTGTGCATCTGCCTTTGTGTGTGCTTGAATGCATTAGGGAGCAGAGTGCGTATGAGTATAGTTGTGTATTAGGGAGCTGCATGCGTGCATGTGTGTATGAGGGAGCTGTGTGTGTGTATTAGAGTAGTTGTGTGTTAGGGAGCTGCATGGGTGTGTGCTAGGGAGTAGTTCGTATGTGTTAGGGAGCTGTTTTGTGTATTAGGGAGCAGTGTGTAGTGTATTAGGGAGCTGTGTGTTTGTTAGGAAGCAGTGTGTGTGTGTGTATCAGGGAGCCATGTGTGTCTCTGTGTGTCTGTGTATTAGGAGCTGTGTGGGGAGAGGGCTCGATGTGACAGGCAGAAGTTTAGACCTGGAGTGCTAATAGGACCCCTGTTGCTGTACTGTCTTTCTCTCTTCCTCCTCGCTCCATGCTCCTCTCCCAGGTCTTTTCAGGGCTGCGGTGCCCAGTGGGGCCTCCACTGGGATCTATGAAGCCCTGGAGCTAAGGGATGGGGACAAACAGCGTTACTTAGGCAAAGGTGAGGCCCTCTCTCCCCTCATCTTTATACTCCTACCTCACTCAGTCCCCAAGCCTCTGCTTGCCTTCCTTCCCCACCTTTTCTCTTCTGGCCCCTCCTGGCCTGACCCAGCCTGGCCTCTTTGCCTCTCCCCAGGTGTCCTGAAGGCAGTGGACCACATCAACACCATCATTGCGCCAGCCCTCATAAGCTCAGTGAGGCTCACTCTTTGCTGGGGGAGGCAGGACCAGGGTCCTGGAAGGCATCCTGGGTGGGGGTGGGGGGAGAAAGGCCCACCCCTTGAGAATCATGGTTACCAAGGGAAGGGTGGGAAGATGACCACTTACTGTTCTCTGCTCCAGTGGGGGCTCAGGTCCCCAGATCCCAACAGGCCACTGTCACAAGAACCGGGCTGGACCCTGGCCAGATGTGAGCCTGTGTGAAGGGGGGCCCTGTGTCTGAGAGCCCAGCTCCATCCTGGCCCTGCGTGATGGTGGCTCTGCCCGCAGGGTCTCTCAGTGGTGGAGCAGGAGAAGCTGGACAATCTGATGTTGCAGTTGGATGGGACTGAGAACAAATGTAAGCAGGGGCCAGGGAAAAAGTGGGGAGGCCGAGGATGGGGATGTATGCAGCAGCCAGAGAATGGAGGAGGCCAGCGCTGTGGGGGCTTCCTGAGGAAGGACTTCTTCCATCCGCCCCCAGAATCAGCAGAAGATGAGTTTAACTGCAGTGGTGGGGAGGGAGGGACATTAGACAGAGGAAGAACTTTGCAGTATGAAGAGAAGGGGGTTGGCATGAGACAGCCTGGTCTTGGGATGTTTAGAAATATGTTCAGCTCTCTGCTGTTTCCTGTCATCTCCCTGCAACTGACCTGCTATTTCAGGGGAAAATGGATGAGAAGTTGCAGGAGAGGAGGGAGGGGGCGTCTCCTTTCCTGGCTCCTTTGCAGAGTGTGGGTGGAGGCAAGGGCTAGATGGGGAAGGGGACATTTTTGCTCAGTGCTTTTCTCTATAATCTCCCAGCCAAGTTTGGCGCCAATGCCATCCTGGGTGTGTCCCTGGCCGTGTGTAAGGCAGGGGCAGCTGAGCGGGAATTGCCCCTATATCGCCACATTGCTCAGCTGGCTGGGAACTCAGACCTCATCCTGCCTGTGCCGGTGAGCACCGTGCCATGTCTGTGCCTCTCCCAGGGTGAGGGAAGGGGGCGCATGGAACCTTGTGAAGACTAATGGAAGGCAAGGGAATTGGGGTGACTAAAGAGAAAGGACGGGGACATGAGGCTCAGAGTCTGGGGAGCTGGGGGAAGTTTGGGATCTTGGGCGAACACTCCCAGGGGCAGAAAGGCAAATGCTCAGTGGCTTTTCTGTCCTGTTGCTCCCAGGCCTTCAATGTGATCAATGGTGGCTCTCATGCTGGCAACAAGCTGGCCATGCAGGAGTTCATGATCCTCCCGGTGGGCGCAGAGAGCTTTCGTGATGCCATGCGACTCGGGGCGGAGGTCTACCACACCCTCAAGGGGGTCATCAAGGACAAGTATGGCAAGGATGCCACCAATGTGGGAGACGAGGGTGGCTTTGCCCCCAACATCCTGGAGAACAGTGAAGGTGAGACCAGGAGCCCTACTGCCAGCTCTGGGCTATTGGTGGAGTGGTGGGAGGTGGGGGGCGCACACTTCACTACATCCTGAGGAGTTTGGGTAGATGGTCCTTGACTCCTGCTAGCTCTCAGAGGTGGCGTTTCTTGGAGTGGCTTCCAGAGGACCTGCCAAATTCACATACAGGCCTAGGAGAACAGTCCTCACCTGCCCAGCCAGGTTCTTTAGCAACTATAAGTTCTCTCCGGAGCTCCTGGGAGAGCTGGAAGGTGATCTGGGTCACCTGTGGGATCCACCCCAGCCTTTAACTCCAAAGGGCTCTCAGTTTGATGAGACACACCAAACTCCAGGTAATCTATTTAAAATCTATCCCATCTCACCCCAACTTCTGAGGTCTCAAGGATCCTTAACTTTTTTCTGCCCTGGGAGAAACTGCATAGGGAATAGAAACAATACCACAGTGGCTAAGAGTTAAGGTTCTGAGGCCAAAGTGCCCGCATTTGAATCTTGACTTGAAGACTTATTGGCTGATGATCTTTCTCACTTATTTTCTCCACGCTTTGTCTTTCTTATCTGTAAGATGGGAATACTAACAACAATATCTATTTCATAGAATCATTGTGGAGATTAAAGATTTTGTTTATTTTTAGAGAGAGGGAAGGGAGGGAAACATTGATCAGTTGGCTCTCACATGTCTCCTACTGGGGACCTGGCCCACAAACCAGGCATGTGTCCTGACTGGGAATTGAACCAGTGACCCTTTGGTTGGCAAGCTGGCACTCAATCCACTGAGCCACACTAGCCAGGGCTCATTGTGTGAGATTATATATGTGAAGTACTTAGGTGACATAGTTAGCCCTCAATAAGTGACAGCTATTAAAAAAGCACTTTTATTAATATAAGTCCATTCCTCTGCCTTCCTGGAAGATGGCCTACTCCTTCCAGAACTGAGGATAACCCCAGCGAGAACCTTAGCCACATCTCCACAGCAAGCCCTCTACCACTGCCCTTAATCTCTTCCGTTCCCCCATTCCTCCTTGTCTGCCCTTCCTGCTACTAATCTCACTGTGTTTCACCTCTAGCCTTGGAACTGGTGAAGGAAGCCATTGACAAGGCGGGCTACACGGAAAAGATCGTCATCGGCATGGATGTCGCTGCCTCAGAGTTTTATCGTGACGGCAAATACGACTTGGATTTCAAGTCTCCTGCTGACCCTTCCCGCTACATCACTGGGGACCAGCTGGGGTCCCTCTACCAGGACTTTGTCAGGGACTATCCTGGTGAGAGCAAGGCAGGGTGTGGGAGAGGGCAGGGGGAGGGCAGGGGCCAGCAGGGGGCCAGCAGGGATGTGTTGGGGCAACTCTGGACCTTACTGGGTGCTGACTCAGGTGCCCAGTAGAGGGATGGGGTGAGGAAGCCTCCTGCAGAGCCAAGGCTTTGTATGTAGTAAGTGTGCAGGCACCTGTGATGGATCTGCTCCAGCTGCTTTGGACTCTGATTAAAGTCATGTGCTCTGAAGCTACTGGGATCATGGAGAAGGCTTTGGGAGAAACCAGGGATGTTGAGAGCATGACTGGACCTGGCAGGGAACAAGCACATTTCAGTATTTTTGATGGATAAATTTGGGGATGCTGAATGGATCCGGATGCGATGTGTGAACAGAAGGCTGATGGGGAACTGAATTAGCCTTCAGGTCTACCAAAGGCTTCAGATATAAATTGCAGAATGAAGGATTTTGATTAGTAATGAGGAAGGGCTGCCTCGCTGTGAAAATATGGAAATGCAGATAGGTCATGAGAGAGATTCTGAACCCTTGTTTTTTTTAAAGCTTTATGAATGAATCAACGTAAGGATCAGTTGGGGCAGGCTTATTTGGGGACGGGGAAAGCAAGAGGGGCAGGCTCAGTTAGCCGGGGTAACCGGCCATTTCACGGAATCATGCCCGCCTGGCACAGAGCCCCAGGGAGGGTCAACAGCCCCTTCACCACTCTCCCTGCAGTGGTCTCCATTGAGGACCCCTTCGATCAGGATGATTGGGCTGCCTGGTCGAAGTTCACAGCCAATGTAGGGATACAGATTGTGGGTGATGACCTGACAGTGACCAACCCAAAGCGTATCGAGCGGGCAGTGGAAGAAAAGGCCTGCAACTGTCTGCTGCTCAAGGTCAACCAGATCGGTTCGGTCACTGAAGCCATCCAAGCGTGAGTGCCTCCTGCTCAGCCCCTGTTTCCCAGGACCCCTCATGCAAGGGCTGTAAGTCTAATCCTGTCCATTGACGCTGAAGAGAACAGGGAACCTGGAGTCACCTTCAGAGCCCTCAGTTCTGCTCTCTCCATCACCGATTCTCTGCTCCCCTCCCAGACAGCTTCCCTGCAGATATTTCTTTTCTTTTTTAAGGGAGGGGTCCAAGTTTCTCCACTTTATTTATTTATTTGTTTGTTTGTTTTTAGAGAGAGGAGAAAGAGAGGGAGATAAACTTAATGAGCAAGAGATATGGTTGGTTGCCTCTTGCCCCCGACCATGGACCTGGCCCGCATGCCCTGATGGGCAATCAAATAGGTGACCTTTCGGTTTGCAGGCCAGTGCTCAATCCACTGAGCCACACCAGGCAGGGCCAGATTATTTCTTAACACAGACCAACACTGGGGCTTGGAAGAGAGTGCCCAGGGTGAGGGGCTGGCAGTCAGTGCTGATGTATTCATACAGGTGCAAGCTGGCCCAGGAGAATGGCTGGGGGGTCATGGTGAGTCATCGCTCAGGAGAGACTGAGGACACGTTCATCGCAGACCTGGTGGTGGGGCTGTGCACAGGTCAGGTGAGTGCAAAGGAGATCTTTGTGCAATTGGTGGGTTCTAGGCTCAGGTGGGTGTTTCCTTCCAGGTATTTGAAGGTGTCAGGGAAATTTCAAGGGAGGGTAAGTTTCCTGTCAAGGAATGAAGGGGCAGCCGCTGAGCTGCTTGTCTCTGGATGTTTCAGATCAAGACTGGTGCCCCATGCCGTTCTGAGCGTCTGGCTAAGTACAACCAGCTCATGAGGTGAGGGAACCTGGGGAATGGGAGCCAGGGCTCAGGGGTAAAAGCTGTTTGCCCACTGTCCCATCTGCAGTGCCCTGGCCAGTAATATCCGGAAAAGATCGAGAGATGGGTGGACTGGTGGCCTGATGGGCGAATCCTGCAGGTCACGTGGGGAAGCCAGGGCATGCCTGTGCTGGGGCCAGGCCACAGGAGGAGGCATTGTGAGGTGCCTGTAGACCCAGGGCCTCCTGCAGCTGCCTACTTGACATTTCCTTTCCGGCTCCTCTCTCTCAGAATTGAGGAAGAGCTGGGAGATGAAGCTCGCTTCGCAGGACACAATTTCCGCAATCCCAGCGTGCTGTGATCCCTCCACCTGCCTGGAGCCTTGGACCCCCTCCCATTATCCTGGAGCCCCCTCCTGTCCTGCTCTGTGGTATTTCACCTCGGACACCCCGGCTGACCTGCTGCGCTGCTCCTGGGCTTGTCCCACCCCTGCTCTCTCTGCTTTCCCCCTCGGGTTCCACACTCTTCACTTCCCCTTCCTTCCTGTTCTCTCTCCTTGAAGACTGGCCACAGGACCGAGGATTGCAAGGGGGTCCATGGAAGAATGAGCAGGGTCTGTGATGGGAGCATCGGGGCTGGTGGCTGAGGCGTTTGGAGAGGGGCCACGCGTCACTTGTGCTCTGTGTTGGTTCCATGCGTTCTCCGTGTTGCGGATGAGCCAGGCACTTCGCGGTGCCGAGGTGGAGGGAGGTGCTGGATGTTGGTCATGTCTGGCCTAAGGTTTTAGTGTGTTGTTTGTTTGTTTATTTATTTATTTTCATTCATCCTGTTAATTAATTAATCATTTCCCCATAACTCCAGGGCTAAAAACTGGCCTGACTGGAGGTGAGGGCACTAGTGTCCGCATTTCACGTGGCTGTAGATTCCGAGATGGCCTGGGATGGGAAGTCTTGCTGGAATGCCAAGGCTAACAGAAAAGGGCCCTGCTGGCGGTTCCTTTGTGTGTACCAACCCCTCACTGAAGCCTGGCTGGGGCCAGAGGTGGGGCTGTGCACCTGGGGGCTCTTCCCCAGAACTCTTCCCAGCTCTACCTTCCCCGTTCCTCCTTCAGCTGCACCAGAGCAATGCCTCACTCCCCGTGCCACGTTCCACACTTCTGTGGCACTGCAATGAGCACCACCATTAAAGTCTGAATCACAGTGCATTGTTGTGTCTGAGGAGTCTCACTGTGGTCCGTGTGAGGGGAGCACCGGGAAGGCAGTCGGTGACACTGAATAGCTGAACTGGGGAGGGCACACACACAGGAGGCAGAAGACAAATAGAACAAAGGTGGCAGCAGACAGCACTGCCTACGCCACCCCAGCCAGGTGAGGTCAGCCTTGCCTCTGCCTTTTCAGCAGCAAGCTTGGCCCCAGGTGAATTAGGAGTCCTTAACTTGGTTCAAGAATTCCTAAAATTATAAAAAAAAAAGTTGTGCTTATGTGCATTTTGGGGGAAAGGTGTCCAAAGTGTTTTCAGGTTCCCAAAGGGCCTTGACCAAAGAAGGGATAAATCTGTGAACTAGAGCAGCTCCCACACCGGGGCTCTCCCAAACAAAACCCTGTCTGCTTCTGGGATGAAACAGCATTGCATGGCTATTACTCCCTGCAAGGTGGGGCACCGGGGAGGGAAGAATGGTACTAGGGGATGGAGAGGAGGGCCTGAACAAACAGTCCTCCAGCAAACTGAAGATTCAGGACCTGAACTACTCAACAGGCTCCACTCCCTCCAGTTGGGTCAGCCTTCAAGGAGGGTGCGAGTGTGTGGCTGGAAACAGACAACTCTTCTGCTCCTGTGGAGCCACAGCATTGAGATGGGAACCCAGAAACCAGACAGGAGCGACCCCCTACAGTACTTTGGATACTAGGGCTGTGGGAAGCTGTGGCCACTAGAGGGAGGCAAGGTTCTGCAGGACAATATACTGGAGCCTGGCTAAAGGAGGGTGGGAGGAATTTCAAGGTTGTTCCCTTTGTGGGCCTCCCACTCTGTTTCTACTCGGAGTTCTGGTCCTGGATGTCCTCTACCATCGTGCCCAGCTCCAGGACTAGAAGATTCCAGTTCTGCATGGGCAGGACCCATTTCTCTGCCCTGTCCTTCCTGTGTTGCTGACGCCTCCTCCATTTTCAGTTCAAAGAACTTCTTGCCCCCTCTGCTCTGTGCCTCTTCGTTCTAGTGCTTCAGTGTGGGCATCTCATCTTTCCCTTCTCTCCTGGCGCCTTTTCTGTTTCCCTTGGGGCACACTACTTTTCCCCCGTACCTCTTGGTGCATTATATTCATCTTTTCTCTAGGGTGCATTATATTCACCTTTCTTTAGTAACTCCTGGACTGACCAGGCTTATTCTGGTGGGAGCCACATTTCCTAACCTCTGCCCTTTTCTCCCTCCTTACTAAGTCACCTTCTCTGGCAGCTGTGCTCCCCCCTCCACCACCACCACCCAGGTACTGGGTGGATAGGGTTACCGCCAGCCCTGCCAGGTCTTCCTAGGCCCTTCTCTCCACTTTCCCTTTGTGCCGTTGCCTGGAGACCAGTGGGTTGTGGGGGGCTGGGGCCAGAGAGGGAGCTGGGGTGAGGGATGGTAGCGGTGGTGGTGTGTGTGGTGCTTCCTGAAGCTGAGCTGTCAGCTGGCCTTCAGGTAGGAGAGAAACTGGAAGGGGTAGGCCCTGGCTTTTCTTCTGACTCTCCCATCCTCTGTTCCTACCTGTGCCCCAATTTTTCTTTTAGGCTCAGATATGCCATCATCCTAATCCATCCCTTAGTGGTGAAAAACAAGCAAAAAAACACAAAACCCCCCAAACTGTAACAACAACAACAAAAAAAACAAACCTGGAAGGGAATTGGAAAGGGCCCTGACCAGGGCCCAGCAGGAGACTGAACCAGGAATTAGGGAGAGAGGGAGGGAGGGAGGGAGGGAGGGAGGGAGAAATGTAATGGGGGGGGTGAGGGGTAGGAGGAGTCTTGGAGCAAAGTAGGGAGGTGGGGATTTAGGAGCAGGAGCTATCCTAGGATACTGGGATGGGGGAGAGCATTGGGGGGTGGGGAGAGATAAGGAGCTGGCCTGGTCTTTTGAAGGCCCTAAAGAATAAGAAAGGTGGGCATGGGGTGGTAAAGTGCCAGCCAATTCAAGAGATTGAAGAGTGGTGACTCCTTCCTAGGCCAAGGAAGCCTTCTTGTTCAGGGTCCCCAGAGCTTTAGAATCTTTTTAGAGCTTTTGGGTATTTCTAGAACTTGGCTGAGCCTGGCCCAAGGAAATATGAGACAAAATCTACTGAGTTGCTACAGAGCCAACCTCCTTCCTTTCCAGAAAGCTGAGGGGATCCTGCCATTCAGGGTCCACCCTTGGCCTCTGGCTGTCCTGGCCTCACACATACTCTACCCCCACCCCAAATCTGGAGAACTATTAGGGCTCCCAATCCAAACTCCAGCTCCAGCTCTTCCTATTTCCCAGTCTGCCTCCCTCCCATTCTCTGGCCTTCCCACTCTCAGCTGCCAAAAACCAACCAGTGTCTTGGCGTCCTTTGTCCTGGGAGATGTTGCAGTTTAGTGTGGGGCCAGGGAGCCAGCCCAGAAGACACTGGTGCTGGACTGCTGGGGATGCTGGCTTCAAGGCTGAAGACTGGGAATGGCTGGCAGACTGACAGTGTCAGAGGCTGCCTAGAGAGCAGTGGGAGGAGAAGAAAGAGCCTTAGGCCTGTGGTGGGGACTGTCTCCACATTAGAATGATTGGGATTGGGGAATGAGGGCACCTAGGGATTTGGCTATGCTTTGAGCCTAATCCCCACCTCACCCCTTCCCTGGGACCCAAAGTACCATCAGTGATGACTTCAACGGAGACACCGCCAGACAGAGGGCCCGAGAATGGTGTCCCACTCCTATAATCTCTTCCCTACACTGGAGCTCGCCCTCCCCCATTTCTACCATTTCCTTCTCCTGCTTTCCCTTCCACTCTCTTGTTTTCTGCATCACTGACTTCCCTGTTTCATATTACCACCAAAGACCGTGTTGATCTTACATTTCCATCCGATCTTCTTTACCCATTCTCAACCCCTCCACACCCGCTCCATTCTAACTACTTTGTCTTGCTATCAAAATCCTCCTCAGCTCTCTTGGAAACCCCTGGCCTCCAGAGCCCAGCCACCCCTGTGTCTTCCACCCTCTGGTCCTACCCAGAGCCCCAGGACCCCCTAGAAAATGCATCTGGCTCCACCTCTGTCATCCCTTCTTAAGGTTCCTCATGCTTTCCTTTCTCACTCCAAGCTGATGTCTCTAAACTTGTCTCTCTCCAGCTTACCTTCATCACCCCCAAATTCTTATATTTCCTTTTCTTTTCCCAACACCAGTCACCCTCAAATTCCACCCTCTTACAGAAATATCAGCCTCCTATATGTGTCTCCATTTTTTTTCAATTTCTTCCCCTCCTTCTGACCCCAAACTTCTATCCTATTCTCTGTCATAACTGTCTCCCCAACCTTCCCCCGCCCGACATGTCTGCCATGGACGCTGTCACCCAAGCTGCTTTCATCTCTTATCACACACCTCATTGCCCCGAAAGCCCCTCGTAGCTCCATCTTTCCAATCTCACCCCATTACCCCAATCTCTGCCACGTACCCGCAACCTCCCGCCCCACCTCTGCCATAGACCCCTTTGCCCTCAAACTTCTGCCTCCCCACATCTACCCCTATAACCCACAGCCCCTCCCTCGCTAGCCCTCTCCAGTGCCAGGCCCGCGGGCTCCCCACGTTCCGCCCCCGCGAACCCCTCCCTGCGCCCCGGGCCCCCTCGGCCTCGGCCTCGGCCAACTCGCGCGGCGCCTCCCCTCTCCGGTCCCCCTCCCCCCTCGCAGCTTGCCTAGCTCTCCCTCCCTCGCGTCTCCCTCCTGGCCCCTCTCTCCCCGTTCCTCCGCGCTCCCTCCTTCTCCCTCTTCCTCCCTTCTCCCATCCCCCTCTCCCGAGCTCCCTCCCTTCGCCGGCCGCTTTCCTGTGCGAGTCGCCGGACGCGCCGCGCAGCCCGCCCGCAGCCCGGGGTCGGGCCGGCGCCGGGGGCCGGAGGCCGGGACCCAGTGGGGGGCGCCGCTGGCCGCGGGGAGGGGCAGGAGGGGGCAAGGGAGACGGCCGCCCGGGAAGGGGCGGGGGCCGCGGGCGGAGGCCTCCGAGGGGGCCGAGGGTAGCGCGAGTGCCGGCCGCGCGAGGCGGGCGCGGGCAGCGGCGGCAGGCGGCCGGGCAGAGCCGCGCGGAGGGCCGCGGGGCCGCGGGGGCGAGCGGAGCGGCGGGGCGGGCGGCGCGGCCCGCGCGTTCCGGGGGGCCGCGGGGCGGCGGCGGGCCCGGGGAGGGGCTGAGCGGGAGCGGGGACCGGGATTGCTCGGGGGGCCGCGGGCGATCGGGGCCGGGGCGGGGGAGAGGGGGATGGGGGCCGCCCTCGGAGCGGGTCGGGGCCGCCGCCGCCGGCGTCGCGGCGGCGACTGAAGCGGCAAGAGGAGAGGGGGGCGGGGGAGCGGCCGCCGCCGCCCCCCGGAGGCGCCGGATCCCCGCATCCCGCTCGGAGCCAGCCAGCCGTCCCGAGCTCCAGCCAGGTAAGATCTGCCGCCGCGCGGGCCTGGGGCACGCCCGGGCCCGGGCCCGCGGCTCCCCACCCCCACCCTCCCACTTCCCCTCCCGCCGCCGCCGCCGCCTCCATTTGTTATTTTCCCGGCCGGGCGCCCCCACTGCGGGCGCTGCCGGGCCGGGCGCTGGGGCTCGGAGTGGGGCCGGCGCCCCGCGGAGGGAGGAGGGCCGGGCACCCGGAGGATCGGGCGGGTGGGGGGAGGTGGGAGGGTCTCCGGAGGAGGCTGATGGGGCAAAAGAGGGGGGAGCCAGGACCCCGCGGCGGAGGGTTGATTGGGGATAAACGGGAGATACCCGTGAAAGGGCTTTGGGGCGAAGGCAAAAAGAAATTCGACAGATGGCAGCGAGGTGGGGCATAAGGTCTCCAGGAAAAGCCCCAAAGGCCCAGAACCCGGGTTTCCGAGCTCGAGGTTGGGGATGGTTTGTGTGGAAGGGAAGTGGGAAGTGGGGAAGGGGTGTGGTAGGTGGGGAGGGATTGTAGCTGATGAGGGAGGAGAATGGAACCTGGGGAAAAGACCGGGGAGGGGCCCACCTTCGAGAGGACCCTGAGGTGTTCCCGAGTGGGATTGGGAAGGCAATGCTTTCGTGATTCAGTTTTCTTTCCCCTACTGCAGGTCACCTCTGGTCTTTTTTTTTTTTTTCTCCCAATTTCAGACAGAGTTACTTCTTGGAGAGGGGCACACTGGGGCCCAGTAGTGTGGGTCATCTTAAAACTAATGGAGGGAGAACACTGACGGGAGAGTTAGGGAGAAAGGGTTTCTGGGAGGGTGGAAATGAGGAGAGAATTGGGCCATCTTGTAGGCACGCCAGACAAGTTGTCACCTCCACCTTCAGATCCCTAGGGCATCCCTCTGCCCGTCTAGCTGTGGTTTGTGGCAGGACCGGGGTTGTCTTCATTACTATTTTGAGCTCAGAGATTTCCCTTTGTGCATGAGCTTATTTCTACTGGGGTAGGTACTCTTAAGCCCTCTTCCCTGAGGGTACTATAGGAGAGTAGGAGTTGCTTTAGCAACTGGAAGGGGAGTGGCTGGCTGATGGACCCCTGGGATGGACTCTCGAGGTTCAGGTTCTGCCATTTCGTTGCCATGGCAACGATCCAGAGGCTGTCTAATAGGTGGGGGTTCGGAATGTTGACTGGACCTCAGGCTGGCCACATCTGTAGGCCCATTGTCTGGGTTCTGGAGAACGTGTCTGGTGTTGCTGGAGTCTGGGTTTAGCAGGGGCCCACCCCCTTCCATGAGCAGTCTGTTGGACCCAGGTAGATTTGTTACTTGACAGTCCCCGTGTTTCTCCAAGTCTCTTCCCCTAGCATGGTGGGAGCATGGAAATGCTGTCTTCACTATACAATCTTTTGGTAGTTCTTTCTGACTCTATCTCTTATTAGTAGGGACCTTTTGGTATACAGTAGTCTTTTTGATTCTTCTCACTGTTATTCTTCCATTTTCTTAATCTGAGTCTGTCTTCCCCAATCAACCTTTTCCTCTTTTGACACAGTGACCCCTTCCCTCAGCTAACCTTTGACCTATTTCCCTGACCTGGGCTTTCCCTGCCCATCTCAGGTGAGGGTGGCCCAGGGGTAAGGGCTGTGGAATAGCCTGGTGCAGTGGAAATACTCTGGAACTGGAGCCAGGAGACTTGGGTCTAGTCCGGGCTGTACTTCTGTGACCTTGGGCAAGTCACTTGTTTCTCTTAGCCTCGGCTTCATTGTGAGATGAAGGGGTTATAGATGAGATGATTTCTGAGGTCCGTCTGACAATCCTGGATTCTCTGAAGGCTTAGGCCAGTGCATTGTTATTTGCTGGTCTGGGCTGAATTGTTATCTAGCAGTCACTTTGGACTGGTTTATTAGCCTGGCAGATCTGGAATGATGGTGGGGGCTGGGCCAATGATCCTGAAATTCACTCTGTAATCCTTTCCCAGAAAAGCCTTGTGCTTATATTGTATTCCTTCTGGCATCCTTCTCATATTTCTCCCTTAATTTCTTTTTCTGTTCTTACTTAGAGACTCTTTACCTAGTTTTCACTTTTCCACTTCCCCAATCTGGTCTTTTGTCATTTTCCTTTTGCAGTAAGGCAATGAAGGTGAGTCAGCTTAGTGTGTTGCCAGACACATAGTAGGTGCTCCATAAATGTTAGTTACAGTGACTGGCTACTAGGGCAAGATGGAGTGTAGCTTAGCTTGCTGGTGCTGAAACCTGCCTCTGATTCAGATACAACCCTAACTGCTCTCGCCCTGCCCCTCCTTGCCCTAGGATTACCTGACTTTTTATGACTGCTTTTATCTTTCAAAATTACTCATTGTTGCCTTTATCAGATTTCAGGTGATTTTAAAAGTTGAGGTGGGGGGAGGGGCACACTAGGATCGCTCAGGGACATTCCCGCATTTCTCTCACCTAGCCCTGACTGACTTGGGAGCAGGGTCAGTGATGGGGAGGAGAGATGGGCACTGTTCTCTAGAGGGGCTAGCAAAGACACACCAGTCACAAATGCTCATTGTTATGCTTTTGTTAGGATTGCCTTTCCCTTTTGTTATTTGGGTTTTATTCTTTGGATTTGGGGGGTTGAATTTTCAAATCAATCTACACAACAAAAATGTGGTAATAGTTGTAGTTGAGGAAAAATGGCTGCTTTGCTGGGCAGAGCATCAGTTGTAAGTTCAAAAGACCTGGGGCCCCGTTCCAGCTATTTTGTTACTCTAAGTAAACTCTTACTAAGTTTCCTGGAAAGGTTAGGTGCACCCCTCACTACCTGCCTCAGTATGGTTCAGTGGAACTGAGTGGAGTAATTACTTTGTATTCCTTGGGGAAAGTATGATCTAGGATGTGGAAATGCCACTTGCCTAGCCAGGCCTCCTAACTCAGAACAGGCAGGTAGGCTTACTCTTCCCGCTGAGGCCACCAGCACTTAATCCAAGAAGACCTATGAAGTCAGTGGGCTTAAAGATCAAAAACAAGAACAGAACACCCATACATGCTTGACGTCAGTGGGGGATACAGAAAGGAAGAGAACAGTAACAACATTTTTGCTCTCTAAAGATCATATGGTCAGTAAGTAGTATTGAAAGATAGGACACTTAGCAAGAAATACAAACCACTGCAAACAAAAATAGCTGACTATATAGATATGTATAGATATAGATCAGCTGGGAGGAGGTGTGTGTGCCCATCTAAGCCGAGTGAGAGATAGGTTCCCAAGATTGTAAATTTGTGTTGTGTGCTCACTGATCTCGCTGATTTGGTTGGCAAAATGAAAAGTCCTGCCTTTTCCTCTGGCCTTCAGGAACCCATGTACTAGAGAGGGGTCTTTACGATGCTCTCAAAAGTGAAGCTCTGCTCTTTGGGGATGCCTGGATTTGGTGTTGGGGTTGGTAGGGTTGTGTGCCTTTGCACTGTAGAATGGGGCAGTCTTCTCCCACCCACTCTGATGTGAAAAAAGATTCTTTTTGTATCTCTGGGGCTGATCTAGGTCTTCTGATGATTAATCGCACCAGCTTCTGATGAGAATATAGCAAAGTATAGAAAAAAGAATGTGGGTTTTGAAATCAGGGAGAGGTGGGCTTGATTCTGGTGCCGTCACTGGTTCCTCACTGTGTATTATCACATGAAGTTGGCAAGTCAGAATCACAATCTTTGAGCCTCAGTTTCCTCACCTATATAATGGGAGTAATAAGAACAACTACTTTTGAGGGTTGGTTGTAAATATTAAATCATGTAGGTGAGGGTTTGACATAAAGAAGGTACTTGATAAGTAAGTTAATACTTGAGCTTGTTTCTTTTCGCTCCTCGGTAAGGCCCTGTGGAATGCGTGTGTGCACAGGTATCTCCTGGGGACCAGGAAGGGTAAAACAGTGTCATCTGTAGAATGGGGGCTCCTAGCTACATCTGAGTTGTATTGCCCTCCCCAGGGATGAACGAGATGGTATTGCGAGCAGAGTCTTCCGCACTTGTCGATAGCTGGGTAGCCCATGGGGCAAGCCAGCCGAGTTATGGGGCTGGTACCTCTTGACCGAAAGGCCTAGGACGGGACCACTCGCTCAGCCCCTTGACAAGCACGGTGGTAGCCCTTTCAGACTCTGCTCCCTGATTTGGAGACTTTGATGGTCTTTCTAACAGGCTTCACTGAAAACAGATCCTGCAAGTCCCAGGCGCCTACACTGGAAACTTGGAGATCCTGCTTCCTGCTTCCCAGGCCACAGCTGTGGGGAGCTTGGGGTGAAGCAGAGAAGTTTCTGTATTCAGCTGCCCAGGCAGAGGAGAATGGGGTCTCCACAGCCTGAAGAATGAAGACACGACAGAATAAAGACTCAGTGAGTGATAGCTTAATTGAGAGACATGAAAGATTAGGGGCAGGGAAGCTAGGGGGAAGGGCCTGGAGAGAAAGAATAGAAGTAAGGTGCATCCTAAAGTTAGGTGAAATGTAAAAAAACCTTTTTATTGTTTTCTTCCTTATCCATCAGATGTCAATGAGGAGTGGACGGAAGAAAGAGGCCCCTGGGCCCCGGGAAGAACTGAGATCGAGGGGCCGGGCCTCCCCTGGAGGGGTCAGCACATCTAGCAGTGATGGCAAAGCCGAGAAGTCTAGGCAGACAGCCAAGGTATTCCGTCCTGAGGTCCTCCCACAGGATGCTCAGGCACTGGGGCTGAGGGTGTGTGTGTGTGTGTTGTGGGGGAACTTCCTGTCTGGCCCAGGGTAGTGGCGGAGGCTTGGGAGGTGCAAGACAAGAATTTTCTCTTTCTCTTTAACAGAAGGCACGAGTAGAGGAAGCCTCCACCCCGAAGGTCAGCAAGCAGGGCCGGAGTGAGGAGATCTCAGAGAGTGAAAGTGAGGAGACCAATGCACCAAAAAAGACCAAAACTGAGGTGGGAGACCCTTGCAGCCGTCCTGACCCATCTTCTGACTTTTCTTCCTCCACACTTTCTTTCATTCAGGATTCCTTTTATTTATTTTTTTTTAAGATTTTATTTTTATTTATTTTTAGAGAGGGGAAGGGTGGGAGAAGGAGAGAAAGAGAAACATCAATCTGTGGTTGCCTCTCATGTGGTCCCCACTGGGGACCTGGCCCGCAACCCAGGCATATACCCTGACTGGGAATCGAACCTGCGATGCTTTGGTTCGCAGCCAGCGCTCAATCCACTGAGCTATGCCAGCCAGGGCACAGGATTCCTTTTATTTTTAATCTCACTATTTTTCTTAAGGTTTAATTTGTTCATTTTTAGAGAGGAGGGAAGTGAGGGAGAGAAACATTAATCGTTGCCTCTCACACACCCCCAAGCAGGTACCCAGCCCCCAACCCAGGCACGTGCGCTGGCCAGGAATTGAACTGGAAACCCTTTGGTTCACAGGCCAGCACTCAGTCCACTGAGCCACACCAGCCAGGGCAGGATTCCTATTTTAATTTCACCTGGGAAATGAGAGAAAAAATCATATCCTAGTACTTACTAAAGTGGTCCTGTCTATAATATATCAGACAGATCTTTAGGGCTTTGGCTAGGCAGGGTCAAAGGGGACTGGAAGTGTGGAAGAGTCTAGCCTTTCCTAGGTCCTGATTTTCAGGAAGGGGTAGGAGAGGAGGTTAAGGGTGAGAAGTCTTACTGGAAGAACAGATAAATCATAAGGAAAATGTAGAGGTGGTCCTTTTAAGAACCAACAGTTTCTGGGATGTTAAAGGGGTAAAGGAGTTGAGAGGAGGGTAGATATGAGCTAGTGGAAGACAGGGATTTGGGTTCAGCTGAGGATAGGGAGAAGGTGCCTGAGATGGACACTTGAAGGACTAGGGTTTTACAAGGGCCAAACCAGACTAACTGCTAGAGGGCAACTGAGAATGTGGGGAGAGTGGTGGAATCCAGAGATGGTAGCAAAGTGGGCTTGAGTAAGAGTATTCATCACACTTTGGCACAGTGGTGTGCTGTGAGGGGGAAATGATTTTTTGCCAAGGAGACCCCAAATCTAGGGGAAGCAAGAAAGGAAAGGGGAAAATGGCCCTCCCTTTTCTGCAGCAGGAGCTCCCTCGGCCACAGTCTCCCTCCGATCTGGACAGCTTAGATGGGCGGAGCCTCAATGATGATGGCAGCAGTGACCCCAGGGATATAGACCAGGATAACCGAAGCACGTCCCCCAGCATCTACAGCCCTGGAAGTGTTGAGAATGACTCCGACTCATCTTCTGGCCTGTCCCAGGGCCCAGCCCGCCCCTACCACCCACCTCCACTCTTTCCTCCCTCCCCTCCACCGCCAGACAGCAATCCCCGACAGCCAGAGCCTGGTTTTGAACCTCATTCGTCTGTGACACCCACTGGATATCATGCTCCCATGGAACCCCCCACATCTCGGATGTTCCAGGCTCCTCCACGGGCCCCTCCCCCTCATCCACAGCTCTATCCTGGGGGTGCTGGTGGAGGGGTTTTGTCTGGACCCCCAATGGGTCCCAAGGGGGGAGGGGCTGCCTCTTCAGTGGGGGCCCCTAGTGGGGGCAAGCAGCACCCTCCACCTACTACCCCCATTTCAATATCAAGCTCTGGGGCTGGTGGTGTTCCCCCAACAAAGCCGCCTAACACTCCAGTGGGTGGTGGAAACCTACCCTCTGCTCCACCACCAGCCACTTTCCCTCACGTGACACCAAACCTGCCTCCCCCACCTGCTCTGAGACCCCTTAACAATGCATCAGCCTCTCCTCCTGGGCTGGGGGCCCAGCCACTACCTGGGCATCTGCCCTCTCCCCATGCCATGGGGCAGGGTATGGGTGGACTTCCTCCCGGCCCAGAGAAGGGCCCCACTCTTGCTCCCTCACCCCACCCTCTGCCCCCTGTTTCCTCCTCTTCTGCTCCAGCCCCTCCAATGAGGTATCCTTATTCGTCCTCTAGTGGTAGTTCTGCAGCAGCCTCCTCTTCCAGTTCTTCATCCGCCTCTGCCTCTGCCTCCCAATACCCAGCTTCCCAGGCATTGCCCAGTTATCCCCACTCCTTCCCTCCCCCAACCAGCCTGTCTGTCTCTAATCAGCCACCCAAGTATACTCAGCCTTCTCTCCCATCCCAGGCTGTGTGGAGCCAGGGTCCCCCCCCACCTCCACCTTATGGCCGCCTCTTGGCCAACAGCAATGCCCACCCAGGCCCCTTCCCTCCTTCTACTGGAGGACAGTCCACTGCCCACCCACCAGCCCCAACACATCACCATCACCACCAGCAACAGCAGCAGCAGCAGCAGCAACAACAGCATCATGGTAGCTCTGGGCCCCCTCCACCTGGAGCATATCCCCACCCCCTAGAGAGCAGTAATTCCCACCATGCACACCCTTATGCCATGTCCCCCTCCCTGGGCTCTCTGAGGCCCTACCCACCAGGGCCAGCACACCTGCCCCCACCTCACAGCCAGGTGTCTTATAGCCAAGCAGGCCCCAATGGCCCCCCGGCCTCTTCTTCCTCTTCCAACTCTTCTTCCTCCTCTCAAGTGTCCTACCCATGTTCACACCCCTCCCCTTCCCAGGGCCCCCAAGGGGCGCCCTACCCCTTCCCACCGGTGCCTCCGGTCACCACCTCCTCGGCTACACTTTCCACAGTTATTGCCACAGTGGCTTCCTCGCCAGCAGGCTACAAAACAGCCTCCCCACCTGGGCCCCCACCGTATGGAAAGAGAGCCCAGTCCCCAGGGGCCTACAAGACAGCCACCCCACCGGGATACAAGCCGGGGTCACCGCCCTCCTTCCGAACGGGGACCCCACCAGGTTACCGGGGCGCTTCGCCGCCTGCAGGCCCAGGGACCTTCAAGCCAGGCTCGCCCACCGTGGGGCCTGGGCCACCCCTGCCACCTGCAGGGCCCTCGAGCCTGTCATCCCTGCCACCACCTCCTGCGGGCCCTGCCTCGGGGCCGCCCCTCAACGCCACGCAGATCAAACAGGAGCCGGCTGAGGAATATGAGACCCCCGACAGCCCAGCGCCCCCAGTCCGTAGCCCCTCGCCCCCTCCCAAGGTGGTGGATGTACCCAGCCACGCCAGTCAGTCAGCCAGGTGAGTGGGGCCTGGGCGGGCAGGCGGGACTGGGATGGGGAACAAGGAAGAGGGTGACAGAGATAGGCATGGAAGGGAGGGTGCTTGCGGTCGTGCGGTACTTTTTAAAGTACTGCAGACCCTTGCCCCTCCTTCCCAGCCTGCAGATGCTGACTTTGGGCGGGAGTCGCCGCGGGGCCGCTCACAGGGGCTAAACGCGTGCTGCCTCCGCACCCTGGCAGGTTCAATAAACACCTGGATCGCGGCTTTAACTCGTGCGCGCGCAGCGACTTATACTTTGTGCCGCTGGAGGGCTCCAAGCTGGCCAAGAAGAGAGCCGATCTGGTGGAGAAGGTGCGGCGTGAGGCCGAGCAGCGCGCACGCGAAGAAAAGGAGCGCGAGCGCGAGCGGGAACGCGAGAAGGAGCGGGAGCGCGAGAAAGAGCGCGAGCTGGAACGGAGCATGGTGAGTGCGTCACCACGTGTGCCTCCCGCCTTACGGCTCTCCTTTTGCGCTGGGAGGCTCGAGGGGCGGGGCGTCATCGCGCCACCTCTTGGAGAGGAGGAAGCACTGCAGCCTAGGAAATGGAGACCGAAAGGATTCCTGCGAGAGGGTTGGCTGAAGCACAGCTCAGGTCAGACTACCTGTGGACTGTAAGAACAGCCACTATTTAGGAGAAGGGGTTAGAGAAGATTCTGGTAGGCTGCATTCAGCTGCTGGGGTAAATGAGTAGCTTAGGACCGGCTGCCTTTTTAGAGGACTGCTCTTTTGACTCTTCTTTTCTTTGTACCCCACAGAAGTTGGCTCAGGAGGGACGTGCTCCAGTGGAGTGTCCATCTCTCGGCCCTGTGCCCCATCGCCCTCCGTTTGAGCCGGGCAGCGCTGTGGCTACAGTGCCCCCCTACTTGGGTCCTGACACTCCAGCCCTGCGCACTCTCAGTGAATATGCCCGGCCCCACGTCATGTCTCCTGGCAATCGCAACCATCCGTTCTACGTGCCCCTGGGGGCAGTGGACCCGGGGCTCCTGGGTTACAATGTCCCAGCCCTGTACAGCAGTGATCCAGCAGCCCGGGAGAGGGAGCGGGAGGCCCGAGAACGAGACCTCCGTGACCGCCTCAAGCCTGGCTTCGAGGTGAAGCCCAGTGAGCTGGAACCCCTACACGGGGTTCCTGGGCCAGGCCTGGATCCCTTCCCCCGACACGGGGGCCTGGCTCTGCAGCCTGGCCCTCCTGGCCTGCACCCTTTCCCCTTTCATCCCAGCCTGGGGCCCCTTGAGAGGGAACGTCTGGCACTGGCTGCTGGGCCAGCCCTGCGGCCTGACATGTCCTATGCGGAGCGTCTGGCAGCTGAGAGACAGCATGCAGAAAGGGTGGCAGCCTTGGGCAATGACCCACTGGCCCGGCTGCAGATGCTCAATGTGACCCCCCATCACCACCAGCACTCCCATATCCACTCTCACCTGCACCTACACCAGCAGGACGCCATCCATGCAGGTGAGAGTCCTACTTCCTTCCTTGACCCCTTGGGGCCACCTTGCCCCCTAACAAGTGATCGAGCTCTTCTGTTCCTCCAGCCAGGACTTCCATGTCCTCCATGAACCTCTCTCTTGAGTGCTGCCATGACCTTTGCCTCCCTGTCATGCACCAGCCTGTTACCTCATACCCTACCCTTGCCACAAAGACTATTCCTCACACCCCCACCCTCTTCAGAGTCTAGCATCCTACCCATGATAGAGGTTCAAGCTGGGAATCTTGGAAAGAGCACCACCTTTCTACCATTACAGCCCCTCACATACTGTCTTCTTGTTCCTCTGGATTCAGCTCTTGTGGCTTCTTGCTGACTTCTCCCAGCTGGAGGTCTTTTCTGTTCCTCCCCATTTCTGTGCCTTTTCAGAAAGAGCCTTGTAGCTGTGGTTGTGGGCATCCTAGGTAATGAGCTTAGCTTACTATCCCTTCACTATATTTCATATTGCCCAATCTAGCCTTATACTCATGTTCATTCCAACGTCTCTTGAGCTTTCCCTCTCTCTTGCCTCTGTTCTCTTCCTGTCTCATTTTCTAAACTTTGTTTTCTCTTCCATCTCCTCTAAGCAGTCCACTTCTCTTTTATCTTTTCCTCAGACCCCTCTGACAGCTGTAATCTGTCCTCTGCCATCAGTATGTCCCTGCTCTAGTAATGTCTTATGCTGTTTATTGTGCCTCCTCATTCTACTCTGGATCTCTCTGTGTTTGATTTTCCATCTCTCTTCCCAGACTTGGATTCCCTTCACCTACATGCATGATTTTCCCCAAACCTGCCTTCTGGTGACACCTTCCTCTTCTCTACCCTCCAGCCTCTGCCTCGGTGCACCCTCTCATTGACCCCCTGGCCTCAGGGTCTCACCTTACCCGGATACCCTACCCAGCTGGGACCCTCCCCAACACCCTTCTTCCTCACCCTCTGCACGAGAACGAAGTTCTTCGTCACCAGCTCTTTGGTAAGAATGGAGGTTAGGGATGGGGAAGGTCTAATGAGTGAAGGGCAGAAAGGAGGAATTTGGCTGGTGGGATTGGCCTAGTTGGGCTTGGGAAGGGATGAGGAGGCACCTAGAGGAGGTGGGAATGGGGGTAGGCCCTGCCTAAGGGAGGCATAGGTTTTAGTGCCAGGCTAAGAGGTTTGAATCCTAACTCCACTGCTGGCATTTTGCAGGACTGGCTATTACCCAACTTTTTTGGTCTCAGTTTCCTCTCTATGTAAGGTGGTTGGCTATCTCCTGGCTCAGAGTAGGCCTTCAGTTCCCCATCAGTTATATGCTCCCTGCCGTTCTTGCCCACAGCTGCTCCTTACCGGGACCTGCCAGCTTCCCTCTCTGCCCCAATGTCAGCAGCTCACCAGCTGCAGGCCATGCACGCGCAGTCCGCTGAGCTGCAGCGCTTGGCGCTAGAGCAGCAGCAGTGGTTGCACGCCCATCACCCGCTGCACAGTGTGCCGCTACCCGCCCAGGAGGACTACTACAGGTACTACCAGGCATGCCGAGTCCTGGAGTGAAGGGATGTAAGCCTGGGCTGGGGTGTGGGCATGGTGCAACTGGGCTAGGCTCCTGGGGGAGATCGCCTCCACTGTTCCTCTGTGAGAGGGGTCAGGTCAGCTTTGAACTCAGTCTCTCATCTGTTCTATACCCTTTTTCTTCCCCAGTCACCTGAAAAAGGAAAGTGACAAGCCGCTGTAAACCTGCAATCAAGACAGCCAGGGCCTAAGTGGGCATCTGGACCTTGGAGGTCTCCCTACTGGCCTGCAATCCAGAGCATCAAGGGGTGCTGCTCAGTTGCAGGGCCTCCGCAGCTGGGCAGAGGGAGGGAGGAAGGGACAGATGGAAGGTCAAGGCTCCTGTGGTGTGCAGAGGTGGGGAGGTGGCAGCGGTGGGGGCAGAAGGCGCACAGTATCTTGGACCAGGTCCTTCCTTGTCCCCCTGCTTTCTTCCTCTCCCATGCCCAATCCCTGTGGCCATCACGCCCTCCCCCACCTCGTTGGTGTGATTATTTCATCTGTTAGATGTGGCTGTTTTTGCGTAGCATTGTGTGCCGCCCCTGCCCCTCCCTAATCCCTGTGAGCGCGCCCCCTCTGCAATGTATGCTCCTTGCCCCTGCCCCACGTTAATAATTTATATATAAATATCTATATGATGCTCTTTAAAAACATCCCAACCAAAACCAAACAAAACATCCTCACAACTCCCCAGGAAGATGGCTGTGACTCTTTATTTGCGGGCTATGGGGTCGGGGCCGCAAGACAGACCAGCTCCGAAGTTGGAAGGGAAGGTATGGGCCTTCTGAAACAACTTCGTGGAGGGACCCCGGACAGCTGGAGAGGGTGCCACTGAAGCTAGACCCCCTCCTTCCTCCCAAGGCTGGGAAGTCAGGGTGCTGGGAGGCCTGGGTCAGGCACGCCTCTGCCAAGGCCAGTTCTAGGAAATGCTCAGACTTGAGGCGGTTTTGCTACTGGTCCGACAGGAGCGACCAGTCTGAATCTTTTCCCTACAATAGTTTGATATGTGGTTATGAAGCAGGGGCCAGGGTTTCAACAGATCAAGTCGATTAGAATCCAGGAGTCTTTACGGTATGGTTTGAGAGGAGTAGGTGACAATTTCAAACACCTAGAAAAGAGAAATTAGAGGGTGTTACGCTGCAGCATACATTCCTAAACAGGCCCTTTTAGGAAAGTGCTAGAGGGCTTTTAGTTCCAAGCTTTTACTGCTGCGAATCACCGTCTCTGTTCTTAAAAATTAAAGGGTGTGACTGGCTCCTTTCAGCCAATCAGCATCGATTAATTTGCATAAATTCGTATCAAACGTTCAGAAACTCTAGAAGTGAATGATAAAAGTTCCTTAGACTACTGTTTTTCCTTGTGAATGTTACAGTGCACCTCGTTCATTATACAGCAGTAAGAATTAGAAAGGGCCGCTCTGAGCTCACCCTCACTCATAGTGGAGTCCATGGATACCCCACGTTCTCTCCAGAGCTTTCTTGATAGTGCTTACAGCTCTTTTTGAATTTGTCTAGTAGGTCTTCCTGTCTTTACCGGAAGACCCACAATTTTATGTTGCGCTGAACAATAGAATTATTCGAATGACTTGTTTTTTGCAGTTTATATTTTGAGTGTGAGCTTGTGTGTAGATATTACATTGAAGGATACATACAAACTTTCAGTCTGTTATAGTGAGGTAGTTAGCATTGTACTGACGGAACTTCCGGTTGCGACTACTACCGGTTTTTCCTTTTGGAGCTGTGTGGAGCTCCTTGTTTGGAGATCGTTTTTTCTTTCTTAGTATTTCTTTGGTTTTGCTACACGTGCAACCTTTATAGCACGATGGCGTCCGGCTCTGCCCAACCCGCGGCTCTGAGCGCGGAGCAGGCCAAGGGTGAGGGGCGTTCTCGTCACCCGGCTGGCTGCCTGCGGGAAGAGGGTGCGGGCGGTGGGTAATTGCGAGAGACGTGCATGCATGGCTGGGAAACGGGGAGCGCAGTACCATCTTTTTTCCTTTCCTTTAACAAGGATACCCTAGAGCGAGAGATTCCGGGCCGTGTTTATCGGGTTCTTATGGCTTGGGCCCACTAATTAATTCCTTGCCCTCTTCCTTGCTTTGTCGGCTGGGCCTGCTGGCAATGCTCCTCTGTCTACCCCGGGACGCCACCTTGGGTTGCATCTGCCATACAGTGGTCCTGGCCGAGGTGATCCAGGCGTTCTCGGCCCCTGAGAACGCCGTACGCATGGACGAGGCTCGAGACAACGCATGCAACGACATGGGCAAGATGCTGCAATTCGTGCTGCCGGTGGCCACACAAATTCAGCAGGAGGTTATCAAAGCCTACGGCTTCAGCTGCGACGGGGAAGGTGGGCCGGGCGGGGTAGGCCGGGTGGTGGAGTGAATCTGGGAGCTGTCGTCTCCCTTCTCGCCACACGGGGGCAGCCACAATCTGACTAACAGTATTGGCACTGAGAGCCTAGAGTCGCCCCTGAACTGTACCAGGTGAAGTCCTAAATGCATTTTGTAGTTACCATTAATTATACTACTACTCCATTTTAAGATGAGGAAACAGACTTTTGTAGTAAACTAAGTGCCGGAGGTCACCGCGGAGCTGGACCCGAACCCTGTTCTGGAAGCTGTAGTGAGATGTCTGCATGAGGACAGCAGGCTTCCTCAGCCCCTCCAAGATGTTTCAGCTCATCTGTCCCTGAGAGTTGGAAGTTCATTTTCTTTGGTGAGATCTGATTTAGGACAGTTGGCCCATAGCCTTCCTGTATTGTGGTTATGGACGTCAGATCTCGTGGGTGTTCATACTTTGGGTTCCTATAATGAAATTGCTACAATTGTTTACCTGATGGTAAGAAGTATACTGCTTTGGTATATTTCCATTCATCGCATCCCATCTAGCTGTGTGCCCTGTGTAGACCAGGAAGTGGTTGGTGCAAACCCCACAGGACAGAGGTCTTGCATGTGCCTTGTTTTGCAGGCAGCTACCTGGCCAGAAGGGGAGCAGCCAGTTACTCATATTCAAGCTACCCTGCTCTTTGTCCTGGGCACCTCCATTCCCTGGGGATGTGGGTTGATGCTCAGATCTCCCTTGCAGGTGTTCTTAAGTTTGCCCGCTTGGTCAAGTCTTACGAAGCCCAGGATCCCGAGATTGCCAGCCTGTCCGGCAAGCTGAAGGCGCTGTTCCTGCCTCCCATGACACTGCCACCCCACGGGCCTCCTTCAGGTGGTGGCGTTGCTGCCTCCTGAGGATTGGCCTCCCCTGTAACACTTCCTGGGAAGGGAAAATCTTGATGTGCTTGAGGATAATAAACATACCTGTGACTTAGCCTCCGTGTCAATCTTTTGTGACCTGACAACCCCACCTCCTGGCCCCAGATTGCCTGTGCCATTCCAGCTGCTCATCTCCCTGTCCAGATCCTTCCTGTACTCTTGTTGGGACCGAGCCTGGTACAAGGCAGGGTAGGAGGGTGGGCCGGCCCTTCAACATCCTGGGTTGGTAGACCTGCACAGGCAGCACCTCAGCTGAGGAGTGGGGCTTTCTGGGCTTTTCCTAAGGCCTGTTGGTGGCTGTGGACCAAGAGGCTCCCCATTGGTTGGTGTTCGATTGGCCAGGGTTACTTCCTGGTCTTTGCCCCCACCCGCCCTCCTGCAGCCATGTCAGCTGGAGCTCCAGGTGGAGCTCCAGGTGGCTCCTCCCCTCCCAAGGGAAGGAGGCCCTGGACAGGCAGGCGGCAGCCCTGGACTCCCGATCAAGGAGTAGAGCTGGAGGGAAAAGCAGGCTGTTGTGGGTGGTCTAGGCCAGTCCCACCCCACCTGTTCCTTTTCTGGGGATCATTAGTCCAGAGGCTTGTTCCTGCTGCACCACTGGCCCAGTGGACAGCATCGAGAAGGAAGTGGCTGAGCTCAGAGCATTTTTCACCAGGTTTGGGCCACCACACAGCTGCATCTTGGGTTCAACCCTGCCCTTTGTGGCCCTGCTGCTGCCTGTGACACCCCCATCCCTCGGGGGAGATGCTGTCTCATGGGTAAGTCTCCTGTTCCACCCGAGTGCTACAGTCTCCGGTTAGTTTGGGAGGGAGGGGCAAGGTTCATGCTCATTCCTGACAGGTGTGTGACCATGAATGCAAACTCCAGGTTCATTTGTGCTCCTGGTGGGGGGCTCCCCCTTCTTCTCCAGCACTATTCCCCTGACAGATGTGTATTCTCACCATTATGTTTCTCTCTCCAGCCTCTGGTCCCCTGCTTCTGCTGTCTGCTTAAGACCTGGCCCCCTGGGTAGCCCGCATCACCTGTAACATAATGTGTCCAAAAGGCAAACCTGAGAAAGTGTGCCTTTGTTCCACTTCCTTTCCCCTCCCCTGCATCATTCATTCAACAGATACATGGTGAGCACCTGTTATGTGCCTGCTACTTTTTAAGGTGCTGGCAATACTGTAGCACAGTGATTTTCAACCTCTTTCATCTCAGGGCACACATAAATGAATTACTAAAATTCTGTGGCATGCTAAAAAAAATACGTTATTTTGCCGATCTGACCCCAGAGATAGGTATGATTTTGATTTATTCATACTGGACAGTTACTATTGTGTTGGCTGTTGTCTTTTTTTAAAAAATGATGATCTAAGGGAAAAGAGGTCAGTGCCCCTGACTATGTGGCCAGGTACGGCACCTTTTATTCTTGCAGCACACCGGTGTGCCTGTCGCTGCTCTCACGGAGCCTCACTTCAGTGGGAGGCGATAGAGCACACGAAGAACGAGGCAGACGGGTTGATTTCAGATTCTCAGCGTGAAACGAAACGACAGGTGGCTGGGGCTGCCGCTTGAGGAGCAGCTTGAAGGGTCAGGGAGGGCTTTCCTGAGGGGGGGACCAGCTGAGACCCAGAAGAGCCAGCGCAGCACCCTGGGCAGAGGGGGTGGCCTTGCTGTGGGAACAGTGACACAAGGACAGTGTGCCTGGAGTGAACCAGTGGAGAGGAAGGCAGAGACCAGGCAGACCTGTTAGAGTTTGGCTCTTACAGTGAAGACCTGCTGGAGGGTCCGTGGGTTGGTGGGTTGGTGGCCCCCCTCTTTTCCACCTGTGCTGCCTTCCCCAGTGCACGCCCGGTCACTGTCAGTGGTTCTTATCCAGTCTATCCGTTTCCCTGATGCCTTTTATTTTATTTTTTAATTTTTTTGAGATATATTGATTAGTTGCCTCTCAACCGGGGACCTGGCCTGCAACCCAGGCACGTGGCCTGACCGGGAATCCAACCTGAGACCTTTCGGTTCACAGGCCAGCACTCAGTCCACTGAGCCACACCAGCCAGGGCTACCCACCCTGCTCCCTTTTATTCGCCTGCCATGGTCGTTTTCCTAGTAGGTGGGTGGTAAAGCCTCTCCTGGTGCAGAACCCTTCCTTGGTCCCTCAGCCTGGTCTGGAAGGATCCTCTGCAGTAGGTCCCAGCCTCTCAGAGCAGCTTTGCAGCCGAGGGGTGGCTCTCTCACACCCAGCCCTGCTCAAGTGGGCCCTGTGCCTGCCACCTGGGTGCTGCCTCCTTGGAGCGCCAGCCTTCTAGCTTCTCCCGTGGGCCATGCCAACACCTCCCCACTTCCCAGTGAAGCTTGCTCCAACAGTGTGGTCAGTGTGTCGGGAAGGACAACCAGCTCTGGTGTCAGACAGCCTTGATTTGTCCACCTTCTCTCTCACGAGCTTGTGACCTTGGGCAACTTATTTAACTTCTCCAAGCCTTCATTTTTGTTTCTAAAATTGGGCTAATGAGACCTACTAAATAGGGTTGGCATGTGGATGAATTTATAACGTAGACGCTGTTGGTACTAAAACCCTATTACACAACAGATTTTTTGTATCAGTATTTGAGAAGTACTGTTAAGCCCATTTTTTTGGGTGCAGATACTGAGGCTCGGGGAAGCTGGGTCACTTTCTTGAGATTATTTTGCCTTGTTCGCTCTTCTAGACTGACTGTCTTTCTGCATCACCGCTGATCTCTGTCCGTCTCCCTTTATCTCCCTGCTTCCCCCGTGAATAGTTTTTTCTTCAGAACTGTTAGGCTCTGACTTTTGTAACTCTCAGCCTCCTTGAGCCTGTTTTCCTCCCTTTGAAAAACGGGGAAAATAATCCCTGCGTCACAGGGATGCGTGAGGCCCAGGCAGGACTCTGTGTGTGCGAGTGCTCCGCCAGCACCGGGGTGCTTCTGCCAAGGTAAGGAAGGTGGTTGTTACTTATTTTCCCGTTAAGGGGACATTAGATTCTGTACATCTTACCTGAGTGTCTGTCTTCTGGCTTGACACCCTTCAGAAAAATCCCTGCCTCTTCCATGGGTCAGAGCCTAGCAAGTTTCTTCCTACCAAGTGGGGTTAAGCCCCAGAAGGACATTGGCCCGGGGCCAGGATGCAGCCGGTGTTCAGTGCTGAGCATGGACCTGCAGCTTCGTGCGGGGTCAGGCTGGGGTGTCCATGTGGGTATCTGGAAGGCAGCTACACTCACCACTGTACCACCAACACAACTCCATGTGGGTATTTGTACTGGACATGGCGGATGAGGTGCATGTAGTGGGACTGTGTGTACAGAGATGGATGACTCTGTGTGTGTGTGTACATGTCTGTGTATGACAAGCCAGAGGTATATTTGTAAGACCAGGAGCCGGACCTGTGACCATGTAGGGGCATGAGTATTGATGAGCTTGTTTATTGGATAGGCACTGTATGTGAGGCCTTGTGTAAACTTCGAGCACTTGGAGGTAAGCGAGACTGGCGGGCCCTCTGTGGCAGAGTGGACCTCGCAGCCGCTCTTCTTGCCTCTGCTGTGCGGGAGAGCTTGTGGTCTCTCAGTGTGGCTGTCCAAGACTGGAGGGTAGTTAGTGTTAGACCATTCAATAAACAGACTGAGCAAGTCCCCCAGGTACCAGAAATAGGGGATAAAAAGCCCTAGGGTGGACATTGATGTTTGATGTTTCAAAAAATGATATAGTAGTCATCATAGGAAAGATAGACTTTTGTTGGGCTTTAACAGTGTTATTTATTTTTCCTTATTTTTAAATTAGGTATGGTATATATAATGTGCATTAATATTAAGCACACAGCCTGATGAACCTCAGATTAACACACTCATGTATGCACTACCTAGATCAAGATGTAGGGCATTACCAACACCCCAGAACTTCCCTGGAAATTGCATTCTTCCAGTCAATTTATTTTTATTATTTTTTAAAAGATTTTGTTTATTTTTTAGAGAGAGGGGAAGGGAAGGAGAGAGAGAGAGAGAACATCAATGTATGGTTGCTTCTTGTGCGCCCCCTATTGGGGACCTGGCCCACAATCCAGGCATGTGCCCTGTGGGAATCCACCTGGAGACCCTTTGCTTTGCAGTCGGGTGCTCAATCCACTGAGCCACGCAGGACAGAGTGAATTTATTTTTATAAAGGTAATGCATGCCTGTGCTAGGAGTTTTCAAAAAGGCATAAGGGAGAAGTCAATGTCCCTCCCAGCCCTCTCCTCCAGCCAGCCCAGTCTCCCTCCCTAGGGGAAGCCACCAATATGACTCTCTCTTATATTCTTTGTTGGGCGTCTGTCATCTCATTTTGGTTGGGCAGTGTCTGTACTGCAATCACACACAGAGAGCATCATAGGCTTTTAGTGTGTATGGCTGCTCAAGGTCACCCAGCCCTGAGAATATCAGCCATGGCAGGGACTTTGGCCCTAGGCCTCAGGCCCCAGGAGACACATCCCTGGTTGTTCTGGGCTCTGGCTGATTCACACCAGACCCACTTGGCAAGAAGCTATGGCTCAGGCATAGGGTGGTTGGACCCAAGGGACCTGGCAACTCTGCCCCCACCTGCTTCCCCGACTCTGCACACACCCCCCTATTTCTTTCCTGGGCTCCAGCTACATGGTTAGGGCAGGGTGGGGACAAAGGCCTGAGGACAAGAAGTAGAAAATGTGCAAGTTTGACAGGCTGCACGGGGGCCATGTTGTCCATCCCTCTGCCGCAGGTGCCCTCTTCATCTGCGTGTGCCGGGAAGGCAAGAGCACCCCTTCCTTTGTAAGCATCTGCATGTCTTGCCTGTTAGGGACTCTCCCCCTCCTGCTGCAGCCTCAATGGAAGAAGAGGCTCCCACCTCTGTTTTTTGCAGCCTAGAGAGCCGGCATATGGTAGCTAAGATCACTGGCTTTAGAACCAGACAGGCTGGATTTTGTTGTGACACTGCCACTTACTGACTGGGTGACCTTGGGCACATTCCCTATACTCCCAGCGCCTCAGGTTCTTTGTCTATAACATGGGGATAAAGACAGTACCAGCTTCACAGGGCTATTGTGAGGGGTAGATCAGATAAAGCCCCTAAAGCACAGTGCCTGGTGGACGGCAAGTTTCCAGTCAATGGCAGTGATCGCCATGGCCATCACTGTTACCTCGGACCAGGCTGTGTGGAGCAGCAAGAGAGATGGCATGTGACTGTGCGGGGTTACATGCATGGAGCATGACCTTCGCTTGGGGGGCACAAGGCACACGTGTCCTTATTTGTGCAGTGCCATGCTCCTGAGGCCTTTGATGGCAGACGTGGGAAGTGGGCCCCTTCCCCACCCCCATCTCCACAGGCTCTGCTTCTCTTCCCTCTGCTCTAAAATGAGAAGTACAGTGAGTTCCCCCAAGGGGGCCGCGCCCCTTCCTGTCCCCGCCCTGCTGGCAGCCCTAAGCCATTGGAGTGGCAGCCCCAGAACCAAGACTACAGGGGTGGTTAGGTGGTCTGGGCGCCGAGGGCTGCGGTGGAGGCTTACCCTTAGCGTGCTCCACTTGCCCGGACTCCCGGCACCACCTCGTTCCCTGCACCCCTTTCCTCTTGGGGAGCCCCCAGGATGGTGAGGTAAGGGCCTGGGACCCACGGTAGGCAGGAGGCATGGGTGACCTGGAGCCCATGCGACCTCTCCTCACCGCCCTCCTGGGCCTCCCAGGTGGTTTCATCGAGACCTCAGTGGGCTGGACGCAGAGACCCTGCTCAAGGGCCGAGGTGTCCACGGGAGTTTCCTGGCTCGGCCCAGTCGTAAGAACCAGGGCGACTTCTCCCTTTCCGTCAGGTAGGTGGCCCTCAGCTCCACTCAGGACCAGTATTTTGGCTGTTTGTTCCAGTTCCCTTGTGGCGTTGCCGACTCCCCGTCCCCCAGAGCCAACATGTCCCTGTGTCTGTATTTGTCCACCCCATCCTGTGTGTGCCCCATACTCAGCCCATCCCCCAGCCCTCCCCCAGCCCTCCCCACCTCTATTCCTGCACCCACTGGCCTCACTCCCTGGTGTCCTGCAGGGTAGGGGATCAGGTGACCCACATTCGCATCCAGAACTCGGGGGATTTCTACGACCTGTATGGAGGGGAGAAGTTTGCGACACTGACGGAGCTAGTGGAGTACTACACACAGCAGCACGGCGTCCTCCAGGACCGCGATGGCACCATCATCCACCTCAAGTACCCGCTTAACTGCTCTGACCCTACCAGTGAGAGGTGAGGGGCTCGGCTTCCACCCCGGCCTGTCGGCGCCTTCCCCATCCTGGCTCTTTTGTGGCCCTCTTTCTTCCATGTGACCCTGAGACCGTGTCTCCAAGGACTAACCTCCCACCCCTTCCCACCAACCCCTGGGATTACAAGAGGTTGCCTTGCCCTTCTTCAGGGTCCCCGTCAGCTGAAAACCCAGGCATTACTGGTGGCAGAGAGGCTGTTCCTTGTGGCCAGCTTTGTTGTTAGAAAGCTCTTCTTCCTTCTGTGGAACTGAATCTGACTTCCTATAACTGTTCCCTCCTCCAGCACAGGTTAATACAGGAGGAGGTGGATACTGAGAAGGAGCACAGGGGCTAACATCTCTGAGGACACTTACTGCCTTATCTCAGCAAACCAGAGGGAATGGGTCCACCTTGGGGCTTGTTGGGCGTCCCTGGAACACCTAGTCACATGTGCAAGGGCCTAGCACCTGGGCACAGGATAACACTCAAGGCATTTCCCTTCCGTCCCTTTGGCTCCAAAGATGTGGCCCCAGGCCTGGGCTGGCCACACCCCAGGTGGTCTCCCTAAAGTCTGGGTGGGAGGTGGGGACACCTGAACACTCAGCATCTCAGGTGTCTCCTTTTGGCGGCTGTCTCAATGACAGCTCCTATTAAGGCGAAGGGTAGCTGAAAAACTCTAGGGATTTTTTTTTACCCTCACACTCCTGGGGCCAAGCCAACTTGCCCTTGTACTGTGCTTGTGTATTGATCGTTGAAATGATTCCGAACTTGATTCTGTCAGTTTTCAGTGTTTCTGAGATGCTTGCCTCCCACCTTGCATCAGTATTTTTGTTCAAGTCACTGATTGAAACTTAGAACTGGGTGAGGTGACGTGCAGGCCCCATGACCCACCACAGAGACCTCTCCCCAGTCAACATGAAGCTACTGATCCACTTCCTTTGAAGCCGCACCTTCCAGGAGTGAATCCTCAGCATTGATGATCTTGCTCATCACTGCCCCCCTCAGTCCTTTCTCACCCTGTCCCTCTGTCTCACCTGCAGACTGCATGGGAGTTTGTCACCCATACCCTCTGAACTTCTCATGTCCTCTCTGCACCCTTGCCCACAGCCATTCTCTGTCCTGCCGGAGGAGAATGGGGTGACCAGACCATAGCGAATCAGTAGGTTGGGTACTGATCTGGAGGGAGAAAAAGGAGCTGAGTAAACCCCCTGGGGGAGGAGGCTGAGGCCTGGGTTCACGTCCACATCGCTTGGGAGAAACAGGAGAAGAGCAGAGCTGGGGCCAGGGCTAGTTAAGACCAGGGAAGCTGACTCGAAGAGCCCTTTTGGTTACCCACGCCTGAACGCCTGGGCTCACCCCTGACCCTGGAAGTGTGTAGGAAGCTCTTTCTCAAAGCCTCTGTCTGTGTCTGGGCCTTGACTGCTGCCCCTCCTCCTCCTCCACAGGAATTTGCATTTGTCCCCTTGATGGCTAGCTCTGTGCCTGTGGTCAGCCTGACATTTGCATGGAAACTTCCTCATCCTGGGGCCTGGGGGGAGAGGGCTGGACCCCTCCTCATTGCCCTGGCACTTGAGCCCGTCCTTCAGTGGTGGGATGGGGTGGCCCAGGGCGGGTCCAGGGGACTCTGGAGGTCTCTGAGCTGTGGTCTTCTCTGGGCTGCAGTGAGATGGGTGAGACAGATGGGTCCCCTCCCTCTTTCCCCCCTTCCTTGCGGTTGGAAAATGCCCCCCTCCCGAGGTCCCTGGGCTGAGGAAACCTCACAACCTCACTTCTCACTCTCTCCCCAGAAGGAGTTTTGTGTTTTTTCCATCACGTGGTTTCCTGTGGGGCTGGGCATTGTGGGGCTACAGTTTCCTCCTGGGAAGGGGGTGTGCTTTGGGGAAAGGTCCTAGTTCTGCTTTTTGCCCCTTTGATCCCCTTTGAGCCCCTCTGAACCCCAGCTTGCCTTTCAATGGCATCATCCCTGGTCACCCCAGAGCCCCCTAAACCACTCTCCCCAGCGGGTTGTCTGTCTTCCCCTCCTCCCTGGGGGAGTTCTCCCACTGTGCCTCCCTGGTGACTTCCGTCTCTCCCATCTCCATGGCTCTCTGTGGTTTGACCTTTGCATTTCTCTTACTCTCTGTTCTCTTTCCTGAGCTTAGCCCTGTCTTTGATGAAGACTCTTCCTGGATTTCTCCCCTCCAAATATTCTGGATATAGCCTGCCTTTCTGCTTTTGTCTTAAACTTCCAGAGGTGGACCTCTGGTTAGCACTCCTGAGGCTTGTCTTGATTCAGCAAGGGCCTGGAGCCAATGTGTAATCACCAGCCTCAGTGTTCTCATCCGTAAAATGGGGATGGTACCTACCTCTTTGTGTTTTTGTGAGTAACGGACCTAACTATCATGGTGGGTGTGAAAGTGTCTAGCACAGTGCCTATCATATCACATCACAGATACTCAGTTTCCCTGCCCTACCATCTGAGCATCTCTGCTCAGTAACTGCCCCTTGGCCCAGGACTCATCTTTGCTGATGCTGCCTTTTCTAGGTGGTACCATGGCCACATGTCTGGGGGGCAGGCGGAGACACTGCTGCAGGCCAAGGGTGAGCCCTGGACATTTCTCGTGCGTGAGAGTCTCAGTCAGCCTGGAGATTTTGTGCTGTCTGTGCTCAGTGACCAACCCAAGGCTGGCCCAGGCTCCCCGCTCAAAGTCACCCATATCAAGGTCATGTGTGAGGTAAGGCAGCCGGGGAGTTGCAGGGGGGCGGAAATCTTACTGGGGCTCCCATCTGCGTTCATAGCGTGGGTGGTGGGGCGATCAGCCAGGCTTCCGTCCAAGGCTGGGGATAGAGGGAGGAAGACTCAGGCCCTGTGGGGTGGCCTGACTTGGTATCCCTCAGGGTGGACGCTACACGGTGGGTGGTTCAGAGACCTTTGACAGCCTCACGGACCTGGTGGAGCATTTCAAGAAGACGGGGATTGAGGAGGCCTCGGGCGCCTTTGTCTACCTGCGGCAGGTGAGGGGTGGGCCTGGTTGCCTCCTTCCTCCCCCTGAGCAGTCCCTCAGCCCCATGAGCCTCGGAGATCTGGAAGTCGCTGACTTCTCATCCTCGCCCACCCCAGCCCTACTATGCCACGCGGGTGAACGCAGCTGACATTGAGAACCGGGTCTTGGAACTGAACAAGAAGCAAGAGTCAGAGGACACAGCCAAGGCTGGCTTCTGGGAGGAGTTTGAGGTGCGTGATGGGGGCCGTCAAGGCGTCTAGCATGGGGCAGAGAAACCCTTCTATCTCCACCCCTGATGCTGATATGACCCATTAAAAAATTACTGATTGATTTTAGAGAGAGAAAGGAAGGGAGAGAGAGAGAAACATTGATTTGTTGTTCTACTTATTTATGCATTCATTGTTTGCTTCTTTTATGTGCTCTGACAGGGCACCAAACCAGTAAGTAACCTTAGTGTATGGGGATGACGCTCTAACCAGCTGAGCCACCCTGTCAGGGCTGATCTACCCCATGTTATGTCCATCCATGGACACCCCTTTTTGGGGGCTGATGCTCCATTGCCCTCTCTCGCCCTCAGAGTCTGCAGAAGCAGGAGGTGAAGAACCTGCACGAGCGGCTGGAAGGGCAGCGGCCAGAGAACAAGAGCAAGAACCGTTACAAGAACATTCTGCCCTGTGAGCACCCCCACAGCCTCCATCTCTCCTGCTCCCAAGCAGCATCCATTCGCCCAGGAGATTCTCCTTCCCTCAGCCAGCCTCCCCCATCATAGTGTCTCTACGCCCATCTCAGGGAGGGTCTACCCCCCCAACCCACACAGCAGAACCTCCGCTCCTTCAGAAAGCCTCTACTCCTCCCAGTAGAGCCTCCCGCACCCACCACCCTCACCACTGTCCTTCCTTTGAAACCTCCACCCCAACTCCTGCAGGTGCCTTACCAGCCCACAGTGCTCTGAGAGCCTCATGGCTGCTCGGACAAGAATAGCCTGTGAGTTTAGGAAGGGCCTGACCCAGGGGCTGGTGAGTTCCTACTGACCCAGGCCCTTCTGGCCTCCTCTCTGCTCACTCTCAGTCGACCACAGCCGAGTGATCCTGCAGGGGCGTGACAGTAACATCCCTGGGTCTGACTACATCAACGCCAACTACATCAAGGTCAGTGTTGCCCACAAGTCATACAGGAGGAGAGGCTGGGCCCTGGGGATTCCCCATCTCAGGGGGCCACCAGGTCCAGAGGTGCGTGGGCAAAGTCAAAGCTGATGCCTTGTGTGGCTGAGGGTGGTGGGGGCAAAGGGCGTGTCCTGAGCCGGGAGGCCCACAGTCCTGGTGTATGTCTTCTGCACTTGTATCCAGAATCAGCTGCTAGGCCCTGATGAGAATGCTAAGACCTACATTGCCAGCCAGGGCTGCCTGGATGCCACGGTCAACGACTTCTGGCAGATGATATGGCAGGAGAACAGCCGTGTCATTGTCATGACCACCCGGGAGGTGGAGAAAGGCCGGGTAAGACCAGGCCCCTTGCCGCCCCTTGACCCCCACACCCCCTCCCCAGTACTCATTGCCCACCACCATCAAAGCAAAGGATGCCAGGGCAGAAAGGCACCTCAGAGGGCAAGGGTTCAGCCTTTCTTGGGAAATAGGCACAGAGACAAAGTCTTGGATACACTCTGACTCCCAGATCCCCACTTCCAGCCTTGGGCTCTCCTGATTACCAGACCCAGGTTTTTTGTTTTGTTTTTGATTTTGAAAACTTTTATTTATTGATTTTAGAGAGAGAGAAAGGGGCGGGGGAGGGAGAAACATTGATTTGTTGTTCTGCTTATTTGTGCATTCATTGGCTGTTTTTTTTTAAAGATTTTTTAATTTATTTATCTTTAGAGGGGAAGGGAAGGAGAGAGGGAGAGAAATATCAATGTATGGTTGCCTCTCGTGGGTCCCCTGCTGGGAACTGGCCTGCAACCCAGGCACGTGCCCTTTGGTTCGCAGGCCCGAGCTCAATCCACTGAGCTACACCAGCCAGGGCCATTGGCTGGTTCTTGTATGTGCCCTGACTGGGGATCCGACCCACAACCGTGGTGCATCAGGACGGCACTCTAACCAACTGAGCTGCCCAGCCAGGGCCTAGACCCAGGTTTTAAATGGGGCTTCTGCCTTAAAGTGTCCTGAAGCAAACATTCTGCCTGCTCCTCCTCCATCTGTCCCCATGTAGCCAAGAGCCCCTCTTGTCTCCTTTGCCTTAGAAATCTCTCGAATTGGCTCTTCCCTCTCACCCCTGCACTGCAGAACCCTCTGTACTGTAGTCAAAGTGATCCTGTTCAAATCACAGACTGTTTCACATTGCTCTCTCGCTGAAGACCCTTCAACGGCTCCCAGTTGCCTTCAGGATAAAGTCGCACTTTAAGACTTGGCACTCAAGGCCTGGCGGCCTCTCTGCAACATCCATTGCTTCCAGTGGGCCAGGCTCTTTCAGGTTTCTGTGCGTTTTTGCACAAGCTCACTTGCTGCTAGGAAATGACTTCCTCTCTCTGCACTATCTCTGCCTGACAGACTCCTCATTTGTGAAGACCCAGTTCAAATGCTCCCTCCTCTGTGAAGCCATCTCTGATTTCCTCCATAACCTAGAGGGAGAATTAGTCTCTCTCCCCTCCACGCTCCATGTTTTCCTGTCTACCTGTCTCTCTGTGAGCTCCTGGAGGCACAGGGGTGTAGACTGCCTCTTATTTGCGTTTGTAACTCCTGCCTTGTTTGCACAACTTGAGATGCAGTGCATGTGTCAACCTATGTGTATTGAATGACTTGTAAGTTAGGTGGCTGGTCAAGTCTCAGCCCTGGATCCTAAGACTCTGACTCTTGGCCTGTTCATCCATTCATCTAAGAGATGTTGACTGGGCCAGCACCAGGACTTGGGACCCAGAACAAGGCCCAGAGCACCCAGCCTCACGCCTGTTTCTCTGCCTCATTCTCCACCCCCATCTTCCCTTCCAGAACAAATGTGTCCCATATTGGCCAGAGGTGGGCACTCAGCGCGTGTATGGACCCTACACTGTAACCAGCTGTGGGGAACACGACACAGCTGAGTACAAACTCCGCATCCTACAGGTCTCCCCGCTGGACAATGTGAGTGTCCCCTACTGCCGCCCCCTTCCGGGCCCTCCTCGGACCTGTTCTCTTGTTTGGTTTGGGAGGGATGGAGCCATGTGTGGGTGTAGGGGACACTGATTCTTGTACTCTGTCCAGGGGAACCTGGTGCGGGAGATCTGGCACTACCAGTACCTGAGCTGGCCTGACCATGGTGTCCCCAGCGAGCCTGGGGGCGTCCTCAGCTTCCTGGACCAGGTCAATCAGCGTCAGGAAAGTCTGCCTCATGCAGGGCCCATCATCGTGCATTGCAGGTGAGAATAATAATAAATAGATTAGTAGTGATCACAAAAACAGTAACTGGTGAATAAATGTTGCTGAGTGCCATGCACACTGTAAGCAATTTATGTATTAACTCCTTTATTGCCTTCCCCTTTCCCCCAGCCTCTTGTGGGCCCCCTGGGGCTCCAGATCCATGGGTGAAACTTAGCTTGAACCAACCCCACTGTCTGATCCTGTGCTTGGGGTGGCTTTCCCACAGACCTCCCTGGATACCATCTTGTCCAACCCTGCCAAAGACAGATGAAGAAACAGACCTAGCCAGTGGGTCAGGGGAGAGCCTGGACTGGCGCTCACAATAGCCCAAGGTCCTGGTCGCCGTTTTCTCGTACTGGCCCACTCAGCCAGTTTCCTCTTGGCCCCACCACCCTCCATGTAGGGTCAGCGTGGCTCCCCATCCCTTCTCTTTTTCCACCTGCAGCCCTGTGAGTGCCGGGCTTTTTCATTGCTGCTCCCAGTCTCCCCTTCCCAGCCAGTGCCCTCCCACTTGGCCTGAGTATGCAGGGACAGGTGATATCTTCAGAAGGGGCACATACATCACTGACTCCAGGGGAGGCCCTCATGTTCATGATCAGGAGACTCCATTCCTTTTGAGGGGGGTCAGTCAGCAAGGAGGAGCAGGTCTGAGGGGCAGAGTCCCACAGACGGGCCTACCCAGCCGGCCTGGCCTGGGGGTTGGGGGGAAGTGTCTGGGACAGACACAGGGTCTGGGACAGAGACTGCTGGTTTAAATTCCAGCTCCTCCACTCACTGACTGGGTGACCTTGGACAAATTACTTCACTTCTCTGACCCTCAGCTTCCTCATCTGTAAAATCAGGATCTCACAGGGCTGTGGTGAGGATTACATGAGATTCTATCATTGTGTCTGGAATACAGAAAACCCTCAAGAAGTGGGAGCTGTCAGGGAATGGGGAATAGAAACCTGCTCTGTGCTCTTCTCTTCCCACCCACTCCACGTGAGCCAGGCTGTGAGGCTCTCGACTTCTTTCTTCCCACCAGCAACTGCTTTTCCTGGGGCAGGGCTCGGTGGCCTGGATCTGGAGGTGCCCCCATATCTGCTTCGAGGGGCAAACCCATCACCAGGAACGACCCTCCTGCTGCCTCCCACCCCCACACTCTCACTCAATTCTTGAAATCCCCATGGCCTTTATTTAGACGTTACAGGAAGGAAGTGGGTGAGGGGGGGTTATTTTTGACAATCTGGGTTTGAAATTAGCGCGACTCAGGGCACTAGCCTGACGGGCTGGGAGACGGGGCGGGACTGAGGTCCATGTGGGGTCCTAGGCTCTGTTGCCCAAGGGTGGAGGCAGAGGGTGGGGGAGAAGGGAGACAGACCTCCTGCTGCACTGCTCCTCCGTGTCTCCTGACCCGTGTGTCCCCTACACCCCACTGTCTGAGGGCTGCCCTTTTCCTGCCCTTCGGGTCTAAAGAAAAAGGAAATGAAGCCCTGAAGAAAGAAGCTCCAAAGATGACTTTAGGAAGGGAGAAGGGGACAACCTCCCTCAGGCCAAGGGTTTCAGAGAAGGTCCCAGGGAGGGGGGTGGGCAGGATGTGGTGGGACTGGGGGTCCTGGGTCTTCCTGGGTTCGCAGCACCACTGGCCAGAAATGAGGAGTCGTGGCAGGGAGTGGAGGAAGTGGAAAGAGAGTGGTGGCTGGAGAGGAGCTCTGGGCCCCCTTCCTGAGGAGGTGTGGACTGGCCTCTGACGGTGCCCCCTTCTCTCCCCAGCGCGGGCATCGGCCGTACAGGCACCATCATTGTCATTGACATGCTCATGGAGAGCATCTCCACCAAAGGTGAGGGCTGCTGGGGGGTGCAGGTGGTAGGGTGGGTGAGCAGCTCCTCGTGTCCTCCTCCACCTGGGCCTGAGGTCCAGCTGTCATCCCTGCTCAGGGCTGGACTGTGACATTGACATCCAGAAGACAATCCAGATGGTGCGGGCACAGCGCTCGGGCATGGTGCAGACGGAGGCGCAGTACAAGTTCATCTACGTGGCCATTGCCCAGTTCATTGAAACCACCAAGAGAAAACTGGAGGTCATGCAGGTGCGTGCCAATCAGGGCCTGGGGGTGCTGGGGAGGGCAGTGGGCATCACCTGGTTCTACTTGAGACCACTGCCCTCCCACCACGCTTCTGTCTACAGTCCCAGAAGGGCCAGGAGTCGGAGTATGGGAACATCTCCTACCCCCCGGCCATGAAGAACACCCACGCCAAGGCCTTTCGCACCTCTTCCAAGTGAGTGACCCCTCCCTGCCTGCCACCTCCCAGCATTCACCCCTTTCTCCTCCTCAGCTGGACCCTCTCTTTCCAGAGAGGACAGGTGCTGTTGTTGAGGAGACCTGGGTTCAAGTTCAAGCTTGAACCTGTATTTAGTGTTTCCCGAGTACCCTTCTTCTTCGTGGGGCCTGTGCTGGGTGCTGGTAATATATTAAGGTGTGAGGTGGAGTCTCTGCCCCTCAAGGAGCTGTAGTCTAGTGTAAGGAGAGTGATCGGCTCTCCTCCATCTCCTGGTCTCAGTTTTCTCACCTGTGAGGCAGAGTGGCCCAGAAGGGGCTGCTGGTGCTGGGTAACACTGCACTGTCTCCTGACCTGGGCCAACTGCCTACACTTGCCCACCCCACTACAGACACAAGGAGGATGTATACGAGAACCTGCAGAGTAAGAACAAGAGGGAGGAGAAGGTGAAGAAGCAGCGGTCAGCGGACAAGGACAAGAGCAAGGGCTCCCTCAAGAGGAAGTGAGCTGGGCACCGTCCTGAGGTGGCCATGGTATGGCCCCGCTGCTCAGGGCTCAGCCCTGCCCTGCCCCCAGTGTCCCCTGGCTCTGGAGCTTACCCTGGATGGCTGCAGCCTCACTCTGCCCTTCCCAGCCCTCCCAAACCTGCTCTCCTGACCCCTTTCTAGGTTCCAGCCACACCCTCACACCCTCACACCCTCATTCCCTTTTCTCTGCAGCCTCAGCCCTGATCTCCGTAGAAGCCTCCAGTGAACATCCACAGCCTGAGCCTAGGAGCTGCCAGCCCAACTCTATTGTAATTTAAATGGTCGTGTCTGCACCTCCGTCTCCCAGACCCTGTATATAGCCCAGCAAGGCTCCAGGTGGGGCCCGACCCTTCTACTCTTGTAAATAAAGACCCCAGGATCACTGTGTGTGTAGGTCTCTAACTCTGTGCTTCCCGGTGGGAAGGGCTGAAGGGGGTGGAGGGACAGGTGGGTGGGGAGAGGCTTGTGTATGTGTGTGTGTGTGGGGAGGGGTGGCGAATAAAAGCTCCATCTTCACAGTCAGACAGACCTGGCTCTGGACTCTGCTTAACACACTAAGCGTGTGACCGTGGGCCAGGTTCCTCAGCCTCTGTCCTGGAAAGTGGAGGATGACTCTGACAGGCAGCTGTGCGGATCACCGAGATGAGGCACAAAAACTGCAAGGGCAACGATAATTCATAACACGTGCGCCATGTGTCAGGCACTGTCACTTATTTTTATTTTATTTTTTAAAATAAATATTTTTGAAGATTTTATTGTTTATTTATTTTAGAGAGGGGGAAAGGAAAGAGAAAGGGAAAGAAACATCAATGTGTGGTTGTCTCTTGCGTGCCCCCTACTGGGGACCTGGTCGCCACCCAGGCATATACCCTGTCTGGGAATCAACCTGGTGACCCCTTGGTTCACAGGCCGGCACTTAATCTACTGAGCCACACCAGCCAGGGCATGTATATATATATAAATTTTTAATAAGATTTTATTTGAGCCAAACTGACCACATATGCCAGGGAGCAAGATCTCAAATGCTCCTGTTGGGCACTATTTAAAAGATTACACCTATTCATTCAGTCTAGATATCTATCATTCCCATTTTACAGTGGGGTAAACTGAGGCACAGATTCAATATCTTGCTCAAGGTCCCAGGACAATTGAGCAGGGAAGCTAAGGTTTCAACGCAGGCTGTCTGGCCTCAGAGCCCACAGCCGTGGAGATGCAGCGGCAGTCACCCGAGTGGGACACAGCCACACAGCCCTGGTGCCTGCCGACTTCTAGGTCGGAGAGCTGAGAAGACCAAGTCCAGAAGGCGCAGAGCCTCTGGTTCTTCCCCTGCTCTCTGGGCTCCTGGTGCTCGCAGGAGACCCCTGTTCCTCCGTTCCACTGGGGCTGCTGCTGCTGCCCCTATGCTCCTGATCAGTTTTATTTTTGTCCCCTCTTCCTTGCCCTGTGTCCAGAGTGGGCTACCAGTGATTCCTTCTTTGTAGTAAGGCTTTTTTTTAACTCCCGGGGAGTCAAGCCAGTGGGAGTCCCCGCTCCCCCCCGCCCACGCGCTCGGGAGTAGGTACACTTCTGAGGTGATGTTGGCTGTCCTTCATTCAGCACGCACTTTCTCTTTTGAGCTTCCACTGAATCACAGGCACTGGAGTCATGCTGGGGGTGTGATGATGAACTTAGGAGAAGGGTAGGGGAGGCCACAAACATAAAGTAAATACAGAAAGGTATTAAGAAGGATGCAAAGAAAACAAAGGATGGAGGAGCGAGAGAAAGGGAGGGAAGGAGGGGGCAGGGGTGGAGAGAGAGAGAGAGAGAGACCTCAGACTGGGCAACACAATAAGCTCCCTGGAGCTAAGGCTCTCCAGGGGGTGGGTGGGTGGGGCCCTCACCTGTGGGCCTCAGGGCCCCTCTCCCAGCAACGCCCTTTCTGTCCCAGCTAGAGCTGCACAAAGGAAAGGTAGGCTCCACACCCTCTAACCGCCCTTGGGCTAGCTGCCCACGGCTGGGACTTGGACCCAGAGCCATAATAAGGTGGGTCCGGAAGCAGCTCGCCTGACTTGGGTCCTTCTGGAGAACAGAGCATGTTCCTCGGTCATGCCTCCCTCAAGGGCAACTGCAGGAGCTGAGCCCGTGAGGGCTGAAGGAGAGCAGCTCAGTACTTTAGTCGTCTAGGTCAGTACTGATGTTCCTGGCCAGCTCGGGCCTCTCAGCAGAGGCGGGCACCCCAACGCTAGGGCTGGCCAAGGACAGGGAGGCGCCATGCTGGGGCCTGTCTGCCCTCCACGGGCAGGGATGCCCAGTACAGGTGGGGCATTAGGCCTGGGCACAACCGGAACCTACCAGGCTAATCGCAGGGATCTCCGGCTCTCCAGGTCAGAGGGCAGGGTCAGAGGCCTCAGAAGAAGAAGGTAGTTGGGGGCAGGAGTGGCTGTGGGGAGATGCCAAGGAGGAAGGCAAAAGGGCCCAAAGACAGCCCTTTCTTTCATCCCTCTGGAGGCGGACCAGTCTCCCTGATCTAGGCCTGGGGGCAGAGGTGGCAGGTAAGTGAGAGGACACCGCTAGGGAACTGGGCAAGGCCTACTAAGGTGCTGGGAGTCAGAGGAGGCGCGTGGGCTGGCGCTGGGAGGCAAGGGGTTAAGGCAGTGGGGGGGCAGCCTATGGCAGGAGGACACACCTGTGCGCAGGCAGGGGCGGCGGGCGGGGCCCAGGTGAGGAGCCTGCGCTGCCTGCCGGTGGAGAAGGAAGAAGGAAGAGTGGAGGCTAGGGCGGCGGTCGAATCCTGGGCCTGTCTCCCCTTCCTCTCCTCAGCACTCACTCTCTGTGGGGCAGGTGGCCTGCTGACCTGGTAAAGGCCATGGGAGAGGGGTCCTGAGGCTGAGCTGGGGACTGCCCGAGGGGCGATAAGGGCCCGTGAATTGGTACGTGGGGGCTGGGCGGGGGTGGGGGAAGGGGCTCAGAGGCAGGGAACAGGTGGGCAGGGGGCTGCTGAAGCTCTGCCTGGGCCTCAGTGGGTCAGCTGCCCAGGGCGGAGCTGGTGGCGGGCTGCAGGGCTCACCCGGAAGTGTCCTCAGGGACTCGGGTGGTTGGGGGAAGGGAGCCAGGGTTCTGCAGCTTCTCCACTGGGAGCCTGGGCCTAGGACTGCCTGACCTAGAGATGGGCAGGTTGGGTGGGGGCCCCCGTCTTACCCAGCAGTGTTTGGGTGCTGGTTGGGAGTCTCTAATACTGCCGGGTAAAGATGGAGGCCTCCGTCCCTGTGTCAGCGGCATCTTTTACTTAAGGCCCTCGGCAGGCTGCAGCCACTTCCCCCCATTCCTGAACCTCCCCGCACACCCCGGAATCCCCTTCATCTTGAGTGGAGGGTGCTGCAAACAGAGTGGCTCTTGGTTGGCGAGTTGCCCACTGAAGGGACACAATGGTTCCGAGCCCCTCCCCCAGCCCGGAGAGATTTGTCATCTGGTGGATCCAGAACCCACAGCAGACCTTGAGCTTCGGATTGGCTCATGTCCTCTCAAGAGACCTCACCTGGCCCGCGGCCAGGGTCCCTGTAGCACCTGGTCAGCTCTAGCCTGGAGCTGCATGTCGACCGGCTCTGGGTCCATCTTCCAGTACAGTGTTGGATGGTCTAATTGTGAAGCTCCTAACACTGTCTGGTAAAGATGGCCCCCGGGCCGGTTCCCTCGGCACTGACCTTCAGGGAGCCCTGAAGACCGTGGAGGCCTTCTGACCAACAACCTCTGACCTTTACCCTGTGGCCGTGGGTGTAAATCACTAGAAAAAGGGAAACAATGGGGAAGAGACAAAATGGCTGCCTCTAGGGCCACAGCAGGATTTGAAAACACACTTGCTTTCCAGGAACCTCTACTTTTCCTGCCTTGGGAAACGAACAAAATAAAGTGTGGATGGGTACTTGTCGAAGACTGATTCAGCTTACTTGACTCATTAAAAAAACAAAGATTTTATTTATTTATTTTTAGATAGAGGGGAAGGGAAGGAGAAAGAGAGGGCGAGAAGCATCAATGTGTGGTTGCCTCTCATGCGCCCCCAACTGGGACCTGGCCCGCAACCCAGGCACATGCCCTGACTGGGAATCTAACTGGTGACCCTTTGGTTTGCTGGCCGGCACTCAGTCCACTGAACCTCACCAGCCAGGGCCCATTTATTTTAGTCTGTCGATCTCATTTTAGGCTCCCAGCTCCTGAGGAGTGGGGCTGCCCCGTCTGCCTCATCTCCCTGCCCCTTTCATGACAACCTGCAGAGCAGGGACAAGTCAACCTACCTTCTCCAAAAATCTAAGAAGCTGAAGATGAACCCAGTCCCTCACCCCATGTGACTCACCTCCTCCCCTACCACTTTGTAATTCCTGTACATGCTTTTGCCCCCAGTGCTCTTTCGGTTCCAAATGTCCCTTGTCTTCCTGTAAAGACAAGGGATGGGAATTGGCCTGTAGTGGCATCAGGTACAGCAGTGGCTTCATATCTCTGGTCTTTGAGATTCAGCGGGGACTGTCTTGGGAAGATGAGGTGGCTCAAGTAGGGACTGAAAAGTGGCACTTTTTGTTGGGGGGGGCTCAAGCTGTGGGAGTGATGAGCTCATCTCTGCAGGTAGAGCCCTGTTTCACATCAGTTCCTTCACACCTGGGGGTTGTGAAATTGGCAGTGGGGATAGCTCACAGCAGGTAACACAACCCACAGGGCCTAACCCTTGATAGGCATGAGTGGTCTACCCACAGCTGCATGGAACCCTGTTACTAAGGAAGCAGCTCCTGCTGGGGTCATCACATTTTTGGTCTAGCTCAGCAAACCCACAGCTGCTCCAGCCTTAAAGGGAGGATGGGGCCAAAAGTGCAGCTGGGCTTGCTGTTTCCAATGACTCTGCTGGGCTTATTCCACAAAGGCCCTGGACAGAGTCTGTGCGCCCCCTGCTGGCGAAGACGAGGAAAGACTCGAGTGTTGTGTGAGCGTGCGCATGCGTGCCTCCCCTAACCCAGCTCAGACACAGGAAGCCTTGACTTCTTTCTGCTTAAGTAATAAAAATTTATTGAGAATTCCTGGGCTGGTGTTTATCGCCTCCCAACCTTGAGAGAGGAGCCAACACTGTAGGAAATCACTAAGAAATCACGCACTGTCCCAACAACCCTGGCCAGCACAGGAGGAGGAAAGTCATCCCCCTGAGAACGGGTCAGTCTTCATTCATCTGAGAAGGGCTAGGAGGACGGATGAGGAGGGGAGCGTCACATGATACTGGGGGCGGGGTGGGGGTGTGCTGGATCCCCAAGCTGGCTCCTCCAACACCAGGGCAGAAACAGTTCCATTTCTTCTCTGGGGGTGGAGACCTTGGTCACTAGGCTCATTTCTTAGCCTTGATGAGGCTGTCACTGCAGAAAGGAGACGGATAAAGGAGAGAGGCGACATTAGGGAACATAAATGTGAGAGGACCAGCCTCTTGGTCACTCCCTTCTCCACCACCCTCCCTCCTGAGAGTGTATGGGGAGGTGAGAAAGGTTAGCTGGTGGGCGAGAAGGTAGGTCCTGAGATGAGCTGCAAGACCCCCCCAGAAAAAAGGGTGCACTGACAACTTACCTTCCCCTGTGGACACCAGGTGACCAGGTGAACAGGAAACATAGAAAAAAGAAGACACAGAGGTGATTTACAGTTCAGCCCCACCCAGGTCTAAAACCCTCCCTTGCTCCCAAGGGAAAAAGACAATTGGGGTGGAAGCCAGGAATCTCAGGCTCTGGAAAGGAAGAGCTGGTTCTCTCGGTCACTGCCATTCCTCCCCTCTCCTTTCCTAGCACCCTTGCACGCCCCAGAGCAGCAATGTTAGGGTTCCTGAGTGAGACCTGAGTAAGCATCTTTCACCGCTTTTCAGTGAAGACAAAACTTGACAATTACAGTGATTTTCACACGAATAATCCCCTTCTCATTAGATTGTGAGATTCAAGTCTCCTATACTTTTCTAACTTTCAGTTCAGAGAAATGGTGCCTTTCAAGGCACCATTGGGTCCTATGAGTAAGCTAATAGGCTCCAGAGCCCAAGTAACCAACGCAGATCCCATATTCTTTTTCCCATGTGATACCCCACTGTGTAGGTCACTTCTCTCACCGGGTGAAACTTTCATCTTGTAGGTTCAGCACAAGGTTGTCAGCAGTGAGATAGATACGATTCTGTGATGTGGCGATCTACAGGGCAGGAAACAAGACAGGTGCTTGCGTTAAGCAAAGAAGACCTCAATTCCTATCCTCTCATTCAATAACCACCGATTGAACACACAGGGGTTAGGAATAGGGACCCAACAATGACAAAGATGTGGTTTCGGTCCTCACACAATGATCTAGAGCAGCAAGTAACTGTAATTGTGTTAGTACCATAACAGAGGTGTGAACTAAAGGTCAAGGGAACCCATGGAATTGTTTCTGATGAAGTGAAGTGTCAGAGAAGCCAGTCTGTGTAGAAACCAGACGGAGCATGACTTCAATGACCTCACTTCGGTGTGCTTCAATGGAAAACACTCTCTCTCCAGGAAGCCCTGTGAGGGACACTGGGCTCTCCCACTCACCGTCTTGGAGATGTTCTGGGCCGCCCGGATCTTTCGCAGCTTGATGTAGCCTGGGTTCTTGCTCAGTGCTTCTCCAAGGTGAGCAGGGTGGGGTTAAGGGTTCACACAAGGCCAGGTCTCAATCCCTGGACCCATCCTTGCTATTTCCGTCACTCCAGCCCTCCTCAGGGCTGTCAGATCCAAGGTTGCGCTCAGGTGGCTCGTGCCCAGTCTTACTTTGGTTCTCACCTGTGGGCCCCCCTGCAGGCAGCTGCCAGGAACTGGAGGTAGCAGCAGGAACAGAGGCAAGGCCAGCAGTGCTATTGATCTGTCTTACAGTGAGGAGCCAAGCTCAGGAACCCCACTAAGATTTCAGATCCCATTTGAACCCCCCCGCCCCGCCCCGCAGAGAGCCAAGAATCAGAGAGCACGGAATCGCATTCGCCTTAGTCTCATCAGCCAGCCCATGAGGGAGGACAGGAAAGCGATATGCCCCAGGGGTGAGCCCAGATCTCTCCAGCAGAAGGATATCATCCTGGCGGCCTCGGCCTCACCCTCTGCTTGCACGATCTTCTGCCGCTGTTCTTGCTTTGCCTTTTCCACCAAGAACTGGGCCCGCTGGGCCTCCTGTTGTGCTGTGGTGGGCCAGTCAAGAGGTCACAAATGTGAGGTGTCAGGAACCCCAAACCCCTCCTGCATTCTCAGAAATCCTTGACTTATTCCTCTGGGAACTTACCCACTTGTTTGGCTTCTACAGCAGCTGTGTACTCTCGGCTAAAGCTTAGCTCCGTGATGGCTACATCATCCAGGATAAGGCTGAAGTCCTTGGCTCTTTCTGTCAGCTCCCTTCGGATCAACAGGGACACCTGGGAGGAAGGGTGAGGAGGGGAGGGGTGAGGAGGGGAAGGGAGAGGTGGTGAGAGGGGACTGGAGAACTGAAAGGAAGGTGTGTTGCTGTGACCAGCTGAATACCAGAGCTTCTGAAAAAGGCAGAAAATTCACCAACCCTTTCATAGGATCTATTGAGTTCTAGTCTTCACTCTCATTTCTCACAGTGGCCATCAGTACAGCTTTTAGGAAGAAATGGAACCGGGGTCCCACAAGTTTTTTCTAACAAGCTGCCTTTCCTAATACTCAGGGCCCTGGGCCCTACGAGGAAAATGCAGACATTATGCAGACGGTGATGGGAGCTGGGTCCAACCTGGGCCCGTTGGGTGATCAGCTGCGAGGCGTTGAACTTGGCCACCACACTCTTGAGAACCTCGTTGACAATGGACGGCAACACTCGCTCCTCGTAGTCTAGTCCTAGGCGCTGGTACATGCTGGGAAGCTCCAGGGCATTGGGTCGAGACAGCACTCGCAGGGAAATGTTCACCATCTGCAGGTCTAAGAGTGAGATCAGCAGTGGCTGGGCAAGGCCACGGAGGCCTCATCTGGCCTCTTAGCCCAGTATCCTTTCCCAACACCGTCTCCTCCAGGTGATGTTGTTCAGCCTGGAACTTCCCTGGAGGGGAGAGTAATCAGGCTGACCAGAAGTGACCTGGCACAGGCCGAATGCAACCTCGTCCGTCCACTGCGATGTCTTCTCTATCCACAACCCCTCCACCAATAAAGCGAGCCTCTCTTTTTCTATTTGCCACTGTATTAAGTGCAACCTCTACTGCAGGCTTCAACATAACCATCTGTCTTCTTTACTAGATTATCAGGACTTGAGGATGAGGACTGTGTTTTATGTATTCTTTACTCACAGGACCTGGGACTTAGGGGATGTTAAGTGACTACACTAAAAACAGCACAAGAGTAAATTACAGGTGAGCTACTTGTCCCGGTGTGCATGTCTGTATGTGAAGGGGTCTGGGGAATGTGAAAGGCACAGCTTCCAGATATGGTGTAGGAGGAACCAGGAGCACCAGTGCCCCCAGGAGGGGTGTACTCATGGATATCACTAACAAGTCAAGCAGTAAAAGAAAGCCTTAAAACAAGGTTTTGATCTAGACAGTGAATAAGACAAAGAACAAAGAGTACTCTCATTGAATTTACCTTAGGAGATAGGAAAAGTTAAAAAAGTGAAAACACACACAGTGTGTCCAGAATGTTCTACTTTAACACCAGAAGCAGGTATTTTTATTCCAGCTCTTTTGCAGATGTGAAAACCAAGGCCCAAGAGCTCTGACACAACCATCTTCCCCTAGGGGTCTTGCCAGGCTTCCTTATGGACTTTAGGTAGCCCATCTGTTGGTGGCTCCCAAGTGTCCAAACCTACCTTTGGAGCCTGTTGGGGAGGAAATTTTTCGTGGCCTGGCCCGAATGTCATAGATGATGGGATACTGGAACCAGGGGATCCTGCAGGAGAGGGAACAGATATAGTTATTGGGAGACTGCAGTTTCACTAGTTTTTCCCTCACGTGTTTCTTGGCCTGCTTCTCCTCTTAATGACCACAAACTAGGAGAAATTCTCTTTCTTTAGAGAACATTTATGTGCTACTGCAGTTATGGGCAGCACCCACTGTCTTGGGAGATGGGGTAAGGAGTGGAAAGACCAGAGCTGAATACGTTGAACGTCCTACTACGGCCATTGGTGGGTTGGCGGCGTTCAAGGGTGAAGGGTCAGGGTCAGTCCGCTCTGCCCGCCATTACCTGAAGTGAAGGCCCTCGGCGAGAATGGTGTCCTGCTGCACGCCACCGATACGATTAAAGAAGATGGCTCTGTGCCCGCCTTCCACTGTGGGGAGAGGGGTGGAGATCAGGCCAGGTCACTGCTCAGAGAGTACGTGCTAGCCCCTGGTGAGGTAAGGGACTGAGTGCGCGCGGGGACCCGGCGGGACCGGAGGAGTCCGGAGAGCGGGCGGAGGTTGCTCACCGGTAAACACGGACTCGCGGACCCCGTAGGCCACAGCGCCGGCACCCAGCAGCAGCTTCAACGCTGTGCCCATGCCCCGGGGCCCAGAGGGCAGCCGTCCCGCTAAATCCTTCAAGTTCTGGGCCATGTCCGATCCTGAGGCCGGCGGCACCAAAGGTCAGGAGTGGGTGCCGGCCCGCCTCTTCCCCACTCCAGTTTAGAAACAGCACCCTTTCCACGAGGGTCTGTGGCCCAGGTGCTCGCAGGAGAAAGGGCACCGGAAGTGCGCTCACTCCTAAACCCTCCCCCCCGCCCCCGGGCCTGTGGAGGACCCAAATTTCGCGCACAGGAATTGCGCATCAGGAAGTTCCTCCTCTCTCTGAAAACCCTGACCTCCCAGAGACACTTCGGTAGTGCCAGGCCACAAATAAGCGCCATTTCCAAGCGCCCACTTTCAAAATGGCAGCCGGAAGTAAGTTTGCGATTTAGGAAAAGCGTGATTTCTAATTTCAGGATATTAGCACAATTTCCGGTTGTAAGATGGCTGCGCCCAGTGGTGGATTCCAACCTCGTGAGCGTCGCCGTGAGGACCAGGAACAGGACTGGGATGTTGTGGAGCCCAAGCGGCCCCGATTTGGGGCGGGAAGCAAGATGGGAGGCCGTAGACTCATTGTGGTGCTGGAAGGGGCCAGTCTGGAGACAGTCAAGGTAATGGGGGACGAGAAAGTGGAGAACTAGTACTAGCGATAGAATGGGACCTCATGGGATGAGGGTGAGAGGCTCAGAGTGGATGGAGAAAGCCGAGAAGTGAAATACGCTTTTGGAGGAAGAGTGGCTTAGTTAACTATCTTTTGGTTCAGTCTCCTCTGTTGGCAGTAGTTGTCTTTTTCTCACCTTCTTGAATCATATTGCAGCTGTCACGTTCTTGCCTCCAGTTGATTTACCAGAAATCTGTGGTGTTAAGTCATCTGACAGGAAGGGAGTTGCGTTCAAGGCTGTGTCCCACATCATCCTGTTGACAGGAGAGACCTGGTTCTTCTTGCTGACGCATGTAAAGAATTACATATCAGCAAATCTAATAGTAGGTAATCAGTTTATTAGTGGCCTGTTCCCCCGGAAGAGAACAGGACTGGGTAGAATAGGGGGTGAAAGGCAAAGTTTCAGGGCAAAGCAGGGCAGCAAAAGCAAGAGCGGCTGAAGACCAGGGTGGCAAGCCCCTGGGCAGCCTGGAACCGGGTGGCCAGAGTCCCAATTGCCCAAGAGCCAAGATCCCCCAGAGCCCCGGAGAGAGAGAGTCCTTTTTTCTGAGGACTTACATAGTTGGTGGGATAGGAGAAAAAAAGTTACATATTGATTAATGGGTAAATGTGCCTGCTTTCCTGGGGAAATGTGACTACCCAAACTTAGGTATGTGTGGGGGTCTGTTAGCCCGAGTCCTTGTCTTGCTCCAGACCCCATTTGCTCATCTTGTAAAACAAGTATGTGACAGGAGGCAGTTAATTAAAACTGGGCACTTTCCAAAGTTATTTATTGGCTCTTTATGTAAGCATCAGGGACTCCCTCGTAAAACAGATAGTGACCAGATGTAGGCAGTTAACCAAAGTTGTTTTATGGGCTTCTTTGGGCCTCATGGACCCTCTCCCACATTCAGGCCTTGGGAGGAAAGCACAGTTTCAAGGCTTTCTTTCCCAGGTAGTGGAAGTGCTACATAGAATTTCAAGGACTTCCCTTCTTTCTTGCTAACATAGTGTCTCTTGTGATGTTGGAACACCTGGCAATATTATCAGACCAGGCTCAGGACTGCTGAGTTAGCATGTGAGACTTGTCTCCTTCCTCCTCCCTGCCTCAGTTTATTATTTATTCTACCTGATTGGTAAAAGGCGTTTCCTGGCAATCAGGGTGCTAAATGCTGGCCAGTAACAGTATTGCAGTCTCAGAGTTCTATGCTGTCTTCTGCCTCAATTCCACCACAAGTTACTAGGGAAGGAGAAAGGTGGTTACTGTAGCATAGTTGGCCCATTCTTTTATTTGTGGGGACTTCATATTTTATAAAAGATGTTTATTGTCACCCTTCTATGTGTTAGTATCCACTTCAGGTGGTCATTTAATAATTTAACATTTTTATTTTTACCTATCATTTGGCTCTTTTCCTGAATGATCTAGCCATTCTGGCTTAGAACTTTGTACTGTGTTCCCATTTCCTCTGACTTTCTTGTTCTCTTAACGTTTAGAGCTAAATTTGTTCAATGAGTAGGCCCAGAAGAAATAGCACTGGTTTAGAAGTCAGACTTTGATTTTAATCTTGGTTCTTATATTTATTTTAAGTGTGTGGTCTTGAGAACAGTTTGTCCTCAGTTTGTAAAGCAGAGGTTAATACTTCACAGAGAGAATGTAATGAAAAAAAAAAACATTTCAAGGTAGTACATTTCCATAGTAATCTACCTTGTGATTCTTTTTCATGTTTTGTTCCTCAACCACTATGGCACTTTAATAAGCTTGCAATTTAGAAACACCGCCTCCCCATCTGTTTTCATTTTCTTCTGTGGTTGATATTTCTAACCTAATTATAGGCTCTTATATTCATCCCTCACTTAATTGCCCGCTATCTTTCCAGCCTGTTAATTCTGAATGTTACTTAACCACTCCATTTCTTCCTGTGTTCCTTGGGGATGATAGTAGTACCCACGTTACTGCGTTGTTGGGAAGATTAAAGGAGTTAATGTGTGTAAAGGGTTTAGAATAATGTCTGTCTCTTGGAATTGGTTATTAGTTACTGATTCCATGTTAACTATTAAGTACTGTATTTTGCTGTGTATAATGCCCACTTTTGTGCCCAAACGTTTGAGGGAAAAATAGGGATTCGCATTATACATGGGTAATATTAATTCTGTAACTATATAAATGTTTTTAATTCTTTTATTTATGCTTTTGCATTGAGTGTAATTCTACAAAGCAATGATATTCATTTGCAAAATAATACCCTGGAGTATGATAATCAGTTTTGTTTCTAAATAAAAATAAATAAATAAATAAATAATTGAATTAAAAAATTAAAACATTTTTTTTCTGAAAAGTTTGGACCAAAAACACGGGTGCCCACTACACATGGGAGTGCATTATACAGGGCAAAGTATGGTAGCTGAAGAGGTCACGACCACATTAAATTTCCTAGACAATGCCCTGGAAAAATTTAGGCCAAGTTATTATTAGTGGTACTCCAAGGGTGACAGAATTCATAGCTGATTGAAATCTTCTGTGCCGTTATCTTATGCCTTCCTTGTGCCGGTGCGTCTTGCTTGTGCCAGCCTCATCTGGGCCTGCACTGTGTATTCTTCAGTGTGTCTGGTTCATTTCAGCTCCTTCACTGCCAAACCTGGGGCAGGGGCTGCTTCACTTGGCCTTCTCTTTGTAATGACCAAGGTATAAAGGTATGTGCTGCATCGAACTTTACATCGTCTTTATTTATTTTTTAAAGATTTTATTTACTTATTTTTAGAGAGAGGGGAAGGGAGAGAGAAAGAGAGAGAAACATCAATGTGTGGTTGCCTCTTGTACATCCCCCACTGGACACCTGGCCTGCAACCCAGGCATGTGCCCTGACTGGGAATCAAACCAGTGACCCTTTGGTTCTCGGGCCAGTGCTCAGTCCACTGAGCCACACCAGCCAGGGCTGTCTTTATTTTTTTTGATCTTGACAGATTTGGCATCTTTTCGCCTGGCTTTAAGTAGGAAGTCCTTGATTTCCTTAATTTTTCGAGGCATGGCTGTGAGGCACAGAGAGAGCTCATGTATGGCACCTCAGATTATCCCCCCTATCCATTTCTTTTTTTTTTTAAGATTTTATTTATTTATTTTTAGAGAAGGGAAGGAGAAAGAGAGGGAGAAAGAGAGGGAGAGAAACATCACTGTGTGAGAAACATATCAATCAGTTGCCTGTCATACACCCCAGCTGAGATCCTGGCCTGCAACCCAGGCACATGCCCTGACTAGGAATCAAACTCGCAACCCTTTGGTTTGCAGGCTGGTGCTCAGTCCACTGAGCCACACCAGCCAGGGCCCTTTATATTCCATGCTCATTGGCCTTATTTAAACTCTTTGAAGGCATGAGGTTCTTTTATATCTTAAAGCCATTGCACATGATGTTCTCTAACTGGAAGCTCTCTTTACTCAGCTCTTTGCTTCCTTAATTCCTACTTAATGTTCATTTCTTTAGCAATTACTGAGTCTGTTGTGTTGCTCATTATTTAATTACTAAGTTAAATGTTAATTCCTCACAGAAATGACTGTATAAATCAATCCTATTATAATCCTTTAATGAACCATTTACTTTTCCTTTATGTTTATCACAATTTGAGTTAATTAGTCATGTGGTTGTTTACTATTTGTCTCTTCCACTGGAAGGGTCTGTGTGGGCAGAGAATAAGCTTTTAAAAATTCTTGTGTCTCCAATACCTATTATAGAAAGTGCACATGATATTCATTCTGATTATTTTAGTTAGTGGTTTTCAAGCTTAACCACAACCCACAATAAAAATTACGCTGTGAGCTAATACCCACACTCAACTGTATGAAACCAAGTTTCATAAACCATCACTTACATTACTACATGTGAAGTACTTTGATGTTTTCTGTTGTATTTCATTAAAAACTCTGGTTATAACTTACTGAGTTAAAATCGAATTCTTTTATTGAAGAGAGTCTTTTTTTGTGTAACTAAGAGTGTCTTATGGTCATAATTCTTGGCCTTTGTTCTTGCTCTGTGCTTTGTGATATTCTTGTTATTTCAGTTACTCAGTTTCGAAGTCCACATGCTTCTTCCCCCAGTTGTTGGAGTTGTATGTCTTAAGGTGTTGTCATACATAAAATGTTCTATTGGTACATAAAAACTTAGCCTTTCAAAATCGGTGTTTGTACATTAATAATATGTTTTTACACTTTTTACTGACTATCTTGTGCTCCTTAGGACTCCAAATTACAATTTATACCTATTTCTTTTAGCTGCTACAGATGGATCCAGACAGATATTTAGTATCAAACTTCTACCTGGTATATTTTCCAGTATATGCAGAATTGCCAGGATAATATTTCTCAGTCATTCTTATCCCCCTGTTATTCCAGAATGATTTGTTTGTGCCGGATACTTGGAGATGCTGCAGTTTACAAAGGATTTCACATGTACTCATGGCCCTTCAATGTTTCAGCTCTCACTTTTTCAGCATAGTTTTTTCTTCAAATTTCTGATTTTTCTCACATGTCTTTTTAAAATTATTTTTCTCTCCTTATTTTTAAAAAGATTTTATTTTTAGAGGGGAAGGGAGAGAAATGTCAAGTGTGTGGTGGTTTTTCACGCACCCCCTACTGGGGACCTGGCCCGCAACCCAGGCATGTGCCCTGACTGGGAATCGAATTGGTGACTCTTTGATTTGCAGACCGGTGCTCAGTCCACTGAGCCACACCAGTCAGGGCCCTTTGCTCACACGTCTTAAAACTAGGAACAACTCCTCTTATTAATTTTACTTCTGACAAGTATTCCGTGATTAAACTACTTCCTGCATCACTAGAATTTTTACACTTCTCATTCAGATTTGCAGCTCTTCACTTGGTGCATATTTGGTAAAAGCAAACTGAAGGTGATGACCATGTGTATTTTGCCCAGTATATCACAGTGCTCCTGTGATAAACAAGCATTCAGCCTTGCTCATTAACCTTACTCCACCTGGTTCCAGAATCCCTCACCAGCTTTGTCTAATAGTCACAGGTTTTAAAAGTACATTCAGCTTAAATAATCTGAAATCACAGGTTGTGCCTTCTTTCCTTTTCCCTCTAAAGTCAGTTATGGTAGGAGGGTTAAGGGAAGGGAGGGGAGGATAAATGTGGCCACATAGTGAACCACTGAGGGGCTTGCTGGGCCCCACCTGCAGAGCTTCTGGTTCAGGAACTCCAGAGTGAATCTGAGAAGTTGACAGGTTTCCAGATGCTGCTGCTGCTGGTTTGGGGACCACACTTTGAGAACCACTGGGCTAGGTAAAAGCAGCTTATATTGTTCTCTGTCATTTCCCTGTTCTTCAGGTAGGGAAGACATATGAGCTACTAAACTGTGACAAACACAAGTCTATGTTGTTGAAGAATGGACGGGACCCTGGGGAAGTGAGACCAGACATAGCTCACCAGGTAACTCCAGGGACAGAGCTCACATCCTCTTGAGCCTTTCTATGGAAGGGGAAACAGCAGCATATTACTTCTCTTCACTCTTAACTGTGCCTCGGTGTCTGCCTCCCTCAGAGTTTACTGATGCTGATGGACAGTCCCCTGAACCGTGCCGGCTTGCTGCAGGTTTATGTCCACACACAGAAGAATGTGCTGATTGAAGTGAACCCCCAGACTCGAATTCCCAGAACCTTTGACCGTTTTTGTGGCCTCATGGGTGAGATCTTTAGGACTTAAAGTTCAGAATAAACTTGGCAGGAGTAAAGAAGGGAGAAAGAGGGAGGAGCATAGTTGATCCCAGCATGTGGACACTTCATTCCTTTCCACGTGTAGGGGTAGAGCCTGCGTGAGTTCCTGAGTAAAAAAGGGAGTGTGACCCAGCCCATCAGCACACAAGTAGTCATGTGCTTGACAACTGCTTGTCCATGACATTTTAGCCGTGCAGCACAGCTCTGAAAGACGTGTGGAACCCACCTTACCTGTGGGGTTTTCTGGTTAGATCACCTGGCAGAAATGCGGTCTCTCTCCACTAGCTCTGAACGTTTTTATTTTCGCCCTAGTTCAGCTTTTACACAAACTCAGTGTTCGAGCAGCTGATGGCCCCCAGAAGCTCTTGAAGGTGAGATATGGACACCTACTGATAGAAGGTAGGGTTCTGAGAATGATTTTGGGGCTCATTTTTCTCTTTCACTTTAGGTAATTAAGAATCCAGTGTCAGATCACTTCCCAGTTGGATGTATGAAAATTGGCACTTCCTTTTCCATCCCAGCCGTCAGTGATGTGCGAGAGTTGGTGCCCAGCAGTGACCCTATTGTTTTTGTGGTGGGGGCCTTTGCTCATGGCAAGGTAAGGTCTGGGCTCAACTCTCAGATTCTTCATAGAGCCAAAGCTTACTATAGAACTACTAGAGCAGTTAGTTTTTTGATGGTCCTTGTCCTTATCAGTTAGGAGATGGAGAGTGAGAACAAAGCTGGAAGATAAGCGTAAGTTCCCTAACCTGCCCCAGGACGCGTCCTAAGGACTGCAACGGAGCTAGAAGCTTCTTCATCCTTTGTTCGAATTTGGTATTAAACAGCACTGTGGATTAGGAGCTCAGCCCAGTATTCCTGCCCTAAAGGAGGACTGAACCTGTTACAGTGATCGAGCTGGCTGACGGAACTGTTCTCTCCTCAGGTCAGTGTGGAGTATACAGAGAAGATGGTGTCCATCAGTAACTACCCCCTTTCTGCCGCCCTCACCTGTGCAAAACTTACCACAGCCTTTGAAGAAGTATGGAGGGTCATTTGACGATAGGACCTTGTTCTGAAACGCAGACTGTTGACATGGCAACCCTGGACTCCAGCTCACTGCTGGAGGATGACCTTCCTGCACCAAGACTGTGGGCTAGTGGAAGCCAGACTGTATATTTACCATTTGTTTATCTTATAAACACTGTTCCCGCAAACCTGGTTGTTCTTTGGGGGTTCCTGAACTTAGTCTTTAACGGTCAGGGAAAGGTGTGAGGTGACAGTGTGTGCAGTGTGGTTCTGGGCTTTAGCCCCAAACTCGTGCGGTTGCTGTGCTGTAAAGAAGACGGCTCTGATTACTGGAGCCGTGGCAAGCATGCTGTGCCTGAACAACAGCCAGGAATGCTAGCAGTGAAAAATTGAACAAACAAGTGATTTTATCTGGTACAGTTCCAAGGTAGAAAAAGTGGAGCAGGCAGGGCTTTGTGCCCCTCCCCACCCCCCCATGGGGGGAGTGGCGGTGGCGACACGTATACAATCATAGTAAATTGGCAGAAGAAAAACACAACAGATTCCTGGCTAGAGGGGGAGAGATAAGGCAACGCGCATGGGGGAGTCCGAGGGGGGACATGGGCCCCTCTACTCCTCCCACAAGAGTTTCCCCTTTGGCCCAAATGAAGACTTGGCTGTCCGCAGAGGCACAGCTGAGAGCATCACGTGTTCCTGCTCCCTGGCTTCTGTCTTCTCTGCTCTGGGGCGAGGGAGTGTAGAAAGGGAGACAAGTCGATTCTGCACCAGTCTTGCTTTAGGCCACCTGCAGAAGAAATGTGATTGGCAGGTTGGTCAGATTACTCCCAGTCCCTGGTCTGTAGCCCTTCTAGCTTCTTCCTGGTGTGTTACGTTAGTGTTCCACATTGTGTTTCCTTGAAGCCAGGCACCTTGAGATTCACCACAAATTTCCAACGCTATACCCCCTCCCCCCCAATCTACTGCTCGGTTCTGTAACCTGGTAGTTTCAGTTTAGCTGTAAGGGATGTTAACTTACCAGGAGAATAGTTTAAATAGATTATTCCATTTTCTTTAACTTCTCTTTCCTTGGCACCATTGCTTTGCGAATATAAGGCAGTATGAATAGTAGGCTCAGGAAGAAGACATGGCCGAGGAAGTAGACAGATTTATACACCTGTGGAGAGATACAGGCCACCAAAGTGGCCCACAGGCATGGTATGCCATATTTTGCTGTGCAGAATGTGCACCCATGTTTTTTGCCCAAACTTTCAGGAAAAAAGTCTTTTACTTTTTTAATTCAACTTTTTATTTATGTTTAGATACTTGATTTTTGTATTATAGAGGAATTTTAGTATATATCTTTAGAGCACATTATAGTACAAGAAATTTTTTGTAAGAAATTATAAAACAAGAACAGATACAAGGCATTTCAGGTACTACCTATGTATAATGCACATCCTTATTTTTCCCTCAAAAATTTGGGCAAAAAAGTGTGCATTATACCCGGCAAAATAGGGCATATCCTTTACTGCCTGAGGCTTTGGTGGTCCCCCAGTGCTCGCAGGCAGCCCCTCACTTACCTTCAGCCACTTGTCCCACGTGAAGAGGCAGAAGGCAGTCATTGAGTAACCCATGAAGAGCCAGTGGATGGTCTGTTGCACCAAATAGTAGAAGGGTTGCAGGACAGTAATGGAAGCCAGATTGCTCAGGCTTGGGCTGTCCCGAATTAGGCTGGCAGCCTGGGGAGGAAGGGAAGAGGTGATCTGTGTCTTGCTTCTTCTCACAGTCCCCTTTCACCCACCACCCTCAAGGCCTACCTGTCTTTCCACAATAACAATGAGGAATTCCATCTGGAAGCAGACCAGGTATCCTGAGTGTAGGCCATGCCAGAGGGCCAAGAATAGCAACGAGAGACCCTGGGATAGTTCTTTCTTTCCAAGGAACTTGAGTCGTTTGAAGAAATAACTAGAGAAAGGGTAAGGATGAGCCTCATTTGCACTATCCTGCCTCTGGGTTCTCAGCGCCCTGAGGAGTGCAGTGGTGGTGGCTGGCTCCCACTTAGGGCCACCTGGGGTAAGGGGCACAGTGCTGTCTGATTAGCTTTAGAGCTGAAAGGCAGTGAAGTTGTCTCAGTTTAGAGACAGAAAACAGACCTAAGGCTTCGCTGGGTGAGCTTGGGCAAGCCCTTTAGATGACTGGTACCTACAAAGCACCCAGCATTGAACTGCAGTGAACAGGGCGGGCTGGTTTCCTACTCCTGCCTACGCTGTAGTGGTGGGATGAATAACAAAGATATTCATAAACAGGTCAACGGAGAACATAAAACCAGTGGCCGAATCAGGGTTAAAGCCCAGGACTCAAGGCACTTACATATCTTGCTTTTGTTTTTCAAATGATGACAGGAATGGTTTTTGGGGGAGCAGGTAGGAGTGGGGACACAACTGCGTGTGTAGGTGCACATGTGAGAAGGATGGGAAGTTCTATGTAAAGTGAGAAAAGACAGAAGAGACTATACTTTTGCCCTCAAATCTGGGAAAGTGGTGGAAGGCATAAGCTCAGGGCCAGGCCTCCCCTCTCTGCTGCTCACCGGGCCACCCAGGCATTGGTGTTGATGTTGAAAGAGGCGATGGTGCCGGTGAAACGGGGGGTGGTTTCGAAGAGCCACACCTTCATGTTAGCGCAGGCGTCCCACTTTGCTTTTCCATTTTCATCGAAGTCATTGAAGCCCAGCCCCGTCAATATGCACACTCCTTCCTGTGGGAAGGATTGACTCAGGGTTCTTGCCACTCTCCCCGCCATGTCCCCCACAGCTTGTCTACACCCTGGTTCTTCTTTTCTACTTACTGTGACCAGCCAGCAGGTGACATACTTGTACAGCACAAACTTGCCCCAGATCAGCATGTACATGCAGCGGAACCAGAAATGGTGGTTCTTGAGAGAAGGACAAATGTGTGTGAGGCCAGGCGAATTTCCCTAGTGTTCTTCCTTTCCACACTGTGGCTGACTGCTTCATGTCTGCCTGACTGCCTCTGCAATAGGCTAAGAGGACGAGCAGGGAGGCCAGTGAACATCATTCACCTCCTTTCCCTTGGAGAGTCCCAGAAAGAGCACTGTCCTTAACTCCTCTTTGAAGTACTGAGCACTTGGGACACTTAAGTACTGAGGGACTTGATGTATTCATGCTCAATTTAAGGAGACAACCTACCTAGAGTGAATATGGAATTGTTGCAAGCCTTTCAGGTGGGCGGGAGCAAAAGCCAGCACTCCCCCCTCCCTTGGATTCTGAATTCCCTAGAAGCCCCCAATCTATCAAGAGAACACACAGGCTGGAGAGGACCAGAAGCTGCTATGCTGGGCTGTAATACAGCAAACTAGGAGCTGCTCCTGGGGTGGTAAGGGGTGCTGAGAGTGCACCTGGCACAGCCCTGTGCCCGCGAAGGTCGTCAGTGCTGGCTGATGAACATGTCCAGGCCCGGCTGGCATTGACATCAACTCTCACAGATCTAGAGCAAAACCAACATGCATTTGTCGGCGGTATACTTCTTGGCTACCTACAGGGATCCTCGCCTGTCCATTTTCTATCTTGGATGCAGTCACACTGCTCTTGCTTTAGCAGCCACTCACTTCATAGTCTTCGGTGAGGAGATAGTTTTCTGTGATGTGGGGGCTGAGCAGAACGTAGCCCACCAGGTAGATGAGGCCCAGACTGAGGCGCTTGAGAGCAGGTACGGTGCTGGAAAGGAACAAGTGGGGGTCACAATGTGCAGAGGCCACTGCTTCCACCCTGTGACAGATCACGGAGGGGAGCTCTCCATGTGGGATGGGATGAGCAGCTCCACTGCCCAGAGTCTATACTCGGCCTTGGGGAAAGCCTCCTCTCCGAGCTTGGGTATGAGAAGGGTGAACGTAAACCTCCGTGAGTCACAGGGAAGGGAGGTCAACGGGAGGAGCAGCGTGTCCCAGTCTGGTGCTTCCCTCAGGAATACTGCTGATCGCAAGGTCTCACCAATGTTCTCAGTCTGCAGCGGGACTGAAAACCCAATGCGTAGATGATAACGGCCAATTTTGAACCCACTCCTTCCTATTCCGGGTGAGCTGATGCTCAGACACAGGTGGGACACGTTCTTAGTGAAGGGATTTCTCTGGTAACTTTTAATTTCTTTACTGTGATATATTTTTATATGTATTTAAAATCTATTTTTTTGGAACCAAGAAAAAATGGGTTTTAAAGGCAGGGACTTGACTGGTTCAGGCCAAGTCCTGTGGTATGAAAGTGAAATTTTTGTTTGCACTACAGGGTCAGACTGGAGGGCTGGAAGTGACCTAAGCTGACAAGAGCCCACTGCCTGCAGTGAACAGGTACAGGGTGCCTGTCACGCCAGTCCAGGGCCTCGTGGCATGGGCCTGGGAGCCAGGGCCACGCTGGGGAGTGTAGCCAGGGCTGCCTTCTCGGAAGTCCCTTTAGACACCTACACAGAAGTCTTAACCAAGAGGGGCAATTACCTGTTTGGTATCTTCCCTGGTGCATCAGTTAGCTGTCTCTGCACCAGCTTCATGTAGTGGTTCATTGAGAACTGGGGCCCTACCAAGAAGGCCCCATAGAAGTAGGAGAAACCAGCAACTTCCAGCAGGGAAGGGACACCACGTATGGCATATTTCTGTTGCTCAGAGGACAAGGAATTCTATGCCAAGAAGAGAATGAATGGTTCAGGATAGCCTTGAATCTCCCCGCAAGAGCCAGTCTGTGCGTTCCCCACCCTTTGGCCCACTGAATTGTTCTTCAAACAGCCATCTCCTGAGGGGGTGGCACAGAGAAAAGCAGTTGCTTTCCGCAGAAACAAGTGTGTGTAGCAACAGTTGGCTGCTGCTGCCTTTCCAAATGCCTTGCTGGCATTGATCTCTGGACTTTGTGCAAGAGCTGGATCCAGGCAAGTTACAGTTGTCGATCCTTGCTCAGTGCCATCTGAGATGGAGATCACACAGGCTGGGGTTGAGGGAGGGGCTGTGCCCCTGGCATTTGGAATCAGTCTTTTGGTAACAACAGCCTTTCTCCTTCCTTCCGGTTTAGTTCCTTAACCTCTCTTTGGAGGAATCATTCTTACCTGATCTTTCCCTCCATCAAAGTAGTCAACAGCCAAACCTGAGCAGAGAGAGAAGGTGTGGGTAGAGGGAGAGGACACTGAGGATGTGACCTGTGGACTGAGGGTAGCAGGAGTGTTGGGGGAACGCACAGAGTAAGTTTATGGTCAGACGGGGAGGAGCCTAGGTGTAAAGGGGAAGGTAGTGACCCCTTACTTACCAATCAGCTTCAGGGTCAGAACACAATGAGGCATTGTCCACTTGATATCGTAGTTGCCAGTGGCTGTGTAATAATACCCAGCAAGAAGGTAGGCCTAGGAGAGGAAAGTATTTATTCCATTATCGCTATGATTTATTTTTTCCTTGTTCTGAAATCTAATGTATTCTTTTTTCCCCCCAATGTATTTTTTCATTTTTCCTTGCTCCTATTCTCATCATTAAAGGCCTTAGGAAGTTCCTATAAGTGGAGACACTTAAAGGGGAAGAGACTTGCCTCAGGTTTCTCAGCAAAATGAGGGCTAAACTGAGCATTTAGAGGCTTAGGCTCTGTAGCTCATTCTAAGTTGATTTTCTGCCTTGCCTTCCAGTGACTCCCCTCAGAATCAAAGAACCTTAATGCAGTCCTGTGCGAATGATTAGCTGGCACCCCTTCCTTGAGGCAGGTAAAGTATTGTCATTGCCACTGGCAGATGCAACACCTGGAGCCCGTGTAAAGTGACCTATGTAAAGTCATACTGTTAAGTGTTACTGGGAGAAAGGATTAGAAATCGGATCTCCCAGTTCACTGCTTTTTCTACACCACAGTTCCTGACCTGTCCCCAACCCCGAACTGCTGTCAGCTGTGACCTGAGCTGCCAAGGGAAAGATGTTTACCATCTGGAAAAAAAAGGTAGTGAGCACGGCAGTGATGGTTCGGCCCATTAGTCGTAGGATGAGGAACTGAAGGATGACACATAGCAGGGAGTGGTAGAGCTGGTTTCCTGGGTGAGAAGAGAGCAAATTTTAGACTTTTTTTTTATTCTCACCCATCCTGAGACTTCTAAACACGAAGAGAATACATAAAGAAAAACTATTTTGATATTAGGATATTTTTGTCAAAATGGTCTCATGTTCTGGAAGAAAGGAAGGAAATTAATTGTATAATTAAAAGGGACTGTCAGGCAGTTACTGTATTTCTGAATGTCTGAGCTCAGGGCTGCTCCTGAGGAGACTGCTTGGATCTGTCATCCAGCGACAGCCACAGCAGAGAGGAGCTGATGCTTCTCTGCCAATGCGGTCTGGCAAGGGTGACCGCTCTCAAAATGTTTTATCTGGGAGATGACTGTACATGAAAGAATTTAAGCAGAGTTCCTGTCCATACGAACCTGCTCTTTGCAAGCAGAGCAATATAACTTCCCTATCCATCAAATTCTCTCCCGAAGTTTTGTTCAAGTTGGTTCCTTCTTGATCTTGTGATTAGGCTTCCTCTAATCACAGCGCCACTGCTAACTCAATTTACTCACCAAAGTTAAAATAAACAATCGAGAGGCCCGTAAAGGTGTGGAAGAGATGGATGAGGTAGCTGTCCTTGTAGAAAAGGTAATGCCGATAAAGCAAAGCCAAGGGGTAACCTGAGGGGAGATCAGAAGAGGGTTATTTGTGGGTGGTGCTTTCTTCCAGTTTTGTTTTTCACATTTATTTGGCATGAAACTCAGCCCAGAGAGGAAAAATATACATTATATGGACGTCAACAGAATAACAATATCCCCAAGAATCAAAACTCTCTTTGTAAAAACACACTTAAAACTGAAGACAGTAGTTTTATATAGAGGCAATACAAAATTGGCTCCTAAGGCTAGGTTTCTCTTATAGCCTATTGAATATCGCCAGGAATTTTCTCTCATGTTTTTCTTTAATGATACAATGACTTGAGGGTACCCAGAAACACTGCTTTATATTTTTATGATCTATTATAGTTCTATCCCCTGTCCTGCTAGTAAAGCATTATCAGTTAGATTTTTTAAAAAAAGGTTTTATTTATTTATTTTTAGATAGAGGGTAGGGGAGGGAGAAAGAAAGGGAGAGAAACATCAATGTGTGGTTGCCTCCTGAGCGCCCCTAGTGGAGACCTGGCCCGCAACCCAGGCATGTGCCCTGACTGGGAATCAAACCAGCAACTCTTTGTTTTGCAGGCCAGTGCTCAATCCATTAAGCCACACCAGCCAGGGCTATCAGTCAGATTTTTTAGAGGATAAACATAAATGAACACAAGGCTACACTGGGATTGCTGACTGTACACAGTTGCACAGCACTCACAGGACACATGTGGCTGCTCCAAATACTGAGGTCTGGGCGTCCACTGAGTTATAACTCTGTTAAGTGTAATAGAAAAATGTTTGCTAGAGCCTTGAGTTGCTCATGGTTTACAGCTGCTGCAATTCTTGCTTTTAAATTACAGGTTGCAGTTAGTTTCTCACTGGCAATACAGTTGTGAGTTTAGTTAACTCTGCAGTGATTGGAAAAGCATCATGCACCAAGTGCTCAATTAATTATTTATTAAGTAAGTGGATAATCCTGTTGTATAATTGGCTATGTCATAGTCTTTTTTCCCATTACTTTTTATTTTTTAAAAGATTTTACTTACTTTTAGAGAGAGGGAAAGGGAGGAAGAGGAGAGAAACAGCGGTGTGTGAGATACACATTGAGATACATTGACCTGTTACCTCTTGCACACCCCCAACAAGGGACCTGGCCCATAACCCAGGCACGTGCCCTGACCCGGAATTGAACCAGCGACCTTTTGGCTTGCAACTCAGCACTCAGTCCACTGAGTCACACCAGCCAGGGCCCCATACTGTTTTTTAAAACTTATGATCACAGCCTATGTACTTATGTAACCTAGTTTTTAAATTGTAGTGTATCCTGGTACCAGGATTCGCTGGTGTTTTTTTTGACTGCTCTTCTCATAATGGGCTAGACTCGTCAACACATTTATAGCTTCATCCAAGTGGCTAATTTTATAGATACTCTGTGGATTACTGGTTTATTCACTCATTCAACAGTGTTTATTAAGTGCCTACTATATGCCAGGTATTGTTTGTAGATCACATAATGGGGGACAAGGTGGCATGTGATGGTTTATTTTCTAGCTAGCTCAGGTGAAGTGATATAGGATTACTAGCTCAAGGGAGAGGGAGATAGCTATAACCCTTTCACAGTCAGATGAATGAGCAGAGAAGTAGGATCAGGTCTCATGCATAGCACATATCAGATGTGGCAGGGCCAGAACACCACATTGTCGACAGCTATTGCTAAGAACCACAGCCAACTACTAGAAAATATATAGAATGAGATCTGACTGCCTTAAATTTTTTGCTTCTTAATGTTTTAGGAATCGGGGTATAAATGAATAGAAGTAATAAACAGGGTGTATCTTAATTATCTAGAGTACTCATAAACAAGTCCTAGATGGCTAAGAGTTATTAACCTTTTCAAGCACTAAAATCCTTAACCAATTGGAATCACAAAAACCCTGAACCATTTGGAATACTTGAAATTAAATAATGCAGCACACCTTACTCTGCCCCTGTAAATTGAGTGTAATTTAACACTCTGGGTGATCTGGGTCATAATTATTCTAAAAGTCATGATGGCTTTACGACCTGTTGAGGTGTCGTAAAACTGATTTTAGTAGGGCCTACACTGTCTTGCATTCTGAGTTCTTGTATCCACTTCTTAGGGCTTTTCTGCCCCTTTCCTTCCTATTCAGGGATCAGTAGTCACTTCTTGAGCTTTCACTATGCCTGCCAAGAAAAGTTGTTTTCCCTACTTCTAATTTAATGCAGGCCTTAGGAACCATAACTTTGTTTTAAAGGTTAAAAAAAAAGATATAAGACAAGAACCAGGGTTTGGGTGCTTTCTCCTTAGACTTACTGCTTAGACTGGTAACCTCTGTTCCGGGCATTCGAGGCCCTTTGTGGAATTTCCTGTTCAGGTGTATTCTGGGGGAGTGGAGGTTGTTGAGTTCCACACAGGCAGGTGAAGTATTATTGCACACTAGTAAACACATGATAAGATGGAGCAATTGGCAGAAAAAGAAAAAGAATGCAGCAGGCCATTCAGGTTACCAAGAACCTGAAGATCATAACAGAACAGCAAAGGGGAAGAAGGAACTGTGCTGGGGTGAGTTGCTGTGACAACCAGAGCTGAGTTTGAGTGTGTAAACATTAAACCTTGCTCTTGGCTGCTGCTCTGCTCAGCTCAGCAGGCTTTGAAGCCTGGCTGCCCAGTCACCCCTTTAGGGACGTGCTGTTTTTTTGGAGAGTGTTGTTCCCCAAAGTGTTTCTGAGTCTTCATGCTTTTTTTGTGGGAGCCAATGCTTTATATACTGGCTACAGTCACCTGAAAATCTTGAAAAACAATGGAAGTACCTCCTCCCCCTCCTCCCCACCAGTCAGAGTAAGATCCAGCAGGTCTGAGTGATCGGATGTGCAGCTAGGGTTAAGAAGCACCATGTTCCTAAAATCCCAGTGTAAGGTGGCAGCACTTCCTAGGTCCTGAGAACAGAATTCTCAGCTCAATGACTGAGTGTTGCTGTCCTTCCTTTAATAGCACCTAACAGGCATAGGTTTGTTTTATAAACCTGGTCAGGTTTTTAAGAACCTGTTTGGCAATACTATAACTATCTTCTCCCTTTTGTTTGTTTAAAGGAGGGTCTTCAGAAACTTAATTACCACATGCAGGATGATGACCTAACCTATCCTCTAAACCCACACTAGAATGGGAGCATTTCAAGAGCAGCACTTAGGGCATTTCAAATGCTGTGACCTTAAAGCAGACTGCTGCGACACACGGAGCCTGGCTCTGTTCAGGGTTCAGGTCTTCGAGCACATGGAGTGTATCCGCTGTGTTCTCTAGTGGGAAACTGGACATCCACTCAGGTCCGAGTGCTGCTGGAGTCGGGGACTCGGATCTACCACAACCTAGTTGTAGTGGAACTCCTTATTCTCGGTATAATCGTTGTGAAATTACTTATTAATCTTAGAGGTTCTGAGATTTCATTTGAAGAAACAGAAATAAGCTGTTTTCATTCAAGTCTGGTAAATTTATTTACTTTTTCATCCTGTAGAGCTATTTGTGGGCTCTGTAGGAATAGGATATGACCTCATTTGATTAGTCAGTGATTGGTAAGACTGGTGAAAAGAAAATGGAGCGTGCTTTGGCCCTGGCCTGGCAGCTTGGTTGGTTAGAGCAGTGTCCGGAGAAGCTGAGGTTGTAGGCTTGATCCTGGGTCAGGGCACATACAAGAATCAACCAATGAATGCATAAATAAGTGGAACAACACATCCATGCTCCTCTCTCTAAGATCAATATGTTAAAAAAATAGGAGGAAAATAGAGCATGTTTTGGCAAGTGTGAAGGGGAATATAGAATTAGAACTGCTATATGTGGGCTTAGTGGGACTTTGGTGTCAATTTTACAGAAGAGAAAACCACCTCAAACTATTAGAAGAGTTGATGTAACACCCACTGCATATATAGTGGTTTCCAGACTCTGTAGTCTCAGGATCATCTCACACCCTAAAGGATTTCTGAGGACCCTGAACAACTCTGTTAGTGTGGCTACTATCTATCAATATCTACTGTATTCAAAAATAAACTAAGAAAATTTAAAAATATTTAATTACTAATTCATTACATAAAAATGCATACTGTTAATGAAAACAACTATATTTTCCAAAACAAACAAACAAGACCATTTTATGTGAAGAGTGGCATTGTTTTACATGTGTACAAATTTTTGGCCTTTCTCTAGCTCAGTATTTAGAAGATAGCTGGATTCTCAAACTTGCTTCTGTATTTAATCTATTGTAATATATTGTTTTGGTTAAAATACATGAAGAAAATCTGGCTTTACATAGATATATGGCTGGAAAGTGAATCAATAGCCTTTTCAGCTAAGTTCAGGTATTCTTCTTTGATACTATACCAAACCTCGACAGGTGAGTAGTTTCTTTTTTTTTAAAAATTTTTTTAAATCATGTATTTTTTAAGGATTTTATTTGTTTTTAGAGAAGGGGAGGGAGGGAGGGAGAAAGAGAGGGAGAGAAACATCAATGTGTGGTTGCCTCTCACATGGCTCCCACTGGGACCTGGCCTGCAACCCAGGCATGTGCCCTGACTGGGAATCGAACTAGCAACCCTTTGGTTCACAGGCCGGCACTCAATCCACTGAGCCACACCAGCCAAGGCAGGTAAATAGTTTCTTAAAGGTGAGTTGTGAGGTGGGATCTGCAGCAACCATATCAATGAACTTCCCATACTCTACATGAAAATCAATGGTCTCTCACGGGCTTTGATTGATCTTTTTTTTTTTTTTTTTAAAGATTTTATTTATTTATTTTTAGAGAGGGGAAGGGAGGGAGAAGGAGAGAAACATCAATGTGTGGTTGCGTCTCATGTGGTCCCCACTGGGGACCTGGCCTGCAACCCAGGCATGTGCCCTGACTGGGAATCAAACCTGCGATGCCTTGGTTCGCAGCCCGAGCTCAATCCACTGAGCTACGCCAGCCAGGGCCTGATTGATCTTTTACCCAGGCATGGTTTTTGTAATGTCATGCACTGGTCATCTGGAAATATTGGTTGTGTTTTTTTGGCAGATCTTCCAAATACTGATAATACATTATTATAATACAGTATCAAAAACAAAACAAAACAAAACAAAACAATCACATCTTTTACTATCACCATTGATTTCCAGCAGAAAAGTTTTATGTATTGGGAAGTTGTCAAGCTGATGGTAGTGGATACAAGTTTTACAAAATTTTGATCTTCACTTAAAAGCTTGATTTCTATCATTGACCACAAATACTGTCAGGTATTTTCCTTGAAGTGCCAGGCTCATGCTGTATATTTTTAAGAAACTACTGCCAAATGCGCAGATAGTCTAAATAATCCGTGTCTAAGTTTGTCAGTCATTTTTTCCAGTAAAAATGGTGTTCCATGAAAAAACCTGTTAATTCGACATGCAACCCAAGCAGGGGAGCTCTGCCCCCTGACAGCCTTCAGCATGTACTGCAGTATGCAGAGATGCTTTAGGTGTATTTCTCATTTCTTCAGAATATTCAAAAGATGTACGCACTCAGGGGTTGGTTTTTAATAAAATTCGTATTTACTGCTTCAACAATGACATCCTTCAGTGAAACTGGCTTGTTTTTGACTGTGAGTGCATGGCAGTGACTGCTGGTGCACTTCGGTACCCTTGCCTTCATTTGTGCTAAGGCACCAGCGCCTTTACACACCACTGCCTTTTCACCATCGGTGCAAATGTCACCACAGTGGACAAGGCAGGTAACATCTTAGTATTACTATGAAAATAATTTTTATCCCATGGATCCCCTTAAGGGTTAAAAGGGACTCCCCTAGGAGTTCATAGACTCCGCTTCAAGAACTGCTGATAGGCTGATGTTTTGCCTTAATCTGCCTTCTTATCTTGCCCGAGTCTAGCAGTCTTTTCTTCCTCCCTGGTTTCCTCATCTATGCTGCTTTATTTTCATTTTCTTTGAAAGCTTCTCTTTGATTGGTTATGAGAAATATAGTGTTCCTGTTCCTTTTATTTTTTTATTGAGATAATTCACATACTATTCACCATTTCAAAGTGTAGAATTCAGTGGTTTTTAGTACATTCACAAGGTTGTGCAACCACCCCCACTATCTAATTCCAGAATGTTTTCATCTCCCTCAAAGAAACTCCTTAACCTGTTAGCAGTCCCTCTCCATTCTCTCCTACCCTGGAGAGCGTAGCTTTCATTTCTTGCTTTATGTTGTTGCCATATCAATGAGTTCTTTGAGCATTCCAGTCACCACTGTTTTAAACTCTGCATCTGATAGGTTGCTTATCTGTTACATTTAGTTCTTATATCTGGGGTTTTGTTCTGTTCATTTGGGCCATATTTGTCTCCTCAATTTGGCAGCCTCCCTGTGTTTGTTCCTGTGTGTTAGGTAGAGATACTTTGACTCTTAGTAGTGTGGTCTGTTGTCAAAAAGGCACCTATAAATTGTGTAGGGCAGAGCCTTAGGTAATTGTCAGAGTGGGGCAACCCACTTCACCACTGTGGCTCTGTGTGGGGAGAGGGCTTGGAGAGGGGACTGTGCCGCTGCCTGGCTTCTGGAGGTTTGCCCATTTCCAGTCACTTCAGCCACTCCCCGTATGCGACTGGCTTCCTTCCAGCTGTTGCCCTGGTGGCGAGTCCCAGAGTGGGTGGCTTTGCTTACATTTTAAGACTGTGTAGGTCTTTTAAACAGAGTTTCCTGAAAATCTGGCAACTTCTTCTGCCACCCCAACTCCAAATGGTTCTCATAGCCAGAAGTTATGGGGATTTATCCTTCTGGTGCTAGAACCCCGGGCTGTGCGGTCTGGCCTTGGGATTGCTCACTCCCAAGGTATCCCTCCCAATTTTTATCCACCACACATGACCGTGGGACCACCTATCCCTGTTCCACCACTGCTGCTACCTCTGTGCCACACCTTACCTTTCTGCCTGTCTCCCCTCCTCCCCATCTGGATGAATGTGGCTTCTCTAAATCCTCGGTTGCCAGGACTTCCATACAGTTTGATTTCCTGACAGTTCTGGGTGTTGCTTTGAGATTTAGTTATAATTCTTTTTGTGGTTGCACAAGGAGGTGAACTGTGTCTACCTACACCTCCATCTTGATCAGAAGCCATTCTTTTTAATGGCTGAATAATATTCCAAAGTGGACATACCACATCAGTTGATGGACACTTGGGTGGTTTGTACTTTTCGGGCACTATGAATAAGGCTGCTATGAATGTTTGCTTACAAGTTTTTGTGTGAACATATATCTTGAGTTCTCTTGGGTATATGAGGGGGGCCCCCTCAAAAACCAGAATTCATTTATAAAAAATTGTGTATCTATTATTACATGTTTAAACTTCAGGCACCTTCAAAGTATTCTCTATTTGATGCAATATACCTATCGAGACTTTTTTCCACTCTTCAAAACAGTTTCTGACCTTGTCAATTTTGATGCCTTTTAGTGCTTCTCCTGTTTTTTGTTTTACCTCTTCCACATCGGCAAAATGTTTCCCTTTGAGGATTTTTCATCAGGATAAACAAAAAAGAGTCACTCGGGGTGATATCAGGTGGGGCATGGGGGTCATGCTGCTTTCTGGTCAAAAACTGCTGAACACTCAGCAGGTGTGCTTCTAAATCACCCATCATGAAATGGGCAAACACGTGGGAAGTCTTCAAAAAAAATTCACTGAAGCTGAATGAAACCTCTCACAACATCAGCTGATACACGGAGACAGGTGGGTTCTTATAAAACTCATCTAGCAGGGGAAGTCTCTATAAGGGGCCCGCCCTCCAGAAGATAATTCTGGGGTTTTTTTGGTCCCCTCTCATATACCTCTCCTTGATTATCCTTTTATCCTCTAACCTAGCACTTCTCAGTCAGTGGTAGAGACAATTTAAAAAATTTCCCATCTGTTGTGGACCAATACTTTTAAATCTTATTTATTTTTAACATGTTTATTGATTTTAGAGAGAGAGAGGAAGGAAGCGGGGAAGAGACAGAAACATCAGTTTTGTTGTTCTACTCACTTATGCATTTATTGGTTGACTTCCACATGTGTCCTAATTGGGGATCGAACCTGCAATCCTGGCACATCAGGATGATGCTCCAACCAACTGAACTATCTAGTCAGGGTGGACCAATACTTTTGTAAAATACAAAGTTATGGGCTTGGATGATATGATACTGTCAAATTGCTAAGGAAGTTCCTAAATGTTACTCTTACTTTCTGTGTTTACTGTCACTGGCAAATGGGGGCCAACTACAATTTGAATAGATTGCACCAATCTATACCTTTCTCTCTCTCTTTCAACGAAGGTTTTCTGGCTCTAAATATGGCTGACCTCCAGGATTCATTCCTGGCCTTAACTATTCTTACTATGTTGCTGCTTTGGAAACTGTATCTACTGTCATGTAACTTAATATAATCTTTATGCCAAAACCGAATCTACATCCTTAATCCTAACTTCTCCAGTTTCAGTTCCACATTTCTTACTTCCTGGCTGGACATTTTTAGTTTGCTGTCTCATTCAATCTTATACTCTATAAAACATGATTTTCCTCCTAAATCAGCCTTCTCTTGGCTTCTTTTGTTCATGAAAAAGTGTCAGCATTCTCCAGGTAATTCAACCACATTCAAAAGCTTTAAGTGGTCTCACTTCTTCTGTTTCCTCGGTTCCCTGTATCTTGTCATCAAATCCTGTTGATTCCTCCTTGGCAGTGTCTCTTACCACACCCCCCCCCCCCATTTTCTTGTGTTACATTTGCATTTAAGGCCCTCAGGCACCCACTTTTAAACTCCTGCAGTCCCCTCCTGCTTGATCTCTGTCTGCAGCCTCATACTCCCAGTAATCCTACACCAGAGCACTCTTTTTCAACAACTGCTCAGAAACCGAGCTCCCAACTGACTACTCAACAGAGTACCAATTCCTAAGCCTAAGATTCAAGGTCTGTCTTTTAAATTACTAAGGCTTCCATTTCTCTGCTTCAGCTAAAACTGGTCTTGTTTTTGCCCAAACACGCCTTGTATCTTTTGTTCACAGACTTTAGCTCAAGCCAATTACGTTGTGTGGAATACCTTCTCCACACCTCTACCAAGTGAAATGCTATCCATTCTTCAAAACCCAATTCAAGTGTCTCCTTCCCTAAGGCCACCTCTGACCACAGTGAACTCATAATCCTGTTTATTATGCCTTAAATGAATGGCATTTAGGACTAAGACTCTCATTTGGCAATTATTATACACTAGAATATGTCATTCTGTACTTTTTTGTTTTGTATTAAAATTTTCATGTTTACAATCTCCTTTCCTGTAGGCCTACGTCTTTGCGTCTCCCACAGCATGATATCCTGTATACCTTTTGTGACAGATTGACTAATAGTAATTGACATATAATAGTTGTTTGATACTGGGTGTCAGTTTCCTCACCTGTGAAGTGGGGATATTACTAGTGCCTGCCTCAGTGAACTGTTGTAAGGACCAAAGGAAATCATGCACATTAGCACAGCATCCAAAATATTCTAAGTTTCACAAAATTATACAAACACACATTTACCTAAAATTAGAGGGAGATAAAGCAGGCCTCTGAGAAATTTTGGGGCAAGTGGATATCGAAGTTTCTGAATCTAATCTTCGTTCTGTGTGACAATGACTAAGGGATTTCCCTTTCATCTACTTTTCAAGAGGATTCATATCATATTTTTATAAACAAGGGTGCTGATTATGACTTGACAAAAACACTTTTTCTAAAATGCAATGTACTATAAAATTAAGGCACTGGAAGGTTCAAACAATATGACTTTGGTATTAAGACAGCTCTCAGTTTGAATATCTGGTTCTGCTACTTACTAGCTGTCACCTCAGGTTGGTTGATTAGTTAAACTTTTTGGGCCTCAGTTTCATCAGTAAAATAAAAATCTAGCTTAGGATTTGTATATTAAACCTAGTACATATTAGATGCTCAATAAATGTGAGATTGCTTCACCTATGCTTTAACAGTGAAGTACCCAATGATCTCATCCAGTCACATGGCTTTAAATATATACCATCTGTTTGCCGATGTCTCCCAAATTTTCATCTCTAGCCTAAACCTTTCCCCGAATTCCAGACTTGCATAGCCTACTTGACTCCTTGGGCAGATACATACCTAATGGATATCCCAACTTTAATGAGTCCCAAACTGAACTGCTGACATATGTCCCTCACTAAACCTGCCCCTGCCTTAGCCTTCCCCATTTCAGCAAACAGCAACTTACCCTTCTGTTCACTCCGGGCTGAAACCCTGCGACCTTGCCGTCATTCTTGACGTCCCTTCCCTCTACCCTCAACCCAATCAGTAAGCAAATCCTGTTTGTTCTACCTTCAAAATAAACCCAGAATCTGACCACTTCTTCCCACGTGCCCAAGTCAGTACCATCTCTGGCCCGAATTGTTAGAGTCGCCTTTGACTGATCTCCCTGCCTCTGCTCTTGCCTCCCTTCAGTCTATCCTGAACACTGTATCCAGGGGGAATCTATTATAACATAAGTCTGATCTGCTCATCCCTCTGCTCAAAACCCTCAGGCGGCCTTCAGTCTCACTCAACAAAAGTTAAAGTCTGACCAGAACCTATAGACCTGTTCACCCCTTCCCCACCCCACCATTCTCTGACTCATCTCTTAATCCCTGCCACAAAGCTGTCCCTTCCTGGAACATCAGGCAGATCCAGCCTTGTAGCTCTCACGTAACTGGTTCCTTGCCTGGAATGCTCTTTCCACAGATACACTCAAGTCCCTCCTTACAGCCTCTCTCACTTTAGATCTCCACTAGAAAGTCCCCCTGTCAGTGAGGCCTTCCCTGACCATCTTATCTAAAATTGCACGCGTTCTCCACAGCAGCCACCAATCACACTTCCTGTTTTTTTCCTGCTATACTTTCCCCTCAGCACTTTTGCTCTTTCACACACTATATATTTTACTTATTTATCAGTCTCTGAAAGCAGGGGCTTTTGTCTCTTTTTCCTCGTACTGGACCCCAGTACCTAGTACAGTTTCTGGTACAAAAAAGGTCTCAAAACTGTTTGTTGAATGGATGAAAGAATTAATAAATGAGTATTCTAGACAGTCAATAAAGTATTTATTAAGCATCCATTCTGTGGTCAGCACTGTATTAGGCAAAAAGGGGGACATGTTAGAAATTGTAAGGGATGCTTTTTAACTCTTAAGGAGCTTTTTTACATAGAGAAGAACATCAAACAATGATGTTCTATAAGTGCTAACTGCACGGAATAGCCAAGATTGGAGGGGCTGGAGAGGACAGAAATCAGTAATGACCACAGCACTTAGGACAAACAGAAGACTGAAGGAAAGGGCATTTCATTCTAAGGGAGGGGATAATATGGTAAAAAAACAGGGGCAGGAAAGGGTGTGGAATAGTCACCTCGAGACTGGTTTCCCCCCAGGGGAGAAACAGTAACAGAATGAACTGGGAGTTTGGGAAAACAGGCAGAGTCCGAAACTGGTCCAACAGGAAAATATTCAGTAGGACTGACTGGATGTGAGGATGATGGAAAAGGCTGAATTAAAGATGGTTAAGCCACTGTGACAGTTTTCAAATTGTTTTTTTGCTGAAATAGCCCCTAAAAGAATTCTGGAAAAACATATAATCCCCTCATGTGGTTAAATTGCCACCTGACATCTGTAATTATAACAACAGCAAATGATGTGTGCTTTTGTTAAGTCACTGAAGAACTGTTTTGAGTACATACCAAAAATGTGTGCCATGTAATCCAAATGGCAAACCAACCAGCCTGATCATTCTTACTTTCTGTTGAAGAAGGTCTAACTTTATTTTTATTTGTTAAATCCTCACTCGAGGATGTTTTTTCATTGCTTTTAGAGAGAGAGGAAGGGAGAGAGGGAAACATTGATTGGCTGCCTTCTTGTACATGCCCTGACCAGGAATCGAACCTACAACTTTTTGGTGACGGGATGATGCTCCGATGAAATGAGCCACCCTGGCCAGGGCCAACTTCATTTTTAAACTCAAACAAATATGTTAATACTTCTCCCTCATGACAACCATCTTCCTTTCGAATTCTACTTTACGATGGATAAGTAAGCAGAGGGGTTGTCATGAATTTGTTGACTGAATAAAATAAGGGGTTACTCCTCTTTGCTTTACTTTTATGGAATCCTATGGAATTTTCACACCCTGGAAGAACCCACGATGCCTTTTTTCCCTTTTCTGGCTGGTGAAGGGTGACTATAAGAGAACTGGGAAAGAACCAGACGGTTCCAGGCATATCAGTTTTAGAAAGAAGTTCATCTAGAAGTCGAAAATCTGTAAATGGATTCCCTTATCCATGCCCATGTATCTCCTGGAAAGTCTCTGTGTACCCCTAGGGTACATGGACTCCAATGTGAAGACCACTGACCTCAAGGTTCCACGTCTCAGAGGTTAGAAAGAAGTTGGTGTCACTGCAGAGACACAACGGCTGGAGGAGAAAGCTGGCACTGGTGGTGGGGCTGCCCGTGACAGCTGGAGCCAGGAAAAAAGATAAGCTCGCACTGGGACAGACTATAGAAGGGCAGGCCAAGGCTGAGTCTTGGAAAAATGCCTGTGGTTAAGGAAGTGTAAGCAAAAGAAACTGAGATAAAACAAAAAAAATCAGGAAGGTAAATTGGGATAGTAACGTGAGAAACAAGAAGGCGATTTCAGTAAGAAAGGAGTTTAAAAATACTGAGTGTTACAGACACTAAGAAGGGTGAGGAAGAGGACAGCAACACTGAACTTCAAAGTGAAGTCATCCGTAACTGGAAACAGCAGAGCAGGATGAGCATGGAGACAGAAGGTGGAGGGAGGGCAGCACGAGGGAGTGGTGGGTAAAGAGGAAGTTGTGGGCTGGATAGGAAAACTATTCATTCAAGAAGTTTGGCAGTAAACTTTTGGCCAGAGAGTGCGGCCACCGAGTGAAGTGAAAAATCTCTAGAAGTTCTGCCCATATGTGTTTTATGAAAGAAAAACAGTAGAGTGGAAAAGGACAGTATCTGTGCCATAGGAAGAAGGATTGCCCTTAGGCGAAGGAAACCTGGCTCTCCTCAAGACTGGAGGGCAAGGTGTGGAGGCTGGTCTAGGAATAGGAAAGGCCGACGCGGACGATGACAGTAAGACCCTAAATTTCCTCAGTGAACTGGTGAGGTGGGCCACCTCTTGGTCGAATGGCGGTGTGGGAGAACCAGAATGAGATGGGGCCTTGCGGGAACATGCCGCCCAACCTCAGAGAATCAATCAACCAGAGACAATGCTCTCTTTTTGCCGAAGTTACCGAAAACATTAAGTGGGCAGTTCCTCGGCTGTGGAACATTGTTCGTTCTTCTTTCTTCAGAAGTTAGTGTTATACAGGAACATGGCAGAGAGCTCTGACTTGATTTAAAACATCACTCTCGATTTACGCGTATCAAGTGTGAGCTGCGCAAACTGGGGCAGTTGACGGAAGCTGCAAGATCAAATGCGGCACATCCACTTTATTAGATGTTTTCCAGGAAAAAATTTAAGTGACTTAACTGGTAAGGAACTTGATCATATTAAAACAAATGATACAAAATGGAATGCAAAGTTGTGCCTGCATTTTAAATATACAACATGAGACTTCAAGGCTTTGTCTTTTCACAGCTACTTTATGCTAAATACCCTGGAGCCCCTGAGAGTACACATTCATTTATTCTCCTACCGTGGACTTGAGGGAACTGTCCATGAGAAAACTTAAGAAGCTCTGCTTGAAATCCGTATTTTTGTCCTTTCCTCCAGATTCAGAGAAAGAGGTCCCTCCCTTGTTTTTAAACACCTCCTCCTCGCTTTTGGTCCCAATCCTCTGAATTCTACCCATACCAGTCATATTTGGGAACTTCCTTTATGATCTTTTTTGCTAATTTACTCATTCTTTTCTTCTTAGTAATAACTATTATTATCATCATACCAGAAACTGACCTTTATTGAACATTTAGTGTCATGCATTGAGAATTCTGCACCTTACATGTTATTCCATTTAATCTTCATAACCACTATATGAGGTAAATAATAATATTATTGTCTTTATTTTATGAGTAAGCAAACAAATCAAAGTAGTTATCTGCCCTGTGTGGATTAGCTAGCAATTGATGAAGCTGGATTCTAACCCATGGTCTCACCTCTAAGCCCATGACTTAGCCCCTTCGCACATTATCTCCTCTGCCTTCAACACGGCACAGGCGCTCCTTGTCACCCTTCTGGCCCTCCCTACCCACCTTGTCCCTTTGCTGCCGCTTCTAGCTACCGTTCATTTCCACTTATTCCTTCTGCAGTCAATGTCCTAGAATCCTGGTCTAACCCACCACCTCTGTTTCTTGCCCACATTTCTTTCTTAGCCTTCAGCAATGTGGCCCAGGTTTTCCTAGACCTCACCTTCATGTCTTGTGAGGAGATCTGGTTTAGATGGTCAATGGGCTCCTCGGAGCAACTGAAACTCATGGCAAACTCAAAGTTCATGCTTATAGCTGGACATCAAGGAGTGAGGACACAGACTCTCAAAGAGAGGCTATGCCTGTCACTGCTCGTAGGGGTTGTTTACTGTGACAAGATTACAGCCCCCATGGATTTTCCGGTTAAAAGAGCCTCATCTGGAGGTTGTGACTTTTCTAGACTATGAATGTTACCATAGATAATGGGTATTTTGCTTTGGGCAATATTGGCCACATTCGGGATCTGTCTTCTCTTTTATCAAATTTCAGTTAAATTTTCCCAAGAATCACAGACTAGAATTTAAAATAGGATTGCTTTTGAGCATGGATTATTTGTAGTTTATTTTTATCAAATATTTTCACATGATAATTTTAACTTTTTATTTCTGCTTTGAAGATCTGCCACTCAATTTTTTTTCTCTTCTTTCACTGAGGTGGAAATTCCTTGTGCTACAGACTTGTGCAGAGAAAAGGAAGACAAAGACCAACAGGCCCTACTTGACACTGTTTAGTGATAAGAAACTGACTAGGTACTTAACAGGCCAATGCACCTCCACATTCTGACAATCCTCTCTAGCTAGAGCTGAGTCATATGCTGAATGGTTATTCACTGGACATATAGATTCTTAGAACTGAAGACACCTCAGAAATCACTGACTCCAAACCCTTCATTAGACAGATAAGAAACTAAGGCCCAAAGGGGATAACTACTATACCCAAGGTTAATAGAGCACAGCTTAAATTAGAATCCACATCACTTGATTTCCACTCTGACATTCTTGCTACATGCCTTAGCACTTGGCATTCACCTGTAAGTGAATCAGTAATAACTACCTATGTGCTTTTAAAACTACAGCTGTATTATTCTTTTGATTTCTCAATAACCATCTATACTCCAGCACCTGTGAATAGACACACGCACACCCATGTGTGTATTTGCTTATCTTCCTATCTAAAAGCATGTAAAGACTTCATTTTAATGTTATATGTAGGTGCTCTCCCATACTTCCTTTGTTAATCTAATCCTTGGGGACACCATGTCCCTAACCTCATACTGTGTAGTAAGAATACAGCAGTTCATTTCTGAAAGTTAACTCCAGCTGAGTATCTCGAACATTTTGGCAACTGTGGTATAAGATTCAGGGAAACTAAAACAAGTGATAAAAATGACCTGAGAATAGTCCTGGCTGGTGTGGCTCAGTGGTTGGGTGTTGTCCTGCAGACCAAAGGGTCACTGGTTTCATTCCCAGTCAGGGCACATAAATGGGCTGCAGGCCAGGTCCCCAGTTGGGGGTGTGCGAGAGGCAACCAATTGTACATCCATGTTTCTCTCCCGCCCTCTCTCTAAAAGTAAATAAATAAAATAAAGTGACCTGAGAATAAAAGAACAGAGGGCATATTTTAAAGGTAAACTAGTGGTTGTTACTTGTGAGAAAGGGTTATTATGAATGTTCTAAATATTTTTAGTCACTTAACCCAACCAAACAACCAAAACTTAAACTGCCCCACAGCCCTACCAAAAGTAATTCTTTGCTCTGGCCAGGTAGCTCAGTTGGTTAGAGCATTGTCCTGCTACACCAAAGTTGTGGGTTTGATCCCTGGTCAGGGCATATACAAGAAACAACCAATAAATGCATAAATAAGTGGAACAACAAGTTGATGTTTTACTCTCTCTCTCTCCCCCCCGCTCTCTCTCGTCAACCAAAAAAAAAAATTGTCTTTGCTCCATTTCAGCCAAGTGCTCTTAGTAAGCAAGGCCTTCTTAAGCTTAGTGCTAGACTAATGTATACACGCGTTGACTAGTGAAACCTGTGGCCAAAGCGGAAAAGTAAGACACAACAAAGGACTGACTTGGATGCCACAATCCCCTTTGCTGTCATGCCACAGGAATCAGACTCTCGTAGGCTCTCACCGGCTTCCCAGCCCAACAAAGTGTCACCCATCAGTGGCATGCTCGCAGGAGCCTTTCAAGTCTGGTGCGATGGCAACAGAGGTGTCGAGGACATTATCCTTATGTGTGAACACCTGGATCACGGAACTTTTTATATTCCTAGAGTTTGTTCACATGGTCGCACAGTTATTTTATTACTTTAGATAAAATTCTACAAGCATTTATGGACTGAAAGAATGTTAAAGCTGAAGGAGGCTAATGACTGGCATGTCTTCATTTTACTGGAACAGGGACATGAAATGTCCAGATTGACTTTGAGGTGCTTTAAGACACTAAAATGCCTTACTAGGTATAAAATGACACCCTTGTTGCCTATATACAATGCATTTTATCACATTTTAACTATTTTTAAGTTAGTAAACCACATGGTGGTAGCTTCTAGCTAGATTATCTGATGGAGTACAGGAGACCTCATTTTATTGCACTTCATAGGTGGTGGTGTTTTTTTTTAAAGATTTTATATATTGTAGACAGAGGGGAAGGGAAGAACGAGAGGAAGAGAAACATCAATGTGTGGTTGCCTCTAGTGCACCCCTTGCTGAGGACCTGACCGGCAACCCAGGCATGTGCCCTGACTGAGAATAGAAGCAGTGACCCTTTAGTTTGCAGGCTGGCACTCAATCCACTGAGCCACACCAGCCAGGGCTGTTGTGTTTTGTTTTTTTTTTTTAATAAATTGAAGGAAAGACCCTCCACCAGCAAAAAGATTACAACTTGCTTTATTGCGGTGGTCTGGAGCGGAATCTGCAATATCTCTAAGGTATGCCTGTAGAGCACCCCTGGACTCAGATCAAGAGTAACCTAGTGTAGAAATTCAGTTCTGGTCCTGGCCAGATGGGTCAGTTGGTTGGAATGTCATCCTGTACACCAAAAAACCTTTTGGGTTGATTCCTGGTCAGGGCACATAACTTGCAGGTTCAATCCCCAGTTGGGGCATATAAGGGAGGCAGCTGAACGATCTTTATCACTCACATTGATGTTTCTCCACCCCTCCTGCCTCCCCCACACCCCGCTCTCTCTCTAAAAATCAGTAAACATCCTTGGGGAGAATTTTAAAAAGAATCCTTTAAAAAATAAAAAAATAAAAAGAAATTCAGTTCTGCAGCTTGGGCAGATTACTTAGATTCTCTGTACCTCAATTTCTTCATCAGTGACACAGGGACAATACCAGCCCCCTCACAGGCCATTGCACACATTAAAAGAGAAAATATTTGTAAAAGCATCATACATGTACTTTTTTTAGGTCACTTTAAAAATATTTATTGCATGTGTGGGCAAATATTTTGTATCAGCCCTTCTATACCTGATTTCTTAAAATCTGAGTATTCTTTTACTTGGTTTTAAAATATGAAGTCCCAGGCTCAAGTCTCTAATCGAGGGGTGGGAAATTTTGGCCTTTGCCCACTTCAATCTGATTTAGCTAAATTAAGCCTGTAGCAACTTTCAAAATAAAGGTCTGGCCCTGGCTGGTGTGGCTCAGTGGATTGAGTGCCAGCCTGTTAACCGAAGAGTCACCAGTTTGATTCCTAGTCAGGGCACATGCCCGGGTTGTGGGCCAGGTCCTCAGTTCCCCAACTGGCGTACAAGAGGCAACCACAGATTGTTGTTTCTCTCCCTCTCTTTCTCTTTCCCTGTCTAAAAATAAATGAAAATAAAATCTTAAAAAACAAAACAAAAATAAAGGTCTGTGAGTTGTACCTAGTACGCCCAGGAAGCTGATTTTCAAAGAAGCTACTAAAGCTCCACTTTCAAGACCCTTTATTTACTACGCAGAGCCCTTCTAAGGTCACAGGGGCAGGGATGTGGGGTAGAGGTAGGAGAGAGCAACATGTTCACACCAACTTACGTTTTTGTAAAACTTGTAAGGTATTTTTGTATTTTTTTTCCTAAAGAAGGTTTCCAAGATTATATAAAGCTCAGGTCCTACAAATCCTGATTATTAAAAAAAAATAAGCAACCACTACAACAAAACTAGGCATATGCCAGAAAATTCTGTTACCCTCAGAACTCCCAGTGGAAAACTGGTTCTTTGATCCTGCTGTGACTCGATCTGTCTGAGGGTTGCCCAAGGGTTGCCCTGTCGCATGGCCAAGTGGCTAATTTGCTGCTCTTTCTCCAATCCCCGCCCCAATACTTGTCCTGATAACTTCTTTCTTTAGAGTTGCCAAATTTAATCTTTGTACACATAAACAAGGCAGGTACAACCTCTTTTTCTTAGCAGGTATTTCTGCAAATAAAACAATAAACTCATTCTTACCCAGTTAAGATTCTAAGAAGAGAAAAGATAACAGCATCACATCCTCTAATGGTCAGTTCTCTTACTCTCTACCTCTGTGATCATACGTGGTCCCCCTTCATTCTTCTTTTTTTTTAAGTGTACAATGCTGTGGATTTCAGTATATTCACAGTGCTGTGCAACTATCCATACTATCTAGTATCAGAACATTTCCATTACCCTAATAAGAAACCCCACACCTCCTGGCAGTCCACTCCCAATTCAACCCTCCTCTCATTCCCTGGCAACCATCAATTTCCTTTCTGGATTTACTTATTCGGGGCATTTCATATAAATGGAATTATACAATATGTGGCCATTTGTGCCTGACTTCTTTCACTTAGCATAATGTTTTCAAAGTTCATGCATGTTGTAATATGTACCAGTGCCCCATTCCTTTTTATGGCTGAATAATATTCCACTGTAAGAATATAACGTTTTGTTTATTCATTCATCAGTTGGAGTATAATTGGTTTGTTTCCACTTTTTAGCTAATATAATAATGCTAGGAACATCTATGTACAAGTTTTCGTGGTGAGCATATACTTTCAATTTGTTTAAATATACTATATGACCAGGAGTGGACTTGCTGGGTGACACTATAAACTGTTTAATTCTGAGAAACTGCCAAACTGTTCCCACAGTGGCTGCACCATTATATGTTCCCACCAGCAATGCATGATGGGAACAAAGCTTCCCAGTTTCTCCACGTCCTTACCAATGCTTGTTTATCTGCATCTGTCCATGGGCTCGTTGGCATTTGTACGTCTTCTTTAGAAAAATGTCTATTTATATCTTTTGCCTATTTTACAATTGGGCCATCTGTCTTTTTACTATTGAGTTATGAGAATTCTTGATATAGTCTGGACACTAGACCCTTACTATATGATTTGCAAATATTTTTTCATTCTGAGGGTTATCTTTTCACTTTCTTGATAATATCCTTTGATGCACAAAAGTTTTTAATTCTGATGAAGTCCAATCTATTCCTGACCACCCAAGCTGGAAATAATCTACTCCTTTCTGTATTAGCATCTCAATATTACCTTAAGACTTGGGAAGAATCTTCAAAAATGTTTTTAAAAATTATAATTTTAGAATAAAGTACAAATATGAATACTTTAAAATATAAAACAAGAGGGTAAGACCTGGAGAAATTTGGAGCTTCTGGTGAGATGATGACCTGGGTTCCCATAACCACTCTGTTAGGCTCATGGTGTAACAGAGATGCATGCTATCTAGGAGTTCCTATGTTTTGCTTTTGCTGTCTAGTCTTTCAGAAGGGCCAACAAAAAATTAAGTAGAGTTAGATTACTCTTTAGCTCAAGAAGGAGGATTTCTAGTAGCCGTTGTGGTTCGGTATTTTTAGCCTGGGCCCCAGCATATTTGTAGTCCAATTACAGTCAGTCCTTTCCACGTGTGTCTTGAGGCGTGTGCCCTGGGAGCCCTGCAGCGCACTGTCCCAGGGGCCTTTCCTTGCTGGCTGGCAAGTAGAAGTTTTATATTTACGGACAGTAATCCAGAGCGTGTTCCAAGTCCATGAGTTTAGGATTGCTATCCCAGCAGAAAGTGAAAACCTCAAGAGCTCTAGGACGTTTCCCACGTCTACATGGGTGCCCCTTCTCATTAGAGCGTGTGTGTGTGTGTATATACACACACATACACAGCGACTAAATCTTTAACCTCCTGGGACTTCAGTTCTTCCTACAATATATGCACAGAAATCCTCGATTTTTTATAGTGACTTCTTAATTGCCTGCAAAATTACTACCTTACATTAATAGTTATGTAGCAGATATGACCATGTATACTTCTCTTATGAAAATGCCATAGCATCATGAATACTTGTACTGCAAGCAACTTTATTTGACAAAAGCTTTTATTTTAAAACTCAGCCTATGGCTAGAGTGGGGCATTTTAATAGTTTACTAGATGACCTCATGTGAGTCAAGAGCAAACCTGGGTTTGACTATTTTTGGCTTGATCTTCTGCCTACTTTCTGACAAACTGTCCCTATGTCACAATGCAATGATATGTCTATCAGAAGCTTCTACTGCTAACTATTGTGGTGCACAGTTCTTGCACAGGCTTTATAGCCACTGCTTGGGTAGGGAGGAACTTAGATCTGAAACCAGTCCATTTTAGGCCTGGGAAACTCTTATCCAGCAGTTATTTATCCTTATTTTTAGTGTCTTACTTGCCTCCCAACCTTCTCATTTTGAAAATAGGGAGAAATAAAGATGCATACAACACCTTTTAGGTTACACAAATTGTAGATCGGCTTTGAAGTTCTCTAGGAAACTATTACTGATTTACCAAGAGAACTCCAAGTGGACCCTAAGTCTCCTGGCCCTTGACTTCAGCAACTGCTGGGAAAATGTCAACACACACACACAACCATACCCGAAAAACTCTACAAGGAGGACAGTTCGCTTAGAACAGCTCTCCCTGGCAGCCCTAACTATGACACCGTTTTGTTAAAGCTACTAGTCTCAATTTATTAATTGTAATTCTGTTTTGCTCAAGGTGATTGATGCGGGACAGAAAAGGCAAGATGGAGCTATTTGTCCAACAACCTTAGGAAAAAAACACCTCTCTCTATGTTTTAAATTGGTCGTTTTCAAGGTTTTATTTATTTTTGAGAGAGGGAAAGGGAAGGAGAAAGAGAGGGAGAGAAACAGCGATGTGATCAGAGAAACATTGATTGTTTGTTTCTAGTACACACCCGATTGGGAACTGAACCCGTGCCCCAGACTCGGGCCCTAACCAGGGATCGAACCTGCAACCTTTCACCTCGTGGGACTATGCCCAACCAACACAGCCACACTGGTCAGGGATTATTTCACACTTTTGATGAGAAAATTAAATGTAGAGGCATTTTTGTCCTGACTGGTGTGGCTCAGGTGGGTGTTGTCCTGCAAAGTGAAAGGCTGTTGTCCAATTCCTGGTCAGGGCATGGGCTGGGGTGAAGGTTTGGTACCTGGCTGGGGTGTCTACTAGAGGCACCTGATTGACGTTTCTCTCCATCTCCTTTTCCCTCCCTTCCCCTCTCTCTAAAAATAAATAAATAGCTCTGGCTGGTATGGCTCTGTGGATTGAGTGATTTGGCCTGTGCACCAAAGGGTCTCAGGTTCGATTCCCAGTCAGGGCACATGCCTGGGTTGCAGGCCAGGTCCCCAGTAGGGGCCAGGTGAGCGAGAGTCAACCACACACTGATGTTTCTCTCCCTCTCTCCAAAAATAAATAAATAAAATCTTTAAAAAATAAAAAAAATAAATAAAATCTTAAAAGTGTGAAACAAGTGGTGTAGGTAATGATGACAGTTATGATAATGATGTAATAATGTTATAATAATATTAATATGATTCAATAATATTATTTGAAGAGTAACAATATATGTTAGCAAATGGGAAAAACTAAGCTGTAAAGAACCGGAGAGCATTTTGTTTCTTCTAAAGATCACAAGATACAATGACATTTCAAAAAGTTTAAGGTACTATTAAGATACAAAGTTTTACAAAACAGATACTTGAAGAAATACAGTCATGTGGCACTTAATGACAGAGACACGTTCTGAAAAATACATTATTATGCAATTTCGTCACCGGGAGAACATCACTTACACACACCTAGTGGCACAGCTTATTGCTCCCAGGCTACAGCCCTGCACGGCATGCCACTGCACAAAACAACACTTGATTTAAATCAGGCACAAGAGAAAATGATACAATCAAGACACACGGTAAACATGGTAAACGCAAGAGTATCAGGTGGCTGCCTGCGTTACCCAACATACTGTTTTACAGAAAACTTTTTTTATAAGTAGAAAAGTACACTCTAAAATAATAACAGAAGTGTAATATAGTAAAGGCATAAACCAGTAACACAGCTGTGTATTACCATGACCAAATACCACGTACTGTACCTAACTATATGTGCTGTACTTTTCATTTTTTTATGACTGGCAGGGCAGGAGGTCTGCTCACACTGAGCACCACCACAGACACGTGAGGAATGTTATGATGGCTACAACACCATTAGGAATTTTTCAGCTCCATTAGAATCTTACGAGATCACTACCATCCTATATGCAGTCCATCTTGACCGACACGCTGCTATGCGGCGTGTGACTGCATGCTAAACCAGTAACCCTCAAACTTCAAGGTGATCGGTGTAACCTGGAAGCCTTGTTAAAACAGATGCCTGGGCCCCATCCTCAGCGTTTCTCATTCAGTAGGTCTGGGGTAGACTTGAGAATCTGAATTTCTAACAAGTTCCTAGGAGATGCTGATGCTGCTGGTCCCAAGACCACACTTTTGAGTCTCCTTGGAAAGGAAGGAGATGAATACTTATTGAGGGAAGGGAGAGAACAATTATTTAAAACAAAATTGGGTCAGGCCTGGTCAATAGTTTACAGAGTTTATCTCATTTAGTCCTCACGGCATCCCAATGAGCAATGAAATGCTTCTCAAAGTTTCCCAGGGCAGAGGAGAATGAACATATAGGCCCAAAGAATGCAGTTCTTTAGAAATAAGAAATTTCTTTGATGAGTATATTATTTTAAAAAAATCACGTAAATTTTGTATCCTGTTTCAAAATATTGCTGCTTGTCATGAATAAATATAATTTAAAAATTATATTTAACTCGACCTCAATTTTTTAGTAAGTTTGGCCTTTGGGAACATTAAGAAACGAACAGCTGAAGTTTAGTAATTACCTATGGTGAAACAGGTAGTAATCTTTAATCCAGAATTTGCACCTAGGACTGCAGGCCTCTAAAGGCAATGCACCTCCTACCACCTTACCCTGTCCCCCACCTCCCCACACCTGAAAGGTCTACCGAGTTTTTTTTTTTTTTTTTTTTTTTTTACACTGTTACTTACGCAGCTCCTACACCCAAGACATCATATTCAAGGGCAGGAAAGGGCTGCGAAGTGTTTAGTTTACGCCTTTCTTGACACCACATTCACTAGTTTCCAAAAGTGAACGGGCAACACAAAGGCTATACCGAGTTTTTCTCTACTCCTCCTTTATGATCCTTTATTGTTCTAGCCAAAATGGACGACTCGCTGTTCCTCCGATGTGTCTCACTTTTCCTGACCCTCACATATATATGCTCATTATTCTCTGCAGCTGTGAAGTTCCCCTTTTTATCTCTGCCTTACCAGAATCTTCCATTCTCTTTAAGGTCCAGCTGAAATGCTGTTTTCTTTTTAAAGACCAAATCCCGTGTTTAAAGTTTGTTGGACTGAACACCTCCAGTGAGTTCTTCTGGCTGCCCAGGCAGATTTAATGTCAGTGGGTATGTAATTATTTTTGTTAAATTAGCTTATGCATATAATCTCATGGGCCTTAATTCACACATGCCTCTGCAAAGAAATGATTCTATTTGACATTAAAGGTAAACTGGCACTCAAAACACAAAATTTTGTGCAATGTAAGATACTGGAGTGTAGATAAGTAATTGGAAAAATATATTTAAAAAAACCCCTCAGCCCTGACTGGTGTGGCTGAATTGGTTGGGTGCCCTCTCACAAAGTGAAAGGTTGTGGGTTCGGTCCCTAGTTGGGACTAGTACTAGTGGCAACTGATCGGTTTCTCTCCCTTTTTCTCCCTCCCTTTCCCTCTCTCTAAAAATAAATACTTCATAATGCCATTGCAATGCTACCCGAAAAGAAAGGTTTTTGCATTGAAAAGATGGATTTAGTTCTGAAGGGTCAGACCTTACTTTGGTTCAAAGGGATCTAAATTGCAGGACCTCCTTTGATTTTAAAGGTTGCTAACCACAGTGAGGCTAATTTTGAACCTCTGAGGAATGGATCCTTACTCCCAAGTACACTTTTTGATCAGTCTAACAGCCAGGCCACGGTCATGGCCAAGGCTAGAGAACACACATACTAAGCAGGGTGGCCATCTGCTTGCTCTATTTGGCCACCACCTCCAGCTTTGGAAGCTGAGAGGTATCTCATGTGCTGATTACATCTTGGTTTAACCACCCAGAGTGGAGTGATAAAAGGATATCAAGGGCATTTATCTTTTCCACCCCCGCATGCTCCTCACAAACTGAAGTAGGTAAAAAGCAAGGACTCCAGAGTTGGGTAGAAATGGGTGTGACCTTAGGCAGGAGAGAGAACAGTACTGTCATTATCCGTAATTGACAGGTTTAGGTGGGGTATTGTTGAGCACTTCTAACAATGTCTGGCACGTAGTAAATCCTTAATGAATGGTCAGCTATTGTTATCAACAAGGGGTAGCAACATACTCCTCATGAAGTAGGTTCTATTTCTCCTATAAGCTTTTCCATGGCATTTCATTCCCTCCCTGATTCAATTATGATACCAATATGGACTCCTAAAACTGTATCTTTAGCTCAACTTCTTTCCTGAGCTTATAGAGGCTTCACAATTCTCAAGACACGTAGACGTACCCTTGGAGCCCCTAAAGTAAATCCAAAACTAGATCATTACCTGGAACTGAAAAATATTGAACTTTCCTCTTGACCTCTGCATTTGTGAAAGATGCTGTCATTTTTTACCTACCCAGACAGATGGGCAGAGTTTTGTTTTGTCTTTAAACTACTTTAAAAAAAAAAAGATTTTATTTATTTATTTTTAAAGAGAGGGGAGTCCTGGCTGGTGTGGCTCAGTGGATTGAGTGCCAGCCTGCAAACCAAAAGGTTACTGGTTCAATTCCCAGTCAGGGCACATGCCTGGGTTGTGGGCCAGGTCCCTGGTTGGGGGCATAGAGGAGGCAGCCACACACTGATGTTTCTCTCCCTCTCTCCCACCCTTCCCCTCTCTTTTTTTAAAAAAGATTTTATTCATTTATTTTTAGAGAAAGGGGAAGGGAGGAAGAAAGAGAGGGAGAGAAACATTAATATATCCATTGGTTGCCTCTCGCACGCCCCTAGTTATACCTGGGGTTTAACTGGGAACCTGGCCTGCAACCCAGGCATGTGCCTGGACTGGGAATTGAACTGGCATCCTTTCTGTTCTCGGGCCGGCACACAATCCACTGAGCCACAGCAGCCAGGGCTTAAACTACTTTTTTATCCTCCTTTTAATCAGTTGCCAAGTCATTCATTTACACATTGACTTTTTCAACAAGTATTTATTATACTTCTATAAGCCAGGTACCGTGTTAAACTGCGGGTATACTGTGGTAAATAAAACTTACATTGTTTCTGTTCTCATCTAGAAATACATAATTACAAATTAGAATGGATACTTGTAAGGAAATTTCAGTAAGTATGAGGAAGTACAAGGAACATACTTTAAAATAGTGTCAGGAAAGAACTTTCTGAGGAAGTGATGATTTGAACTGAGACCTGAGAGATGAAAAGGAGAGATGAAAAGGACTCTGTCAGGTGAAGAACAAGAGCATTCCAGGCAGTGGGATGAGCAGGTACAAAGGCCCCGAGGTAGGAAAGGGCTTAATGTCTTTTCTGAGAAAATGAAAAAAAAAAAAAAAAAAAGGCCACAAGGGAAAAAGGTTGTGAACTTGCTTGAGATGAGGCTGGAGCAGCGGGCAGGGGCTCACGAGCCATGACTGAGAGCCCCTGCAGGGCTCTGAGCAGTAGAGGCACAGCATCGGACCACTCTGGCCGCTTTTGGAGAATGGACTGGAGGGGACAAGAACACACTTAGGGAACAGTCAGAGGCTACTTGGGTGGTTCTGGTGACAGATGGTCAGTGGCTGTGGTGAAGGAGAAAACAGGATGTATTTGAGACACCGTTTGGAAGTAGTTTTGATTGGACTGGGTGATTGGGTGTGGGGAGATGACAAGGCTGATTCTTGGATTTCTGGCATGAGGACTGTGTAGGTGGGATTGTTTCAGAACCCACCTTTCAGAAGATTCTCTATTCCAGAAATACCTCATGTGAGATCCCTCCTTTCCCCTCTGGGTGCAACCACCTCGCTTCCAAGTCATTATAAATACTTAGATTATGTTCCCTCTCATTAGATTTCCTACCTCTTGTCTATGTCCCCTTCAGATTACCCTTCACGGTGTTATCTTCCTAATACAGCTTTGGTCACATTATTCCCCTTTCAAATATTTCCAATGGCTTCCTATCATCTTCTTAATTAAGTACAAACTCCCTACTTTGACTCTCGAGGCTCCATAACCTACCTTTCCAATCTTATTTTCCACCACTTCTTTACGTACGTCCTGCGTTAGTCAAACTGGACTACTTACTGCTCCTCGAAAGTGTCACCACACATGACTACCTCACTGCTCTTGCTCACGCTGTTCCTTCTGTCTTTATCATCTCAACCTGCTGAAACCTCATTCAACGTTCAAAGTACATTAAAGGTCCCATTTTTAAATCGCACAAAGCTTAGTAATTCTCTTATGGTCCCCAGATAGCTGCCTTTTATTGTGGTTATTAGAGTACTTATCTCATGCCCATCCCCTACCCCCTAGTAGGCTACAAAATACCTGGGAGTGCGTAGCTCTCTTACTCATACTGCACCATGGCCCTTGCCCTTGCAGGGCCAAGCAGAGGGCTTTACTCACTGTAGGTACATTTTATTGAATTTATTTGGAACGATTCATATCATTATGCTAAGGAGTGATGAGACCCACGTTGTTGGAGAAGAGATGTTTTCCAGGAGCATTTGCCAGCACCAGGGCTCACAGCAGAATTCATCTTCCACCAAACTCCCTGCAATCACGCACAAGACGCACCCCGCCCCGCCCCGCCTTAACAGAGTCTTCTGGCTATTCACAATGCAGCAGTCCTCATGAGTCTACTCTTTTCTTGAAATACTGAATATTAAAAATTACAGGCTCTAACTCGGAATTTTTCAAGCTGCTAGTTGTAACCCATTAATGGTTCATGAAATCAATTAGTGGGTCATAAACAATACTAAAAATAAAACAGAAAAATAGCTAAACACACTGCCTACAGTAAGGAAAAGTAATGTTTCCTGAAACTTTTGTTTAAAATACCTGTCTACACATATGTATGCACTGGGTGATAATGTAAAACATATTTCTTACCACCGTCCCAGTCAAAAAGCTTTGAAAGCTCATTCTTTAGTGTTCTGAGGCCCCCTGCCCCGCCCCCCTCACCCGCCCAGAGCCGCACACAGAATCCAAGCAGGGAGAGTAAGATGCTAAGGACGGACCGCTCACACCTTAAAATGTGAATGTCTAATACACCTGGCTCTTCCCTCAGGGTATCTGCGTTTAGGTACTTTTAACTCAAGTTAATATTGAAGTAGAAGAAAGTGAGCCAGAAATAACTTTGGTCTACAGGTCCTCTTGGTACCTATAGCAAAGATTTCCTTCAGTATCCCAGTTCCCCAAGAGAGCTGGGTTCAGGAACCAGGAACTCCATTGCTGAAAGGTGTTGGTTTCTAGATCATAATACACAGAAATGACAGTATGAAACGGATTTACAACCAAAATGCACTCCGTCTTCCATGCACATGTCAGGGTTATCAATTTATGTTTGCATGTATGTATTTAGCTATTCCTAAAAAAATACAGTCCTCCATATCCATGTGGAAAAGCTATGCCTGATATGAGGCAACACGAAGCCCTAAGTTGATCTAAAAATGAGAAATACTATGAGTCCCTGAAGGCAGTGGCACATGTGAGATAGGAAGGGGAAGTATGGGAAATGGTAGAGTGGGCAAGGGGGCTCAAGAGGGGAGGATATACAGAAAGCAATTTCCCAGTCAGCTGTATGCCCCCTGACAGTACACAGCAGTTACCCATTAGTGCTGCACAGGTAGTATTTTACTGGCAGCACAGAAAGGATGAGTTCCAAGTCCTAATTCCAGCCCTGGCTCCATTCAACAAGCTGCCCCTTATAATTTGTTGCTATTTGTGTTACATTCTCAATTTACAGTTGAGAAATCAACAGTGAGCTTCCTAATTAATGTAAACACTCCTAATTGTTAATCACAAGCCCAACAAATATGTGGGTCAGAAACAAGGTTGAAGGAATGGGAAGTTAAAAGCTAGTGTGGTGCAAAGAACCCTAGATGGGGGGCTGATAAATTTCGGTTAGATCTGGGTGATACTGAGGAAGTCACATGGCCTAAGGTCCCTTCTACCTCTAACATTTTATAATTCTACAAGGGACGGAAAAGGCAACCTATACTTGGACGAAAGGAAGATCACTTGGTTTGATGTGTAACAGGCATATGGCAATGATATAAGCAACGGTTGTTTAAATATGAATTAACGCCTCTCCCATTATCTAGATCCGGTTAACACTCTTAGGTGATATTGTATGTCGATGTCTCTACTGACAACTGGATAAATTTCAGACTTCTTGTGGGTATTTAAGACATTCCACAACTGCCCAACTTTATCTCAAACTTCTTACTGTTCAGTTCTCTCACCCTCAGTTCTGTCGCAGTTCCATTTACTTAATTCTTTTCCACCCCTACTCTCCTACCTAAAGTCCCATAGCCTTCATACAATCTTCCAACCACTCAAATAGTTATATCTTAGTTCTTGACCTTTGAATTCCTACAGCACTTTACAGAAATCCTATCAGGCAGGCATTCTTGTTTTCAAGCCATATCTAAGAAAACTGGGGTCCTGAGAGGTTAAGTGCTTTGCCCAGGTCTCAGTTTCTAAGCAGCATGCTGCTTCCACATTTAAAAAAAAAAAATTAAAAAACTAAAAAAAAAACCATGCAGGAAGGAGGCAGTAAAAAGCCTATAAACCATTTATAACACAGCTTGTTGTGACACAAAATCACACACAAACCACACCCTTTGAACCATACAGGTAATGAACGCTTAGGGTAGCACTGATGGTTTTATAAGGGGGTTGTCAGTCCAGTTTCCCAAACCCAGCATTAAAACGATTTCCAGTGTAAACGACAGGTGGGTGCTTAAGAAAAAAAAAAAAAAAGCCATATGGTAGAAGAATAAAATATTAGAAACGGGGCAGAAAAGAGATGAAAGTATAATATAAGCTGATAATGCACAGAGACTCAATATAGGGCTGCCGAGGCCCACAGGGCTAAAATACTTAAGTTAGGGAGCCTATGCTCCCTAATATGCTCCCTAATATGCTCGCCCAATAAGAAGGGCGCCTGTGAGGAGTGATACAGGGGTGGACAAAAGTAGGTTTACAGTTGGTCGTATGGAAAATAATACAATAATTAATAAATAATAACAACTGTTCCGCATACTCACTACTTTTGCCCACCCCTGTGTTAATAACAGACAGGAGTGCACATGGCCAAAGAGTAGAACTCAAGAGAGACAAATAAGGACAGGTCATGGGGACTAGGGCGGATCACGGCATGTTGAGAGGAGGGTGCTGGCGCCAAATTAAGGGTGAGGTAGGGGTGGAAGGGAAGGCGAAAAGGCGAAGAGGTTCAGAGGGCACAGCACCCCCAGACTCGAGATAAGACTTGTCTTTCAAAAGCTGGGTGATGTGTGTGTTTTAGGATTCACACCCGCACCCCACAAAGCCCTCCTGGCTGGCTCTGGGAAGAGGGGGAGGTCACGTCCCCATTCCCTGAGGACTCCGCGAAAAGGCGGAAGGAGGCACGAGGGTCCTTACCCAGGAAGATGGAGATGATCAGCCGCAGCGCCTGTTCTGACGCGCCCAGGGACGTCGCCAACTTGTTAAGGCTCAGATCCTCGAAACCCCACCGCAGCACCCTTGCCAGCTCTGCCACTGTTCCCACGTGCCCCTCAGCAGCGGACGCCATCTTAGCTCCGGGTGGCCCCCAGGGACCCCCTCAACTCCGTGCGCCCCGAATGTGGGCACAACGCTGTAGCTTCACCCCCAATTCCGGCCCGGAGCCCGCCCACGGCGTGCGCATTGGCTGCAGACCCGCCCAGTGGCTCCAGGCGCTCCTGATTATTGGTTGGTCCTACTAGGGGGCGGGGCCTAGCGCCGCAAGGTAGGCAGAGGGCGGGGCGGAACGTTTGTAATGCAAAGGTGACTTCGGCTGAGAATAAACGAGGGGCTGCCAGGGAGGGCGGGGCCTGGAATCGGGAACTAGAGTTGTGATTGGAAAAGTCTAAAGCCTTGGGCAAGGTGATTGTACAACTGGGACCTAATTGTTTAGGGGAGGAGTCGATGAAGGCAAATGTCCGGCTGGCTCGTGCGCTGCCTTCCCATTGGCTGAGAAGGAGCAGGCGAGAGTCGGGGCGGGCGGGGGGTGTCCTTCCCCAGACCGCGAGGTTACCCTCGGTCGCCCGCGCGCCGGGGTTACTGGGGCATGTAACGGAGAGGGCGGGAAATCCTCCTGCGACTTCGCGAGCGCCTCCTAACGGTATCTCTGGGCCGTTCTCAAACCGTTAGACCAGCCGCCTGCACTCCCAAAGCTTCTTCTAAGAGCATAGCGCCCGGAACGCTGTTTGCCTGCTGCTTTTATTTCATACACCCCCTTCGATGTAATTTCCTATATTAAAACGTTACCTTCCCGTGAGAGACAATGAAATTAAGATAGATCGATTTAATCATGATCATTTTCATTAAAAATTAAACCACTTCTGTCACTAATACAGGTTTATGATAAAAGTTCAAGCAGTAAAGGAATTTATAGAACAAACTAAAAGTCCTTCTTTCCCACCCTGCTTGTCATCCTTATTTCCTACAGGTAATCACTGTTCAGAGTACATTAACAAAGTGTTGGCAAGGATGTGGAGGAAGGGGGAACCCTTGCCTACTGTTAGTGGGAATGCAATTTGGCGCAGCCACTGTGGAAAGCAGTATGGAGTTACATCAAAAAATTAAAACTGAAATAGGCTTATGACCCAGCGATTCCACTTCTGGGAATATATCTGAAGAAACCGGAACCACCAATTAGAAAGAATATATGCATCCCTGTATTCATTGCAATGTTATTTATAATAGCCAAGATTTGGAAACTGCCCAAGTGTGGATGATAGAGCTGTGGTACATTTACACAATGGAATACTACTGGACCTTAAAAAAGAAGGAAATCTTAGCCTTTGTGACACTATAGATGGCCCTGGAGAGCATTATGCTATGTGAAATAAGCCAGTCAGAGGAAGACAAATACCATATGATTTCACACACATATGGAATCTAATGAACAAAATAAACTAACAAACAAAATAGAAACAGATTCATAGAGAACAGACTGACAGATATTAGAGGAAAGGGTTGCAGGGTTGGGTGAAAAAGGTGAAGGGAGTGAGTGAAAACAAAACAAAAACAAAAACAACTCATAGACACAGACAAGAGTATGGCGATTACCAGAAGGAAAGAGGGGTTGAGGGTAGGTAGAAAATGGTAAAAGGGGGGTAAACGATGATGAAAGGAGACTTGGCTTGGGGTAATGAATACCCTATAATACAATTATACAATACAATAATTCTATAATACAAATAAAGTATTATAGATCGTACACCTGAAACCTATATAATTGTATTAGCCAATGTCACCCCAATAAATTAAATAAAAACTAAAGGAAAGATTACACTAACAAAGATCTTCTGATCACTTAGCCTGTGCCAGGAACTGGGCTGGGCTCTTGGGGAATACAATGAAGAGCCCAAAGCTATGAAGTAGGGACGATGCACAGTCACACAATAGCATTAATGTGGTGTAATTGCAAGTGAAGGTAAGTGCTCTGAAGGAAAGAAACACAGTTCTACGAGAGTATGTAATAGAGGGACATTAAGAGTTTTTGTAATAACTAATTTATGGAGCATTCTTGTACAACTACAGCTTATACTTCTATAGCACTTTGCATCTAATAAATCACTTTTCCATATTACTGCACTTACTTTAAGTGTGAAACAGGATATTTATTATTATCATGTTCTCTTATAGACACAGAGGCTTGGAGAAACTAAGGCACTCCCTAAATTCTTTTCCCAGTAAGTATTAGAGACAGAATTAAAACCCAAGTCTGTAAAATTTTACCTCCCTCTCCCTTTTTGTTGGCAAAATTAAAAAAATATATGAAATATTCAGAAAAGTGGGGAATAATATAACTTGCCCCAGGTTAAGAAACAAATAACAGAGCCCTTGCCTGTAGCTCAGTTGGATAGAGCATCATCCCAATACACCAAGGTTGTGAGTTCAACCCCCAATCAGGGCACATAAAAGAATCAACCTATGAATGCATAAACAAGTGGAACAGCAAATTGATGTTTCCCTCTTTCTCTCTCTCTCTCTCTCTCTCTCTCTCTCCAGAATCAATGAATAAAAATAAAAAACCCCCACACATATACAGTTGAAGAGCCTGGTATATCCCTTCCCCATGGCATTACCTCCTTCTCTTCCCAAAGGGCACCATTTTGCTGATTTTGTATTTATCAATCCTATGCCCACTTTTATACTTTACATACTATGTATATCCAGAAACAATATATAGTGTTGCATGCTTTTAAACTTTATATTAATGGTAATTGTAAGTGTATCATTTTGCAACTTGTTTTTATGCTTAACATCTTTATTGAGATGCACTGTATTCATGTTTTTCCAAGTAGCTCTAGCCCATTCATTTTAACTGTGATATAACATCCCATTGTATGGTTACACCACAATTAATTTTTCATGATTGTGTTGAGGAATACTTGAATCATTTTCTATTTATTTATGTATTTATTTTATTACAAATATTGCTTCAGTGGTTATTGTCATTTATGCAACAGTGAGAGTTTCTTTAGCACTGTGACTCCAAACCTCTTTAAAAAAAAAGTTAACTGGGAGTGTGAGAAACGCATTGCTATCCAGTGTGCACACACATTCATACACTAGACAACAAACACATACACTGCTCATACAGACGTGTACCACACGCTGCCGTACTATGTGTGCGTTCTCTGATGAGGCAGCTCTTGGTGGGGAGCTCCTGGATGGCTCCTGGGTGGGGGCTGTTCACCAGAAAGTCCAAGCTGTGATTGGAAGTTCGGAATTTTCAGCCTTGTCCCGCGTTTCTGCAGAAGAGAGCAGGCTGAGGATGGAGTTAATGATCAATCATGTCTATGTGATGAAGTCTCCATAAAAATCTCGATGGTAGGGGGAGTGGAGAGCTCCCGGGCTGGTGAACAGGTGGAGGTGCTGGGAGAGTGACAGGCCTGGACAGTGCATGGAGGTGCCGTTCTCCTTCCCTGGCCGGGATGTTGGGCTGTATATCATATTTTTAAATAATAAACCAGTGAAAGTAAGTGAAATGTTTCTCTGAGTTCTGTGACCATTCTGGCAAATGAATTGAACCTGAGGAGGGGGCCATTAGAACCTCCAAACTATAGCTTGTTGGCCAGAAGCCCAGGTGACAATCTGGACTTTGGCACCTGAAGTGGGGTGAGGGCAGTCTTGTAAGACTGGACCCTTAACCTGTGTAATCTGACACTGTCTCTGAGTATAGTGTCAGAATTAAGTTGAACTGTAAGACACCCAGTTGATGTTGCAAAAAATTGCTTGGTGTGGGGAAAAACCGCCACGCATTTGGTGAAGTGTTTTGTGTGAGTAGTAAAGGTGACTCACAGGAAAGAAAGACACAGAAGGAAAGAACTTATATTGAAAGGAAAAAACGCTGAGTTTTTCCATTAGACAGAGGATGTGTTAATTTGCTCAAGCAATGAAAGCACATCTGATATAACAAACACCTACAATACCTAGGATCTCCACTTGGTTATGCTTACAATAATCCACTGTCATTCTCCAAGATCCACTGTCTCCTGCATGGGCCAAATAGGTGAGTTCAGTGCAGATGTGGTGGAAATCACCACCGCTGCATCTTTCAAGTCCTGGTGAGTGGCATGGATCTCTACAGTCCCTCTAGGAATTGTGTTTTGTTTTTGGTTTACCCAGGTAGAGGCACTTTTGATGGCTCCCACCTGGCCTTTCCCACCACACTAGCTCTCACTCCATAGGCTAGAGATCCAATGTGGGCATTCTGCTAGCTGCTTAGTATCTTCATTCCAAGTATGCATTTGGAACTGGGGCAATAACCACAGAATGGGTTTGGGGACCCTGCTGGGCCCGCCGTGCAAGGAATCTGAGCTAAAACTCTATTGATTACCTGACCTCTGTAAGCCCCTGAGCTGACTGGTGGACCACAATGACTCTTTGGGTCTCTTGGAATTAGTGTCAGTTCAGAGCCAGTGTCCAGTAGTCCTAAAAAATCTGATTATTTATTTTCTGCCAATATATAGTAACCCTGGTAAAGGCTGTATGTCCCTTTGGGGAAGGCTGGGAGAAAGATTAACAGTCTGGATTTTTTGAATGTACCTGGATCCTTTCTTAAGGGGACACGACCTCTCTTTCATTCAAGTGTTCAAGTCTTGGAATTGATTGAGGGGCCAGGACTCTGTTTTTATGATTCAGGTCAGACATTTGTTCATTTGACCTATTTTTTTTTCTGTTTTTACCAATCAAGTGAGAATTTAGTAGACTTTCAATTTCATTTTTAAGAACACCCTGGTCAACTAGCCAATGCCATAGTCTGTTTGAGTCAGATTATCTTGATTGCTGCTTTGACTCTGATGTCCGTTATGGCAACCACACCCCCTTGCCTGCGGTGTTTGAAAGCTGCCACTTGGCGCCGCCACCCCAGGATCCAATTATTCCCACTGCATTTATGTTTCCCAGTTCAGTGGCTGCAGTTCCCACTGTAAGGTCCGGTCTGCAAAGAAGAGCCACCACAGAGCTCTTCAAGGATGCTGGGCTCCCCTCACAAGGCATTTCTCACAGTAGTGGTGAAAGATGTCTTCTGGACCATCCCTCCCAGGGTGGGTGAGCGGGTCTTACCTGACAGGTCCACTGTAACACTTCGTTTTCCTTAAGACTTTGAAACCTTTCTTCTATGCTACACCAAGGCAGGTCAGGGAATACGCCTGGTAAGACCCCATGCCTTCCTCTAAGGGAAGATGACTTTGCCTGGAATAAGCCATTCATTTAAGTTTCTTGTTCTGCCCCATCTCTGCCTATAAAAGTCTTGTATTTTGTGCAGCTCCTCAGAGCACCTTTCTACTTGCTAGATGGTATGTTGCCCATTCGTGAATCTTTCAATAAAGCCAATTAGATCTTTAAATGTATTTGGTTGATTTTTTGTTCTTTAACAGACACTAATTGTAAGTCCAGATTGCTATTTGTGCTTCTTAACAGCTGGCGATAAAC
>CM052539.1:19254388-19274206 GCA_028533065.1 Trachops cirrhosus
TGCCTGGGCTTTTCTGGGTCCACGGGTGCGCAGTCTCTGGGTCCCGAGGGGCGCTCACTTCTCCTACCTGCGGGGCCTTGGCCTCACGGGTCCCGGGGAGTGCCTGGGCTTTTCCGGGTCCACGGGTGCGCAGTCTCTGGGTCCCGAGGGGCGCTCACTTCTCCTACCTCTGGGGCCTGGGCCTCACGGGTCCCGGGGAGTGCCTGGGCTTTTCCGGGTCCACGGGTGCGCAGTCTCTCACTTGAATCTCCTGTCAGTGCTGTAATTTGACAATATCAGGTTTATTGACTCAGCGTAGGAAGGAATAGAGCTCTTTTCCAAGGAACTGTGGAGAATGGTAAGAGGTCTGGACTGCTGATTTATGATGGAAGATCTTAACTCAGGAACAGCCAGACGAAAGCGAAGCCTAGGGCATGGCACGTGGGGAGGGTGTGGAGCTTCCATGCCCTCTCTGAGGCCACCCTAACAGCACCCGCACACATTCGCCCACCTGGTAGCTCCTGTTCAAGAATTTTTTATAGAGCTTTGATTTAAAGGCCCATCCTCTTCCCCCAAAGTCAGTGGGAGGGGCTAAAATCTCAGCTCTCTAATCTTTTGGTTATTCAGGTGATCAACCCCATCTTGAGGCTATTTAGGGGTCCTACCCTAAGTCACCTCATTAGCATAAGATTAATACAGGCGCTTATGAATAACAAAAGGCACTCTTAAAAATTTATTTATTTATTTTTTAGAGATGGGGGAAGGAAGGAGAAAGAGAGGAAGAGAAACATTCATGTGAGAGAGAAACGTGGATTGGTTGTCTCTCGAAAGCCCGGACTGAGGACCAAACCCACAACCCAGGGAATCAAACTGGTGACCTCTCGCTTTGCGGGACAGTGCTCTACAAACTGAGCCACACCTGGTCAGGGAAAGACACTCTTAATTCTAAGGGTTTTAGGGGCTTTATATCTGGGATTAAAGACAAAGACTATTTACATTTCTTATACCCCATACCTCAACCCCCATTTATATCAGACCCCCACTCTACTTTGGGACCTACAGAGACCAGGCATGTAAAAATGTGAAGTGAGTCACATTTTTCTTGTTATAATGGTGTCTTCAACAGAGACATTTTTCATAATAATCTGGTAAGAGTATTCTTTATTTTTTATAAAGAAATAGGTTCTGTTCCAGTTTTCTTAATCCTGTGAACTTGTTTTATTTGTAATTTCTCAGTTTTGATAGATAGATACAGGGCTATACACATAGTTCCCTCAACTCTTTCTCTAAGGAAAGTACAGTGACAAATGACATCTGAGTATTGTCCTCAGAGTCAGGGACAACATGGAGTGATAGAGACTATAGAAAAGAGTGTGCCTCATGTGGACCCACAGGTTAGACATTCTGTTTTCTTCAAAAGAAGCTAGAACTACGGATACATATATGTGTGTATCCTGTTTTTTAGTACTGACAACTAATTAAAAATTTTCAAAAAGGGCCATGTAGGCCAATACTATACCAGGCAAACCAAACACATTTGCTGGCCAGGTTTGGCCATAGTCCATTCGTTTACAGCCTCTGCTTTGACGTATTTTCTCTGAGCGGCTTCATCCTTCCTGATGGCCTCCCCTGTGTAGCTGGAGGCTGAAGGTGGTTGTCCCAGCCTGACTCATCTGTGTCTGGCTGTCTCTGGGGAGTGGCTGAGGTGGGTGTGTCAGTCATCTAATGTCACGAGGAACCTCCTGGGAGAGAAGTCCCCCAAAGGGAGGAAGAAACCTGGCGTGATATGCCCAGTTCAGCAACAGAATCTCAGGGTTAGAGTTGAAGTGAGAGCCTCCCACACTAGACTGTGACTTCAGTGAGGGAAGGACTGTGACTTCAGTGAGGGAAGGACTGTGTCCATTTTGTTTATACTGTACATCCAGAGCTTAACAGAGCCTGGAAAATAGTAGGTACTCAATAAGTGTTTATTGACTGATGGACTGAATTCTTATAACTGCCCAGTGCATGCTACTCAAATTTGTTTCCACCTTGTAACAGTGGCAAATTGTAACAGTGGAAATTATAACCCACCCCACTATTCTTTTGACACTGTTTCTGTAAGTGCTGACTCTGACTAATAGGTAGCTTGTAGATAAACAGCATATTTGTATAAGAATCCTAGGAACTAACTGCTCAAAAGATCCAGACTCGGACCTTCAGGCATCTCAGCTTCATGAGATCGGCTGGCCTTTGACCATGGAGCCAGGCTGATACGAGGTCAGGACGACTAAACCAGGATGATGCACACCGGACCATCACTTGCCTTATCGGAATGGTTTGTGCTTGTCTGCATGTAGAGAACTTTTCAACCCCCTCCCTTGACCTCTTTGTTCTGTTCCCCTCTTCCTCTTTATATAAACCTCTGCCTGCACTGAGATGTGGAGATGAGGTTTGAGACAAGAGTCTCCCATCTTCCCAGGGGATGGGCTTTGTGACATGAGTCCCCCATCTTCCAGGTTGTCAGCACCTGAAAATAAACCACTTTCCTTTACATCAGCACCTGCCTCTCCAGTAGTGGCTTTCCCAGTGGCAGGCAGATGGACCTGAGTTCCGTTGCAGCCTCAGCCCTGATGAATCCATACCTGGATCCAGGAGGCTATATGTGAAAAAAGGCAGGAATGATGTCACAGAAAACTCTGTAAGACACACTGCCTTGGTACTCCCTAAAAGGAATAACCAGAAAGACAGGAGGAAGTGTTTTCTTCTCTTTACATTACTTTCCTCATTTTGCATTACTGTGCAATTTTAGCCTTTAATGGGCTTCCATGTAATAGCAGGAGGTTCCTCCTGGGAGATGTTACTGTCCCCACAGGACAGCGAGGAAGTTGCCATGGAGCTGGAGATCCTGTATGAGGGAGTAGAGGGGGAAAGCCAGAGAAATATCAGTGGGACCCCATTTGTATCCAGAGCTAGGGGAACTGTGGGTTATATTTGGGGGTTGTGGCAGAGATTACTAGCTGCTCACCAAATCCTAATTTCCTCATTTTCTGGGCACATACCCTGCAGTTACGTGTGATCTTGTGGTTGGGTTCTAGCCAATGGAATATGAGTAGAAGTTATGTGTATAACACCTAGGCCTGGATCAAAACTATTAAAAAAATTCCAGAAAACTGATCCCTAAACAGTACAATGTAACAACTGTTTACATAGCATTTACATTGTATTAGGTATTATAAGTAATCTAGAGATGATTTAAAATATATGGGAGGAGATGAGTAGGTTATGTGCAAATACTATGCCATTTTATATAAAGGACTTGAGCACCGGTGGATTTTGTTATCTGCAAGAGGTCCTGGAACCAATCCCCTGCGGGTACCGAGGGTCCACTGGACCTGCAACATGGGTGTTTGGGACTAGAAATGGAGGCTCAGAGATCACTGCCATCTTGAGGATGCTAGTGCACTGTGAAGAGCTAAAGTAGAAGGCATGCCCTGGGCTGGTGGAGGGAGCTTGGTGGGATGTTCAAAAGGAAAGAAAATATGGATGCAGTTTATAGAGCTTTAGGAACAGTAGCAGGAAATGGGGCTTCCTATAAAGGGATCTTAAGGTGCTCTAATGCAGCCAATAAATTTCAAAAAAAGATCACAACTCTTCCTAGAGAGTTGCAAAGAGTGTGAGATGGTGTAAAGTGTGTATTTGAGCTCAAGACCAGAGTCTCAGCCCTGGCTGGTGTGGCTCAGTTGGTCACAGCATCATCCTGTAAACCAAAAGGTCACGGGTTCGATTCCTGGTCAAGACACATACCTAGGTTTTGGGTTTGGTCCCTGGTTGGTGCGCATATGAGAGGCAACTCATTGATGTTTCTCTTCCTGTCTCTCTCTTCTCTTCCCCTCTCTCTAAAATCAATAAGCATGCCCTTGGATGAGGATTAAAAAAACAAAAACAGAGTCTCACATCTGAGTGTTTCACTGCAGAGACAGGGTACATATTGGCGTTGCTGGGGGAGCCTGCTCAGCTTCCTGTGGAAATCACGAAGCAGTGGACATTTTCTGAGGGTGGGTGGGCCTGGCTTAGGTATGCTGACAGAACTCAGGAGTTATTCTCTCCAGGAAATCTCCCTGGTCTCTCCCCCAACCCAAATCTGGGATAAGAATCCTTTTTGTGCACTGCTGTACCAGCCCACTTTTACTACTGTTCCAGTTACCTATTGCTGAATAATGAAATCACTCCAAAACTTACTGACTGAAAACAGCAATACTCTCGTTCATGGTTTGGGGCATTCACTGGGCTCAGCTATGCAGTGCTCTCTTGGGGTGGGTGTCATTCTCTTGCAGTCAGAGGGGGCTGAAGTCATCTAGAAATCTTCCTCACTCACGGGTCTGGTGTTGAGGTTGATGCTCATTGACAGCGGCAGCCTTAGCGGGCTCAGCCAGGACATCTACATGTAGCTTTTCCAGGTGGCCTGGGCTTCCCCACAGCCTGGCAGCTGGGTTCCGAGACTGCGTGTGCCATGAGGACCGGTGGGTGCGGGATGGCCTTTTCTAATGTAGCTTTGGAGGTCATGCAGAGTCACTTTCGCTGAATTTTCTTTTGTTCCAGCAGTCACAAGCTGTCAGCCACATATGGGGGGTGGGGGTGGGGCGGCCTAGGAATGTCAAAGAATTGGAGGGCATGTTTTAAAAGCACTACAACCGCTGTCATAGGACTTTCACATAATTTTGTCTACCTCCCCTAGTAGAAGGTAAGTTCCTTGAGGGTACTGGAGATTCTTATTTATGTTTGGATCCCCAGCATACAGAAGGCATTCGACAGGTGTTTTTTGGATGAATGAATAAATTAGCATAGCAGTACTGGAGTTTTCAATAAGCTCTCATTACAGAACAGATGTTTTCTTTGAGAGAAATAAAATATTTGAAGGAACTACACTTCTAATCTAATTCTGAAGACAAAGGAGAGGCATTAAAGTTAAAAAATGTAACTAGAGTTGTCATTAAGGAAGATTTGCTTTCATTTTGTAGGATAGGTTAGCAGTGATGAGGGAAGAGGAAGGGGAGAACTTTGAAGGCAGTCTATCTGGATGAGATGTAATAAGGTGCTGACTTAGAGGAGTGGATTGAAGAGGAAGAATTAAAGATAACGATGCTTTTGTTTTTGAACTTTATTTTTACTGCTGGCACCATTACAGATGTCTCCATTTCCCCACCCTGTGTCACCTCCACCCAGCCCCTGCCCCCCCTTCCCTCTGACCATCCCCACATTGTCTGTGTCTGTGGGTCATGCACATATGTTCTTTGACTAATTTCTTCACCTTCCTTCATCCAGTCCACCTCCATGCCCTTCCCTCTGACAGCTGTCATCTGTTCCATGTATCTATGCCTCTGGTTCTGTTTTGTTCATCAGTTTATTTTGTTCCTTAGACCCCACACAAAAGTGAGATCATATGGCATTGTCTTTCTCTCTCTGGCTTATTTCACTTAGCAGAATAATCTCCAGGTCCATCCTTGCTGTTGCAAAAGTTACGAGTTCCTTCTTTTATATGGCCATGTAGTATTCCATTGTGTAAATGTACCACAGCTCTTTTATCCACTCATCTACTGATAGGCACCTGGACTGCTTCCAGATCTTGGCTATTGTAAATAACGCTGCTATCAACATAGGGGTGCTTATATTTTTTCTGCTTGTTTCGGGATTCTTAGCTTTTGAACTTGGATGGTTGGGAAAATGGTAGGGTGATAGACAGAAATAGGGAAGGCAGAGCAAGATCACTGTTGAAATGCTAGCCATTCAAGTCCATTTCAAATCTCAATTCTTCTATGTAGCCTTTCTGATTTCTCCTTAGCCAGATGCAATATCTTTCTCCTTTTAACTGCCAAGATCTTTGTTATATTGTTATGTTGTTTAACCTCCTCTGCCTCTTATGATTCTGACTGTGTCATTTTTGCATTTTGCGTAGCACCTAAAATAGTGCTTTGTGCTTTATAAGCCATAGCAAACTTACACTTACTTATGTGTTTTGGGGTGGGGAAAAGTAGTCCCCCAAATTGCCTTTACTTTGTTATTGTCTTTGTCCATTTGGGCTGCTATAACAAAATACCACAGACTAGGTGTAGCTTGTGAACAACAGAAAAATATGTCAGTGCTGGACACTGGGAGTCTGAGATCAGGGTGTCAGCATGGCCATATGAGGGCTTTCTTTCTGGTCACGGAGTTCTAGTTGTATTCTCATGGGCAGAAGGGCTCTGTGGGACTTATAAGAGCAGTAATCACATTCATGAGGACATCTCTCTTGTAACCTAATCACTTCCCAAAGACCCCACCTTCTAACACCTCACATTGGGTCTTAGGATTCTAACATGTGAATTTGGGAAGGACACTAACATCGGACTATAATAGTTACTGCTCCTTTCCCACATTTACTTTTATTTTTTCCCTTCATCTCATGTTATTCTGGTATAGCTACACTTTCTTTTTCTTATGATTTTTCTACATCACAAAATAGATCTCTAAACTATCACTCTTTAGCTTTACTGAACAATAAATAAATCGGTATTTTGGCAAGCCCTGTTTACATCTAGAGTTTTGGTAACAGTCTCGGTACATGGTATGTTGTAGGGGTGGGATTCTTCTCCTTCCTCCCAATATTTTTTTTTAGCACTTCCTCCTGCAAGGAAATCAGAGCTCTGCATGTGCTACTCTAGATTTCATCTGTGAGTGCATGGTTAAGGAAGCGAGTGCTAAATTGACAATTTCCATTCTGCATTTAGGGCCTAGGAGGAAATTGGAAAGTCTGAGTTTGAATTCATGTAGCTTGTTTACAGGCGTGAGAGTGAAACATTCTCAAAAAATCACTGGGTGAGTTTCAAGGTGATACAGTTATTGGGACTCTCGGGGCCAGCAGTCCTAGAGCACAAAAGAGGAGTAATGGTGAACAGACCGCCTGAGTTAGATTCCTGATCTCTTCCTCCAGCTACACAGTCACCTTCCTGGCAGATTACATGTTTACTTGTCAAACTTGTTATGCATCTTGTTAAAGAAGAAAGACCTTTGGAATGTTAGAGAACATTGTTTCTACTATCTCTGAGAGATCTTTCCTGATGGGGGGAGCTCCATAACAGGACTCTCCCAGTCACTCTCCATTTCGTCACTCACATTGCCCCAGGGAGGTAGGGTGACTCCTCTGGCTGGTAAATGGGAAAAATAACCAGATGTGTCTCACTCCCCCGGCCCTTCCTCTTCGTGGGCTCTACAAAAAGCACGTGTTCTCTGTTTGGGCAGGTACCTCCTTGCCTAGTGTTGTATCTAGAAAGAGAATTCTGTTTAATTCTGGGGTTCAGTTAACTACCATTTGACTTTTACACAAGGCTATTTCCTCTATTTTGGCTGTTATTGCTACTAAAGAGAATATTTTGACCTGTATTTACTGCTTTTGTTTCGTTTCTCAGTTTCTCTAGAATTTGGAACGGGAAGAGAGCTGCTGTTACTCAGCCCCCTCAGGGACCCCAACATTGTGAATATGACCGTGCAGAACACTGCTGATTATTTTCCAAAGCGTCCAATCACACCACGCACACGTGTGTCAGTTTCATTTCACATTGACACGGAAGGTTCTCATTTCTGCGCTCTGTGTCAGCACTGTCACATCAGCTGGGGTTCAGATGACCCTGAGGGTGACAATAAGCAACGTTGTTTTTGTGAGTCTCCACCATACTGAGCTGATTATGTGGCATGGCCCCGCTCTTTCAAAGCTGCCACTTATAATTGAACTTAAAGTATATTCCTCCCGCAAAACGGGTTTCTTTCGGAAAAAGAGAAAATTGCAATTGGGAACATGTAGCCATGGCGAGTCATGTGCAAGTTCGCTAGAACAAAGAAGAGGAGAATTTTTTATAGGGGGGAAGAGAACTTACGACTGTTACAAAAGTTCTTCCTGTAGGGAGTGAGAGCTCCCCCTACAGGCCCTTCAACTGCCAATCTTGGTTGAAGTCTCGGTGAATTGTTCTACACACTGTTAGAGGTTTTGGCTTGAGTTCTTGCTGTACTGGGGAAGGAAGCAGGGTCCAGAGATGCCATTATGTGGGTGATTTGTTGTCTCCTTGAACTTTAGAGAGACGAAAATGATATTTCAGTTGTATGGCAAAATTGAAGAAGAGACAACAAAACACGTATGAAGGTAACTTTTCTTGCAAGTGTTGAATTTAGAAGTAAAAGGAGGAGAAATCCTGGACACTTTGGTAAGATGCTCTCTTTTTTGTAGCTGTATACTGAAATATGCTCTGAAGCTCTTGAGGAGAATGATGCTGCTCTTGGTATTTGGAGGTGAGGTTATTTTTTATTTATTAAGGGCTTACCGAGTACCAGATATATGCTGAATGCTCAGTGCACATCATCTCACTTAGTCGAGGTCAGAGTAGGCTCTGACAATGGTAGCTGTGTCTGAGGTAGGTAATATTATTCCCATTTTACACGTGATGAAGCTGGAGCTCAGAGAGGTTAAGTAACTGCTTAAGCCACACAGCTAAAAACAATTAGTAAATGATCTGGCTCATTCATTCAGTCAATCATTTCACAGGTACTCAACCATTGTTCTTAGTTGTAAGCAACAGAAACCAATTCTAGTAGGTTTTAGAAGAAGAATTTATTATAGGGATCCTGGATTGCTCACAGAAATGCCAAGAGTTGGAGAGCGAAGCGTGGAAGCTTCGCAGCAGGAACAATGGTCAGAATATGGCTGCTCTGCTGCTATTGCCTTTGCTGTGTCCTAGACACTTCAGCCTGTGATGTTTACTCACTGGGGCTGGGTGCTGGATGCTGCTTGCAAGCACACACTCGTCCTCTATCTTGCTGCAGCCACCACTGTCCCCAGAGGTTCTGTAGTCCCTGCTTCTTGGCATCCCTCCTTCTGCGTTCAAAGCCCAGGCAGATGTCTTTGATGAATGAAGTGTGAGTGCATGGGATGCTCTCGAGCTGCTAGAGTGGCAAGGGGCCCATTTCTTGCACTTACATCTTCTCTCCTGGGTGGCAGACCTTGCTCCCCAGACTCAGGAAGAGGAAGTACCCAAATGTGGTAAAGATGCTCAAACGCTGGGCAGGCAAAGGAACGATCATCTGCCCATTGACTGTAAGAGTGACACTGCTTGACATGGTGGGAATACAAAGATGGATAAAACCTAGAACCTGTCCCCAGAGACTAAATCGTCTTCTAAATCTTTTCCTTTTGGTGATTACATTTACTTGGCATCATAGTTTGCAAAGCCTTTCACTCTCATTGTTTCATCAGATCCTTCCTGACAGCCATGTAAGGTAGGCAGAACTGATATTATCTTTATTTTATAACTGAAGAGGCTAAGAAGTTAGGTAAAGAGCCCAAGGTCTCCTTACTGGTGAGGGTCAGAGACAGGGTGTGGCCCTGTCCCCGGACTCCAGGCCCTGTGCTGAGCCAACCAGAAGTAATGCACGTACACAAATACCATGCTTCATGGAGTCCAAGGCCCACGATTTCCCCTACATTTAACACTTCTGAAATTAGGATGCATCATACAATCATTGGTATACCATAGTGTAATTGACAGCTTTTTTATTCCTAGTGGTATGTAAAATAAGGGAGCATCTTCAATTGATGAAGTTTCAGATTCATTGGAATGCAGTCACTGGGATAGAAAGTGATAAGTGACATATAGGAGAGCTGGGAGGTCCCAGCAGGCTTTGTGCAGATGCCCTGCAGGCTCACCATCCCTTAGTCCCTTATCTGCAATTCCAAATACCGAAAGGCCCTGAAAAAAAAGTTGTTGGTTTTTTTCACTCCAGTTTGGCACCAGTACTCATTGGGCAGCAAAACCTGACCTGAACTGAAGTAATTTTTTTGTTTTCATTTTTTTAAAGTTTATTGATTTTGAGAGAGAGAGAGAGGCATCAATTTGCTGTTTCACATATTTGTGCATTCATTGCTTGTATGTGCTCTGACTGGGGATCAGACCCACAACCTTGGCACATTGGGATGATGCTCTAATAAACCGAGCTACCTGGCCAGGGATGATGTGAAGTAATTTACAATTATGAATAATTTATAAATATAATATATAATTATAACTAAATTATAATTTTAGTTATTCTCCTTACCGTGAAGATCAGTCTGCATAGCTGCAGAAATGTTGTTTGATAATGGTTTGTTATCCCAGCGCCTTGAGGGGAGGGAGAGGAAAAGGTGTTACCTGATGTTGGGTCCATGTACTGCACTGTAATTTTTCTAAAAATCTTAAAATTCACAATTTCAAAATGTATCTGTACTCAGGGGTTATGGATAAGGGACTCTGGATTGTATCTGAACTGGGGCTTGATTGGTGAATAGCATTCAGATGTTTGGAGATAAGGAGGGGATTTTAGGAAGAGGTAAAATCATCATTTCATACCAGCTTGGGTCTGGGTATGTCATTATCCAACCATTAAATATGCTTGAAAGGCAGAGAAGAGCTGCATTACCGATAACTACTTTCCCTCAATTCATGATTCATATACAGCTGGAGGGTTGGACTTTCTGGGTTTGGCTTTCTCCCCACAGTATTAATCTCCACCTTTTCCCACAAATCAGCTGACTTCTCCGAAAACTCTAACACACCCTTTGGCTGAAAAAGAGCATTAAGCAATCGGTGAAATTCCCCATTCCCTGTTTCTCTCTCTGTAACCTTGGATAGAGGAATCTCAGGCCTGAGAGAAGTATGCAGTTCTTGTTTCAAAAGCAGAGGGAGCTCCAAGATCAAGGCTGAGTTACCCTTTTCCTCTCTCACGGTCTCCCAGCCCCCTCTTGTTTAGATCAGGGAATTTCAGACATGCACACTGGAGCAGAGAATCACACGAACAGAACCAGACAGGGAGGCCGGCAGAGGTTGCTGCAGAGGGAGCGTCCAGGCCCCGTGCTTCTCTCCCTGGGAGCCGGCAGGGTCGCCCAGCATGCCCACTGGCAAGAGAGGGGACTGACCCACTTGCTCCCATCAGCTTCTGAAGGTAAAACCTTAAAAACAAAGAGCAGAGCTTTGATGGAGGGAAAAAGAAAGGCAGAAAACTTCACATATGAAGGTTTTGGGCAAAGACGGAGGGCTGGAAAAAGCAGAATAAAAGGAAGGCAAAATATAGATAACCTATTTCTCTTAGGATGACCTCATCCACTCTCACGTCACCCCACCGCCTAGCAGTGTTTTCAGGGTTTACATTTGGCAAAACTTTTCTAGGAACTGTGGGAAGATATCTTCTCTTTTTAGTAAAGGGCAAAAAAGAAAATCTGGAAAATTAATGTAGAAAATTGAGAGAATACTTTTCTTTTCCTTTCATGTTTCTTGTAATTCAGTTGCCCCTCTTCTCCTTTCCCACCCAGCCCTGTCTCAGACCACTTCTCCCAAGGTCACTACCTCACTCTAGAGAATGAATCTCGTTGTTCCATCCATGGTCATTGGGAATATCAATAGAAATGCACGCAATAATGAACATAGTAAAGAGAGCTGGTTTGAAGCGATAGGGGGTTCATTGTCAAAAGAGGTGGGAGAAAATGTCCTAGGCGAATGGTCATGATAGGGAAAGACTCCCGGAAATGAGAGTGTAAATGGGGATATTATTCTGTGAGGACAGGAGAGAGACTGATAGAGTGGGGGGTCAGGGTGAGGAGGAACAAAACTGGGAGAAAGTACTCATTCTGTTGGAGAAAAACTGGGATGAGGCCCAGAGAAGCAATGGGAGAAGGGTACGATTAGTTTCAGTCTAGAAAATTAATTGAAGTAGAACCAAGAAGGGGTAAGAAGATAGGTGCCATATGGTGATGATTAGGGATATGGCTCAGTTTAATCTGTTGTTATTCTTATGAAGGTGACCCTGGTTCCAGGTGACCCTCTACTACCAAAGCAGGTACCTGTGTTTGTTAGACAAATACAACCAGGCCTGCTCCCTCTTTAGCTCCAAAGTCCAGAGGTGCAGAGAACCAGGCCTGAGAGACGTGCTGCTCACCAGGGTGGACAAGTTGCCAACGATGTGGTAAGTGATCACGAGTCTGCAGGAATGTGTATGGATTCCAGTCTCTTTATCTTCTCAAGAAAACAGCTCAGATCTGAAGCTTGGGATTTGGTTTTATCTGTGCCTTTTTGCTCTATTTCAACCTAAGATTCTTCTCCACGTGCTGTTGTCCTCCCTGTGACAAATGCTGGAGCTCTGCACTAGTCTGCCATACCTGTGTCACCCACCTCTTCATATGCCCTTTTTTCCAGGTGCATTGTGCTGTTTTCCCTTTTGGCATGGGTGTATGCTGAGCCTACCATGTATGGGGAGATCCTGTCACCTAACTATCCTCAGGCATACCCCAATGACATAGAGAAATCTTGGGATATAGAAGTTCCTGAAGGGTACGGGATCCATCTCTACTTTACCCACGTGGACATAGAGCTGTCAGAGAACTGCGCATATGACTCAGTGCAGGTACATTAAATAAGCACCTACAGGGTGGGGCCAGGGGTCAAGTGAGAAGGATGCAGGAGGGAGTGCCACAGGCATACGGTGAACTAGAGTCACATAGTGGTGAGGTGCCATGTGCTCTGCCCTCTTTGTCCCCCTTTCTCTCCCCTCTGTATCAAAATGTGATCCTTTCCTAGCTTCCTTTGATGCTTCTCTTAGATAATGTCAGGAGGCCTCGAAGAAGGGAAGATCTGTGGACGGAGGACCAGCAAGAATCCCGGTTCCCAAATTGTGGAAGAGTTCCAAGTCCTGAACAATAAACTCCAGGTGATCTTTAAGTCAGACTTCTCCAATGAAGAGCGTTTCACTGGGTTTGCTGCGTACTATGTCGCCGTAGGTAAGGCCCGCTCTGCTCTGTTGACTCACTGATCCAGCTAGCAGGTCAGAAGCAGGGTAGACGTTGAGCAATGCTGTGAACGCAGATTCTGTTTAGAACTCTCATGAAGTACAGACTTGACTTGGATCCCTCTATGAGTTGCCGTTACGAAATTCAAGCACATGACCACATCTTAGTGGTGATGATATAATGTTAAGAACAGATAATAAACAGTAATTTATCAAGAGCCATTAGAAGTGGGCACTGTATTAGGAACTTTGTGTATGATAATTTAATCTTCACTTCAGCTCTTCAAGGCAGGCATTATTATCTTCATTTAAAGATAAGGAAAGGGAAGACTAGGAAAGTTAAATAACTTACCAAGACTCATACAAGGAATGTGCGGTATTCACACCCATTCAATATATGGCAAATGAACCTTCAAATTCTGTGTGCTCTATACCTAAAATAAAGTCAGAACATCTTGTAAAGCCAAGCTATAGACTAGATTTGAAAGAAGTGCAAATGTCATACAAAATAATAAATGTAGTGATTATTCCTTCCTGCAGAGGACATATCTTCATGTTTAACTCACAGAGTGTTTTCTTTGGAGCTGAAATGCTCCGTTTGTGAGAAAGGTCAAAGGTCTCTGGCAGTGAGAGCTCCCTTAGAGATGTGCAATGGTAAGGTACAACTCTGGAATCACATCTCAGGAGAGTAATAGACAATAATACCATCCTGAAATGAAGATCTCAAGCAACAGGCCCTTCTCACTTTTTCTTGCCCTTGTAGTTTTGGGTTTAACTACATTCTTCCTGCTAGGTCTTTGTCCTTGACCTCAGTCTTTCTCTACTTTTGTAGATGTAAATGAGTGCACAGATTTTGCAGATGTCCCTTGTAGCCACTTCTGCAACAACTTCATTGGTGGTTACTTCTGCTCCTGCCCCCCGGAATACTTCCTCCATGATGATATGAGAAATTGTGGAGGTGAGTATGGCATTGAGAGGGATGCACGGTCCCTAGTATTGTAATGGCTTAAGGCTTCAACTAGGGCTTTATCTCCTCTTCTGATTTTGATTAGCCTTGACCTTGATTTGGCATCTACTCTTCGTTACCTGAGGGGGAGCCACAAGAGTAGGGGAAGGCAAGGTTACAGAGTCAAGTTAACTAGTTGGAGAGGGGAGGTAGATGGCTGTGAAGAGTCTGCCTGGGACTGTTCATAACTGTGGAAGGCTCTATCATAAGCAGTGCAATGGAAGCCCAATAGGCACTGGGTAGCTCTGCTAACATGTGCTGGGTGTGCAATCGCCATGCATGGGCTCCATCCAGTCAGGGACTGTCGGTTCATAAGAGGAGTCATAGGATAGGACAGAAACTTCTCTGCTTGAGTCTCTATCTGATGCCCCCTTTCTCTGTTTCCCTCATAGTCAATTGCAGTGGGGATGTATTCACTGAACTGATTGGGGAGATCACGAGTCCCAATTATCCCAGTCTGTACCCAGAGAACTCAAGGTGTGAATATCAGATCCTGTTGGAGGAGGGTTTCCAAGTGGTGGTGACTGTGCGGAGAGAAGATTTTGATGTGGAACCAGCTGATTCGGAGGGCAACTGCGCTGACAGCTTAATTGTGCGTGATGGGTGATTAATTTTCCTCCTAACTCCCACAGAGAGATTTCTCCTTGAAGACAAACTATCCTTCTTCCTGCCCTTTCTTTTCTCTCCCCTTTCGTTTTGTTTTATATTGTTTCTATTTAACTCTCTTACTTTTATTCTTTCCGTTCTGCCTCTTTTAAATCTTTCTCTCTTCTGATTTCATCATTTTGTGTCTTTTCAGTTTGTTACAAGAGACCAGCAGTTTGGTCCTTACTGTGGAAATGGATTCCCTGGGCCACTAAGGATTGAAACCAACAGTAACGTTCTTAATATCATCTTCCAAACAGACCAAACAGGGCAAAAAAAGGGCTGGAAACTTCGTTATCATGGAGATCGTAAGTAATCTAAAAGTCGTTCTTCCGTTGGTTGTAACAAAGTCCCTGAACAAGGTAAAATCAAAACAGGCAGATTATTGTGTGGAGGGATATCCTGATTACTCCCCTTCTGCAGCAAGCTTTAAACCTGTCAGTGGTTACTAGAAATGCCTCAACATCTAGGAATACTTCAGCTGGACCTAGGAGTGCAGACAACTTGGGGGGTGGTTAGTTAGTGATGCCATATTATTTTAGACATCCCCAAATTGGAATATTAGGAATCAGGATTGAGAATGACTGAATGATTTTGTAAAATGTGAGAATACTGTAAATAGAACAGAGATTATCCAATTATTTGGTTAATTGTTTTTCTGTCCTTTCCAAGCAATCCCCTGTCCTAAAGAAGGCACTGCCAATTCTTTTTGGGAGCCTGAGAAGGAAAAATACGTGTACAAAGATGTGGTGAAGATCACCTGTCAGGAAGGGTTTGAAGTTGTACAGGTAGAGTACTATTAGGGCTTCTCCCTGATTCCTGGGTGAGGATGAGCATGCTGGAATTGTCCTATTGTTCCGAATGCACCGAATGTTCTTGTTTAAGCAAGGTCTAACATCTTCTCCATGAACAGAATAGCTCAGGATCCGTCGTCCTTCCTTGTGAGTCGGGGACCTCCCTGGTCAGCCTGGCATTCTCTCTGTGCCCTCAGTCTTCCTGCAGAAGGGAAGCTGATATGTTGTGGCAAACTTTTCTTTTAGCCCCAACTCTGGGTGCTCTGTGTCATTCTGCTAAGATGTCTCCAAGGTTTATGTGGTGAGGATTCCTCCTTGACCCAAGGCCAGAGGTTGATTCCATTTTTGATTTAAATTTTCCATATACCTCCTTGTAAATTAATGGTGACGTCTGTCATTCTCTAGGGACGTACTGGCTTGCCATATTTCTACTCTACTTGTCAAAGCAATGGGAAGTGGAGTAATTCCAAACTGGTTTGTGAACGTATGTATCTCAAACATTGAGAAAAAAAGTCTCAATGTTTTTTTTTCTCTCAAAGGGAATTGAAGGATGGAGATTCAGATGCATGATTTGTTTTTAGGCTCGTGAGAGTGGGTTGGGTTTTTGAAGGGAAGCCAGTCGTGAAGTCCCAGCCCTGATCTGGTCCCAGGCCAGCTTGGCAGGTTTCTTTCAAAAATAAGAGGCTGTGGGATTGGTCATTAATGGCACCTTACAGGTCTATTCCTGGCTTCTGTAGGGGGCTTCCCTCGACCATGGAGAACCAGGTTCCTTCCTGTAGCTTGAGAGGGGCTATCTTAATTGGCAGGAGTCAGTGGGCTGGGGAACTGAGTGATGCCAATTGAAGAGCATGGCTATAGAGAAGCTGGTGTAGAGAATCATTGCAGGTTCATTATGGATGTGGGAGTGGGGAAGGGATGAAGGATGTGGCTGGGAGGGTGGGACTGGCCTAAGGACCAATAGCTTCCTGAAAGGAAGTGGCTATCTGGACCATCACTCTCTTGCCTTCCTCTTGTAGCTGTGGACTGTGGCTCCCCTGACCCCATTCAGAATGGCAAAGTTGGAGAACCAGAAGATACTGCATTTGGTGCTGTTGTTCACTACACTTGTAATGAGCCGTATTATTACTTGCAAACTGAAGAAAGCGGTAGGTGTCTTTGGCGAGAGAGAAAAGAGAAAGGGTGAAAGTGTTGGAGGACAAATAGCACAGTCTTTCTGGGTTGGAGAGAGTTTGAGAGAAATGAAGGAGATGAGATGGACTCTGTTCATCCTCTTGGTTTATTCTAAAGATAAAGTTTTTCTTATGGGGCAGGGTAGGTTCCACAGAATCCTTCATAGTGAATCATAGAGCTTCACAACTGTGGCAGGACTCCCCCTACAATATCCGTTTTCATGCGGCTATCCAGCATTTGACTGATTATTTAATTAATAATAATTACCCCCGCAGGGGTAATGCTTCCAGCTTCAAGTCACCATGCTATGATGACTGGCTTTCTCGGTGGAAAGGCTTTGGTAGTGCTAGAGGAAGGACTGGATGAGACACAATATGTCCCACTTCATTGCTTTTAATTTAACTTTAGTTAATTAATTAATTTTCTTTCTCTTGAAGCCCTTTCCCAATCTCTATCTCCCATAACCCTTTTCCTTCTGCTTTGGAGACTGTTCCTTTCCCTTCCTAGCAGGAGAGAGGCCAGAGAAATCATTTGGAAGATGTTCTAAAGATTCTTTTCCACTTATTTGATGTAATGTCCTTCTAAACCCCGGAGGAGCCGAGGCTCTGAATGAAAGCTGGGGGCGGGGGGAGAGAAGACAGAAGAAGGGGTGGCGAGCGTGTCCTGTGTCCCTTGTGCTCTTCCAGGGGAGTACCACTGTGCTGCAAACGGGAGCTGGGTCAATGAGCTGCTGGGCACAGAGCTGCCAAAGTGTGTTCCAGGTAATCAGGGCCCAGGCTTGGGGAGAAACCATCGTCACGGGTGCGAGTAAGTGGGGTCACCCTCTGAAAGTAGCTGTAATCCCTCTGGGAAGAGACTTGACAGTCTGGGCCTCCCAGGCCTAGCTGAACTGCAAACAACAAAGTAGATGAGGGTAGCAGCCAGATCTGAGTTGAGGAGGAGAAGGCTCTCAGGCAAAGCCAGGATAATGGTGATACTGGTAGTAATGACGGTGTTACTGAGGGCTATGGACTGCACTAATTAATTGCGTTTATTATCTCATTCAAGCCTTTGTAACAATCCTATGAGATGGGTATTATTAGTCCCATTTTACAGATGCGTGAATTAAGTGCAAGCTCACCAAGTTAGTAAGGAGCAGGGGTAGGCTTTGAACTCACGTCTGAGTCTAAAGTCTGTTATGCTCAACTCAGAGTCCATTCAGGCTGACTAGTGAGGGATTTAGGTAAGGCAACGTTATCTGAAACAAAATTCATTTTTAGTTATACTGGGTAATGGCAAAGTGATCCAGAACCAGTCAATGTGGAATGAGACGAGAGAACCCTCTCTGTGCCCTGCTTCCATAGATCACTAGGAGGGACTCCGTTGTAATTAGGACTTCAGTAAAGAAGGTGATAAGCATTTGATTTGGGCATCAGATGAAGGTGGAATGCTTGCCTCCCTCACTATCTGCATTTCCCAGCCTGGGTCTCAGGCGGGCCCTACCTGCGGAGCCTGGGGAGAAGTGTGCTGGGCCGTGTGTCAGGCTGTCCGCAGGGTGAAGCAGTAGCAGTTCGCACGGCCCCAGTCTGACCAGTCTGTCCCAGAGCCTGCTTGTGAAACTGGTGACACGGGGCGTTTGGTCCTTTAGGTGTGTTCAGATTGAGCCAGGCATTGAGAGGGCTGACCAAAGACAGGGCTGGCTATATTGTGCTAGAAAACTCTGAAGCCTGGCAGGTTTTTGAGTGGTTGGAGGACTTGTAGGAGACAAGCAATTTATTTCCTGTTCCCTGCCCACCTTGTTCTTGTTCCTAGTTTGTGGCATCCCCACTGAGATGTTTATAGGAAAACAGAAGATATTTGGAGGAGAACCTGCACAGATTGAAAATTTCCCCTGGCAAGTCTTCTTTTCAAACCCGCGGGCTGGTGGGGCCCTCATTGATGAGCACTGGGTGCTGACAGCCGCCCACGTTGTGGAGAAGGAGAGGAACCCAACAATGTATGTTGGGACCACGTCTGTGAACCTTCAACAACGGGAAAATGCCCAGATGCTCACTGCTGAGCGTGTGATTTTTCATCCGGGTTGGGAATTCCTGGAGAATCCAGACACACGAAAGAATTTTGACAATGACATTGCATTGATACAGCTTAGAGACCCAGTGAAACTGGGACCCAAGGTCTCCCTTATCTGCCTGCCAGATAACTCCTCCAAATACAGCCTCTCCAAGAATTCCCTGGGACTGATCTCAGGCTGGGGCAGAACAGAGGCCAGAAGTCATGTTGTACGGCTCAGAGGGGCAAAGATACCTATTACTACTTTACAAAAGTGCCGGGAGGTGAAGCCCAAAAATCCAAATGTGGATATAAATAGCTACGTTTTCACTGACAACATGATCTGTGCTGGAGGCGAGAGAGGAGTTGATAGCTGTGAGGGGGACAGCGGTGGAGCCCTTGCTGTAGAGATCCCCGGTGAAGAGAAACCCAAATTCTATGTAGCTGGCTTGGTGTCCTGGGGCCCCGAATGTGGGACCTATGGGATTTACACTCGAGTGAAGAACTATATTGACTGGATAATGAAGACTATGCAGGAAAATAGTATCCCCAGTATGAACTAATCCACACATGTTCTACCAGCCTCTTCAAGGGCTGGGACCAATCTGTTGCTTTCTGTTCCTCACTATATTCTCATTATTTCACCATGACTGAGAGAAGACATAGGAGTATGACTTAAATGGAGCTTGGGTGCTGGGATACACGGCTGGAGGTAGTGTTTGGTGATGACATGGCATCGGTTGTTCAGTGCGGTGTAAATAGGTGGAAAGCTGCATGGAGAGGGCACTGCCGGGCTGCACTGTCCCACAGGGAGGCTGCTCTCTCCATGATTGCCTGGTGTTCCAGTCCCCGGTCTGAAATTTACTGTGGGCACACCCTTGACTTTTTGTTTGCCTTTTACCTGTTCAGTGTTCCACTTACTTTATCATTCAGTGTCTACTATCTACTTGTAATAAAGCAGATTTGTAATCCAGTCCTGGCTGACTTATTCCACATAAAGACCTCAGCACTATAGCAAGAGGGTATGATGAGGGGGCTGGTGTATCATGGAAATTCCGGCATTTAGTATCGTGTATATATATATATATATATATATATATATATATATATATATATATTTATATATTTCTAGTGGTAATATTTAATTGTCATGAAAATGGAAAATTCATCTTTTCTCCTCTCTTCCAATTGAAATTTAGTAAATATTGTGGATTAGCACGAACATCACCAATACAAGGTACCATATTTTTTTTCTAAAAATCATTAAACATACTTGAACCTCATTGAGAAGTCCATATAACAGTTAGAATTGGCTATTTAAATATAAAAATTTGAGGTAGAAATTGTTTCAATATGCCTCCTGAAAATTAATTTTCCTTT
>CM052539.1:19274706-19331480 GCA_028533065.1 Trachops cirrhosus
GGTGTGTGTGTGGCCTCAGAGCCCCCACTAACCTGGCTGAGGGGCTGACTATGGTTCATACCTATAGGAAAAAAGTGGTCATTAGAACCTAGAACAGAATTGCAAATGGCAACCCAGGGACTGATTCTGGCCCATGGCCACATTTAGTTTGAACTAGTCATTTTTTTTTTAACATTTGAACTATTTTTCACTGATCAGATTGTCGATGCTAGAAAGGTTTGAAAGCAACCATGGTGAGTAGGATATGGGAAAACAGGATTTTAAGACATGCTGAGTGGGAGTGTGAATTCACAAAACCTCTATGAGGGGAATTCAGCAATGTCAAAATTAAAACTGTGATGTTTTTCATCTAGCATTTTCATTTCTAAGGATTCACCTTCATATGCGTGCTCTAAGGTGTATATCAGGGGTGTCAAACTCATTTTCACTGGGGACCACATCAGCCTCACAGTTGCCTTCAAAGGGCCGATGTAATTTTAGAACTGTATAAATGTAACTACTCCTTAACAGTTAAGCGAGAGCTTGGTGCTGCTGCCAGGTAGAAACAAGGTGCTGGGCCGGATAAAACAGGGGGGAGGGCTGAATTTGGCCTGTGGGCCTTGTATTTGCCAGTTGTGGTGTATATACAAAGCTGTGGTGTGCTTTCCATAGCAGTACTGTTTGTGGCAGCAAAATATCTATCGGTGGAGGACTAATTCAATATATTAGGACATATTAATCAAATATTATATAGTCACTAAGAAGAACTAGGCAATGCTAGCTACATGTATATGGAATGATCTTTAAGATATAATATTGAGTGAAAAATGCCAAATTTAAAACATTGTGAGTATTATGCAACAACCCCCCACCCCCAACACACAATTATATTTCAATGGCATAGAATGTCTTTGGAAGAATACCTAGGAAATGGAGAACAGAGTTGTTTCTGGACAACGTAGTTGTGGACTAAGCACCAGAGATCAGAGGAAGACTTAATTTTTACCATATATTTTTTTGAAATTTTTATCACGTGCATATATTACCTTGCAGAAAAAATTCTGAGTTACCATTTGAAAATCTAGAGTTTCACTTAAAATTTGTATTTGGCATTTCATGAAAAACGAAATGATCCTCAAACCCCGGGTCAGTAAATCAACATGGGAATGCCTGCTGGAGCCTTTAACTGGGCAGCTCCCCAGCAGGGGCCAGAGGCGGCAGGGAAGGGGTGGGCCCTGGTGTCCAGTCCCTGCACCCCAGCCTCAACAATTACTCAAGCTTCCACTTGTTTTTCCAGACACCAGGGGTCATGGTCGTGGGCAGAGAGTGCACCGCCAGGATGGACACTCACTCACGGCTTGGTAGAGGACCAGGAAGCCCTTGTGGAGGCCAGCTGTCCTGTCCTCAGAGGAGGCAGGTGCACGGAGAGTCAGCTGCAAACGGTTCCCTGAGGACACGAACTCCCTCTGACCTCGGGGGCTGCCCAGCGCAGAGCCCTGCTGGCCACAGAACAGGCTTGGGTCCGTCCCACTGGCTGTGACCTGAAAGGGGAGCAGAGAGGCAGGCAGGTGTGGGGCGAATCTGCACCCCGGGTGGTCCCAGGGGCACTCCTCACCTGACAGATCAGCACATGCCTGTGGGAGCTCGCTCATGTAGCTTCCTGTTCGTTATTGACTCCCAAGCTTTTTCCAGATGTGACCAGATACCTTGCATATTTCTTTAGCCTTCTATACTTATCTCATAAAGCCCACCATATTTGCCTGCTCTCGAAAGGCTCCTTGGGAATAGAGTCAATAACATACAATAACTATGTTTGGTGACAGGTGGCTGGTAGACTCATTGTAGTGATCACTTTGTAAGCTGTACAAATATTGAGTCAGTATGTTGTACCCCTGAAACTAATATAATACTATTTGTCAATTATAATGAAAAATAAATCAATCAAAAGAAGTTCCTTGGGATCCCCAGGGCTCCCCCAATAGTCCACTGGATTGTAAGTTCCAAGAAGGTGGGAAATACATCTGTTTTGCTGACCACGGAATCCCTGGTGCTCACATGGTGCGTACAGCACCGCAGCTTTGAACTGATGAAAATACAGACATAAGTCCCTCCCTCTGGCTACCTCCAACCCCACCCCTCCCACTTTTCCGCGTAACTTCCCCTGGGCCAACACCTGTGATGCAATAAGACCCTCTGCAAAGACAGAGCTGGGGTTTCTGGCCTTTCCTGTTCTCTTTTCTGGAGTGTCCCTCCTCCAGCTGAACTGTAAATAAAGCCCCACAAGGGGTAGGAATCTAAGGACACAAGTGCACACAGTACGGATAGGCTGCCTATTGTTGTTTAACTTACAAGTTCTTTAAGGAGGAGTTTCTGTTGCAAACGTGTTTGATGGCCTCGCCCCTGCTGAAATTCCTTTCGGTGGGTTCTCCAACCCCCAAGGACACCTCTTGGAAGGAGTTCCCCTGGCCCATGCTTTGTGCTCAATCTCTATTCTGGGCACTCAGCCCCCTACTCAGCTCACTTTACTCACTTCTTTTTTTTTCCATTTAATTTATGATTTTCGTATGGATCTACCTCCTGGGTTCTTCATTCCCTCATTCTCCCACAGTCTCAAATTCCTTTCAACACGATAAAGGACAAAACAGTGAGAGGAGATGACAGCAGATGAGAGATGCCAGTAACATCTTGGAAGGTGGACCAGAGATGGAAAAGGGGCAACTGTGGATCTGACTCTGCAGAGGTGGAAGCCAACATAAAGCACGCAGGTTCTTATCACAGAAACAAGGATAACCAGGAACCCCCGAGGGTAGGGATCAGCGGGGTGGGGGTGAGGGCTAACAGAAGCCTATATAGGGAGACCTCAGAGTTCTAGACCCCTTTGCCCACTCTGTGCACCCAGGCGACTCCCTCTGGTTCACCCTGCCTGGCAGGAGACCTCACTGTGAGCCAGAGACCCTGGACTTGGGATTCGCTGGAACACTTGACAGAGGGAGTGAGATCAGAACTGAAGACAGTGGGATTAGGTGAAAGTCTACATATCAAACAGTAAAATGCCTCTGCTTGTCTGCCAGAAGGTGGGCAACTCCATCAGGAGACCAGAGGACTCCTCTCTGAGGTTGGCCGTCCCCCAGGGAAACGCTTCTGCACGCCGACATCTGTGAGGCCCCGCGGCTCACCTAGTCCACCTCGCTCATAGCCTTATTTTCAAACTTGTCATTTCACAAATTTTAGCTGTCTTCACAGAGCACCCAATATCATTCTCGTACTTCTTTTTTAAATATAAATGAACAGCCAAGGATTGTCAGGCATTGTAGGAGAGTCTCTAACATGAGAAGTAGAGACAAAACAAATGAAGAGTAAAAAAAAACTTGGACAAAGTAGAGATAATTCCGGGAGCAGAAACAGCATTGAAAAATAGTCCCACTACAGGGAAAAGAGTCTTGTCTGTGAAATAAGAACAACATTCTGTAAAAAGGCACTTTTGGAAAATAAGAATGAGCCTTTAGTCATAAAGAAGTCAAGAGAAAAAAACCACTAAAGTGGGTATTTAAAAGGAGGAAATCTCCCAGAAAGTGGAACAAAAGGACAAAGAGATGGAAACACAACAGAATGAATAATAAAACTAGAGAATCAGTCCAGAACGTACAACAGCTAAATTATAGGAGTTCCAGAAAAAGAAAATAAGGAGAGTAGATGTCTGGAAATAATTTAAAAAATAATATAAGAGCATTCCTAGAATTGCAGGACAGGATGAAAAGAGTCTCTAGATTAAAAGAAGGCTGTACGACGAGTAAAAAGCGAACCACATCAAGGCACATCATAAAGTTCAGAATACTGGTAATAAAAACAATTCCGGAAACTCCAGAGAGAAAAAACTAAGGGCCAGAAATCACACTGCTGTCAGACTTAACAACACTAGAGCTAGGAGACAGTGTCATCAAAACTCTGAGAGAAAATGTCTCCCAGCTTAGCATGCAAGCCGGATAAACAATCCACCAGCTGTGAGGGCAGAACGAACACATTGAGGGTTGTGTAAGAGCCTCTAAAACTGACTCCCACATACCTTTTCTGGAGGAGAAAGTGCTCCTCTGAAAATGAGGGAAAACCAGGAAAGAGAATGACAGTAGGGTTCAGTTTTAACGCAGGGCAGGTAAAGGGAATCCCCAGCATGATGGAGAAGGGAACCCCTAGAGAGGGTGAAGTCTTAGACAGCAAAGACTTCAGACTGAAGAAATAAATCAAGATCGAGATCTTTTGGCGAAATGTTGCCCATGAACAGGAGGGCTCGGATGAGATTTGTACTTGACTGTGTTGAAAGATTTACGCTGTGGCTAAGAGTTTGAGGAGATTAGTTCCACAGAACTAAGCAAACCAGAGTAGAACAAAAACAAACAGAAAGCTCCAAAGAACTCCATGTAATTATTGACTCCTGGGAAACCGAAAGTTAGAGAGGAAAAAAAACTATAAGTATTGTCCATCATGTGATCAGATGTATTTTAAAGTCATAATAATGTAAATAATGACTATAGATTTAATTAAAAAGAGTAGTACAGGTAAGCTAAGAGGATGGGAGAGGGGAAATGCAGGTGTGAGGGCCTGCGATAAAGCCAGTCCTATCTTCCATAGTTGAAAGTTAATGGATAATATCTAAAACAAGATAAAACAACAACTAAAAAGTAAAAAAAAAACCAAAACACCAAACAACCCAACCCAAACACACACACAAACACAACCAGAACAAGAGTGCGACTGATACACATGAAACTAAATGCCAGATGAAACAGCTACATGAATTGAGACTAATTGCCCCAGGAGAGTAGAATGGGGTGAGGAGTAAAGCTGGAGACAGCTGTTTCCCATTATAAGCCTTGTAGTACTCTGATTTAAAAACAAACCAACGAACAAACATTGCATCTATTATTTTGATATAAATAAAATTTAAAACAAAAGGTAACACAGTACCGTTTTTAAAGTGTCCTTATTCTGAATAACTCCCTTATCATGAGAACTTTAAGGTAAGCTCAGTCATCGAATCTTTTGTTATTGTTCTTGCCCAGCTTCCTGCCCTGACAGAGCAGGTACTTGGCAACATGCTTGATGATGTGTTTTTGATGACTGATGTGTGAGGCCTTGCTCTTTATTCTAGGGATTGGCAGTGTTTGTGTGTCCCTTTGGGGCCAAGATGGTAGCATGGCCAGGGACAGGGCTGCTGGTGGAGGCTGTACGCTTGGGCAGACCCTTGACTCCCGGGGAAGCCAGCCCGTGCCCCTGACTTGGGCTCTTCATCCGTTCTCTCAGAGCCAGGGCCCCACCACCTCCCATTGCCCCTGGGCTCCAGGCCAGTCCCTCCAGGACCCCAGCTCACTGTGACAGAGTCCCGCTCACAGTCCTGGGACAGCTCCAGGTCGAAGTCTTGGAGCACGAGCTTCACAGCGAAGCCCTCCGGGGCCTCAATGACAGTGGTGCTCTCTTGGCCTTTGAGGTATGGCTCCGGGAACCCAGGGAATGTCAGCTGCTGGGGTAGCTGCTGGGCCAAGAGCACGGAGCCCTGTGTGGGGCAAGCCTGGAGGACTCCCCAGAGAAGCAGCCACCACCTGTGAGTGGGTGAGGGCAAGATGAGTCCACACAGCTTGTGGCCTGAGGCCTGTGGGGTCCTAAGGAGTGGGGGCAGGTACTGCTAAGGGACTGAGAGACCTGGCAAAGGCATTAGCAGCTGTGGCCTCGGCCCTTATGGTCTGACACCTCTGCCGTCTGCCTTATCGCCCCTCTCCACCCCAATCCCTTCAGCCTCCTAGTCAGCCTGAGCTCCACGGTGAGTTTTTCACCAGTGTTCATCCTCCTGGGGAGTCTCATACAAGGTGAGGGGCTACTTTCTGCTCCAGCAGATCCCAACCCCACCCTGGGATCTGAGGGAGACATGGAGGTACAAGTGAGGGACAGTGAAGATGTTAGTTTCCTGGCTCAGAGCACTGTGCCTGACTACTCCCCAGGAAGGCCGCTAGAAGCTAAGGGCAACTTCTAATTCCCCGCTGCTTTAGGTGGCTGTGTGTATGTGTGTGTGTGTGTGTGTGTGTGTGTGTGTGTGTGTGTGTGAGAGAGTGAGTGGGTGTGGGTTTCTGTGTGGGGTGTACATGAGCCCCAGGGTCCCACCCTCCCATCTCCCCACCCTTTTCCTCTCCTCCAGTCCTTTCTAAGGGCACACTCACATCTTGCTGGGCAGCTTGTGGAGTGGGGGCTTCCCCAGAAATAATTCCCCGGCTCCGAGACCAGGCCTCTGGAGAGGGACAACTGGGACCTTGGAGAGGACTTGGCCCAGGCTAGGAAACAAGAGGTGGGGCCGGAGAGGGCCCTCAGGGGGAGGTGGGGGGTTACTGGAAATGAGTTTTGTAATTCTCCTGTTCCTTTTTCTAATTCTCTGGGTTGAGCGCCACCTACTGTTTGACTTGGGTATATCTCAGCCATCACAACTTGAGAAGAAAATCTCCAAAACCTCGCTGGCCCTCAGAGGTCAGGGGTTGGGAAGGCACTGACTCTTGACTCTTTTGTACTATTTACAAAATAGTAAATAGTCGGTATGGCTCCTTGTGTGTTATGGCTGTTGCTTCTAATCGGCCATATTTCTCCCTTCCTGACTTTTCCACTCATTTATATTACCTGACTGCTTCTTGTTGAAATGGAAGTTTGTGACCTCTGAACTTGAACTTCCCCTCCCCCCTCCCTCCTCACCAAGCATGGCTGGGGTCCTCACTTGGGTAGTCTTTTGCATCCTGCTCACAACCCCTGGAATCCGCTCATCCAGCAGGGTCAGGTTGGCACACGGCCTGGATCAGGCCCAGATTTCTGCTTCTTCAAGCAGATACCAGGGCCATGGCTGGGCACAGAGGCTACCTCCCCAGGAGACACACTCACCCATGGCCTGATAGGGGTCTAGGAAGTTCCTGTGGAGGCTGGTGGTCTTGTCCACAAGGGAGGCAGGTGTGTGGGAGATGGAAAACAGCAGCGGCCTGTTCCCCAAGGACACAGGCTCCTGCTGATCAGGAGGCTGCCCACTGGGGAGCACTGCTGCCCACAGAATCAGCTCAGAGCAGCCCCCTCCGTCTCCAGGGGCTGTGATCTGAAAGCCAGGGGAAGAGTGGGAAGGCAGGCAGGTAAGGAGTGACTCTGCACCACTGGTGGTCCCGGGGTCATGTCCTGGGTATGGATTGTGGCCTTGTCTGGAAGTTTTGCACACCTCTGGGGTTCAGAGGTGTAACTCATGGTGGGTTTGCCACATAGTTTTACTTACCCTTTCTCTCCCCATTCTTTGGGCTACTGAGGCTGCCATATGCTAGGAATGGCTCCTCACCCACTCCAGAGCTCTCGGTCCACAATTATTTCAGGAGACTCTCTGGGAACCCTTCGGGGCACTCGAGAATGATCTGCTAGGCCTGGGCTCACCATCACTGATGGCTAATAAGGTGCCCTGCCCATATACAGGGTTGTGAAATGTGTGTGGTTGAATCTGGAAAGTATGGGTAGAAAGTCTTTCAGCTGGCTTCCTCCCTCTTCCCCCTTGCACTAACTCTCTACTCCTCCTTCGTCCAGCCCCACTGTCACTTTAAGTGCTTTTCTGCTACCACGCTTTGGACCTGACTTTTCCCTCTTCCCCTCTTCTGCAGAATGCTCCTGCTGGCCCCCAGCAAACCCAACAAAATGTGTATCGTGTAACACAGCTATTTAATAACAGAAATAGAAAAATTTAAAGGTACAAAATATACTAAAAAATGGTATATTTTTAATATACTAAAATATAGTAAATATATAGTAAATACTATATATAAATACTATATATAATATTTATTATATAATAAATATAACTATTTATACTATATATTTATATGTAGCGTAATATAAATATATAGTATATATAAATATATAGTAAAATATACTATATTTATATTTTATATTTATATATATTTATATTTAAATATAAATAGTATATTTATAGTATATTTATATTTATTATATTTATTATAAATATAGTATATTTATATTTTATATATAAAATTTACTATATAAATATATAGTAAAATATAGTAAATATACTAAAAATATGCCTCTTGCATATTTTGTAGCCTTGTAATAATCAACAGCTCCTTCCTGTTCTCTCTGGGTCATTCCCAATGACCAGGCTGCTTCCCAAGTGCCATTCCTCTGGGGTCCTCTCCTTCCTAGAGCCTTGTCCTTCCATCCTTAGTCCAAGGGACAGCTTGCGGGGGCAATCGCTGTCACCCCTGTTCTATGAAGTAATCTCTACTCAGGGTGCATGTATGCTGCTCAGGTCCCTGGTGGTAGGTATGTTCCTGTTCTTTTTACTCTGCTTTTTCAAAAAATCCTCATCTGAGGATACGCTTATTGATTTTAGAGAAGAAGTGGGGGGAGAAAGAGAGAGAGAAAGAGGGAGGGAGGGAGAAACATCTACTGGTTACCTCCCATACGCACCTACACTGGGGACTGAACCCACAACCTAGGTATGTGCCCTTCCTTACTGGGGGTTGAATCCACAACACCCTGGTGCACAAGCCGATGTTCCCACCAACTGAACCACCTGGCCAGGGCTCATCACCCTGCTTTTATCTGTCCCTCACCTCCTTCGCTTTCCTCTCTTTCTCCAGGCTTTTGTGCTCTCTTTCTCACTTTCCTCCTTAATCCAAGCTTCAGCTCTGACAGCTTCCTCTCCTTTGAACCTCTTACTGCTCCATCTTCCTGGGGAGCCTCTGACTCAACAAGACAGTTTCTTATTGGGCTTTGGAATTTTTATTGTCTTTCAAGGTACAGGGACCTGTGGCAATGAGGACCCCAAACATCACTGTCAGGGCCCCTGTCTTCCTCACGATCGCCCCAGGGAAGGGGTGCTGCAGGCCACGGCCCGATTCCAAATCCTGAGTGAACTGAACTCAGGGTTTCACTGCTTCTCTCTCTCTTTTTAAAACTTATTGTTCAATTACAGTTGACCTATGGTATTATATTAGTTTCAGGTGCACAACACAGTGGTTACACATTTATATACCTTACAAAGTGATCTCCCAGTAAGTCTAGTGCCCATCCGACACCACGCATAGTGATTACGTTATTGTTGAGTGTATTTCCTATGCTGCACTCTGCATTCTCTTGACTGTTTTTGTAACTGGCAATTCGTACTTCTGAATCCCTTTCTTCTCTTTTGCCCATTCCCTCTTCCCTCAACCCCATCTGGCAATCATTAGTTTGTTCTCTGTTTCTTGCTTTCCTTTTCCAGCTCTTTCCACAAGGCTGGTTCCTATCTTTCCTGGTAGATCACAGAGCAGAGATTCCTTCTGTCAATTAAACAATTGCTGACTCTTAAGCTTTTTGAAAAAAAAATCAAACAGAGTAATGGGATTTTATCTTGATGTTTGAAAGGAGAAAGAGAGTCAGTCCCAAAGGTATTCTCCTGGTCTAACAGACAAACAACAATCTCACAAGTATTTATGCTTTCTGGAAAGTAAATGGTTAATTAAATTTTTTTCTATGAGTAAAAGTTGTCAACAACCAACCAGACTGGCAGTCTTTTATGTTTTGTAGACTACGTTGCACTGGTCATATAGCAATCATCTCTGAAGTCTGAATGTCTTTAAAAATTCCTTTGTATAAGTTATACTCCAAAGATGATATAAATATAATGTGGAACAGAATTGTGTATTTCCACACCAGTGAGACTGAATATTTTTGATTCACCACTTTATCAAAATCAACTGTATGAGCAGAATCATGTCTGACTTTCTGCAATGCTGTGCTAAGAGGGAGTACGTTCTGTTCTCATCTTGCTCAGATTTATTTTGTCAGCATTTGTGAGGCTTGCTTTTTAAAACCGAGTCCCAGAATTTCATTATGTAGGATTTTAAAGGGCAGGTCTGAGAAGCTTAAAATGTACAAAAGAAAAGAGAAAGCAAGTGTACTATGGACACATTCTGTCTTTCAGCTACAATTGGGAGTCAGGTCCCCTGACTCCAGGGCTGTGGCTGGGGAAGGCTCCAGGAGCAGGGGGAGCTGAAAGTTACTGGAAATACAGTAATTATCAACATGACCTAAAACAAAAACCTCTAGATACCACTTGTGGTCTGGCATAGGGATGACCGAAATATTGCAGCTAGTTTTTACCCCAATTGAGGCTCGATATTTCTGAGACCAGGAAGACCTCTTACCCACCAACAACCAGACTTGACTTGGAGACGTTGAGGAAAGTTCTCTGGGGACCATGCCAGCTGCCTGTTTAAAGAAAAATTCTCTCTCTCAAAGCCTCTACTCCATTTCTTTATGCTCCTGGTTCTCTATCGCTGCCCTTCCTTCCCAGGTGGGTGCTCTGGGGAGAAGAGCGATGGCCACGTGGAGGCACGAGGACCCGAGGTGAGAGAAGGAAGACTTTGGTGAAGGTAGTGGAGTTCACCTCTGTGGACTCCTCCGCAGTTCCTGGTCTGCACTGTTCCACCTTGCCCTGAGTTGGAAACGTGGAGGTATAGCTGGTGTCTCGGGTCCTGCCTTCTCAAGGATGTCGGAGCATGTAAAGTGACTGACTATGAACTGCTTGGCCCATGGTCCTTAGAAGTCCAGGTTGAGCCACTTCTTGCCAGTTGAGGGAGGAGGCAATGCAACCCCAGAAGAGGAAGCCTTCTATTCATGCCTGCAAGGAAAAAGCCAAGACCTGCTGGGCATAGCCCAGGAATGAGAGAGGCTGTAGCATGAGCCCACAGGGATCTGTCCTGGAAGGAAGGATGCTGAACGAGCACTAGTTCCTAAGGGTTAGGACCCCCATGTTATGTTCTTTGTTTCTCTGATGGTGTTTCACTATAGCTATGCCTTCATCAGTCAGCCATCTAACCACCTAGCAGCCCTAGCAATACTGGTGACTTGCATTTATTGCCATCCACCCTGACTCACTCAATACTGATTCACTTTATTGTTGTCATCTCCCCAGAATAATCTGATAGGTTTCATAAGGTCGTTAGTGCCTTACCCACTAGGGTATTAATGTCCCCTCTCTTTGTTGCTTTGGTGGACTAACTTCACTTAATCTCCCAGAACACTGTTTAGAACCATCTACTGGGACAGCATATGTCTCAGTTTGGTTGGAACAATCCCAGTTTACACTGGTTGTCTTGATGTAATTATTTATATACCCCCTTTCCCTTTCACAGTTATCCTGGTTTGGACAAGCTCTATGGTCATCCTAGAGAATGGTGCTTTGCAGCCACTTCAATACGGTGACTGTGCTGCCAGAGACCTCCCACGCCATGAGCTCACTCACTATCACCAGTTGTGACCACTACCCCACTCTGAGCCCTGGTTACCTGGAAGGGTGTCCAGCAGCTCTGTGCCCAGTGCTTCGGTCACCATGCTGCCAAGAGCAACACAACAATACTCCACTGGACTCACCCATAAGACGCAGGCTCACCAACATATCTCTGTTTCTTCCTTCTCCACTAAACCTAGAGCCTCCTTCCTTCTTCAGTACTTAGGAAAAGTGTCATCTCAATGTGTCTGGGTCTGAAAGGCTGGGGTGGGATAGGCTTGTCCTGGAGTTCTGAGGTCTGTCCTCCAGCCATAAGAACTCAGCATGAGAAAGGCTGGGGGTCATCCCTAAATGAACCCTCCTACCTTCACCCGCCACCCATGCCCCCCGCTCCCCCCGCCACTCCATGACGCAGACTGGCTGGAAGAGAAGACAGGAGTCCTCAAAGCAGAGAACAAGAAGGATTGTGGAGGAGATTTGCAATGTGCTTGGACTGAGGAAAACAGATGTGGTGGAATGGTATTGTGCCTCATTTTGCCCATTGGCAGCAGTATTGCTGCCTCCATAAAAAAACATCCAAAAAACAAAAGACTCTGTCTTCAGTGTGAGCTCCATTCCCCCTCTTTACTCTCCCAGGCTCAAGGAGAACTTACCATTCAGACACTGAGGCATGTACACGCACACATATATTCATTCATTCAACAAATGCATATTATGTTCCAAGTGTTCTAGGTTTAGAATGTATGGAAATCCTTACATTCCATTTGGGCTTATATTCTAGACATACACACTTCTCATAGAAGAATCTGTTGCTTTCTCCAGTTTGCGTGTAGTAATATGGCTCCTCACACATGCAGCAAGTTACAGACCCAAGCAGGGTACCTTCTGGGTCTTTGTTTTCTCCAGGCTAAGGTTCAGGAGAGCACAGTCCCTGGCTACGAGGGGATGGCAGGAGAGTGGTGGTCAGGAGAGACACAGTTCCCCAGGTATAGTCTTGGGATGAAGTCGACCCTGTGTGGCATACATCAACCCCAGCCACCCCTGGGGAAGGCCTCCCATCTGCATCTTAGAAGCAACAGGCCCCTCTGGCTGGGCTTCTCCCCTCCCCAGAGACCACTGACGCATTCTCCCTCATCTGGCTCTCAGGGTCATCTGGAGCACCTGCAAAGGCAGAGACACACCCACAGGGGTGAACAACGGTACCAATCCAAGACCCAGGTGGTGGGAACAAGCCAGCTAAGGCTCCCATCAGGGCTGGGGATCAACCCCTAGTCTCCCCTCAGAGCATCATTCCCTATTCTCTGACAGTCTGATGGGCAGGATTGTACTCTGCTCCTGAGCTTGCGCTCTAGGACTCATGGGGAGTACCTGGGCTAGCCCTTCTTTCTTGGTAATGTTCTGGAGGAGAGGAAGAGAAAGGCCTTAAAAGAAAACTCCAGGGCAGGCAGGGACAACTGTTCTGATTTGTATTGGACTGAGGACTTTTGGGGGATGTAAGAAAGCTCTGGGTGAACCAGAAGAGTCGGTCACCCTAAATGGACAATGGTTAAAGTGCTGGGTGGAGGCCTGGTGTGAAAGAGGTCAGGGAGCCAGGAGAGTGAAGATACAGTGACCAAAGCTACAGCGGGTGTCTGAAGCAGCCCAGGGCCTGGATGTGGTCCCTGCTTTTAGGAATCTAACACTTAGACTATGAGGGCCTGGTCCCATCCAGGGGGTGCAGCTACAATGTGTGTTAGGGTCAGGGGAGAAGACTTCAAGGGAACTTGGGCCTGGAGAAGGAGCCCGCTGGTTTGTGTGCAGCTGATCACAGCAGGCCCATGAGGGGCTGGGCTGGGGAGTTGTGCCCAGGCCTGGCTTTCAGGAGCACTTTTCCTGCCCTGGGGCCTCATCGCCAGCTGGCAGGAAGATAGAACTGGCCATTGCTTTGCAGTTTGTAGCCTGGGGCAGAAACAGAGGTAGCTGCCCAAGTAATTATGGCAGAGATGCAGGCACTGGAGCTCTTCAGGGCTGGCCCTGCTTGGGTTGGCACACTATCCATGCCTGGGAGTGGGGAGAGGGGAGAGGGGAGAATGAGGACTTGGTGATTAGGCTCTGGAGCCTTGGGGAGGGGAGCAGGTCAGGGTGAGAGCTAGCACTCTTTTCTTAATTTTATCATCACCGAAGGCATTTGCTCATCTTGATCTGTCTGTAGGCACAGGTTGGTGCTGGGACAGGTTGTGGGGGCCAATATACTGAGTCTGTACCACCTCCCTGAGCTCTAAGCTCTGCACGTGGCTGTTCTCTCGTTGTGTGATGCCTGGATCATAATCAGGTTGTAAGCTGCTTGAGTGTCTCAGATATTTCTACCCTGTTCCCCTGAACAATGAGTATATGGGGCAGACTTCAGGCAGCCTAGCTAAGACTAAAAGAATGCAACTTCAGTTTGAGCTATTGCTCTTCTCAAGACAGTTTGAAGTTTGAGATAAGCCAAGTTAACTGCTAATTGAACAAAAAAGGCAGTATACTCTTTGGAGGAACATCACAGAATCCATAGTCTTCTTTTTTTTTTTAAATCCTCACCTGAGGGTTTGTTTATTGATTTTTAAGGACGGAGAGAGGGAAAGAGAAAGAGAAGGAGAGAGTGAGGGAGAGAGAGAGGGTATACACCCTAAATGGGGATAGAACCCATAATCCACGCATGTGCCCTGACTGGGGATTGAAATTGCAACCTTTTTTGGTATATGGGACGATGCTCCAACCAACTGAGCCACATGGCCAGGGCCAGAATCCATGGTATTTGTAACATATCAATCATCATACAGGATACAATCCAAGATTATTCCAAAAATGAAGAAACAAAAACACAAACCATGTTCAAGAATAAAGACAACAGTGCCCATTTCCCAAGATGACCCAGATGTTGGATTCAGTCCCCAAGAATTTTAGCACACAAAGATGCAAAGAAAAATATGCTCATATTAAAGAAAAACAAACAAGAACATAAACAGAGAAATAAGAACTTTAAAAAAGAACTACATCTAAATTCTAGAACTAAAGGATGCAATATATGGAATTAAAAAAAAGTCATTGGAGGGACTTAATAGAAGAATGGAGATAGCAGAAGAAAGAGCCAGTGACCTTGAAGATAAATAAGCAGAAATTATTCAATCTGAGAAAGAGAGGAAGAAATTTTTTTTTTAATGAGCAGAAACTCAGGGACCTGTGGGGCAATACATATATAAACTCTAATAGGTGTCTTCTTAGAGTCCCAGAAGGAGAGAAGAGAATGAAGCAGAAAAAATATTCAAAGAAATAATGTTGGGAAGTTTCCCAGGTTTTGGAAAAGGCATGTATGTTTGGGTTCAAGAAGCTCAGCAACTCAAAGCAGAATGGGAAATAAACAAAAAAAGCACACATGGGCCCATCAGAGTCACATTCCTGAAAACCAGAGATAAAAAGAAAATCTCAAAGGTACCCAGAGAAAAAGAGCACACCGCAAACACGGAACAACGTTTTCAGTGTCACTGCTTTCTCATCAAAAACAACACAGACCAGAAGGCAGTAGAACAACATCTTTAAAACGCTGGGAAAAAAAATCAGCTCAGAGTTGTTTTTCCAGTGAAAATATTCTTCAGGAATGAAGATGAAATAAAATCACCTTCAGAAAAAAGAAAACTTAGAGAATTTTTTTATCAGTAGACCTGCATTATGAGAGAGGCTCCAGTTCTGTCGACCAGAGGCAAAGGAGTCCAGATGGAGGAACAGAGTGGCTGGACGGATAAAGAGAAATGGCAAATCTGTAGGTGAATGTAAAATATATATTTCCTTAATGTTTAAAAAATACATATGCCTGTTTAAAGGAATATATAGTATTGTGTGGTTTATAACACGTGCAGATGTAATATACATGGCAATCGTCGCATAAAAGATGAGGGTACTCATACGGTTACCAAGTTTCTTCACCCAACATTAAGTCTAAAAAGATTCAGAAATAAAGGACGCGGTTTTCTCCAGATCGGTGGTTTTCTACCTGTGGTCTGGGGAGCTCTGGGGGCCCCTGAGATCCTTCCAGGGGGGTCATGATATCGAATTGTTTTCATAACAGTTCTCAGATATTGTTTGCTGTTTTTTCTCTCTGTGTCTCATGAACATACCGGGAGTGGACAGAGGCTACGTGGGGTGTGATGGTATCATTCCCTCACAGCTAATGGAATGTGTGCTTATGTTTATATCCTTGTGTTTTAAAGTTTTCTGAGCTTTACTTTTTTATGCAGTGAATAGATACAACCTACTCAGACAAAAGCTCTTTGGGGTTCTTAAAGATTTTTTAAGGGTGTAAAGTTTAAGAACAACTGCCCTAGAGTGACCACTAAAAACAAAAAATTTTCAACAAGGAAGGCAAAGAGGTATAGCTAAAAGGAACAGATAAATTAAAATGGAATTCTGAACTCTAAACTGGTTTAATTTGGGGGACTTGTTTCTAAAAAGGTGACCTTTTAGGAATCGTCCTGGTTTTTCTGAGACTGAAGAGTTTCCCGGGACAGGGGCATCCAATCCTAAAACGGCCGAGTCCCAGGCAGAGCCCGCGAGAGGGTTATTTCTAGTCCTTCAGTCATCTGTGTTCCCCTTTCCCTTAGAACTAATGTGAGCCGGTAAAGAGCCAAGTCCACATCTGCTCTATGTGTGGGTCCCCAGATACAGGCTGAGAGGACTGAACAAAGGAAATGAAGGAAACAAGCTACAGGATTGTAAGTGCACTATGTTCACAAAAATAGAAAACACGGGAACAATCTACAATAACGGACTTATTAGAGGGCGGTGGTGATTTTAAGAATGTTTCCCTGTTTAGTGAAATTTCTGTAATGTTATTAAATCACTTTGATACTTATAAAAATATGTATTTGGAATTATAATTGTGACCAGATGGATGCTTCTGAGACCGACTAGATTAAAAGGGTGAGGTCATGCATGGATCCTGAGGATGATGCTTGGATTGGCTTCAGTGGCATCTTTAACCTGTGCAGTTCAAGAACTTTTTGCCCTTGGATACAAGCTTAGGCCAGGCAGGATCCTGTCAACCCTGGGGAGCTTATGTCTGGAGACACACGATGTCCCGCTGTCTCAGGTCACCCCCTCCACTGAATTTGGTTTCTCATTAACTGAGAGGGGGCAAAGGGCAGAAGCATGGAGAGAGGAGTCTTCAAAAAGTTTTGATGCGGGGGTGGGGAGGATGGAGAGAAAGCAGAGGAAGTAGGGAGGCTTGAGTGTAGGAAGTGCAGTTTGAAATTTCTGCGGGTGCTGCCACTGGCTGCCCTGCATGGAGAAGGACCCAGTGGGGGTGGGGGTTGCAGACCAGGGAGGTTTTGCTGCAGCCTTTATTTTGACCTTAAACAGGAAAGAAAGGGGACACCTGCCTACCTTTGAACATCACTCTTTAGACTTCCGGAGGGGCCACGCTGAGATGTGGGCTCCTGGTACCGGGTGCTCAGAGGGTGTCTGGGCTCAGGGCGCGTGTGGAAGGGCCTGTGGAGGAGTGCAGAGCCACGCCAGTTTGTGGCTGGTTGGGCTTTTCCTGCCATAAGTCACTCATTCCTCTTTTCTTTTTTTTGCTAGCTTGGCAAAAATTGAGGCTATGGTGTTAGGATGAGGGTCATTTGTGATGAAATTCCAGGTTGAGAACAGGTGTTCATTATCTGTTGTGTCACAAGTCACACACTTAGCGCGTTAAAACGACAAATGTATTATTTCACACACTTTCTGAAGAAATCGGAAGAGCTTAGACTAGTGGTTTTGGCTCAGGGTCTCTCACAAAGCTTCCTTCCAGGTGTTGGCCCGAGCTGCAGTCACCTGAAGGTTTGACCGGGGCTGGAGGGCCCGCCTGAGAAGAGTCACTCCTATGGTTGTGAGCAGGAGGCCTCAGTCCCTTGACACAGGGCCCTCTTCATAGGACACTTGCCCGTCCACATCACATGGCAGCTGGCTTTTCCCAGAGGAATCTAAGACACAGCAAGGCTGAGCCCCAGATACCTTTTTAAAAACGTTTTAGGTGTATAATGCAGTATTTTGGCTGTAGGTACAACATTGTACAGAAAATTCAAAATATGTTTTATCATCTAGCCTTGGGGGTGACACTTGTGCCGTATTCAGGTGGTCAAACGGACCAACTGTGATACATTTTGGAAGGGGACCGGCGACACGAAGAGGAGTGCCAGGAAGCAGGGATCTTGGGGCCATCTGGGAGGCTGGTGGTCACAGAAGTAGAAACGTTATTTTAGTACAATAAATGCAGGATGTTATTTTTGTGAGGTATGGTGTATTTCAGATGCATTAACCTGAAGCCACAGTGCCCTTGGGGAGTCTGGCCCTCTCCTCCCCCACCTTAAGATCTGAAGGGCCCCTCCCCCATCTCCATCAAGGAGCAGGACTGCATAGAGGAAAGAATGACCTACAGGAGACAAAACAGAGAAGCGGCAGACAGAATGCCTTCTCTAACCTCAGGGAGGTTAACCATAGTGTGAGTTCATAGAATCCAGGGTTGCGCCGCTGGCACCAGCAGATTGTCCAGAGGGCAAGTTCAGAGGCTGGAGATTCCAGTTGCAAATCTCCCACCCCTGGGGCTTTGGGTGGACTTTCAAGCCTAAAGTCCAGTCCTTCAGTAAAGGACTCTTTAAACATACTGCCAGTGGGCTTTGCTTGCTAATAGCAAGGCAGCTCTGCTGTGTCCTGCACCATCCCTTCCTTCCACGTGAGGAGCTTATGGGTGAGGCTGTGTTTGGGCCTCAGATAATCGACTTGTATATTAGTCTGTGTTCTAGTTCCCCTTTTCCCCCCAAGACTCTAATAAACCTTTATTCAAAGAGTGCATTCTTGTCCCATCTGTGTTACTGAGAAAGAAAGGGGTGGTGGGGTGAGGGGGTGGTGACTGGCCGTGTGGGTGAGGGGAGCCACCGGGAGGAGGAGTGGGTGTTTTGGGATCTAGCTGCCCCTTCCCATCTTGGGGCTCTCTCTCCATTAGGGACCTCACAGGATAAGCTTTAGTTACATTCAACAAGACAGTAGTTTCCTTACAGCCGGAGGCCAAGGACAGGGAGCCAGGGTTTTTTGAAAATAGCCAGGAAGGAGAGTAGAAGGAGTAGAAGGCAAGAGAGTAGATCATTCATAGACAACGAGGCAGAACGGACCAGTCCTGTCCGGAAACAAAGTCACACAGAGTGAAGTAATTTGCCCAAGATCACAGTGACTCCTCAAGCAGTGCTTTCAGCTCTGCCCTGCCCGCCTTCCTGAGTCAAGGAATTACCCGCCCCTATTGTCACATGCATGGAGCAGAGAGAGCGGGAGGAGGGTGCTGGCTCGAAGCAGTTTTCTTGAACAGTGAATGGAAAAGCCACACTGACCATACACACAGCTCTCCCCACACACCATTCATGGAAGAGAGATGTGCAGGACAGACTTATGAGGGTCAAGTCGACCCTCTGCCTCTGGGCTCATATCCTGGGTGGGCGGGCTGGTGCTGTCCAAACTGAGGTATGAATGGAAGGATTGCTGGGGCCTGGTTAGGGTAGAAAGATGACAGGAGATATGCTGCAGGGCATCAGGGGCAGGAGGGTGGAGGACTCTCAGGCAAGAGGAAAGCATGAGAAAAAAAAAAAACCCAGGGCAGGGTGGAGGGTGCTGGCATCCATAGGGGAGATGGGCAAGGAGCCAGGCGGGGTGGAAGGAAAATGGCTGCGCCCACAACTGGTGTCTGGAGAAGTCTGGGGCCTCGACCCGGCCCCTACTGGGGGGTCTAGCCCTTTGAATTGTGTAGCTTCAGTGTGGACTGTGGGCAAGGAGTCCAGGAGGGACATGGGTGGCGGTGGAGCCTGAGGGCTTTGTGTAGAGCTGACTCTGCAATGGCCCTGGGGCTGGGCAGCTGTTCTGTCATCAGCTTCCCTCTCTCACTGGTGGGAAGGCAGGAGTGACTGTTGCTCTGCAGCTTGTAGCCTGGCCGGCATGGGCAAACATGGCCATCAACATGCTGACACAGGGACTCTGCAAGGTGGCACACTCGTCTATGGGAGTAAGGGTGTATGGGATACATTGAGAGAGTCTGGTTCTGAAGGCTTGTGGGGAGGCAATAGCTGCCTTTTATCCTCATCACTCCCCAGATGTTTTACCTTCCTGGCCAGCCAAAGTGAAGGCTCTATCATCTTTCAATCTTTGGCATCAGTCACTTACACTTTGGTATAAACATAAGCCACTGTGTGACCTCAGGGACATCGACAGTGATGCCTTATCTTCAACTGTAGAATAGGCTTTGCTTCCAGTTACAGGAATTTCAATCATCAAGGTAAGAGGTAGGAGATAAAAGTAATAATAGCTAGCCTTTGCCAATGCTTACTCTATTCCAGATACCATGCTGAGTGATTTGACATGGAATCTTTACAAAATTCCTAGGAGGAAGGAAGTACCTTTGGTATTGCCTTGTATGACCAGGAAATGTGGCTTATTTACTGTAGGTTAGTGGCTTGTATATTCTCAAATTGCTCGTATGAAATGGCACTTTGACACCAGGGCATGCTCACCTGACCATTATGTAATACCCCTGCCCAATCGTGGGTGCCATTTTAAGTTCATGCAGAGCCTCTGAGGCAAGTGGTTTATCCATGAACCCAATAGCCTGGTTATGCTAGACCTTCAACTTGGGCACTACCTACTGGGGACAGAACGGAAGGTGCTAGGGCTCCCCCTCTTCCTAGTGGCCAGAACAAAAGTGGGGGGAGGGGGAAGTGAGACTTGGGACTAGGTGGATGGATGGAGGCAGGAGGGTCATTCCCAGAGAGATAGTGGTCCAGGAAGTCCTTGAGAGCTCGGAGGTACCCTTGATGTTGCTGGAAGGGTGAGTGTGGAAGGTCAGCTCCATCTCATGGCCCTGGAATCTAAATGGCTTCTGGTGAGGGTTGGTATTCAGTATGGAGCACAGTGCCCCACAGAGCCAGCCCAGAGCCCTTCTGGGGACTGAGATTTAAGAAAAGAGGAGGGAGAGCCTGGTGGGTGCTGGTTCTGGCCCTTGGCCAGGCAGGGCCATTGCTTGCACCTCTGGCCTCAGAGGCCTTGGCTACCATTTTTATTTCTTTCTGCCCTCCGTGCAAACCCAGGTTGGCCACCTCAGAGACCTGCCCCGAACCCATTGATTTGCCCATTGGGCCCCCTCACCCTTTCACCTCCTGCTGTACATGCAAGGTCTTCCCCATCCTCACTTGTCCATAATGACACAGCCTTGGGGTGGCTCCAGCTCAGTGCTCAGGGACCCTGATGGCATGGGTGCTGTCATGATTGAGAGGATTATGGTGGGAGGAATTTGGGAGAGATGTCCCTGAGAGCTGGGTATTGAAGGTGGTCCTGAGACTAGGCTGGAGTGGTGAACTCCAGAGGAGGAAGAACCACCTGTAGAAGGTCAGAGTGGGGTGGGAGGGATCAGGCCATAGTCAGGGAAGTCCCCACCCTCATATTCACCCTTAGCCACATCAGGAACTGCTGGCCTGTTACTGACCTTTGGGTGTTTAAGCCCAGACCAGATGGAGTTCTTGCCTCTTGGGGAGGGAATAACATTTGGGTGGGGAAAGGGATCAATATGGACAGGCCCGTGTTCTTTCTTGGGATCTTAGGATTTGCAGTGGCTTCAAAGGGTCCCCAGGATCAGGCTCCCAGCTGGGATGGCCTTTGCGTTGTAGGGTTGAGGGATTTCCTACTTCTGCCTGAGCTCTCTGGGCATGTGGGCTGAGGGGAGAGGGGAGCAACTGGAGAGGGGTACAAAGCTAGACTGCCCATCTTGCCTTCTCTGGGGCCCTCTCCCAGAACATGGGGCCTGAGTCCTTGCGCAGCATGTGGTCCTCTGCTTCAGAGGACACACACCTGATCCTGTCCTCCTGTCCACTGTTGGCCAGTTTCTTCTGAGCAGAGGTACCTGGATTGACTCAAAGAATCATTTGGCATTCAGGCTTGAAGGTTGTTGGTAACCATATAGTGCTATCTTGGCTGGGTGGAGTGGGAGTAGGATAGGGGCCTGGCATGGGGCTAGCTTAGATGGGTGCAATTATTTCATCTCACATGGAAGTAAACATCTTGGATTTCTGATCATTTCCCTGGGGTCTAAGACTTGTTTAAAAAAAATCAAAGTCAATCCTGGGATCCATAGCTTTGTGTTCCCCTGGAAGGGCTAGAGTGAGATCCACCTTGGGATCCATCCATCCATCTATGGCTGCTTCCTCCTTCTTTGTCTTTTTTTTTTTTTTTTAACTCATGTGCTAGTGCCCCTGGTGACCATTTTTTTCTGTCTGAGAATGAATGGAACAGCCTGATTTGAATAAGGGCCAGAGTCTTGTCAGGGTGAGTATGCAGGTTGCGAATTTGTGTGTGTGAGTGGGTGAATGACTGAGTGAGTGAGTGAGTGAGTGTCTGTGTGTGTGCCTCTAGTGGGAAATGGAATATCCAAGAAGGTGGTGGAGGAGGGAGGACAACTTGGTGGATCTCTGGCTCCCACTGCAGTGAGAAATGCTTCTTACTGCTCATAGGGGAAACAGCATCCAGAACTCTTCACAATTCCCAATAGATCCAGTCTACCAGGTCCTTGTAGATGCCTTGGAAACTGCTCGATCCTCCCCTCATTGTTTGTGTTTCTTTGGGGGTCTCCAGGCCTCTGACTCCTGCAGGGGTGGGGTCAAGTGGAGGATGTGGACCTGCAGTGTGAATGCTCATGTTATGAGAGTTTTGGGGTATTGAGGCTGCTTTTACTTGAGCCTGCCTGTCACCACAGAGGCCTCCAAGCTTCTGGGTCAGGCCCCCTGGCAGGTCTCCAGTGAGGGGCACTAAACTGTCACAAAGAGAAACCAGTCCTGTGGGGAGAGGCTTGGACATGCACTGTGAACTCAGAGTGGCTGGGACAATGTGTTGACCTGGTGACTTAGACAGTGGGTGAATACACATGGAGCATTGTCCTTTAGCTTCTCTCTACCTTGGAAGGGGACAAGGTAGGGCCCAGCAGCCCTCAGCGCTTCTGCTGGGCAGCCTGTCTGAGAGGAGGGCTCTCCACTCCCTGCTCTGCTGGGGTCATCAGCAGAGAGGCTGGGCAGGCAATAAGCTATTCAGTTCCACTCTGAGTTCTTTTCTTGCTCTTTTCCAAATACATTGCAGGGTGTGTGGCAGAGTCCATGTTGCAAGCCTAGTTCTTCTTGGCCACAGCCCCAGTGACTGTCCTGAATGTGTAGGGGGCCTTCCTTGCAGGAAGAGGGGCAGAAGTGTTCATCTAATGAGCACAGGCTAAGGACTTTCCCACAATCCTGCCCCACACCCCTCAACCCAACCAAGCTCTGTCTCCACCCCACACTGAGTCCTCTTCTCTCTGACTCTTGTTCCAAAGTACTTTTATTCTGAAAGAACCAAGGCCACTGGAAATAGGGAGGTGCCAGAGGTGAGAGCTGGCCCTGAACTTGAATAGGTCCTATTCTTCTGGGCCAGGGCAGTGATTCTAGGATCCTAAGGGAGGGGCCTTGCTGTTCTCAGTTCTCCCCCTTATCCTCTGTCCCCAGTCTTGCTGGACTTTAAGCAGAGGGTCTCTATAGCTAGGTCTGTCGGTCTTTTTCCTATTTTTGCCTTCACATCCTCATGAATCTCATCTTTCTAGCCTTTGGTGTTGTATCTTCCGTCTGCTGCCCTTCTCAGTCTTTTCTGGCCTTCTTGCTGTCTGTCCTTCTCAAAGTAGACATGGAAGCCAGGTCACTATTTAGATGCAGGTCACCTATTTATACATGCTCCCCCAGTACTGTACAAAGGGTCTTTCCCAGTCACCTCCTTTCCCCCCAGCAGGTAGGATGGAAGTATAAGGCATGTATAAGGAAGTATATGGCATGTAGGATAGCCATAATGCAATCAGATGTTGGTAAACTGAACTCTTTGTGGGTGGGGCTGTGCCTTGGGCATGGTTCTGTTGAGCATATGAGACTTTTTCCAAAATGAGGACAAGGAAATGGACAAAAAGACTCCACCATTAGCTCCTGTTTAAATTCTTGAATCCCAGGCAGTTTTCCAAAAGATCCACCAGGATAGGATTTCCACTAACCCCCAAATGCTCAAATCTTAGTTCTTTCTTAGATGGAAAATAAGAGACCAAATGAACTAAAGACAGTTGAGATTGGTTATTCTCAATGGCCCTTTCCCCTTTGCCTGTTTCTTTCATCCAGGAGGCCAGACCTTGAACTGGATATGAGGTCACTATTGGGCAGTGGAGTGTGGGAAAGAAAAGACTTTGGCCTTGGGGGCTGCAAGTTATAGATTAACATGGGGAGTGGTGAATGATGGGAAGTGGCCTGAGAAAGGGACTGATGACCTGGGACAATCTGGGCTTGAAGGGGCACAAGCAAGAGGAGTCTGGGGACCAGTGTTGTCTGGAGTGGCCCTCAGCTCCTCTCTGGCTACTTGACCTTCCTGAAGACCTGCTCACACACAGCATCCCTTGCAGTCAGTTCCTGGGGACAGAGTAGGAATAATGAGGGGAAAGAAAGTTCTTGCCAGCTGGAGCTCCTTTCTCAGGGTCTTTGACCTTTGTTTAATCCTTCAGGATAAATCAACTAGAGCATTTGATGTATGAGGAATTGTATCATTGTTCCAGACCCTCAACTTTTCACCCCAGAGGAAGGAAGGTAGCTGGGTCAGGGAATGGGAAATGGTGAAGTCTCTATCTCTCCAGTTATGATTTATGGACATTCATTTGACTTGTAGCCAGGGCCCATCTTGGCTACTCTATTTTACCCTCTCTTTACTCTTCCCAGTGCTTGTGTTTCCCTTCCTTGGTTGTTGTCTTTGGAGAGGGGGGCAGGGGGTGAAGTGGTAGACTTATCTGATTTGGGCACAGGGATGAATCGTAGCTGGAGGTCTCTCTCCTAGACATACTTGTTTGGGTCCCCGTTTCCAGACCTCACCCAGCTTACCAGGCACAAATTCTCTCCTTCCAGCCAGTGCCTCCAGCCTCGGTTGGGCACCTCTCCTTTCTGCACGCAGACCAGCTGCTCCTCCTCCCAGGTTACTATGGTCTATAGGCAAGGCAGGAATAAAGGAAGACTGAGGGGCAGTCCCACTTACTCTGGCTGGGCTGCCCCCTTTCACCCCACAGCAGGTCCTGTCTTGCTCTAGCTCTTTCAATCTGAGAGAAAAAGTTGCTCTGATTTAGGATTTCCATCCCCCACTCTTAAAGGCCACTGAGGGGGGCGGGCCACAGTTTGTCTACAGTGGAGCAGAGCAGAGATGGAGCAGAATAACCTGGGGTGAAATTGGCGAGTGGGTGATGAAGAATGGAGACTTTGTCCTCTGGATGCTTCTGGTTGACCTGGGAGGAGCTTTGGGAAAGAAGAAAGGTAAGTTGGGAGTCCCACCAGGGAATCTCTTCCTCTCCTAATTTCAAGGACAACTGGTGTGTCCCTGAGAGTAAAGGATCAAACACCCTTACTCAGAGCTGGTTGGGCCTGGGCATTCCAATCAACACTTACTGAGCCTTCCATAAGACAGACCCTGCCAAGTGAGGAGCTCAGAATCTTGATCAGATAGAGCAGCAAATGGGCATCTGTGATACCAGTCAAGACATCACATCCTGTGATGTCCAGGATGGGAGTGAGGAAGAGCAGAATCTTCAAGGAAGTGAGGAGTTAATTAGATTGGAGCTCATGGGAAATTTTTAGCAAGGAAAGTAACAGCATAGAGGCAAGAAAGGAGGGCAAACAGTTCTCAGAGGCTCTAACCTAGTGTGTGTGTGGGAAGGACCTCTGTGGGCTGTGAAAAGCCTATGGACCTTATCTGGAGTGTAGCAGATTGTCACTGAGAGGGCTAATTTCAAGCACTGGGTGAGAAACGAGGGCCTGTGTAGGATGGTATGGTGAGGAAGGCTGGGAAGGAACAGAGGAGAGTTATGAGGAACAGCAGTGTTTGGTAGACATATAATGGGCCTTAAATGCAAGCCTTATACATAATTGAAACAGTTCTAGTAGCTATGTTAGAAAAGTAAAAAGCAACAGGTAAAATTACTTTTAATAATATATTTTATTTAACCTAAATTATCCAAAATATTATAATTTTAGCATGTAATCACTATAAAAATTTGAGATGTTTTACATTCTTTTTTGTATTGTCTTAAAAATCCAGTGTGTATTTTATACATGTAGAATGTCTTAATTTGGACTAGTTACATTTTGAGTGTTTAATAGCTATCTATAGCTAGTAGCTTATGTGTGGGAAGGTGCAGAAAAGTTATAAAGACTTCTTAACCAGTTAGATGTGGTGAACACATTCATGCATGCATGTGTGTGTGTGTGTGTGTGTGTGTGTGTGTGTGTGTTGGGAGCCCAGAAGTAAGGGGTCATGAGATATTGACTGTACCTCCCAGCTCTTTGGTCCTGTTAGTTATTACCATTAATAGAGACAGAAAATATAAAAGCTGGTATAGGTTGAGGTAGGAAGATAATGACTTTGGGTTTAACCTTGGGACATGCAGATGTAAACATTTTGCAGGCAGTTAAAAACTTTACCCTGGAGCTCAGGAGGTAACTCTGGCTGGAAAATACACATCAAGGGCAGCCTATAGATGGTAGCTGAAAGTAGGGGTGTAGAATATTGGGCCCATGGATGGTATCCAGACAAGAGAGAGAACGTCAAGAACAAAATACTGAGGAAAAAACCGGTTTAAGAGATTATTAGGGGAATCTAGGGTCTGCAAAGGAGACTGAGAGGAACATGCAAGAAGCAGAAGGAAACGCAGGAGAGTGGATTTATAGAGGTGAAGGGGAAAAAGACTCTGTGGTGATGAATAGGGTCAAAGGTTAAAGGGTAAGCCTTTGATGTTTGCTCCTTGGCTTCAGGGTGACCTGCTCTTTTTGTCCTTTTGGCTGGTGATAAGAGCCAGGCAGGGAGAGAGTGGGAGTGGGGAGCCCCAGGAGTCCATTATCCTGGGGACTCTGAAGTCTGCTGTGGGGGTCATTTCCCCTGCTGTGGCTGTGTGAGGTCACATGGAATGTAGTAGATTGTCATTGAAAGGGTTCAGGCAAGGGAACAACAGGGTCGCTTTTACGTTAGATAGGTCCTTGTGGCTACAGTGTGCAGAGTGGTTTAGAGAAGGGTGAAAACCGAGGGCTAATTCTGGGCACCAGGTGAGAAATGAGGGCCTGCATAGGATGGTATGGTGAGGAAGGCTGGAAAGGAATGGGAGGAACATTGCTTTGCCCCAAATTGTTAAGAGGCACCTACCTGCTCATCTACATCCCCCGCCACCCGCCCCCCAGAAGGTACCTGGCATTTTCGTCCATCCACTGCCCTTAGGTCCTCCTCAAACTCCACTCCCACCTCGAATTCTACAACATAGTTGTGGAAGGTGCTGAGGGTCTTCACTGTCATGTGGTTGCCCTGGTGGTCAATCTCCTTGTCAGGCTTGAGCAGCAGCGCTATCTTCCGCAGAGCCAAGTTGATGTCTGTGGAGGTTATCTCTTAGCCAGGGTCCTCTTAGGCAGCCAGCCCGGGCTTCCCCCACCTTCCCCTGGGCATGCCGGGGATCCCCCGATCCCAAGATAGGTGCCAGCTCCTGAGTCTTTCCACACTGTCCAACCCTGGCATGCCCCCTTCTCAATGGGATGGAGAGTCAGGAAGGGAGAGGGAAAAGGGAGAAAAAGGGGTCTGAGAGGGGTGAGGCCATTACTTAGGGCTTGCAGGTAATCCTCCATGTTCTTCTGAGAGACAAAGCAATAATAGCCGGTGAGGTTGGGAGGCATTGTCCAGGCTGGCCAAGATGGCAATCAAGATGTCAGGAGAATGTAGAAGACAGAGTGTGGAGGGAGGGCTGTTGCCTGGCAGGTGGGGCTGAGGACCTCCAGGCAGGCCTCCACACACAGAGACAGGCTTGTGTAAAGGTCTATGCTGACCAGGGCTTTTATAGAGCTGGGGCCCTGTTGCAATAAGAGCTCCTACCAGACTTCCTCCCTCCCCTCATGATGAGTCTGGGCTGGTGTCTGCTGCCTGAGGGAGGGGCAGGGACTTGGCAAGGTTGTGCTTGACCTTGGCTTTTCCTGAGGAAAGAACCTGGAGCAGGATCTAGGGCCATCAGTCATCCAAGACTTGAGCCTTTCCAAAGGTCAGCTTGGCTTCCAGCCCATTTCTGGAAAGCTTGGGAACCATTCCAGAGCCCTGTGGAGATGGTGCCCCCTGGGCTGGGGCTGGTCTTGCTGTGTGGAGTGTGAGTTCTTCCAGGCTCACCCCGGGATGAGTTCTAACAATATCCTGAGATCCTGCGACTGAGTCAGGGTTCCCCACAATTATGAAGGTAGAAGGTGGGGGAAGAAGGAGGACAGCCAACTGGCCAAGAGCCAAAGTGAAGAAATCCGATAGCGCTGCCCCCCACAACTCCTCCAGACAGCTTCACTGAGCTGCATTCCGGACTCTGTCCTAGGAGGCCGTTAGGAAGGAGGTGGAGACACTGCTCTTCCCAAGCACAGAGGGGGCTGTCGGCAGCCTGATGAGGTGTTGAGTTCTAAGTCCAGAGCCGAAGGTGAGGGAGGAGTTTGGCTGGCTATTCTTCCAGGAGAATTTTACATTCTTTGGCTGGGACCCAGGGGTTTCCTTCTCCCCAGGTCCCAACTCTTGGACAGCCCATGCTTAACTGTATTCCCGTGGTCGGGGGAGCTGTGTCTAAATTATTGAGTGCCCCGCCCCCAACTCTCCTCACCTCTCAAACCTACCAACTTCTCTGGCTTAGAATCAACCTGGCTGATTTATCATGGTTTACGGTGGGAAATTCGGGAAGAGGGAGGCAGGAAGGGTAGGCAGTGGGAAAAATTACACCTGGTGGTGAACTGCCTCGACAGGTGTGTGTGTGAGTGTGTGTGTGTGCACGCGCCCGAGCGTGGCACAAATATTGCACTTTTTCTCTAGTCCCACCGCCCTGCTGACCATCCCATGGTTTCCCCAGCGAGAACTGGTTGGGGCTGGAAACTGAAAGGCTAGGATCTCTCGGGTTTAGACTGTGGCTTTTACTTCACGGTTCCCAGGAGGCACGCAGCAGGGACTTGCTGATGGAATGGGATGTGTAAAGAGGTTAATGCAGAGTTGGGGGTGGGGTGACGTGGATATTGCTTCTCGCCTCCTTCAGGTCTCCGGTGACGTCTCCCTTCCCCACCCCCGGGGCTTTTAGCTTCTCGATTCTCCCAGTGTCCGTCCCACCCCCTCCACGGCTTTCCAGCTTCCTCCCCAGCCCCCGCAGTTCCCTTGCTCCCACAAATTGCAATCCCGGGAAAGAGCCATAATGCATTCTCCCGCCCCAGCTCCCCCGCGCATTGGTTTTCTCCCTCCCTGCAGCACCTGGCCCTCCCAGTCAACCGATTGGCCTGTGGCCCCATCAATCTTCGTCTGGCTGTGCTTACGTCATCCTGCAGTAGAGGGGATGGGGTGGGAATGAGAGAGAGAGAGCGCTAGGACGCGGGGCTGGAGAGCGAAAGAGAAGCCACTGCAAGTCCCCCACCGCAACCACCCAGGTTGGGGTCTGCCCAGGTCTGCTCTATGGACTAGTGCAGGTGGCAGGCTCCTTTCTGTCTCTGCCCTGCTGCCTGCTATCTTCCCTCCCCTCCTGCATCCCTCCCCCAAGGTGCAGTAAGGGGGCTGGAGGCTCCCAGGGGAGAGTAATCGCCTGACCCTGCCCTGCCCTACACCACACCATACCATGACCCTCCTGCTGCTGCCCCTCTTGCTGGCCTCCCTACTTCCCTTCAGCTCCTGTAACAAAGGTGAGTGAAGTGGGAGGTGGGGGCACTAAGAGAGGGGTATCAGGCAGAACGAAGTGGGGTAGGGGTGGGCAGGTGCCATTGAGGATCTCTGGCACATGACAGGTGTCATTCTTCCCACCATCCCCCTTCCCATCCATTTTCTCAGACCTGTACCTTCTCCCTTCCTTCGCAATCCCTTTGCCACATCTTTCTGTCTGGTCCATCTCTACCCATGTGCTTCTTCTGCTTCCATTTGGTCCCTATTCCCACGCTGGGGTTTCTCTCTCCCCCTCTCCCAAATTCTCTCTGTTGAAGATATCTCAGGTCTCAGAAGGACTTGCCCTGAGGGGTGATGTACATCTCTGGGTGGTTCTCCATTTTCCCTGAGGTGTGCCTGCACTAAGAGTGTGTGGCAGATCCATCTGGTTCATCTCCATCCCATCCTGGGGAGAAACTCTGCCCTGCAGCTCAGCAATTCGGGGCACGTATGTTTTGGCGTGTTCCTCTGCATCCATACCCTTCTGCCTGCATGCAGCTGGGCTGTGGGTTACCAGAGCTGCCCTCTCTGGCAGACAGCAGATAAATTCAGCTGGGTGAGGCTGATAGAGGGACCAAGAGGGAGGGAAGGAGGGAGGGAGGCGTGGGGGAAGAGGGCTCAGGTATGTGGAGAAAGGCAGGAAAGGGCAAAAGTGGGTATGTGGGGGGAGCCAAATGAGTGGTGAGAGGGAAAGCTGAGAAGAAGAAGAAGGGAGATGAAGTATGGGAGGGGGCCAAGAAGGGGTTGGAAAAGGGTAAAAGTGGAGGCAGAAAAAAGAGAGAGGAATGAAAGGGAAATCAGGAAGAATGGATAAGAAAAATGGGAAAGGGGGAGTCAAAGAAGGAAAAGACAGGGAGCCTAGGAGTGGGTGAAAGGAGGTGGACACAGGGAGAGAGTCGGTGGCCAAGAGGAGGAGAGCAGGGTCAGGGGTGAGCGGTGGCGAGGGTGCCCAGCACTGGCCTTGCTGTGAACCTCCCCTGCATCCTCAATCTCTGACCTCAGCCTGGCTTTGTAGGCTCCTGCCACTTCCTGTGCTGCCTTCTGAGCACCATTTTGTGGCTTTCTCCTCTGCCAGTAGAGAAGGGAGTGTTGCCGGTCATCAGCAAGAGAAAGGCAGACTTTCAGATACCATAAGTCTTTTTTGGGGTGAAGTTGGAGGAAAAAGTGGAAATCAGGATTTCTTGCTCACCATGACATTCTGGGGATGAGTCTCCTTTGGTGACATCCTTTTGGATGATGTCTTCCTCTGCTCATGTCCCACCGATGGGCCCTCACGAACGTGCCTTGGGAGCCTGGGGGGTCGCCATGATAGGATTATATAGAACAGGCAGCAGAGATGTGGCTGGGAGGTGATGTGGGAAGGGAAGGGAACATGCTGTGCCTTCCTGTAGCCTCTTACTAGGCTAGTGGGAGATTGGTCCTGGCAGGAGGCACAGGTGAGCTAAGTCTGGTAGCAGATGGGGAGGTCTGGAGGCTGAGTGTGCCCCATTTCCATCCAGAATTGGCTGGTGGTTGAAGGGAAGTAGGATGGGGTAGGGAAGAACTGGAACTAAGTTATGAGTCTGTAAAAAGTAGGGTCCACGGAGCATGGGTATGGTGGCTTTGGCGGGGGGACATAGAGATGTGATGGTTATGAGTGTGTTCCCTTGGCTGTGGGGCTGAGAGCGGGGAGATCTGTTGTGTTTCTAGGCCAACTTGATAATCCCTTAGGATGATGGCTCTGCTGGGTCCAGTTATTTGACATCGATTCCTCTGCTCTCTCCCTGTCCCTCTCTGTCCCCCTCCCTCTGTCCTATATATTTTCTCTTCTCTCTTTCTTCCTCCTCCCTCTGGGAGAATGGCCTTAGGTTGGGGATTGGCTGGGAGAAGTGCAGAGTGAAGGGATCAGGATTGAAATGGGGTGGTGGTGGCGGCCGTGGTGGTGGCTGTGGTGGCTGTGGCGGTGGTGGTGATGGTGGTGGTGCTGGTGGAGAGGATAAACAATCAGAATCTCAGGAAATTTCTAGATCTTCTTTTCCTAATCTCACCTCTTCCCTTAATCTATCCCTTGCCTTTCCCAGGGCCTTCTCATGGCCCACCATTGTTCCCTGAATCCCTTATCTCCAGTCTCTAGCACTTGAGGTCCCTAAAGAAAGTTTCCCACTCTCTGACCAAGTTTCCCAAGGGAGGTAGGAGACCCCTCTCTCCAGGGCAGGCTGTTGCCATGGAAACTTTCTATCTTGCCATAGAAGAGGGCTGTGACCTCCCTGAGCCCCTCTGACTCCTTTAATAGCTGATTTTTTTGTCCTCATTTTTTTTTCACTGCAGGTGCTTCTGCAGGGTATGGAAAGAGTGGTGATACTGGAGTGTGAGTTTGTCTAAGTCAATGAGGGTTGTGTGGGAGTGGAGGGCCAACTCACAGGTTCTTCCTTTCCTCTCCCTGGGCACCAGCCAACAAGCACAAGCCGTGGATCGAGGCAGAATACCAGGGCATCGTCATGGAGAACGACAACACGGTCCTGCTGAACCCACCGCTCTTCGCCTTGGACAAGGATGCCCCCCTGCGCTATGCAGGTGATTGGGGTTGGTGGATGGAAAGATGAGTAGGACAGAGAGAAGTGGTTGGGAGGGCAGAGAGCAGAGGAGAAGAGGGATGTCCTGGGAGGGAGAGCAATAAGGAAGAGGGGAAGAGGCCTTGGAAAGTGGAAGATAAAGTAGGCTCAAGAAGCCTAAAGAGCTACCTTGAAGTTGGTGATTGAGTAGAGGTAGCCAGAGAGGACATGGGCAGGCAGGGGTTAAATGCATCCAGATTTTCCCCAATCTCAGACCTGGTACCTCTGAGAGCTTGTTGCTCAGGAAAGCTAGTGCTGGAGCCATATGCTTGCTAACTATGCTTTCACATGTACACATAAGGGGCAGGGGCAGGGGTTGGGGAGGAGAGGTGAAGTGGGAACCCAAGGCAGGGAGGCTGAGGCTGGAAGGAGATGCTGGAGATGGTGCGGGAGCCTCATCCTTCCCTACCTCCTCGGCCAGGTGAGATCTGTGGCTTCCGGCTCCATGGGTCTGGGGTGCCCTTTGAGGCTGTGATTTTGGACAAAGCAACAGGAGAAGGGCTGATCCGGGCCAAGGAGCCGGTGGACTGCGAGGCCCAGAAGGAGCATACCTTCACCATCCAGGCCTACGACTGTGGCGAGGGCCCCGATGGAGCTAACACCAAGAAGTCCCACAAGTGAGGAAGCCCTTGTCCCCTGCCCCTAGCTGCAGGGCCTCTTCCCTCCTTCCAAGCCCCTCAGCGTCCTCTATCTGTGCAGTCACTGGATATCTACCCCTCCTCTCTCTGTTTACAGGATTTAGGGACAGGAGACAGACAGAAATATACAGTAGAATTTAGTGGGATCTAATCCTTGTTCTGCCTCCTATGGCCTTGGGCAACTTACTCAGCCTTTGTGGATCCGCTTTTCTTTATCTGTAAGATGGGGGCAATGATGACACCTACTTCTTTAGGTTGCAGTGAAGTAAAAGGAGCTTGTTTGTGTAAAAAGGATGCACTATAGTGCCTGACATATGGGAAAGGGCTTACTACATGGGAGTTATGATGATGAGGAGAACAAAGAGGAAGGGGAGGCGCACACTCAGCGCACATCCAGATTCCTCCCTGCTGCCCCACCAGTCTACCTGCAGCGTGCAGCACACTCACACCATTATAACATACTCAGAGCTCTGGGTGAGCGTGGGCAGCGGCTGGCTACAGCATGAAGGAGCCTGGGTCCTGGGACTCTGTCGTCTGTTCCCAGCAAACTTCCCATTTGAGAATGGGCAAAGCTTGGCAGTCGGGATTCCTGGGCCACGAAGAAGCCCTGGAGATAAACTGCAGCTGCTCTTTGTGACTCAATTTCCCATTTGGAGATAGGACCTGTGCTTCTGGGCCCTGGGTGCCTGGGTCCTGGCTAGGGGCAGGGCTCAGCATAGAGGGCTCAGCCCCAGCTTCGTCTGCCCTGAGCAGGGAGGGCCCGCAGCTGACATGCACACTGTGCGCATGCTCCCCAAAGGCAGCACGCATCTTCTGGGTACCACCCATGTCAGATGGCTTATGGCTTTTGTACAAAAGCCTCTTCCTTGCCCATGGGTTTTTTTTTTAAGATTTTATTTATTTAATTTTAGAGAGAAGGGAAGGGAGGGAGAAAGAGAGGGAAAGAAAAATCAATGTGTGAGAGATATATTGATTGGTTACCTCTCACATTCCCCCCGACTGGGGACCTGGCCCAAATCCAAGCACGTGCCCTGACTGGGAATCGAACTGGTGACCTTTCGGTTTTCAGACTAGCACTCAGTCCACTGAGCCACACCAGCCAGAGCCTATGGTTGGTTTTTAACTTGGCTTTTACTCTATATCTTCCTCGATTATGGCATAGGATCTGACTGCTGTGAAGGAATGAACTGCTGGACACAAAATTCTGTCTTACCCCCACCTTGGCAGCCCCAGCCTATAGCCTTCTGTACAGAAGCCATCAAAGTCAGTGCTGGTGTCATCTGGGGTCGTTCTTACCCCTCCCAGCAGATATCCTGTCCTTAGCACAGTTCCCTTGAGGGCCCACTCCTTTGAGGTGCCTGGTGCCCTGGGGAGTGGGGCTTGGAATCAGGAGCAGACTGAGGGACAGGCTGAGGGACAGACTGCCTCCCTCCTGCTCTGATTCCCTGTCTGGATCTCTGCCTCTCCTGAGTCTCCAGCACGAGGCTAGCTGACTTGTCCTTTCCCCTCCTCCCGCTCTGTCGTGTGCAGGGCGACCGTGCACGTGCGGGTCAATGACGTGAACGAGTTTGCCCCCGTGTTTGTGGAGCGGCTGTACCGAGCTGCAGTGACCGAGGGGAAGCTGTATGACCGCATCCTGCGGGTGGAAGCCATCGATGGAGACTGCTCCCCTCAGTACAGCCAGATCTGCTACTACGAGATCCTTACGCCCAACACTCCCTTCCTCATTGACAATGATGGTAAGTCCAGCCCCTGCCCACCTTGTGTGCCCACATCCCTCAGGACAAAGCAGGGCCGAGGGGTCCACTTCTCTGCCCCTCAGATGCTCATTCCACACCCTCTTTCCCAGATGTGAAGGCTTTTCCCCCAGATACCTTCTTTCCGGCTTCTGGCTGCCTAATTAGCTCAAGAGCACCCCCTCTCCCCATCCCCCATTCTCCCTAGGCTTTCTCTAGTGCTCCTGACCTTCTCTGTCCTCCCCACCCCCACCCCAGGGAACATTGAGAACACAGAGAAGCTGCAGTACAGCGGTGAGAAGCTCTACAAGTTTACAGTGACAGCTTATGACTGCGGGAAGAAGCGGGCGGCAGATGACGCCCAGGTGGAGATCCAGGTGAAGCCCACCTGTAAACCCAGCTGGCAAGGTGAGGAGCCCTGCTCTGTGACTCATCTACTGACAGTGTTGGAGGCTAGGCTAGGAGTCAGGGGAGGGATGTTTGGGTGCAGGCTGGTAGCCATCTACCCTGGATGGCCATTTTTGTGGGAGCCTGAGGCTGTCTATGGAATGGCAAGAGCAGAACGGACAGAGAGGAGGGGCTGCCTTACTTTTCTGTCTCTCCACTGCCCTCTCCCTCTCACCTGTGCAGGCTGGAACAAAAGAATTGAATATGCACCAGGTGCCGGGAGCTTGGCTTTGTTCCCTGGTATCCGCCTGGAGACCTGTGATGAACCTCTCTGGAATATTCAGGCCACCATAGAGCTGCAGACCAGCCACGTGGCCAAGGGCTGCGACCGAGACAACTACTCCGAGCGGGCACTGCGGAAACTCTGTGGTAGGTGTGCTCCCCCTGGTCCCCCAGACCTGCCCCTTCCCACCCGGCCTTTACACGACCCTTCTCTGCCTTTCTTAAGAACCTGCCTTATGTCTTCTTTTGCCCGTGTACAGGTGTATATATTCACAGGGGTTGTGGCATGTAGTTAGCTCTTGTGGCCTAAAAAGCAGATAAATATATTATTGGCAAAGATGCATAATTACAGCACAAGACCATCACCAGGTACACTGTGGAACAATGATAGGGAAGGACGAGAGTTGGAGGACTCTCAGGGAGAGGTATTCCTAAGAGAGAGGTCCATCCCTCTCTGTCTTTGAGGGGTTAGAAGAGGTGGCAAGATGAACCGTAGATTTTTTCTCATCACTCTTTCCCTGCTTGCCTCCCACTTGCCCATCTGCTGCCACTCAGCTCTGACACATGTGCCTCCTGGGGTTCCTGCAGGTGCTGCCACTGGGGAGGTGGATCTGTTGCCCATGCCTGGCCCCAATGCCAACTGGACAGCGGGTCTCTCAGTGCACTACAGCCAGGACAGCAGCCTTATCTACTGGTTCAACGGCACTCAAGCCGTGCAGGTGCCCCTGGGTGGCGCAGCTGGGCTGGGCTCTGGGCCTCAGGATGGCCTCAGTGACCACTTCACCTTGTCCTTCTGGATGAAGCATGGTGTAACTCCCAACAAGGGCAAGAAGGAAGAGGAAACCATCGTGTGTAACACTGTGCAGAATGGTGAGCCTTCCTCAGGGCACTGCTCTGAGAGGGGGGAGAGAGTGGCTCCCTGTCCTGCCTCTGTCCCTGTCCAGGCTGTGGCTGCGAATGGGCCACTTCCTCTCTCTTCCCTTGTAAGGTGGCAGTGCTAGGTTTGATACTCCCTGAAATTCTACAATTCACTCCCAGCACAAGGTGAGATCCAACGACTCTCAGAGTGTGGAGGGGCTGCTCACTGCCGCTCTCACTTGCAGTTGCCCGGTCCCCCTGCCCCCCACCAGTAGACTGCCCCATCTTCTCCCAGTAAAGCCCTTCCACTGCGATGGGAAAGCCTGGGTAGTGGAGTGCCCTATTCTTTCTCTTCCACCTTCACCTCATTTTTATCTTATAGGGGCTAGTTGGCTCCATCACTAAGTACGCAGTGACACATCCTTCCAGGGGTGGGTGGGTGGGTAGGGGCTTGGCTTGATCTGCTCTTTCATTCCTGCCACTTCTCTGAGGTAATCTCTCTTAACCTGAAAAGGATTGTTGCCAGCATTATTTGTATTAACCAAAGGACCAGTAAGGATCTGGGGTGGGGGCAGGCTGGTTGGTGCCCCTCTCAGCCAATCAGAGTGCCAAAGAAGCTCTAGTTTTATCACCTGAACTGGAGTGTGTGTGTGTGTGTGTGTGTGTGTGTGTGTGTGTGTGTGTGTGTGTGATGGAGGGAGAAGACTAGTGAATGCAGGAGAGAGAGAGTTCATAAGAGGACAAAGAGAACCCCAGCATGCTCTCCCTCCTGGTGCTTTGAACCTGTTCTTGCCCCTGTGTTTGACCTCCATCTTCATCCTCTTCCCTCAGAGGATGGCTTTTCTCACTACTCACTAACGGTCCATGGCTGCAGAATTGCCTTCCTCTACTGGCCTCTGCTTGAGAGTGCCCGTCCAGTCAAATTCCTCTGGAAGCTGGAGCAGGTGAGGCCAATGCCAGAAAGATGGGTGGATGTAACTTACTTGCGAGGAGGAGGGTCCTAGGGTGGGGGCTGGAGGTTTTTGGGTTGCCCTCTGCCCTCTCTTTCATTCTCCACATTCTGTGCCTCACTATTATACCCCCAGGTTCTCTCATTGTCTGTTTCCAAGGCTTCTCTCCTGTGGAAAGCACTCCTGGATTAAAAGGAAATAGGGAACAAATTACTACTAATATCAAACGTAACCCACCATCTATCTCATCTCCTTATTTGATCTCATCCCTTTCTGATCTAGAACCTTAACTATACATTTCTGTGACTCTCAAGCAGTCAGCATGTTGTAATTGAGAAAATAAGTAATTCTCAGGTACACAGTTGAGTTTGAATCCTGCCAGGGGAATTTACTAGCCATGAAAACTTGGTTAATATGTCTAAACTTCAGTTAACTTACCTATTAAGTGGGGATAATAAGAATTCTATATTCCAGGGTTGTTGTAGAATTCATTGATGCCATTTTTATATGGTCATCCTACTTAAGGACAGGGATGTTCTGAGAAATGCGTTGTTGGGCAACTTCATCGCAGTGCGAGCACCACAGGGCGCGCTTACACAGACCCAGGTGGCACGGCCTCCTGCACGCCTAGGCCGTGCGGGACGGCCCACTGCTCCCCGGCCGCGGCCTGTACAGCACATTGCCGAGTAGAACCACAGGAGGGGACATCAGGCGCAGGTGAAAAGGGCGCAGTCAAGACACGTGGTGCCCACGAGAGGGTGAGGCTGCCGCTGGCATGACAGTTCTCACTTTTTTATAGCAAACATTTTTGAAAGAGTGCATTCTGAAATAATGATAAAAAGTATGGGATAGTAAATACACAAACCAGTAACACAGTTATTATCATTATCGAGTATCATGTACTGTTTGTAACTGTACCTGACTGGCGGTGCAGTGGGTTTGTTTACACCAGCGTCACCACGAACACTCGAGTAATGTGTTGCACCGTGACAGTATGGCAGCTACGATGTCACTAGGTGACAGGAATTTCTCGGGTCGATTTTAGTCTCATGGGACCCCCATTGTGTATATGGCTGGTTCTTGACTGAAATGTCGTTATTCTGCACATGACTGTAGACTGAAAAGGGCTCTCTACATGTTAATTCTCATCGTTATTATCCGTGATTATGAGGGATAAATAAAAATGGACCAAAAAAAAAAAAAAAAGGAAAATCCTCTCTCCAGCCGACAGTTGCATTCTCCAAGCTAACCACAGGGGCCAGTGGGGACTAAAGGGTTTCCATCTCATATTTTTCTTGAAATCCCTGGTGGAATGGCTGATAAAGCAAATGGATGAAAAAAGGCAGGAAGTGGAAGAGAAAGGGACATGAAGAGTCTAGAAAATCCACAAACTGGATAACTGAGGACTGTCTACAAAAGCATCTGCTTTTTGTGGCACTCTTTTAAAGAGTGGTCCGCCATCTGCTACTTTTTGGTCTTCCCCCTTGTTGCTAATATTGCTAACATTACTCTCTCTATTTTTCTTTTACTGACCCATATTTACTCAAGAAATATTTGTCAAATATCAGTTATATCCCTGTCATTCTGGTAGGTTCTGGAGATACAATGGAGTATAAGCTAGAACAAAATCTTTGCCTTCATTAAGCTTGCATTTTAGTTGGAGATAGATTTTTAGAAGGTAAGCAGATATATAAAAATGATAAATTATGATAAATGCTCTGAAGGAACAAGTAAGGCGCTGAGGTAGAGGATGGGGGAAGGCAAACACTGGGGAACCCACCTTATACTGGATGTTCAGAGAAGGCCTGACTGAGGGGAAATGGGAGCTTAGCCCTGCGAGATGGGAAATAGCTGTGAGGAGAGGGTGTTTTAGGCAGAGGGGAAAGCAGAGGCAAAGGCCCTGAGGTAGGAAGGAGCTCAGCATGTTCCAGGCATGAATTATTTTGGGAAAAATTAATTCACAAAGTAGTACCTTACTCCTCTTAGAAATGCTTATAGTTTTAAAGATTTACCCGAAGAGTGAAATGTTAGGTAGTAGGTTAGTTACCTGATAGATTGTGTGCAAGGACGTTATTCCTAGAGCTGGGTAGGCGACAATTCGCTAGTAGGTCCTGATAATAGAATGAGGAATTTGAGGGACTGTCCCTTGGTTCCCAGGAGAAGGGGCAGTGCTGTGCGTTAGTGCCCTGAAGACAAAGTAACGGAGGGGTTTTTGCCTCTGCCCTACCCCCCAGGTCTGCGATGATGAGTGGCACCACTATGCTTTGAACCTGGAGTTCCCCACAGTCACACTCTATGCTGATGGCATCTCCTTTGACCCTGCCCTCATCCATGACAATGGTCTCATCCACCCACCCCGAAGGGAACCTGCTCTCATGATCGGGGCCTGCTGGACTGGTAAGTCCCTGAGCTGCTCAGTGAAGATGCTAAAGGTCAGAGTTTCCAGTGACTTAGGAAGAGTGAAGGAGCAAGGGCAGCTGACTTCACGTGGCTCCGTGCAGTTGGGCAGGGAGACTCAGGAGGATCTCCGCTGGACACCATGCCCCCCCGTACCTCCCATCTATTCAACCGGCCATCGTCTGTGACTGGGACGAATTTCCTTCTCAGGCGTCACCAGAATCCCGTCACTTCGACCCACTTCTACTTTGTTCCATCCCAGTGACGATGATTCCCACAGCCCTTTCCACTGTTGAAGGCCAGCGACCCTTCAGAAAGTCATCGATCTTCCAACTTTTAAGCTACTTCTTTCATTTTCTCTTCCTTCTGGAAGTGTGGGTGTCTTACCAGAGCCCTTGTGTTTCCTCAGCAGTATACGTAGGGGTTTGTCTACACCTGAGGCCTGAGAGACTGAGTTATGCAGAGAAGGCTGGGACTCTCCCGAGAGGCTGCAAGTCCTACAAGGACGTGTCAGAGCAGGGACAACCTCTTCTTCCTCTCTGACAGTCTGTTCCCAAAACCTCGAGCTCACTGCCCCCTTTTTTGTTTCCCCTCCAGAGGAGAAGAACAAGGAGAAGGAAAAGGGAGGAGACAATAGCACGGACACCGCACAAGGTACTCGGTGTGGAAACACTGGAGACGCGAGAGTTCTCGCCTTAACTTTCTGTTCTGCGCTGCCTTTTCCGCACCGAATCCTGTCCAGCCTTTTTATTTACTGCTTCCCATGCCTCCAGGGGGCTGAGCCTCTGAGAGCTACAGCAAGGCAGGGTTTCCTTGATGAGTTAAGGCCAAATGGAGCTTGGCTGGATTCTGGGTGTCCCTTCCTGCCTTCAGAACGAAGTGGAGGAGTCCTCTTGCTGGAACGCAGGAGGCGGGAGGCAGCCCCACAGCAGGGAGGATCTGGGCCTCTGTGAAGCTCACACATTCACCCCAGTCCCCTTGCATGCCACCGAAGACGCCCTCTCTTGAGGTCTCCTCCTTTCCCTTGTTGCGTTTCCTCTTTCCTCCCTTGGTCTTGCTTTCCCTTTTCCCTTTCTCCCTGTTTGGGAAACTTTCCTCATTTCCGTTGCTTCTATTTTTCACCATTCTCTGCTGGTTTTATTCTGTCTTCTCTTTGCCTTCTCCAGTCTCTCACTTAGCCTCACTTCTCTCTTTCTTCTTTCCTTCTCTTAGTTTCCCCATTTCTCCTTTTCATTTTCTTTCTCACGGCTTCTGTTCTTTCTCTCTGTCCCTTTCTCTCAGTCCCTTTCCTTGTTCTATTCCTACTTTGTTCTCACCTCCCACCCACCCCTGTGTTCCGGCCCTAGGAGACCCCTTGCAGATCCACCACTACTTCCATGGCTACCTGGCTGGTTTCAGCGTGCGCTCAGGTCGCCTGGAGAGCCGCGAGGTCATCGAGTGCCTCTATGCATGTCGGGAGGGGCTGGACTATAGGGATTTCGAGAGCCTGGGCAAAGGCATGAAGGTATAGCCCCTCCTCCAGCCTTCTCCTTCCGGGCATGCCCCCTGTCCCCTGCCCTTGTCCCACCCCTGTACCTCTGCTCCCTTCCTCTCCTGCCTCCTGGGCCTGCTCTCAGCTGTGTCTGTGTCTGGGGCCCAGGTTCACGTGAACCCCTCGCAGTCCCTGCTCACCCTGGAGGGGGATGATGTGGAGACCTTCAACCACGCCCTGCAGCATGTGGCTTACATGAATACTCTGCGCTTTGCCACACCTGGCGTCAGGCCCCTGCGCCTCACCACTGCTGTCAAGTGAGTGTGGGGTGGGGCGGGCAAATCACAGAGCAGAGCCAGACTGTCCGAACTCCCCGGCTGTCAGAATGCCACCTTCGGCTGGGCACACCGCCCTCACTTAATGGGTGGGGAGATTGGGTCCCCAGAGAGGACACGTGACCTGCCCAGTTGACAGAGCCTGGTAGACTGATTTCCCAACAACTGGTTCATTACTCTTTCCACTGAGCTGCACTTCCAGGGTTTGGGGGTTTTAATCTTCTCCATGCCTCCATGCTGGTATATAAAGTGGGACAGCCAAGGCACTGGATTGGGAGCCGGGAGAGCTGACATTAATTCTGACTCAATATTAATTGCCTGGAAGACACTGGGCAAATAGTTCTCGTTGCTTTACTTATTTAATCTTGATTCATCAGGTTCTTGCAAGGCCAAATTGGATGATCTAAGTCTGGGGGTTGGCAACCTATGGTCCAGGGCTCAAATTTGGCCTGCAGCCGGTTTTTGTAAATAAAGTTTTATTAGAACACAGCCATGCCTGTCCTTTTGCATATTGCGTATGGCTGCTTTTCCACTGTGATGGCAGGGATGAGTAGCTGGGATGGAGACTGTATGGCCAAAAAGCTGGAAATATTTACTGTCTGGCCTTTCACAGAAAAAATGTGCTGACCTTTGAATTCTAAGTGAATGCTTTTGAATTGTTTAAAAGAAAAATACATTACTTCAAGGTTTAGGTATATTTGGTGTTTAAAAATACAGAGTAATTGAGAGGTAATGAAAGCTTAATAGTTACGGACATAGAGTCTATTACTAGCTTTTTTGCATTGAGCAAATGCTATAAAGTAGGAATAACAATAGACTCTAACTCATGGAATTGTTATGATAACTAAATGATATAATCCAGATCAAATGCCTGGCAGAATGCCTATTCTGCAAATGTTGGCTTTTATTATAAAGAAATTTTCACCCCTTATTATGGTTTATGAGGCAGTTTTTAGGAGATACTGCCATCTAGTGGGTAGATTATAGAATGCAGGATTCAGTATTCTTGAGGAAGAATCCCTTCTCTCTTACTCTGCCTCAGTTTCTCCATAAGCTGTATGAAGATAATACCTCTGAGTTGTCCCGATCCTGAGAGGAGTGGGTTTAGGGAAGAGAGGGCTCTGGGCCCTAGACAGTGACTGGGTGTGAGCATCAGGCCTCGCAATCAGAGCATGGACGCCGGGACACGGGCTTTTGGGAACTGGGCTGCTGGTCCGTGGTGTGGTCACGGTGTGGAGCTGAAGGCCTCAGGCAAAGGAAGTCATGTGGGCACAGATCAGAGCTGAGGATGTGTCCCACTGTGTTCTAGTCAGAACTCTAGTTGTTAGACGGCTTCATCCAGTTAAGAAGGGCTTAATCCCCTAACCTGTGTAGCTCAGTGGTGGTGGTGGGGGGCTGTGAGCCCAGGGGTCACTGGTTAGATTCCCAGCCAGGGCACATGCCTGGGTTGTGAGCCAGGTCCCCAGTGGGGGCACATTAGAGGCAACCACACATTGATATTTCTCTCTCACTTTCTCCTTCCCTCCCCCCTCTCTAAAAATAAATACATAATAATAAAAAAAGGACTTAATTCCCCTCAGTCTGCCAAGGACCAAGTCAGAAGGAAGGGCTCTGTCTTTTAGCTTAGGGTCAAGCTCTGCAAGGGTCATCCCATGGGGGAGGAGGTGACGTCCTCTTTGTCGATGGGCTCATCTGAAACCCTCCTACCTCTTTTGTGTCCAGGGAAGAGGCTTGGACAGGGGCTGGGAAGTGACTTTGGTCCTTTCGTACAGGAAAGGGGCCTTGTTTTCTTTCTGAGGTTATGAAGGAGAGAACTCTCATTTCCTCATTTCTAGGGCTTCCATGTGGTTAGGTAGTGCTGCCCTCATGCTTCCCTGAAGTTGTGGGAGAAAATACAGAGGTTGCGTGTGTGCACGTGTGAGTGAGTGAGGCAGGGAGAGACAGGGATACCTACCGGCACCCCTTTTCTCTGATGCACACCCCCGTCCTAGTCCATGTGGACTCCCTAGTTTCCAGTGTTTAGTTCTTGGGCCTCTGTCCACTTAAAGCCAGGTGTGTGCAACTATTCCTTCAGTGAAAGCATCCCCTGAGGGTTTTGTTTTTAACCTTTCTTGCCCATTGACTTGTGGCATTAACTCATCTTTTCCTCTAGCTTTGTTTTTTTCCCATAGATCTTGAATTTTTACCAGCTTGCCATAACCTCCACCTAAAAGTTCTTTCAGCTCCCCTCCTCCTGCAAAAGGAGCTAAAGCTGAAATAATGAACTTCAAGGCCAAGACTAGCCCCTTCCACCTGAGTTCTCTATTTCTGTGATGATGTCTCTGTCCTTGCAAATCATCCCAGCTTGAAACTTCTGAGTCATCTTGGATTCCTCCCTGTCTTTTTCCTCCATCAGCTGCCAGGACACCCAGATCCTACCTCTGTCCTGGCTGTCTGGAATCTGCCTCTTCTTTTTTTCCCTTTCTGCTGTTACGACTCCAGCTCAGGCTCTTACTCCCTCTCACCTGGCCCGTTGCAGTAGTCTCCTAACTAGTTGACTCATCTCTAGTGGTCTAACTTCGGTTCGCCCTCTGCCCTGAGGCTAGAGTAGTGATCTTGAATGAGAATTTTCATCCTCACGCGTCTCTGATGAAGAAGGCATTCATGGCTTTGTCTTGCCCGCTGCTCAGAAGTTGCACTCAGAGCCCTCAACCATCTGGCCCTGGCCTTTCCTGCCTTATGTGTCTCTGCCTCACTGGGTATACTCCTCACCTTCTGTGAAGTGAAGTTCTCCTTCCTTGAAAGGCTAGCTCACCTGCTACTTTCCTTTTTTGATTTTGGGAGGACATTTATTAAAGCTGGGGGCAGTGAAACAAGGAAGGGCCCAGGATAGAAGAAGTAACAGGAGAGAAAGAGCCTAGGCAGGGCTGCTTTGGCTCACTGAAAAGTCAAGGGAAGGGTCCTTGGAGACAGGTTCCGGGGTTAGCCTGGGATGAACTGCCACTGCCCATCGCTCTCCTGTTTGCAAGTCTTGGGGGGTCCCTTAGAGTTTAGGAGATGCACGCCTGTGGGGGAAGGAGAGAGAATAAAGGCGTGGACGTGCTCCTGAAAGGGACAGCATGTGCTGCTGCTTTCTTGGTGGTTCCTACTCTCCGTTGCCAAATGCCCTGTTCCCATCACAGCCAGGAAAAATCTCTCCCTCTCTGATTTCTCATGGGTTTTTGTTCCTCTCACATGATGGTGCTTGCCCTTGTTTTAAGGTTTGTGCACCAGATCTAATCTCTCAACCAGATCATTGGAGCCTTGGGGTTGGGGCCAGCCTCCTGTTCCCCTTTGTGCCCCTTTGGATTGCTCATCAAAGTGGGGATGTCTGTTGGAGCCTGTGCTGCCAAGATCAGGTGGGGCTGTTTTCCAAGAGGCTTTGATCCGGGCCCCTCGGCATGACCATGAAGGCTGCCTTTGGCCCCACTCCTTGGGGTGCAGGAGCTCAGTAAGCCGTGGGCGTTGGTCACTTCAAGGGCTCTGAGCTCATCGTGTCTGCTGAGGCTACCCTTCTCTCTTTTGGCCCAAGCAGTCAGGCCTGGCATACTGAGGTACACCAATAACGGTCCTCTCAGCAAAATCAGTTCAGTTAGCACAAGCATGTGGACCATACCCCTGCCCCTGAATTAGCAACTCTCTTATGAAGACTGTGTGTTCAAAGGGACACTTCTTCATAAATAAATTTGGTTGGTGCAAACCCACATGGTGGCTGTGGTGTAGTGGAAAGATCATGGACTTGGAATGAGAAGAATGGGTTTAAGCTTTGACTAGGACACATATTTCTTATGAGGCCAAGATGCTTGACCTAAAAGCTTTGCTTTCTTATCCCTACTCTACGGCATTGAAATAAAGTTAAATGAAGTAATATGAGTAAAATGCTTCATAAACCAGCCTGTACTGTGAGAATTATTATTGGTGAACATAGGATGGGGTTAAAGGGGATCCTGGAAGTGTGTTCCTGAGCTGCTGTGCTGTTGGTTGGTTCAGACTGGTTGAGTTTTTTGGGGAGAGTTTGAATTGGCACCAAGATCATGAAGCTTCCTGGGAAGGTGGTTGCAGATCCAAGACGGTCAGAGTAGTTCACCTACCAAAGTGTGCTGTTCTGGTATTAAAAGGGAGTGAATGGAAGGCTTACCAAGAAGAGGACATCTTTTGATAGGTACCCACCCCCTTTTGTTGTTGAATACTTTGGGGTACCTATCTGCCAGATATTGTACTATGGAATAAATACACTTAAAAACCCCTCCAGGATAAAGAATCATGTATGTATGTATGTATATACATTTTTAAGCTCAACTTATAAAAGACAGTTTGCTAGATGTTCCATAATCTTGGGGTGCAGCACTGATGATGTGGTCACCCCTTAGGTCAGGTTTGCCTCCTGTCCCTGATCTTTCCTGCAGTGGCGTCCTCCCAGGAGATGGAATCTCCCCCTCCAGCTTCGCTCTGGGGTGTGTTGGTGGTGGTGGTGCAGGGACATTATCACCCTTTCCCTCCCTTACCCTCCCTGCATGGGATGCTCTGTGTAGAGGTGGAGGCCCAGAGGGATGAAACAGAATGTAGATTATAAGGGAGGCATCTGGGGGTCACAAGATGCTTCTCCCCATTTCTCCTATATATAGGTGCTTCAGTGAAGAATCCTGTGTCTCCATCCCCGAAGTGGAGGGCTACGTGGTGGTCCTCCAGCCCGATGCCCCCCAGATCCTGTTGAGTGGCACTGCTCACTTTGCCCGCCCAGCTGTGGACTTCGAGGGAACCGAGGGGGTCGCTTTGTTCCCAGATCTTCAAATCACTTGCTCCATCTCTCACCAGGTGGAGGCCAAAAAGGATGAGAGTTGGCAGGGTACAGGTAAGGATGACCCCCGGAGTGATAGCACCCAGAGAAGGGGTCCCTGTGCAGAACCAGAGTGAGGGCGAGGAATCGGGCTGTGAGTGAGCAACTCCATCCTGCATTTGCTTGTCTAGAACCACTCACCATTAGGCAGAAGAGCCAGGAGGAGGCCCACGGGTGTACAGAAACTGTTGGGGAATGGTGTTCTTGACAATGATGCTGACCGCTCTCAGGGAATGACCCTGGGAGGGGAGGAAGAGTGGCCATGAGGTGGGCCTCCAGCTCTGACCCAGATCCTGACTCTCTCCAACCCAGTGACAGACACACGCATGTCGGACGAGATCGTGCACAACCTGGATGGCTGTGAGATTTCTCTGGTGGGGGATGACCTGGACCCGGAGCGGGAAAGCCTGCTCTTGGACATGGCGTCCTTGCAGCAGCGAGGGCTGGAGCTCACCAACACGTCTGCCTACCTCACCATTGCTGGTCAGTGGGGCCTGAGAGCCTGCCACCTTTTTCTGTGTGTGCTTCTCCCCATGATCAAGTACTGGGAAATCCAGAGGGTCCCCCTTCCAGACCCAGGAATGTGGCCATGTGACACTTTGTACTTTCCCAGCCTGGAAGATCCTTTGGCTTCCAGATTGCCCCTAGAGGAGATGTGCCGGGGGTTAGTCTCCAAATGGTCCTTTCTCCCCGCTTCTCCCTGCAGCCTGGCTCACCTCCACTCCTCCTGTGGCTGAGCCTTCTCCGACTAGCTTCCTAATCCTCTAGCTGTTTGATACCAGCGGTCCTGTCTCGTCCGTCTTCCATCTCACTAATTTCATGTACACAGGATAGCTTTTGGTTAGGAGGTCGTCTAACTAGTGGTAATGCTTTGGGAACTTCCAAAGGAAGCCTGCTTTTCTCCAAAGGACCCTCCATAAGGGAGGATGAGAGCTGATGGGCCCAACCATTCCCTCCTATTTCCATTCCTTTCAAGAGCCTCCCTTGGGACTTCTGTATTTCCTCCTCTCTGTGTTTCTCTCCTGCTTGCCAACTCCCTCCCGTGTGCGGAGTCTTCTGATTCCTTCTCTCTGTCCTCACTCAGAAGCCCCAGAGCTATTAGAGAGGGCTGAGCAGGAAATGTAGCCTATCCCAGTCAGTCAGAGCCAGGTGGGGGATGGAAGGGAGCATCTCTTCCTCTGAAAGCTTGGGTGCTGACCCTATTGAAGGGTGGGTATAACCCATTCTAGGCTGGTGGGAGTCAGAGAGAGAGTGCTGCCCTGGGCCTCTTTGCTGGCTCCTGCACTGAGCTGCTTCCTCCTCTTCCAGGGGTGGAGAGCATCACTGTGTATGAAGAGATCCTGAGGCAGGCTCGCTATCGCCTGCGCCCTGGAGCTGCCCTCTATGCTAGGAAGTTCCGGCTTTCCTGCTCAGAAATGAATGGTCGTTACTCCAGCAATGAATTCATCGTGGAGGTACTCAGAGAGTTTCTTTCCTTCCACGGCTACCTGCCTCTGGCGAGGAGCTGGGGTGGAGTGGACTGAAACCCACAGGTGGTGCGAATGGAAATTGTAGCAGGGAGGACGCCTGGACACGGTGGTGGCGGGTGGGAAGCAGCAGCTGTGGGGCAAGGGTTGCGAGGTGGTTTGAGAGAGGCGGAGCTGGGGAGGAGTGCGTGCCCACCAAGCCCTCCCTCTCCAGGTTAACGTCCTGCACAGCATGAACCGCGTTGCCCACCCTAGCCACGTGCTCAGCTCCCAGCAGTTCCTGCACCGTGGTCACCAACCACCTCCTGAGATGGCCGGACACAGCTTGGCCAGCTCCCACCGAAACTCCAGTACGTAAGGCTGTGTCGGGTGGGTGGGTGGCAGGGTACTGGGCTGGGCACAGACATCCTCCCCCTCTACCTGTGGGCAGGGAGGACAGTGTGGTGCAGTGGGTTCTGTTCCCTTGTGATACCTGACGGCTGTGTTCCAGTCCCTTTATCCCCCTGGATCATTAACTTTCCCTGTGAAGGATGTGAGCCTTGCATCGCTGTGGGGACACTGGGCTCAGAATCATGAAGGGAGTGTGGGTGTAGGCCAAGCCTTTGTTGTCCCTGTGGCCCTCCCACAACGATATCAAATTAGCCTTGGGCCTTATCAAGTGTTCATTAAGCACCTATTATGTATTAACACTGCCCTAAAGTACTATTAGAAATATGAAAGAATTTTAGGATAGATATAGTCCTTATCCTCAAGGGGAAAGTCAGTGCTGTTACACGTGTAATTATTTGCTATTTACAAAGTCATAAGACTATTTCTAAAACAAAATATGCAACCATATGCAAAATATGCAACTAACCATTGCCCCAAATACCCTCTCCACTTATGTTTAATGCTGTAAAAAACTACTGTTAGCCTCAGTACTTTATACTTGCACCCAGTTTGGGGGCGTTCTGAGGGCTTCCCAGGGCCTTGCTCAGTCTGGCTTCCTCTCTTTGGGCAGTGGCCACGGCCGCGCTATCCTTCATTTCCTTTTCCCTGGGACTGGCTCCCTTCTTGCTTCGGCAGAAGCCTTTTTGTGTTTCACTGTGACTCACTGTGGCAGAGCAGATGGATATAGGTAGGGGTGAGGAGGGCGTACAAGGCATAGCCAAGTTACAAAGGTTTCAAGAAGCTTCACTGGATCTTTAGTTGGTAGGGACATGTAAGCAAACTGAACCTGTTTTTGTTAGCCCCTCAGAGCCAGCCTCTTTTTTCTCATGATTCCTTAGCTCTTTCTCCAGTTCTTTCCCTGGGGATCGGCCCACACAGCCCTCTCTGGGTTGGGTACTAGGGCCTGCGACCCAGGTTAGGCTCAAGGTAGCTGCCGGTTGGCACTGTTGCTGGGCCTGCTGAGATTTCCAGTCTTTGTTTTCCCTGGTATGAGGTCCCGGGGAGGGCGTCCCCACTCTGGCTGCCCCAGAGCTTCCTCCCCTCACCCTGTCTGCCCAGCTGCCTCGGGGTGCTCCAGGGTATGCAGACATTGCCCTCGTTTCACGTCCCCAACCTCTGTTCTGAGCTGGTGTCCAGGCCAACCAGGTGTGCTCTGAGATCCTAACTGAGAGCAGTAGCTTGCCTTTGTGTTTTCCCTTATTTTGGCCTGAGTATTGTGTAGAGTTCATAGTTCACCTGGGGTCGTTGGTGATTGGCATCTCTTGAGCTTACCAGAAAATCCACTTCATAAAACCTGGCCCATCTGCCTCCTTCCCCTACCCACCCCAACCCCAAGGGTGGTGTACGGGACTATGGCTTTGCAATTTCAAATTCCTCTAGCAATGCAGAAGTGGTAAGAGATATCATTTCCTCCCATGGGACAGGAGGTGGATTTCTCTGAAGCTCCTAAGTACATCATAATACAGAAGTCGGTGTGAAGAGTGGCAGTCAGGGAATGTTTTGTGGCGCATGTAGAGTCTGAACTTGGACCATGAAGGATAGAAGGGACTTTGTGTGGCCATGAGAGAAAATGAAACTTTGAAAATTGGGGGTGGGTGGGTGGTTTAGAGTCATATGGTAAGGGAGAATGAGGCTGTCTGAGAAGGGTGAGACAAAATGATGAAGACAGCATTTATCTAGTCATCTAGAGTTTTGATGCACAGTAGAATCACCTGGGGCGCTGTAGAAACGTTTGGTGCCTAGGTTACACTCCACATGTTAAATCAGCGTGTCGGGGGGTGGGAGACAGGCATCGGGGTTTTGAAAGATCCTTAGGTGATTCCCTTGTGCAGCACAGTTTTGGAACCATTTCTCTATTTTGTTTCCTACAAGCCTTTGCAGAAAGACCCACAGTGTAATGAGATAAAGGTAAGAAATGAGTTAGGAAGTGCGGAGGAAAGGACAAGATGAGAGAAGAGTAAGATGAAGTCAGTTCATAAACTACATACTCTGAGATGCTGTGCAGTTGCTAGCTAGAGTGGATCAGAATTTTGACTCTGAGCTTCCTTATAGCTGAAGCAAAAGGGAACCTGAGCACTTATGAAAGTCATATGATAGGAGTCCAGCAGGATTTCAGGAGAAGCCCTGGGACCAAGGGCAGGGAGACTCTCCTGAGGGTCTTCACACAGCACCTCGCAGGGCTGTGGACAGGGCTCTCCACGGTGTGCTCGGCACCAGCTGTACCAGGAGTTCACACGGGCTGTTTGCCAGAGCACCTCTTCGTGTTGACTGTGGAGGTTGTTCATGACCACAAGTAGCTGCTCAGATCTAATGCAGCAAGAAATGTTGATTTTAGTTTTTAAGTTCTTGATTTTTGTTTGTAGCCAATTTAAAAATCCTCCCATCTCCCTGGCTCTCTGGTTCACTTTAAACTAATTAACTGTGCTCGTTGGCCTAGATAGTGCATCTACATTTTGTCTTTCCTGTGGTTCTTTCTTTCTTTTTTTAAAAAATATTTTATTTATTTATTTTTAGACAGAAGGGAAGGGAGGGAGACTAAAGGGAGAGAAAATTCATTGTGTGGTTGCCTCTTGTGTACCCCCTACTGGGGACCTGGCCTGCAACCCTTACATGTGCCCTGACTGGGAATTGAACCAGTGACCCTTTGGTTCTCAGACCGGCACTCAATCCACTGAGCTACACCAGCCAGGACCTTTCTTTCTTTCTTTTCCTTTCTTTCTCCCTCCATCTCTTTCTTTTTGACATTTCTTAGTCCTGGCAATCAACTTGTAATTTTCCTTCTCCAAGCCGGGGGCTCAGAGGGACAAATGCATTTCGTTAAGGTACAGACCAGAAACTTTGACTTAACATTGTGCCCTAGAACAAGCTCCCTGCTGTGGCTTCCACTCTGAGGGAAGGTCTCCACTCCTTCTATAGCCTGGCCTTTAGCTACAGGGGTCTTTTGCTGGTAGGGTCACTCCTCCCCGCCCCCCCGCCCCATCCCAATCTTATTCACTGACTTGGAGACTTGGGAGGTTGTATTTTCTGCAGCTGGGCAGAAAGGTCATCTCTGTTTCCTTCTTCTTTTCTCCCATACTCCCAGGCAGTTGAGAAATATTGGTCTAGCCAGGCCCGACACTGCCCTGCTGGGTAGTCAGCTCTAGCTGGAGAGTGGCCCCAAGTAGGCTATGGGTCAGGTCAGGACGGGGACCAACTTGGCGCAGAGACATCAGGGCGGCCTCAGGGAGGTGTGAGGCTAGTGCGCCTGCTCAGGCAGGGCATTCTGTACACACACCTGGTTGGCCCTGGCGTGTGTGGCAGCGTGGGTGTGGTGGCTGCCAGCAGAGGGGGACTGCAGCAGGGTGTGTGGGGCTTCCGTGCTGTGTGCTTCTCTGCGCTCTGCTCTGTCTCTTGGCATGTGAGTCTTAGAGGCTATGGGTACACTCAGCACAGGGAGATATCATCTATAACTTGGAACATAATGTGTGTGTGATGCATACATGTAATAGTCCCTCAGCAACGGACTTGCCCAGAGCCTGGGCATTGCGGAGCCTCTGTGGTCGGGTGAGCTGCTCTGCGCCATGTGGGGTGTAGTGGCCCAGCTGCCTGTGAGGGCTCTGGGCCTGGGCACGCGTGTGTGGGGTACCTACCTGCATCTGCTGTCCCTGGGGCTGTGGGCTCTCCTGCTTTGCCTCCTTCTGCTTCTTCGAGGGCTGTTTCTGTGTGTGCAGGAGGGGGGCAGAGCTGTGCTCACGGCTGCTCGCTCTGTGGCTCTTGCAGCCCTGGTTGGTGGTGTTTATCTGTTCCTTCAGGGGGTTGCCTGGCTTTCCCAGCTGGCAGGGAGCTGGGTGACACTGCACCTGTGGCTCATCTCTGCCTTATTGGCGACCCTCAGGCGTATCCCATTCATCCTGCTGTGTGAGCAGGCTGCCAGGTGGCTGGTGCCGGCAGCTGTGTGGGCCAGCAGAGTCCTGGGTCGGGTGCAGTGTGTGGCGACCTTTGTCCAGCTGTGTGCCCAAACGTTCTTCCTGGGCTTGTACCTGTGCTTGCACATCTGCTTCTCCGCCATCAGCTCTGGGGTCCGTGTGAGAGTCCACGTGCCCTTCAGTGTGTCATTGCCCTTCAGGGTCCATGCCCCACTGAACCTGGGCCTCAACGTGAGGCTGCAGGGCCAGACGCATGACAGGGCCATAGAGAAGGGGGGTATGCCTCAGCGGGAGGAGCAGAAGCCCCAAGGGTCCAGGAGCCCCAAGTCCATAAGGAGAAGGGAAGTGGCACCGAGCAGGAGTGAGCTCAGTCCAGGTGGGTAAGGGAAGGGGCTGTTCCTTGTCCCTTCGACCTGTCCCTCACCTTAGACATTCTCTCCTCCCACAGCATTAAGCCCATGTGGTTGTCTCTCTCCTTACCCCACTGGGCACCAGGCACCTCATTCCTAGGCCACGGGGTTCCCGAAAGGATGACCTGGGCAAACCTTGCCCGCTCCTCTGCCTGCCGAGAATAGGGGTGCTCCTGACAGTATTGGTCTGGGAGCCCTTTTCCTCCCCTGCCCTTACCCCCATTTTTGCACCCTTTCCTCCCTCTGTCTCTTTGTTTCTTCGGCCCTAGCAGCAGTGAGGCTGCTGCCCGCTTCTTTCCTGGTCTCTGGTTCTTCCCGGCCCTATTCTTCTTCCAGCTTCTACAGGGTAGTCCGATCTTCTGGGCCATTGTAGACGCTATCTTCTCTTACTCAGAGACACTCTCTGCCCAGGGCCCCCCTTTCTGCTCTCTGTGCTGAGTCCCTCTTGGGGGGCCCAGCCACGGTCTGTTCACTGCGTGCTCTCCCCACAGTGGTCCCCAGTGCAGCGACTCTCATCATCGTCGTGTGTGTGGGCTTCCTCGTGCTCATGGTCATCCTGGGCCTGGTGAGAATCCACTCCCTTCACCGCCGTGTCTCAGGGGCTGGCGGGCCCCCGGGGGCCTCCAGTGACCCCAAGGACCCGGACCTCTTCTGGGATGACTCTGCTCTCACCATTATCGTGAACCCCATGGAGGTGAGTGGCCCTGGCAAGTGGGGAGGTCTAAAGGGTCAAGATTCAGCTGGAATATACACAGTGAAGGCCCCGAAGGGATGGCTAAGCCCTGGGGAAAAAAGCTCTGGGCAGAGCTCGTGAGCAGGAAGGAGAACGGTCTGGATGGGGGAGGAGGTGCGGGCGGGGGGGGGTGGCAGTAAGAAGATTGAGGGCATATGGCCCCAAAGGAGAGACTCTGGGGTGTGTGAGGCTGCTGAGCCCCTCTCCTCTCCACTTTTGCCTTCTCCAGTCCTACCAGAATCGGCAAGCCTGTGTGGCGGGGCCTGCGGGTGGCCAGCAGGAAGACGAGGACAGCAGTGACTCAGAGGCAGCTGACTCGCCCAGCAGCGATGAGAGACGCATCATTGAGACCCCCCCACACCGCTACTAAGGCCCATACCCCTCCCCAAACAGAGAAAGTATTCTGCCCTGGTGAGACAGAGACACCCCTAGGAAAGAGAGAAGGACATTCTGAGAGAAGAGAGACCAAGAGGGAGAGAGCTTGAGTCATCCTTTAATCTCAAAATCCAGTGGGTCCCATTGGAGTCCACCCTCCCCAATCCCCAACCCACCTCACTCCCATGCCTCTGGGCTCTTATTGCCCTAGTGTGGAAGATGTTGGCTGTCTTTTCTGCCCCACCCCCAGAGCAGCCTTCTCCTAGCTCACCCATATCGCTGTCTCCCCCAACAGCCAGGCTCTATATTGACTGGGGGGTGGGTGGTGTCAGTAGCAATGGCAGTGGCCAAGGGTGGGATTGAAGGAACCCTCTGCCCTTCCCTACTCTCCTCTCCATGAGGCCTTCCTCCCTCAGCCCCCTCCACGGGGCCTTCCTGCTTCTCTTCTGATCTCCCACCTCTCCATCTCACTCTGGGGCCCCTGCTTCTTCACCGTGCCCACTTTCCTTCCTTTGTTGTCTCCTTTCCCCTCCTGTCCTTGCCTGCGGTCCTACAGCCCCTGCCCCTTCCTACATGACCTGGTCATGGTTAGGCTGTGGGGGTGGGAGCGGGAGTAGGGGCCCCGGTGTACTATATATAATGTATATTTTTTCATGTTTTCGTGAGCACAGCCCTGTGTTCCATGTGCAGCTCACAGCCTTGTGTGTGCGTGTGGCATCGTCATGTCCTGGGGTGGGGGTAGGGGATTGGTGTGGTGAGGGAGGGGACACACCTGAGGGTTTTCAAATAAAACAACCAGAAAAAAAAAGCTCCATGAGCTGCCTCCTGCCTGCGTGATCCCGTGTGGGCACTGTGTGGGATGCGGGTCCTTGGGTCTCAGGGCCCATTTGGGTCTCTGAACGGGGCTGAGGTGAGGGGGGCAGGGCTGGCTGTCTTGGGCACAGGATGCCAGGCCACAGGGAAGTCAGTCAGGGTCAGATTGCTCTCATGCTGGCTTCCCCCAGCACTCCCTGGAAAAATGGAGGCAATTCAGAGGAGGCTGCAGAGGCCTGGGCTCTGTGTCACTGTCAGTCCCTCCCCATCTCTTGGAATTCCATCTGGAGCACATGGGCTCCTAGCTTGGGAGTCCAGGAGGTAAGGGCAGGCAGCCCTGCTGCTTGTATCAAGAACGAATGGGCTCTGAGACACGGTCCCTGGGTAGTAAGGAGCAGGAGCCAGATGTGGCTGTTTCAGAAAGGGAAACAACCCTCTTCTGTAGTGGGGGCATCCTTCCTGTGCTTTCCTTGCCCTAGGAAATACCAGGGGTCCAAGTCTCAATTCCTTTCTGTAGGACAAGAGGTTTTAACTATCAGGAATGTTCTCTGGGGGTCCTGTTAGCCGAGGTGGGATGGAGGCGGAGCTTACGGGCCCATCCTGTGCCCTACCCAGTGCCCAGTCTTACTTCTGCTGGGTGCCCCATCCTTACCCATGGCTTCAACTACCAGCTGTATGTGGATGCCTCCCCCTAGATTTCTACTACCCAGACCTCTTTCCTGACCCCTACTTGCAGCTACCTACTGGTATGTCTACCCAGGCACCTTGTGCCTCAAACTTAAACTTGGCCCAAATTCTGCTCTATTCTTGCTTAGCTCTCCCTATTGCCTTTTGCTCAGTTACCTAAGCCAGAAACCTGGGTGTCAGCCTAGATTTCTCCCTCTCTCTTAACCTCATGTCCAAGTGGTGATGAAACCCTGTCATTTTTACCCCCTTAAAATCTCTCGCTAAGTCTTTTTCTTTCTCTTTTCTCTACTCCTGCTGCTGTCTTGACTCAGCACCCTTTCAATATAAGCCTGGTCTGTTGCCAGGGCCTCCTACTTGCCTCCTACCTGTTCACCTTGCCTCTGGTGTCTTATTCCACCCCAGCCTGACTCTAGGTCTGAGTGACCTTTCTAAAGTACAACTCTGGTTGTGCCACTCTCCTCTTAGAGCCTTCCCTATCTCTGTCACTGCTGGGATCAAGTTCTGACACCTTGGGAGGCCTCTAAACCCAGGTGAGTCAGGCCTGGCCTCTCTCCCTGACCCCTCCGCCACCACCCCTGCAAACCTGGTCTCTGGCCACACAAACCACTAGTGCTTCCTCAAATTCACCCTGCTCTTACTTGCCTCTGCACCTTTGCACATACTGTTCCCTCTGTCGACCATGTTCTTTCCCCTTTGTGTGCATATGTTCTACTTAAATATTCTACTTCTCTACTTCTCTATCCCACTTTGTGTGTAATCTTCTACTTATTATTGAACACCTAGTTGCAATGTTGCCTCTTCCAGGAAGTGTTCTGTGCTCTGGCCCCTCTTGTTCATGCCTCCATCACAGCACTTCCTACTACACTGTGGCACATGTCTGTCTCCATCAGCAGATGTACTATATCCTCAGCAAATTGTGCAGGGTCTGGCACATGGTAGGGGCTCTGTAAATGATGAATGAGGTGATATGTGTGGCTCGCACACTGAGAGACTTATGGTAGAAGGGGCAAGGGGAGCTGCTCTGGTGGCCTTCTGGCCTGGGAGGTCAGTGCATAGAGGACAGAGGTGGCCAAGCAGATGCCCTGCGGCAGCCTCTCCTATGGGGGGGCTGCCTGGATGCCAAGCTGATGTTTCTGTCTGTGGCAATACCACGTGGGAGGCGGCTCTGCCTGTTCAGCCTGAGTCCCTCAGAGAATAAGGTGATGGCTCAATAGGTAGAGAGGTATGACAGAGTGTTTGTGGTCTTGAATTTCAGTATGTTCACCCCATTTTCTTTCCCTTTGCCATCCCTCCTCATCCACACCCACGTTGATCTCAAGAGTCGAGAGCTTCCCATGTAGAGAAGCTGAAGCCAAGTTCATCCCATTATTTCCGTGCATGTCCTTGGAGTACCCACACTGTGGCTGAGACACAGGCATTGGGTCCTTCCTCACCTCTATCCAGTTTAAGCAACAGCTCTAGGGAGCATGTGGGGGAGAGGGAGAGGTTGCCATGGACTCTGTTCCCTGCTTGATGTACATACATCTGCACATTAGAATGGCAAGTGGCAGCGTGGTCTTTCTTACCATCTGCCGAACCTTGACCAGACTCGTGGTCTTTCTGGACCAGGTCTCTGGGATGGGGTTTCTTCTGAAACGTACCATTTTACATTAGTTTCTGGGAGACTCCAGAATCAGAGCCACTGATCACTGATTATATCTTACAGGTGTAACCTTTCCTGTCCCTCATGTCTGACACCCCAGACCCCAGTGTGCATTTACTGCCATCTCCCTATATGACAATTAGACACATAGAGGGATCATGGGTAGGTAGGGATGGTGGTATAAGTAGGAGCCAGGAGGCCTGGAGAAGATCTTGAACTCTTTGTGCCACAAACCACTGCCCTTGCTTTCTGGCCCACCCCTCTCAATCCCCCTCTCTCTTTCTCAAACACACCCATACACATAATAGGAATCAAGAGTGAGGCAAGATGCCAGCTCTGATCATGCAGAGAAAGGACAGCAGGCAGGAGTCCAAGTGGGTTTTTATTTTGTTGTTCAAGATCCCCTGGAAGGCTGTTCCGTAACCTCCCTCACAGAAGCCGGCAAAATCAGGGTGGCAGCCCTTGGGCAGTGTTCCCAAGTTACTCATTCCCATTTAATTTGAAATAGCCAACACATCTCCTTTGGCCTGACTCCATTCTTTTCTTCTACACTGGAGGGATGTTTTCCCCTGAAGTCCTCTCTGCAGTGAAAATTAATTAGCTTCCTGAAAGGTGCATGATGAAGAGCTATGCCCTTGGGAAAAGCCATGCTGTAGAGGCAGATATGGTATCCATGGGTTCAAGAACAAAGTGTGTCCTTCCTGTTACCAGACCAGAGACCTGAAAGCCCGCCCTTGTGCCTTCCGGTCGGTGGGTGCGCACGC
>CM052539.1:19331980-19342331 GCA_028533065.1 Trachops cirrhosus
CTGTCACCAGCTCAGCTGTGGAGTTGCCATCTCTACCCCGAAAGGACCCTACTTTGTGGGAGGAGGTGACCAGATCTGGAAAGCCCAGTTTCACTGCTCAGGGACTGAGTCCTTCCTGTGGAATTGCCCAATGACTGCCCTGGGCATTCCTGACTGTACCCCTGGGAACACAGCCTCTGTGATCTGCTCAGGTAAGAGAAAGAGAAGGGCTACCTGGTACTAAGTATGTTTATTGAGTGAAATGTCCCTAAGAACACAAAATTGGAAAAGTTGCCTTCAAAGGTAAGGTATTTCATGGTGAAATATGGTTCTTCTCATTCATTTTTTTAGTCAAGGTAAGAAGTGTTAAGAGGAATAATGGTTTTCAAATAAACATTCTATTAAGTATGATCACAGAGAATATATAAGTAATAAGTGTACACCTCAGTCATGTGCACCGCCCCAGGTTAATAAAGAGACCATTAAAAGCACCCAGGAAGTCAGCTTCCCCTCCCACCATTCACTCTACCTTCCCTCCTCTCCAAACAAGACCACTTTTGTAACTTCTCTTACATAAAATATTTTTGTCATTTTTTGAACTTTATATAAAATCATGAAATGTTTTTCATGTGTGTCTAACTTCTTTGACTCCACATTATGTTTGGAATTAATTCATATTATTGCTTAAGCAACAGTTTATTCATTTTTATTGCTATCAAGTATTCCATTGAATGATCACATCATGTATTGATCAATGCAATTGATGATAAATTTGAGTTGTTTCCAAATCTTGATTATTACAAATACAATGCTATAAATTACCATGACAATGATTATTGGTACAGGTATGTATATTTATTTTGTATGTTTAATCCTTGGACTTTTATTTACTCTCTTAATGGTATGGTGTTCTTTGTTGAGCCAAGTTCTGTTTATGAATATAACTTATCAACTATTTCCTATACATTTAGGGTTTTGTATATCCTTTTTAAGAGAACTTCGCTTACCTGAAGATCATAAAATATTCTCCAAGAGTGACTTATAGAAGCTTAATTATTTTTCTTTTGCATATAATTGTACAATCCTTCTGGGGAATCAATATCTATGTATGGTGTGAGACAGGGTCAAGTTTCACATCATTTAATGGATATCCAATGGACTCAGAATTTTTTCCTGAAAAAACTCTTTTCCCTACTACAGTGACATCTTTATCACAGAGTGTATGCATCTCTGAGTCTTTTTCTAGTTTCTGTTCTGCTCCACTGTATCATTTGTTTATCCCTGTACCACTACCACCCTTTCTTAGTTATTGTAACTCTATAGAAAGTCTAGCAAACTTTAAAGAAGTTACTTTATAATAACTTCTGTAACTTTGTTGCTTTTCTTGCCTTTGTTAGTCATTCTCAGTCTTTGGCTTAGTCTATGAATTTTAGAATCAGCTTGTAATTTTTCACCCCAAAAAAGTATAATAGCATTTTAATTGAGATAAGATTTATTCTACACATGAATTTGAAGATACTTAACCTTGAAAATATTGAGTCTCCAAACTCATTTACATGGTATATCTCTCCATTCATTTAGATCTTTATTTTCTCTCAGAGGTTTTACACATCTTCCATTAAGTTTTCACCTAGGCATTTTATGTTTCTGATGTTCTTAGTATTTCATTTTTTAAATGTATTTTATTGGTTATGCTATTACAGTTGTCCTATTTTTTCTCCCCTTAACTCCCCTCCACACTATACCCCTACTCCCACCATCAGTCCCCCACCTTAGTTCATGTCCTTGGGTCATACGTATAAGTTATTTGGCTTCTCCATTTTCCATACTGTTCTTAACTTCCCCCTGTCTACTTTGTACTTACAATTTATGCTTCTTATTCCCTGTACCTTTTCCCACATTCTCCCTCCTCCCTATTCCCCCTGATAATCCTCCTTGTCATCTCTATTTCTGTGAATCTGTTTCTGTTCTAGTTGTTTGCTTAGTTCGTGTTTGTTTTTATTTTCTTAAGTCTAGTTGTTGATAGTTGTGAGTTTGTTGTCATTTCACTGTTCATATTTTTTACCTTCTTCTTTTTCTTTGATAAGAACCTTTAACATTTCATATAATAAGAACTTGGTGATAGTGAACTCCTTTAACTTGACCTTATCTGAGAAGTGCTTTATCTGCCCTTCCAATTCTAAATGAAAGCTTTGCTGGATAGAGTCATCTTGAATGTAGGTCCTTGCCTTTCATGACTTGGAATACTACTTCTTTTCAGCCCCTTCTTGGAGATTCTTTTGAAAATCAGCTGATGGTCTTATGGGAACTCTTTTGTAGGTAACTGCCTCCTTTCCTCTTGCTGCTTTTAAGATTCTCTCCTTATCTTTGATCTTGGGTAATGTAATTATGATGTGCCTTGGTGTGTGCTTCTTTGGGTCTAACTTCTTTGGGACTCTCTGAACTTCCTGGACTTCCTGGAAGACTCTTTCCTTTGCCAGATTAGGTAAGTGCTCCCTCACTATATTTTTAAATAAGGTTTCACTTTCTTGGTCTTCCTCTTCTCTTTCTGGCATCCCTATATTCTGCTGTTGTAATATTTAAAGTTGTCCTGGAGGTTCCTAAGCCTCTCTTCATTTTTGTGAATTTTTGTTTCTTCATTCTGTTCTGGTTGAATGTTTCTTTCTTCCTTCTGCTCCAAGTTGTTGATTTGAGTCCTAGTTTCCTTCCCTTCACTGTTGGTTCCCTGCACATTTTCCCTTATTTCACTTTTCATAGCCTTCACATTTTCTGTATTTTGCTACCATGCTCAACCATTTCTGTGAGCATCCTGATTACCAGTGTTTTGAACTATGTATCTGAGAGGTTGGCTATCTCTTCATCGCTTAGTTGTATTTTTTCTGGAGTGTTGATCTGTTCTTTCATCTGGGCCATATTTTTTGTGTGTGTTGTTGTGCCTGTTACATAGTAAGGAGTGCAGCCTTATGTGTTGTTAAAATGAGCCTTAGGGCGGGGTAACCCAGGTGGCTGTGTTATGGTGCTGTATGTGGGGGAGGGGTCCAATAAGGAACAATGTCACTTGTTGGGCTCTCAGTTGACTTTTAGTCACTTCCTCCACTACCCACAAGCAAATTGGGCCCTTCTAGTGCTGATTCCCAGATGGGTAGTATTGTGTATGTTCTGGGATCCTGTGGGTCTCTCCAACGAACTCTCCTGTGAGACTAGGCATTTCTCCTGCCACCTCAACCCCCACAGGTTTTTTCAGTCAGAGGTTTTGAGACTTTATTTCCCTGTGCTGGAACCCTGGATTGCATGGTCTGTCTTGCTCCCCATTTGTTCCTCCTGGTTTATCCACGTGCAAATGTGGGACCACCCCCTTTGCCAATTGCCACCCAGTCCTTGAAGCGCCACCTTGTCACGAGTCCTCTCCATCCCAGTTGCCAATCTTCCCCCCTTCGAATGGTCTGCATGAATGTTTCTTCTTTAACACCTTGGTTGTAGGACTTCCATACAGTTCAATTTTCTGGCAGTTCTGGTTATTTTTTGTTTTTAAATTTGTTGTCCTTCTTTTGGTTGTGCAAGGAGACAAAGTGTATCTACCTTCACCTCCATCTTGGCCAAAAGTCACCTGCTGTTCTTAGTATTTCTTTTAGTGAAAATGTCTTAGGAATGGATTCTCTCTGAATTGTTTTCATTTTTTATATTTCTATATTTTTTATTTTTGAAACTGACAGAAAATTTGCAAAAATAAAAATTCCCAGATAACCTTTACCCACATTCCACCAATATTAGTGTCTTACCATAATTTCTCTCACTCTCTGTTGCTTCCTCTCTCTCTCTCCTGTTCCATTCCTCCCCAAATATGTAAAATCACTCTGAATTAGTAGGTAAAATTGGTAGTTTGCCTACATGGTATACCTTTACCCTTAAAATACTTCAAAGAATTCTTTTGTAACCACAGTACGATGACCAAATTCGAGAAATGAACATTGTGATAATACTATTATCAGGTTCATAAACTTTGTTCAGATTTTGCAACATCCAAGGATGTTGTTCACAGCTAAAAGGAGATTTGAGTAATGTGCTGCATTCAGGTCTCATGTCCATTTAGACTCCTTTAGTATGAAACAGTTTCTGAATCTTTATATTTCATGACACTGATCTTTTTAAAGAATACAGGTCAACTGTTATGTAGAATGTCCCTCAATTTCAGCTAGAACAATACACAGGAGAATTAAATAAAGTAGAAGCATAGTAAATTGATATTGGAGTTCATCCCACATAAATTGACTTTGACTTTTTTTCCCAAATAAAAATTGAAAAAACAACAGCTGTCAAATCAATCACAAAACATCAATCTTCCTAATTTCTTGTACAGCTTGAGCTGTTAATATACTGATACAGCTGATGCTATAGTGAATAATCTCTTAAGATTTCTGTGATCCACAGTTAGTCTATAGGATTCATTGGTTTTTCTCAAAGGTCATACTAGACAGAGCCTTAAATAAGACCTAAATTCTTTTGTTTTTATTATTGTTCAGTTACAGTTCTCCTGCCTGTTTCCCCATTGCTAACCCCTACCCACACCCACCCCACTCCCACAGTCTATCCCCCACCATTGTCCATGCCCATGAGTCCTCTATTCCTGCTCCTTTGCTTGTTCCTTCTCCTTTTTCCCCCATTACCCGCTTTGCTGTCTTCTCTGGTCACTGTCAGTTTGTTCTTAATTTCAATGTCTCTGGTTCTATTTTGCTTGCTTGTTTGTTTTGCTGATTAGGCTCCACTTATAGGTGAGATCATATGGTATTTGTCTTTCATAAACAAATCAACAAACAAGTGCTGGTGAGGTTGTGGAGAAAAGAGAACCCTAGTGCACTGTTGGTGGGAATGCAGACTGGTGCAACCATTATGGAAAACAGTATGGAATTTCCTCAGAAAACTAAAAATGGGAACTGCCTTTTGATCCTTTGTATTTCTATTGTATCAGCTCTACTTTCTCCTCTTTCATTTCTGATTTTCTTTGTTTGGGTCCTCTCTCTTTTTTCTTGATGAGTCTGGTTAAAGGTTTGTTGATTTTGTTTATCATTTCAAAGAACAAGCTCACAGTTTTGTTGAACCTTTGGATTGTTCTTTTAGATTCTATGTCATTTAATTCTGCTCTGATCTTGATTATTTCCTTCCTTCTCCTTGCTCTGGGCTGTCTTTGTTGTTGTTCTTCCAGGTCTTGCAGGTGTAGGGTTAGGTTGTTTATTTGAAATGTTTCTATTTTTTTTAGGTAGGTCTGTATCCCTATGAACTTCCTTCTCAGGTCAGCCTTCACTATATCCTGAGACCTCAGGATGTGCCTGAGACCCAAGCACAGCCTGAGACACAATCCATAGGTTTTTGGTTGTTTTGAGTTCATTTTATTTGTTTCCAGAAACTTTTTGATTTCTTCCTTGATCTCATTCTTAACGCATTCATTGTTTAATGGCATGCTATTCAGTCTCCATGAATTTGAGTGTTTTTTATTTTTCCCTTGAGGTTGTTTTGTAGTTTCAGTCCCTTGTGGTCAAAGAAAATGTTTGATAAGATTTCAATATTCTTGAATTTGCTGAGGCTTGCTTTGTGTCCTATCATGTAGTCTATGTTTGAAAATGTCCCATGTACATTTGAAAAGAATGTGTATTTTGCTTCTTTGGGATGAAATGTTGTATATATATATATATATCAGTTAAGTTCATTTGATCTAGGGTATTGTTCAATCCCACAATACCTTTGTTGATATTTTGTGCAATGCTTTCAAAGAGAACTGATATATTCCAGTTTTTTCTAAACTCATTTTTAATGCAATGCTGGCTTAAAAAAGCATTTTTGGCATTGTCATAAGCAGAACACTCCATAAAAAAAGTAAACTCTAATATTATAACATTACTCTTAACTCACAGCTTTCATCTCAGAACCCAACCCTAGGTTTTTCAGAAATTCAGAACTTTCAGCCAAAATGGAGGCATGAGTAGATACACTGTGCCTCCTTGTACAACCAAAAGAAGGATAAAAACTAATTTAAAAAAGAAAAACAGAACTGCCAGAAAATTGAACTGCATAGAAGTCCAACAACCAAGGAGTAAAAGAAGAAATATTCATACAACCAGTAAGAGGGGTGAAGATGGGAAGCTGGGGTATAGAGGACTCACAAAAAGGCTGCAGCTGGCAGAGTGGACTGGCAGCAGTTGACAGAGCAGGAAGTCCCACGTTTGCATGCAGATAAACTGGGAGGAACAACTGGGGTGCAAGACATATTTCCCCAGCATTTCAGTTTTGGGAAACAAAGCCTCAAAACTTATGAATGAAAAAGCCTTTGGGGGCTGAGGTGGCAGGAGAAATTCCCAGCCTCACAGGAGAGTGTGTTAGAGAAACCCACAGGGTCCTAAAATGTACACAGTACCACCCATCTGGGAATCAGCACCAGAAAGGTCCATTTGCTTGTGAGTAGTGGAGGAAATGACTGAAAGCCTACTGAGAGCTGAGCAAGTGGCATTGTTCCCCCTCAGACCCCTCCCCCACATAAACACCACAATGCAATGACCTGGATTGCCCTGTCCCAGCATATACCTAAGGCTCCACCCCATACTACATAATAGGTGCACTGAGACAAAAAAAAAATATGACCCAGATGAAAGAACAGATCAAATCTCCAGAAAAAATACAACTAAGTGATGAAGAGATAGCCAACCTATCAGATACAGAATTCAAAACACATAATCAGGATGCTCACAGAAATGGTTGAGTATAGTTGCAAAATAGAGGAAATAGTGAAGACTATGCAAAGTGAAATGAAGGAAAATGTACAGGGAACCAACAGTGACAGGAAGGAAACCAGGACTCAAATCAATTATTTGGACCTAGGAGAAAAGAAACATTCAACCAGAACAGAATGAAGAAACAAGAATGCAAAAAAATGAAGAGAGGCTTAGGAACCTCTGGGACAACTTTAAACCTTCCAACATCCAAATCGTAGGGGTGCCAGGAGGACAAGAGGAAGAGCAAGAAAGTAAAAACTTATTTGAAAACATAGTGAAGGAGAACTTACTTAATCTGGCAAAGGAAATAGTTTTCCAGGAAGTCCAGGAAGCTCAGAGAGTCCCAAAGAAGTTAGACCCAAGGTAGCTCACACCAAGCACGTCATAATTACATTACCCAAGATTAAAGATAAGGAGAGAATCTCAAAAGTAGCAAGAGGAAAAGAGACAGTTACCCGCAAAGGACCCATAAGACCATCAGCTGATTTCTCAAAAGAAACCTTACAGGCAAGAAGGGGCTGGAAAGAAGTATTCCAAGTCATGAAAGGCAAGGACCTACATCCAAGATTGCTCTATCCAGCAAAGTTATCATTTAGAATGGAAGGGCAGATAAAGCACTTCTCAGATAAGGTCAAGTTAAAGAAGTTCATCATCACCAAGTCCTTATCATATGAAATGTTTAAGGTACTTATCTAAGAAAAACAAGAAGATAAAAAATACCAACAGTGAAATGACAACATACTCACAACTATCAATGACTGAACCTAAAAAGAAAAACAAAAACAACCTAAGCAAACAACTAGAACAGAAACAGATTCACAGAAATAGAGATGACATGGAGGCTTATCAGCAGGGAAGGGGAGAGGGGAGAATGGGGTAAAATGTACAGAGAATAAGTAACATAAATGGTAAGTACAAAATGGACAGGGGGAGTTAAGAAAAGTAGAGGAAATGGAGAGGCCAAAAAACTTATATGTACAACCCATGGACATGAACTAAGGTGGGGGAATGATGGTAGGAGTGGAAGAGAATAAAGGGAAGAAAAAAAATGGGACAACTGTAATAATATAATCAATAAAATATATTTTTAAAAAATAAAATAAATTTCCTGCTCTTCAACCGTACTCACCCTCTACCTTTTTCTGTAGGAAACCAGACTCAGGTGCTGCCCCAGTGCAACTCCTTGTCTGAACCAGCAGACTCTGCACCCTCAGAGGACAGCACTGCCAACTGCTCAGGTGAGGGCTCCCACAGGACCAGAAAACCCTTCTCTTTGCCTAAGTAATACACCACTGACCTGACCATCTCTCCTCAGGCAGTGTACAAGTCCGCCTCATGGCAGGGGGCAGTCGCTGTGCCGGCAGGGTGGAGATCCTTCACCAGGGCTCCTGGGGCACCATCTGTGATGACGGCTGGGACCTGAATGATGCCCAGGTGGTGTGCAGACAGCTGGGCTGTGGGGAAGCCCTCAATGCCACAGTGTCTGCTCACTTCGGGACAGGATCAGGCCAGATCTGGCTGGATGACGTGAACTGCACAGGAAGGGAGTCCCACCTGTGGAAGTGCCCTTCCCAGGTCTGGGGACAGCACAACTGCTGGCACAAGGGGAACGCAGGGGTCATCTGCTCAGGTCAGCGCTGCAAATTGTTCATTGGCTGGGGAGGATGTGAGGGCCCTCAAGGATGAGTCTGAGCCCTGATGGGTGTTGCTTAAAGGGTTAGGGGAGAAGGAAGCTTCCTTCCACAGGGCCTCTCTGACTAGCAGTTACAGCAATTGGTGCTTTCCTTTCCTCCTGCAACAGCTGGGGCTCTGGTCCTTCCTTCTCAGCAATATTTTCTGAAAAAGCAATTTTTTACAGTTTCCATTGCAAACAGGGCTCACTCTTCAGTTGCTTATGGCAGTAAAATCTTGAAATTTTTACTCCATTTACTGATGCCATAATGAATTACCATGTGGTTTAAAACAATGCAAATTTATCATTTTATAATTCTCTACATTAGAAATCTGACAAAGGTCTCACTGAGCTGACACCAAGGTATCCACAGAGTTGCATTCCTTCTGGAGGCTCCAGGGAAGACTTCCTCTCCCCGGTTTTTCTACCTTCCAAAGCTGGTGTGCATTCATTCCCAGGCTCCATGTTCCCCTTTTGTTTTCTTCAAACAAACAATGTTGCCTCCCTCTGACCATTCTTCCTTACACACATTTCCCTCTGAACTGAAGTAGAGAAAGTTTATTTGTTTTTCAGGACAATGGATCTAAGAATATGATTAGACTGAACTCACCTGTTTAATGTGCTGTATCTCAGATTGAGCTCACCATCCCAAGGTCCTTATCTTAATAGTAACCACAGAGTCTATTTCCCACAAAAGGTAAAATTTCACAGGTTCCATGGGCCAGGATGTAGAAATCTCTGGGGGTCCATTATTCTGCCTACCATGCACTATACACACTCCCTTCCACATACTCTGTCAGAAATTTTGTCAGAACCAGGATTAGGCTCTTCTCCCTGCAGAGGGTCCAGGTTGGTGTTCCTCTCTGTTCATGTTCCACTACATCTTTGTAGTAGAGATACACAGACAGAAATGGACAAAGTCAGGGAAAAGGAACATAAGTTTCAGTCTTGCCACTTAGTGGGTATCTCCTCAGCAGAGTTAGTGATAAGTGTTCACTTCCTCTGGGAGAGAGAAAGAACACAGATATTTGAGTGGACCACTCACTGTGCCCTGTTTCCCCTGTCACTTTTAGAGTTCCTGGCCCTAAGGATGGTGAGCGAGGACCAGGAGTGTGCCGGGTGGCTGGAAGTCTTCTACAATGGGACCTGGGGCAGTGTCTGCCACAGCCCCATGGAAGCCATGACCTTGTCCATCATCTGCAGACACCTTGGCTGTGGGGACAGGGGGACTCTTGACACTTCTGTTGGTTATAGGAAAGACTCTAGACCCCGGTGGGTGGATGGAATCCAGTGTCGGAACACTGATATGTCTCTCTGGCAGTGCCCTTCTGACCCTTGGAAATACAGTTCGTGCGGTCTGAAGGAGGAAGCTTACATCATGTGTGCAGGTATTTACTGTCTGTTTCTATGTGTCCATCCCACCCCTGTAGGATGCTGTTAGTGATACTGATATTTTCAAACCTAAGGGATGACTTTAAGATGAGTATACAAGATGAAGATGACTTAATCCACACGTTGCAATCTGGTTTCAAAGAAAAAAATGAGAAAACCTCTGCTCATAGCAATTTATGTGAAAAATATCAAAGAGATTGGCAAAAAATGTGGGGGCACCATTAATACGCTGATAACCTTTCTTAGGAATTGCTAACTAATCAGGGATAATTAATGGATATGCCCAGTACCTAGAGCTAAGTAAGGGTCAGAGCAGAGAATCAATCCTAATTGCTTCACCCCTTAAACTCATGATATTTTACTCTGAAATGTATCTATACTACTTAGACAACTTCTCAAGTCAATCTGTTGGTTGATAGTAATTGAGTGTCCATAGGTGCAAATTTATACTTAAGAAAAGAGGACACAGAAGAGAAAAATTATAGTCATGGCCCTCATAGAACTTACAATCCAGTGCTGAAAATTCTCAGGAGAAATTTCAAGTGTC
>CM052539.1:19348591-19364906 GCA_028533065.1 Trachops cirrhosus
TCAGCTCAGCTGTGGAGTTGCCATCTCTACCCCAAAAGGAGCCTACTTTGTGGGAGGAGGTGACCAGATCTGGAAAGCCCAGTTTCACTGCTCAGGGACTGAGTCCTTCCTGTGGAATTGCCCAATGACTGCCCTGGGCATTCCTGACTGTACCCCTGGGAACACAGCTTCTGTGATCTGTTCAGGTAAGAGAAAGAGAAGGACTACCTGGTACTAAGGATGTTTCTTGAGTAAAATGTTGCTAAGACCAGAAAGTGTGGAAAAGCTGCCTTCAAAGGTAACATATTTCAGAGAAATAAGAAATATGGGTCTTCTAATTGTTCATTCATTTTTTTGGTCAAGGTAAGAAGTGTTAAGAGGTAATATTTTTTAAATAAACATTTTATTTAAGTATGATCATAGAGAATGTATAAGTAATAAGTGTATCCCTCAGTCATGTACACTACCCCAGGTTAATAAAGAGACCATTAAAAGCACCCAGGAAATCATCTTCCCCTCCCACCAATCACTTTGCCCTCCCTCCTCTCCAAAAAGGAGCATATTCTAACTTCTACTACCTTAAAATATTTTTGTCATTTTTTGAACTTTGTATAAAATCATGAAATGTTTTTTGTGTATCTAACTTCTTTGATTCCACATTATGTTTGGAATTCATTCATATTATTTCTTAAGCAGCAGTTCGTTATTTTTTGTTGCTATAAAGTATTCCATTGAATAATCACATGACCATATATTGATCAATTCAACTGATGGTAGATTTGAGTTGTTTCTAATTCTTGACTATTACAAATATAATGTTATAAATTACCATGACAACGATTTTTGGTGCAGATATGTACATTTATTTTGTATGTTTGACTTTTTTTTAGTCTCTTAATGGTATGGTGTTCTTTGTTGAGCCAAGTTCTTTTAATGGGTATAACATATCAACTTTTTCCTGTACATTTAGGGTTTCTTATATCCTTTCTAAGAGAACTTTGCCTACCTGAAGATCACAATATATTCTTTAAGAGTATCTTTAGAAGCTTAATAATTTTTCTTTTGCATATAATTGTACAATCCCCCTAGGGGTTAATATCTATGTATAGTGTGAGATAAGGGTCAAGTTTCATATTTTTAGTGGATATCCAATTGACTCAGAATCTTTTCTTGAAAAGACTCTTTTCCCTACTGCAGTGGCATCTTTGTCATAGAGTGCATGTATGCCTGAGTCTTTCTCTAGATTCTATTCTGCTCCACTATATCATTTGTCTATCCCTGCACCACTACCACACTTTTTTAGTTATTGTAACTCTATAGCAAGTCTAGCAAACTTCAAAGAAGTTACTTTATAATACCTCCTCTAACTTTGTGGCTTTTCTTGTGTACTGTGTTAGTCATTCTCAGTCTTTTGCATACTCATACCCTATGAATTTTAGAATCAGCTTGTCATTTTTCAACCCCCAAAAAGTATGATGGCATTTTGATTGAGATTATATTTATTCTACACATGAATTTGAAGACATTTAACCTTGAAAATATTGAGTCTTCAAACTTATTTACATGGTATATATTTCCATTCATTTAGGTCTTTATTTTCCCTCAGAGGTTTTACACATCTTCCACTAGGTTTTCTCCTAGGCATTTTAGATTTCTGATGTTCTTAGTATTTCTTTTTTAAAATATATTTTATTGATTATGCGATTATACTTGTCCCAATTTTTCTCCCCTATATTCTCCTCCACCCTGTATCCCTGCTACCACCATCATTCCCACAACTTTGTTCAGGTCCATGGGTCATACATACAAGTTCTTTGGCTTGTTCATTTCCCATAATATCCTTAACCTTCCTGTATCTATTTTGTACCTACTATTTATGCTTCTTATTCCCTGTACCTGTTCTCCCATTCTCCCCTCTCCCCACTGATAACTGTGCATGTGATCTCCATTTCTATGATTCTGTTCCTCTTCTAGTTGTTTGCTTAGTTTGTTTTTTGTTTTTTAGGTTCATTTGTTGATAGTTGGGAGTTTGTTGTCATTTTACTATTCAGTTTTTGATCTTCTTCTTTTCCTTGGATAAGCCCCTTTAACATTTCATATAATGAGCACTTGGTGGTGATGAACTCCTTTAACTTGACCTTATCTGGGAAGCACTTTATCTGCCCTTCCATTCTAAATGATAACTTTTCTGGACAGAGTGATCTTGGATGTAGGTCCTTGCCTTTTATGACTTCAAATACTTTTTTGTAGCCCCTTCTTGCCTGCAAGGTTTCTTGTGAGAAATCAGCTGATAGTCTATGGGAACTCCTTTGTAGGTAACTGTCTCCTTTCCTCTTGCTGCTTTTAAGGTTCTCTCTCTCTTTAATCTTGGGGAGTGTAATTATGATGTGTCTTAAGGTATGCTTTCTTGGGTCCAACTTCTTTGGGACTCTCTGAGCTTCCTGGACTTCCTGGAAGTCTATTTCCTTTGTCAGATTAAGGAAGGTCTTCATTACGTTTCCAAATAAGCTTTCAATTTCTTGGTCTTCCTCTTCTCCTTCTGGAACCCCAATGATTTGGATGTTGAAATGCTTAAAGATGTCCCAGAGGTTCCTAAGCCTCTTCTCACTTTTTTGAATTCTTGTTTCTTCATTCTGTTCTGACTGAATGTTTCTTTCTACCTTCTGCTCCAAACTGTTGATTTGAGTTCTGGTTTCCTTCTCTTCACTGTTGGTTCCCTGTACATTTTCTTTTATTTCTTTTTTCATAGCCCTCTCTTCTTCCTCTATTTTGCTACTGTACTCAAACATTTCTGTGAGCACCCTGAATACCAGTGTTTTCAACTCTGCATCTGATAGGTTTGCTATCTCTTCATCCCTTAGTTGTATTTTTTCTAGAGCTTTGATCTATTCTTTCATTTGGGCCATATTTTTTTTTATCTCAGCATGCCTGTTGTGTAATAAGGGGCCGAGCCTTAGGTATTCACCAGAGCAGGGCAACCCATGTAGTTGTGTTGTGGTGCTATATGGGGGCACAGGGTCTGAGAGGAAACAATGCCTTGTTCAGCTTTTGTTTGGCTTTCAGTCACTTCCCCCACTACCCAAAGAAAATTGGGCTTTTCTGGTGCTGATTCCTGGGTGGGTGGGTTTGTGTATGTTCTAGAACCCTGTGGTTCTCTCCAAATGAACTCTCCTATGAGTCTGGGAGTTTCTTCTGCTGTCTCAATGCCACAGGTGTTTTCAATCAGAGTTTGTGAGGCTTTATTTCCCCGCACTGGAAACCTGGGTTGCAGGACCTGTCTCGCTCCCCAGTTGTTCCTCCCAGTTTATCCACATGCAAATGCGGGACCAGCCACTCTGCCAGCTGCTGCCTCACCAGCCCAGGTCCTTGAACCACCACCTTTTCTCAAATCCTCTCCACCCAGGCTGTTGGTCTCCGCCCCTCCTACCAGTCTGGATGAATATTTCTTCTTTAACTCCTTGGTTCTTGGACTTCCATACAGTTTGATTTCCTGGCAGTTCTGGATATTTTTTTGTTTTTAAATTTGTTGTTGTCCTTTTGGTTGTGCAAGAAGGCATAGTGTATCTACCTGTGCCTCCATCTTGGGCAGAAGTCACCTGCTGTTCTGAGTATTTCTTTTAGTGAATGTGTCTTAGGAATGGATTCTCTCTGAATTGTTTTCACCTGTTACATTTCTATATTTTTTGTTTTTGTGACTGACAGAAAGGTTGCAAAACTAATAATTCCCAAATAAATTTTACCTACATTCCACCAATGTTAGTATCTTACCATAATTTCTCTCTCCCTTTCTTTTGCTTCCTCCCTCTCTCTCTCTCTGTCCTGTCCTATTCCTCCCCAAATATGTAAAATCATTCTGAATTAGTAAGTAAAATTGGTAGGTTGCAGACATGGTATCCCTTCACCCTTAAAATATGTCAAAGAATTCTCTTACATAACCACAGTACAATGATCAAATCTGAGAAATTAACATTATTCTAATACTATCATCAAGTCCATAAGCTTTATTCAAATTTTGCTGACCCAAAGATAATGTTCACAGCTAACAGAAGATTTAAGTAATGTACTGCATTCAGTTCTCATGTCCATTTAGTCTCCTTTAGTATAGAGCACTTTCTGAATCTTTGTATTTTACAACACTGGTCTTTTTAAAGAATACAGGCCAATTGTTATGTAGAACATACTTCAATTACAGCTGGAACAATACACAGGAGAATTAAATAAAGGAAAGCACAGTAAATTGCTATTGTAGTTTATCTCACATAAATTGACTTTGACTTCTTTTCTTAAGTAAAAAATTGAAAAGACAACATCTGCCAAATCAATCACAAGATACCAATCTTCCCTAACTTGCTGTACAGCTTGAGCTGTTAATATGCTGATACAGCTGATGCTATAGTAATACTATAAGATTATACTTAAGGTTTCTGTAATCCACAGTTAGTCTGCAGGATCCATCAGTTTTTCTCATAGATCATGTTAGACAGATCCTTAAATAAGGCCTAAATTCTTTTATTTTTTTTTTTCAGTTACAGTTCTCCTGACTTTTTTCCAATTTCTAACGCCTACCCAGTCCCACCCTACTCCCACAGTCTATCCTCCACCATTGCCCATGTCCATAAGTCCTCTATTCCTGTTCCTTTGCTTGCCCCTTCTCCTTCTTTTCCCTGTTTCCCCCCTCGCCATCCCCCCTGGTCTCTTTCAGTTAGTTATTTCCATGTTTCTGGTTCTCTTTGGCTCATTTGTTTGCTTTGTTGATTAGATTCTACATATACATCACATCATATGGTATTGGTCTTTCACCACCTCGCTTATTTCACTTAACATAATGCTCTCCAGTTTCTTCCATGCTGTCACAAAGGGTAGGAAACCCATCTTTGTTTCTGCTGTGTAGTATTCCATTGTGTAAATGTACAACAGTTTTTTGAACCACTCATTTACTAATGGGCACTTAGGCTGTTTCTAGCACTTGGCTATTGTAAATTGTGCTGCTATGAATATCGGGGTACAGAGGTTATTTTGAATTGGTGACTCAGGATTCTTAGGGTAAAGTCCAAACAGTGGGATGGCTAAATCAAAAGCTACTTCCACCTTTAGGGTTTGTTTTGTTTTGAGGAAATTCCATACTGTTTTCCACAGGAGCTGCACCAGTCTGCATTCCCACCAATAGTGTACTAGGGTTCCCTTTTCTCCACAGCTTTGCCAGCACTTGTTGTTTGTTGATGTATTAATGATGGCCATTCTGACTGGTGTGAGGTACTATCTCATTGTAGTTTTAATTTGCATCTCTCTAATGGCTAGTGATGTTGAGTATGTTTTCACGTGTCTATGGGCCATCTGTATGTCCTCCTTGGAGAATCGTCTGTTCAGGTCCTTTGCCCATTTTTTAAAAATTATTTTATTGATGTTCAAGTACAGTTGCCTGTATTTATCCCCCACCACTCCCTGCCACCCCAGCCATGCCCACCTCCCTTCCCGGCTTCCACGCCCTACACTTGCTTTCTCCGTGTGTCCTTTATAGTTATTCCTAAAAACCCTCTCCACCTCTGCCTCCATTATCCCCTCTGGTTAGTTTGTTCTTAATTTCAATGTCTCTGGTTATATTTTGCTTGTTTGTTTGTTTTGTTGATTAGGTTCCACTCAAAGGCAAGATCAAATGGTATTTGTCCCTTACGACTTGGCTTATTTCCCTTAGAATAATACTCTCCATTTCCATCCATGTTGTCACAAAGGGTAGGAGCTCCTTCTTTCTTTCTGTTGCATAGTATTCCTTTGTGTAAATGCACCAGTTTTTTGATCCATTCATTTACTGATGGGCACTTAGTTTGCTTCTAGAACTTGGCTATTGTAAATTGTGCTGCTATAAACATTGGGGTACATAGGTTCTTTTGGATTGGTGTTTCAGGGTTCTTAGGATATAATGCCAGAAGTGGAATTGCCAGGTCAAAAGGCAGTTCCATTTTTAGTTTTCTGAGGAAATTCCATAGTGTTTTCCACAGTGGTTGCACCAGTCTGTCTTCCCACCAACAGTGCACTAGGGTTCCCTTTTCTCCACATCCTCTCCAAGACTTGTTGTTTGTTGATTTGTTTATGATGGCCATTCTGACTGGTGAGAAGTGGTATCTCACTGTGGTTTTAATTTGCATCTCTCTGATGACTAGTGATGCTGAGCATCCTTTCATATGTCTCTGGGCCCTCCATATGTCCCCCTTGGAAAAGTGTCTGTTTAAGTTTTTTGCCTATTTTTTAATTGGGTTTTTTGTCTTCCTGGAGTGGAGTCGTGTGAGTTCTTTATATAATTTGGAGATCAAACCCTTGTCCAAGGTATCATTGGCAAATATGTTTTCCCATATAGTTGGTTCTCTTTTCATTTTAATGCTGTTTTCTTTAGCCAAGCAGAAGCTTCTTAATTTGATGAGGTCCTGTTTATTTATTCTTTCCTTTTTGTCCCTTGCTCTAGGGGACATAGCAGTGAAAATATTGCTGCATGGAATGTCTGAGATTTTCCTGCCTGTTTTCCTCTTGGACTTTTATGGTGTCATGAATTCTATTTAAATCTTTTATCCATCTTGAGTTTATTTTTGAGTATGGTGTAAGTTGGTGGTCAAGTGCCTTTTTGTTTGTTTGTTTGTTTGGGGGTTTTTTTTGCATATACTTGTCCAGATCTCCCAACACCATTTGTTGAAGAGGCTATTTTTACTCCATTTTATGCTTCTTCCCCCTTCATCAAATGTTAATTGACCATAGACACATGGGTTTACATCTATGCTCTCTATTCTGTTCCATTGATCTACGTGCCTGTTCTTATGCCAGTACCAGACTATTTTGATTACAATGGCCTTGTAATATAGTTTGATACCAGGTATTGTGATCTCTCCTACTTTGTTCTTGTTTCTCAAAATCACTGCAGCTATTTGGGGTCATTTATGGTTCCATATAAATTTTTGAAATGAAATGTTTGTTCTATACCTGTGATATATTCCATTGGTATTTTGTTAGGGATTGCATTGAATCTTTAGATTGCTTTGGGTAATATGGATATTTAAATTATGTTAATTCTTCCAATCCATGAATCATAAATGGGTGCTGTACTTTTCAAACGCTTTTTCCACATCTATTGATATGATCATGTGGTGTTTGTCTTTCCTCTTGTTTATGTGATGTATTACATTTATTGATTTGCAAATATTGTACCATCCTTGCAACCCTGGGATGAATCCCTCTTGATCATGATGTATGATCGTTTTAATGTATTGCTGGATGTGGTTTGCCAATATTTTGTCAAGGACTTTAAGGTTTATGTTCATCAGCAATGTTGGCCTGTAGTTTTCTTTCTTTGTTGTGTTTTTATCTAGTTTTGATATCTGGTTTTATGCTGGCTTCATAAAAAGGGTTTGGGATTCTTCCATCTTCTTGGATTTTTTGGAATAGTCTGAGAAAGATAGGGGTTAGCTTTTCCTGATACATTTTGTAAAATTCTCCTGCGAAACCATCCACGGCTTTTGTGTGCCAGGAGTTTTTTTATTTCTGTGTCAACTTTACCAACTGTTATTGGTCTGTTCAGGCTTTCTGCTTCTTCTTCATTGAGTTTTGGGAGATTATTTTTTTCTATAAATTTGTCTGTATCACCCAGGTTTTCAAATTTCTTGGCATATAGTTGTTCATAATAATTTTTTACAACTCTTTGTATTTCTGTGGTATCAGTTGTAATCTCACCTCTTTCATTTCTGATTTTAGGAACCCATCTCTTTTTTCTTGATGAATATGGTTAAAGGCTTGTCAATTTTGTTTCTCCTTTCAAAGAACCAGCTCCTGGATTTATTGATCCTTTGGATTGTTCTTTTAGTCTCTGTGTCTTTTAATTCTACTCTTATTTTGGTTGTTTCCTTCCCTCTACTTGCTCTGGGCTTTGTTTGTTATTGTTGTTCCTCCAGTTCTTGTAGATGTAGGGTTAGGTTGTTTATTTGTAATGTTTCTATCTTTTTTAGGTAGGCCTGTATCACTGTGAACTTCCCACTCAGGACAGCCTTCACTGTGTCCCATAGGTTTGGGGTTGTTGTGAGTTGATTTTCCTTTGTTTCCAGAAACTTTTTGATTTCTTCCTTGATCTCATTCTCAATACATTCATTGTTTAATAGTATGCTATTCACCCTCTTTGGTACTAGGATTATGCTGGCTTCATAAAAAGAGTTTGGGAGTCTTCTGTCTTCTTGGATATTTTGGAATAGTCTAAGAAGAATAGGGGTTAGCTCTCCCTTATATGTATGTTTTGTAAAATTCTCCTGTGAAACCATCCAGTCCAGGGCTTTTGTGTGCCAAGAGTTTTGGCATTCAAATTCATGTGCATGAATTTGATTGTTTTTGAGTTTTTTTCCTTGAGGTTGGTTTTTAGTTTCAGTTCCTTGTGGTCAGAGAAAATGTTTTATATGATTTCAACTTTCTTCAATTTGTTGAGACTTGTTTTGTTTCCTGTTATGTGACCTATCTTTCAAAATGTTCCATGTACATTTGAAAAGAATGTGTATTTTGCTTCTTTGGAATGAAATGTTCTGTATATATATCAGTTAAGTCCATTTGATCTAGGGCATGGTTCAATGCCACAATACCCTTGTTGATATTTTGTGCAACACTTTCAAAGGGTACTAATATATTCTAGTTTTTTTCTAAACTCATTTTCAAGCAATGTTTGGCTTAAAAAAGAAATTTTGGCATAGTCATAAGCAGAACACTCCACTAAAGAAAGTGAACTCTATATTATAACATTACTCTTAACTCATAGCTTTCATCTCAGAACCCCATCCCTAGGTTATTAAGAAATTCAGAACTTCTGGCCAAGATGGAGGCATAGGTAGATAGATACACTGTGCCTCCTTGCACAACTAAAAGAAGGGCAACAACTAATTTAAAAACAAAAAAAAATAACCAGAAATGCTAGAAAACTGAATTGCATGGAAATTCAACATCCAAGAAGTTAAAGAAGAAACATTTGTCCAGACCAGGAGGAGAGATGAAGACAGGCAGCTGGGGTGGATAGGACTCATAGCAAGGCTGCAGCTGGCAGAGTGGGTTGGTGGTGATTGGCAGAGTGGGCAGTCCCACATTTGCTTGCTGAAAAACCTGGAGGAACAACTGGGGTGTGAGACAGACCACACAACCCAGCGTTCCAGTGTGGGGAAATAAAACCTCAAAACCTCTGACTAAAAAAACCTGTGGGGGTTGAGGCAGCAGTAGAAACTCCCAGACTCATAAGAGAATTCATCGGAGAGACCAAGAGGGTCCTAGAACATACACAATACCACCCATCCAGGAATCAAAACCAGAAGGACCCAATTTGCTTGTGGTTAGTGGAGGAAGTGACTGAAAGTCTGCTGAGAGCTGAGTAAGCGGCATTGTCCCCTCTGGAACTACTCCTCCACATACAGTGCCACAACCCAGGGACCTGGGTTATCCTGCCCCATAAAATACCTAAGGCTCCACCCCTAACTACCTAACTGGTACACTGAGACAAAAAAATATATATGTGGTCCAAATGAAAGAATAGATCAAAGCTCTAGGAAAAATACAACTAAGTGATGAAGAGATAGACAACTTATCAGATGCAGAGTTCAAAACCCTGGTAATCAGGATACTCACAGAAATGGCTGAGTATGGTAGCAAAATAGAGGATGTAGTAAAGGCTATGAAAAGTGACATAAAGGAAAATGTACAGGGAACCAACAGTGTTGGGAAGGAAACCAGAACTCAAATCAATAGTTTGGAGCAGAAGGAAGAAAGAAACATTCAACCAGAACAAAATAAGAAACAAGAATTCAAAAAATGAGGAGAGGCTTAAGAACCTCTGGGAAAACTTTAAAGTTCCAACATCAGAATCATAGGGATTCCAGAAGGAGAAGAGGAAGACCAAGAAATTGAAAACTTATTTGAAAATATAATGAAGAAGAACTTCCCTAATCTGACAAAGGAAATAGACTTCCAGGAAGTCCAGGAAGCTCAGAGAGTCCCAAAGAAGTTGGACCCAAGGAAGCACACACCAAGGCACATCATAATTACATTCCCCAAGATTAAAGAGGAGAGAATCTTAAAAGCAGCAAAAGAAAAGGAGACAGTCACCTACAAAGGAGTGCCCATAAGACTGTCAGCTGATTTCTCAAAAGAAATCTTGCAGGCAAGAAGGGGCTGGAAAGAAGTATTCAAAGTCATGAAAGGCAAGGACCTACATCCAAGATGACTCTATCCAGCAAAGCTTTCATTTAGAATGGAAGGGCAGATAAAGTGCTTCCCAGATAAGGTCAAGTTAAAGGAGTTCATCATTACCAAGTGCTTAATACAGGAAATGTTAAAGGGACTTATCTAAGAAAAGGAGGGAGATAAAAAATATGAACAGTGAAATGACAAGAAACTCACAACTATCAACAAATGAACCTAAAAAAAAAAAAAAACCTAAGCAAGCAACCTAAAAAAAAAACAACCTTTGCAACCTAAGCAAGGTGTCCAACAAATGAGTAGAACAGGAACAGATTCACAGAGATGAGATGGAAGTTTATCAGCAGAGAGGGGGGAAGGGATAATAGGGGAAAAGTTACAGGAATAAGAAGTATAAATGGTAAGCACAAAATAGACAGGGGAAGTTAAGAATAGTATAGGAAATGGTGAAGCCAAAGAAATTACATGTATGTCCCATAGACATGAACTAAGGTGGGGGAATGATGGTAGCAGTGAGGGTAGAGGGTGGAGGGGAATAAAAGGGAGAAAAAAATGGGACAACTGTAATAGAATAATCAATAAAATATATTTTGTTTAAAGAAAATAAATTTCCTGCTCTTCAACCATACTCACTCTCTAACTGTTTATCTAGGTAACAAGACCCAGGTGCTACCCCAGTGCAACTCTACATCTGAACCAGCAGGCTCTGCACCCTCAGAGGACTGCGCTGCTAACTGCTCAGGTGAGGGCTCCCACAGAACCAGAAAACCCTTCCTTTCCCTGAGTAATGTCCCATTAACCTGATTCTCTCTCCTCAGATAGCGGACAGCTCCGCCTGGTGGATGGGGGCAGTCGGTGTGCTGGAAGGGTGGAAATCCTACACCAGGGCTCCTGGGGCACCATCTGTGATGACAGCTGGGACCTGAACGATGCCCAGGTGGTGTGCAGACAGCTGGGCTGTGGGGAAGCCATCCATGCCACAGTGTCTGCTCACTTTGGGGCAGGATCAGGCCAGATCTGGCTGGATGACGTGAACTGCACAGGAAGGGAGTCCCACCTGTGTAAGTGCCCTTCCCGGGGCTGGAGACAGCATGACTGCTGGCACAAGGAGGACGCTGGAGTTATCTGCTCAGGTCAGTGCGGCACATTGTCCACAGGCTGGGGAGAGGCAGGGGCCCTTAAGGATAGGAGTCCGAGCTCTGATGGGTGTTGCTGAAAGGTCTAGGGGAGAAGGAAGCATCCTTCCACAGGGCCTCTCTGTGTAGCAGATATGGAGATTGGTGCTTTCATTTTCTCTTACAGCAGCTGGGACTCTGGTCCTTCCTTCTTAGCAATATCTTCTGACAAAGCCACTTTTTACAGAGTTTCCATTGAAAGCAGAGCTCACCCTTCAGGTGCTTATGGTAGTAAAATCTTGAGATTTTTGCTTCATTTATTGAAGCCATAATGAATTTCCATGTGGTTTAAAACAACACAAATTTATTATTTTATAATTCTCTACATTAGAAGTCTGGCAAGGGTCTCACTGGGCTGACACCAAGGTGTCCACAGAGCTGCATTCCGTCTGGAGGCTCTGGGGAAGATTTCCTCTCCCTGGCTTTTCTTCCTTCCAAAGCTGGTGTGCATACATTCCCAGGCTCCATGTTCCCTTTTTTTCTTCAAACAACGTTGCCTCCATCTGACCATTCTTCTTTAGCCACATTTCCCTCTGAACTGAAGTAGAGAAAGTTTGTTTTTCAGGACAATGGATCTAAGGATGTGATTAGACTGAACTCACCTGTGTAATGTGCTATATCTCAGGTCAATATCACCATCCCAAATTCCTTAGCTTAATAGTAACCACAGAGTCCATTTGCCAGAAAAGGTAAAATTTCACAGGTTCCATGGTGCAGGATGTATTAATCTTTAGAGGTCCATTATTACACCTACCACCCACTATTCACACTCCCTTCCACACACTCTGTCAGAAGTTTCATCAGGAACCAGGATTCCGCTTTCCCTGCAGAGGGCTCAGGCTGGTGTTCCTCTCTGTTCATGTTCCACTACATCTTTGTAGTAGAGATACACAGACAGAAATGGACAAAGTCAGGGAAAAGGGACACAAATTTCAGTCTTGCCACTTAGTGGCTGTCTCCTCAGCAGAGTCAGTGATGAGTGTTCACTTCCTCTGGGAGAGAGAAAGAATGCAGAGCTTTGAATGGACTGCTCACTGAGCCCTGTTTCCGCCTTTCACTTTTAGAGTTCCTGGCCCTGAGGATGGTGAGCAAGGACCAGGAGTGTGCCGGGTGGCTGGAAGTTTTCTACAATGGGACCTGGGGCAGTGTCTGCCGTAACCCCATGGAAGCCATGACCTTGTCCATCATCTGCAGACAGCTTGGCTGTGGGGACAATGGGGACCTTGACATTTCTGTTTATTATAGGGAAGGTTCTAGACCCCGGTGGGTGAATGGAATCCAGTGTCGGAACACTGATATGTCTCTCTGGCAGTGCCCTTCTGACCCTTGGAAATACAGTTCGTGCGGTCCAAATGAGGAAGCTTACATCATGTGTGCAGGTATTTACTGTCTGTTTCTATGTGTCTGTCCCACCCCTGTAGGATGCTGTTAGTGATATTGATATTTTCAAACCTAAGGGATGACTTTAAGATGAGTGTACAAGATGAAGATGATTTAATCCACATGTTGCAATCTGTTTTCAAAGAAAAAATGAGAAAACCTGTGCTCATATCAATTTATGTAAAAAATATCAGAGATTGGCAAAAACATGTGAGGGCACCATTAATACTCTGATAACCTTTCTTAGGAATTGCTAACTAATCAGGGGTAATTAATGAATGTGCCCAGCACCTTAAGGTAAGGGTCAGAGCAGAGAATCAATCCTGATTGCTTCATCCCTTAAACTCATATTTAACTCTGAAATGCATTTATATCACTTAGACTACTTCTCAAGTCAGTCTATTGGTTGATAGTAATTGAGTGCCCATAGGTACAAATTTATACTTAAGAGGACAGACAAGAGAAAAATTATAGTCATGGATCTCATAGAGCTTACAATCCAGTGCTAAAAATTCTCATGAGGCAGAAAGTTCAAGTGTCATGAAAAATGAGAAAGTGCTTGGGTGCGTGTAATAGGGGCAAAAGAAGAAATCATATTCGGATGGACACCTACAGGATGAGTGTGAGTTTCTCAAAGGAAGAAAGTGGACAGATCATTTTGGTCATAAATACTGAGTTGGAAGAGGACATGGCATATTTGAGGTACTGAGAACATTCCATTATGGCCAGAGGAGAAATAGGGTGAAGGAGAGTGATACAGGATTAGCAAAGGAAGAACCTGGAAAGACAAGCAAAGCAAAGACCTCTCTTAGGTAGGACCCATGAAATAATCCTGTTAAGGGAGTTTTTGTTTGTTTGTTTGTTTCGTTATTGATTTCTTGGCTGCCACATCATGGAGAACTGCTGGAAGGTCAGTGGCCTCATTCCCCATATATTTCTGCTTGAATTTGTCTCTTCTAAGAAGCCCTCAGTATATTGGTCTTTTTGGTTGAAACTTCATCTTCTGGGCCTGTCTCCTTTACTATTGTGTACTCTGTGCTCCCTTATTCCATTCTCTCAAAATCTTCTGCAGAGTTTTTTGGAATGTGGAGCACATCAACTGCAAATTCCCTTATTCCCCCAATTCTCCCTTCATTTCTATGTTCAGATCAAACCCGACTCTTCCTGGAAACATTGATTTTCCTATCAATTAGAGGTAGTGTGTTTCTCTTTCAACACACTTTTCCCTGTGCTGAGACTTGGATTAGGTATGCTCCTTGCTTTCGGTTGCCATTTTCAACAATTCCTCTTCTGTGCTTCTTCTCAACATCACATTACATTGAAACTAACACCATGAGGCAATACCTACCTACTACTTCTGTCTGCTGCTGTCATCACCCAAACTTCTGCTCAATTCTCCCCCACCCCACCTTGTCCACTAAAGACTGCAGCACCAGATTCATGAGTTTCTTCATCTATGTCTTACTCCTGGGACCGTTAGTAGTTATTACAACATACTTAAATGCAACTAAGGCAACAATCCTGGCCTCTCAGTTTGTTGAATTCCTCATTTCTAAGCACCTTCCCTTCCATCCAAACTCTCTGGTTATGCATATACTACCAACCATCAGTAACTGTACACCTTGAAACCTTGATTTCTTTATTCCACTCTCTTTCTTTGCTACTTATTCTATGGCTCATAAACTTTAATGATCCTTTTCAAATAATTTTCATGTTCATGGAGATACCCAATCTTTCCACTATTGATTTTTCTTACTCTTCTTCTGTCCACATATCTTCACACTTTTCTTAGCCAGATTACATAATATGATCCAACATTATAATCACTTTCTTTTACTTAACTCCCTTGCCTCCTCTTTGTCAGTCTTAATGGACACACACATGAGGATGGTTGAAATCAACTACCTAACTACTTTTTGGCTGTACTAGATAAATAAGGCAAGAAAAGAACATACAGCATGTTGCTACTCTATTTTTGAATTCATGGACACACTCTCTAATGAGCATTCCACACTGCCCTGAAGTTCTACTGTACTCCTCCAATATGTGTGCTTGTTCTATCTTTAAAATTATCTTTTACATATGATGTGTTCTCCTCCCACTCTCAAAACCTGATTCCTACTACCCATTCTCAAAATCATGATCTTGCATCTTACCTCACTGAGAAAATAGAACACAAACAACTCCTCATCTTCATTTCAACATATCTACCAACTTGTGGCCTGTGCACAGGCTCTCTTCTTGGCTCAAGTATCAGGGGCCTTAGTCCTTATCTTAGGCCAGTTCTTCTCAGGGTATAGATTCTAATCACACTCGTCTTGTCGAAGTCTTCAGATCTTCAATTATGCCCTCTTCCTCAACACCATCAACTTCTCCCTGTTTCTTGATACAGCCTCAGTGTCTCACATCATAAAAAATACCTGAATAAACAACATTCATCTTCTACCAGGATTCTCTCCCTAGCTACTACCCCAGCCCTTCTTTTTTCTGCACCACAGCCATGTTTTCAAAAGTATGGTCATTAATCACTCACTGTATCCACACTTGTGTCTCACACAATTCTTAACTTATCCATTTAAGTTTTAGACTCCACCATTCCTCAGAATCAGTAAGAAAATAACATATATATAGACTTCTGGCCAAGATGGAGGCATAGGTAGTCGCACTGTGCCTCCTCGCACAACCAAGATAGGGACAACAACAATATAGAAACAAAATAACAACCAGAACTGACAGAAAATTGAAGTGTATGGAAGTTGGACACCCAAGGAGTTAAAAATAGACTCATTCATCCAGACTGGTAGGAGGGACGGAGTCGGACCTGACAAGGGACGCAGAGCAGAGAGCTGACCAACCAGGGCGGCGCGCAAGTCCACAGCAAGTAGACCCTGGGTGCACAAGCAGCAGTGGCTGGTGGGCCAGGTGGCGGGGGGGTGGGGGGGCGGGTGACCTGCAGACCCAGCGAGGCAGCCATTGTGAAGCAAGGCACTGCATGCAACTCAGGGTCCCAGCACCGGGAAATAGAGCTTTGGGGCACTGACTGAAAAGGAAAGTCCCACGGGGGTGCACAGGCTCACCCACACAGGAACTGGTGTCAGAGGGGCCCAGCTAGCTTGCGAAAAGTGGCGGAGGGGTCTGAGGTCCTACAGGCAGTGGAGCAACCGCCATTGTTCTTTCTCGGACCCCACCCATACATACAGCGTCACAACCCTGCGACTGGGCTGCCCCGCCCTGGTGAAAACCTAAGGCCCTGCCCCTCACTACAGGAACTCGACAGGACCAAAAAAAAAAAAAAAAAAAAAAACCCAGCAAAAAGATGGCTCAAACAGAAGAAGAATTGAAAGCCCCAGAACCCATCCTTTTAAGCAACCAAGAGATAGCCAACCTATCAGATGCACAGTTCAAAGCACTGGTGATCAGGATACTCACAGAGTTGGTTGATTTTGGTCGCAAATTAGATGAAAAAATGCAGGCTACAATAATTTTAATGAAGAAAAATGCACAGGGAACCAATAGTGATGGAATGAAAGATGGGTCTCACATCATTGGAGTGGACCAGAAGGAAGAAAAAAATATACAAC
>CM052539.1:19365406-19384689 GCA_028533065.1 Trachops cirrhosus
ATTGTAAATTGTGCTGCTATGAACATTGGGGTGCATAGGTTCTTTTGGATGGGTGTTTTGGGGTTCTTAGGATATAGTCCTAGCAGTGGAATTGCTGGGTGGAAAGGCAGATCCATTTTTAGTTTTCTGAGAAAATTCCATACTGTTTTCCACAGTGGTCGTACCAGTCTGCCATCCCACCAACAGTGAGTGCACTAGGGTCCCCTCTTCTCCACAACCTCTCCAACACTAGTTGTTTGTTGCTTTGTTTTTGATGGCCATTCTGACTGGTGTGAAGTGGTATCTCATTGTGGTTTTAATTTGCATCTCTCTGATAGCTAGCGATACTGAACATCTTTTCATGTGTCTCTGGATCCTCTGTGTGTCCTCCTTGGAGAAGTTTCTGTTCAAGTCCTTTCCTCATTTTTTAATTGGGTTACTTGTCTTCTTAGAATGCAGTCCTGTAAGTTCTTAGTATATTTTGGACATTAAACCCTTGTCTGAGGTGTCATTGGCAAATATGTTTTCCCATACAGTTGGTTCTCTTTTTATTTTAATACTGTTTTACTTAGCCGTGCAGAAGTTTTTTATTTTGATGAGATCCCATTTGTGATCAGTTGTAGGGGGAAGGCAAAATGGTTTAAGACAGCAGGAGAGTATTCTATGATATTTACAGTTGCAGCCGGTAGAGAGGAGATAGGAGATCTTTTGGCTATGTATAGTGTTAACTGGGATCTTCCACCCAACTAGCCACTTTTTAGAAAGGATGGAAAGAAGGTAAGACTCTTGTTGGGGAGGGAAGGATTGTGAGTTGGATCTAGAAAGCAGTGAGGTTGTGGGAGGTCAGATTCTGAGGAAAGGAGAGAGTAAAGGATAGTAAATAGGTGTAGTGTGTGAGAGAATAGAGTTCACCACTACAGTAATAGAGTTAAGGAAACTGTGAAGTGGGCTAAGATCTGGGAGGGGTGTTGTGAAGTATTTACAATTGTGTGAAATAGCTTTTATTTACAATAATATTAGGGCAGCAATCATATGACAGAATCTATGTGATCTGGATAACAAGAATAGGGAGTATAGGACCTTGAGTAGTGTGCTAATGGAACACAAGTGAAGTGAAGGACAGTAAATTAGCAATACACTATGAGTGAGATAACAGGGGAAACCTGTCAAATGATACAATATAACCAGCCAAGCAAAGAAGACTATACAGAAAGAAGAGGAATACAAAAATACTATTAAAATAAAAGATGTAAGAATAATGAAAAATAATACAAATATGCAATAACTTGCAGGTTCTCTGTAATAGCAAAGTGAAATTTGTCTCAGTCTCTCAGCTGTTGGAATGCCCCCTCTTTGGGTCCAACTCTGGTCTTTTCACAGTTCCAGGTTTTTTTTGGCTCACTTGTGGATATCTAAATATCTAAAAAAAAAAAGCAGAAGAAAGAAGAGATAAAATTGGAAAGAAAGGAAGAAGGAATAAAACAAGAAAGACAAAGAGAGGAAAAAGGAATTGAAAGATAAAAAATAAAAATTAAAAAATAAAAAATTACTTAAAAAAAAAGCCTCTTGTTGGTTTCAAACTGGCACCACCGGTTTTTCTGGTCTTGCTGGCTGCAGCAGGCTGAAGGGTGATTGGTATGGCTTTTCTCCATTCCTGATCTGCACTCAGGCACTCTCCCCAGAGCTAGCCTGGCGCCTCTCCCCGAAGCCTTGGGTGTGGGATCCAGGCCTCCTAAGAGCGCACTTTCCCTGGGGTTGCTGCTGTGGGCTGGGGTGTGGGCGCGTCTGCTGGGCCAGGCTGCCTCTGTCCCATGGGTTTGGGCATGCACCCTTCCCAGTGCTATGGGGGTGCACAGGGACTTTGTGTAACCTTCTGCGCAACCTCGTGATCGCTGTGGGGCTGGTTGGGAAGGAGGCTGGAGCAGGCTGCTGCAGGAGAATTCCCCAGACAGTGTCTCTCTTTTCACTTTTTCTTTTTGAGAAATTCCTCTTACTCAAGCCTGCCGCTCCATACAGCCCAATTCTTCAGCCAGACAGGAGACTATCAGGGTCTGGGCCCAACACTACATGACTCTCAACTCTCCCCAACCAGTGGTGTCCACAGACTCTGGGTGCTCACAGCCTCTGTGTGTTTGCCACTTAGTCCTTATTGCCCTCTCAGTGACTTCAAGCAACCAGGTCTCTCCTGGCCCTGCTCTAACCTTGTTTGGCAGTGGAGGGAGCAGTTGACCCGGATCTCTCCCAAAAACCCTGTGGCAGACCCAGCAGGCGCTGGGCCTGGGGCTGAAGCCGCCCTGGTCCCCGTGCTGATCCCTGGGACCTTATTGTCCTGAAGCACTCTCCTTACCATCTGGTTTTTCAGTGTCCGCTACAGTTTTTGGTCTCTTATTTTAATATATGCTGGGGTACTGTTGGCTGTTTGCTCTGTTCCTCCATAATCAGCTAGGTTTTTCTCCCGTGTGTAGGGGGAAATGGAATCTGCTCCCTTCTACCTCGCCGCCATCTTCCTCCTACACAATTTACCTCTTTTTAAATTGTGTATTTGTTAAAAATTAGTAGCTATACCTATTTTTAATAATAATTTTCTTTAACCTGTATATTATAGTTGTGGTTAAAAAACCATCCTATTACAGAATTAGAGTTTTCTTAATTAAACTGTATATTAACCTTTACCAGTATGCTATGTATTGTCATATGTTTTCATGTTGATGATTAGCTTTTTTTTTTTTCATTTCAACTTGAAGAATTCCTTTCAGAATTTCTTTCAAGGCATCCTCATTTAGTGCTGATGAACTCCCTCAGCTTGTTTGCCTGAGAAACACTTTATTTTCCTTTAAGTGTGAAGGGTGACTTTTCTGTAATCTTGGCTGGAAACTTTTTTCTTTCAACCTTTTGTTATGTCATTCCACTCTTCCTGGCCTTTAGAGGGTTTCTTATGTTACAATCCATTTTCTTCCTTACTGCTTTTAGCATTCTCTTTATTTTTGGTTTTGACAGTCTTATTATCCTATGTTTTAAATAAGTTCTTTTTTTTGCCCTGGGGTAATAGGACGATCAATTAGCCTTGTGAACTTGGATGTCCAAATATCTTCCCAGGTTTGAGAAATTTTCAGCTGTTATTTTTTAAGCAAAATTTCTGCCTCCTTCTCTCTTCTCCTTCTGAATTCATAATTATACCAATATTTGTTCTTTTTTTAATTTATTTTATTTTTTTTATTTTATTCAGTACAGTTTCCCTCCTTTATTCCCATTCCAGCCCACCCACCCATTCCTCCCCTCCTCCCTCCCCTTTCCAACCCCCCTAGTTTTGTCCATGTGTCCTCTATATTTGTTCCTGTAAACCCTTCCCTTCTCCCCTGAAATTCCCTCCCCTCTCCCCTCTGGTCACTGACATCGTCCTCCAATATTTGTTCTTTTGATGGGATCTCATACATCATATTAGTTTTTGTCATTTTATAAATTCTTTAATGTTTGTTCTTCACTCACTTGGTTTTCAAAATTCCTGGCTTGTAGGTCACCTTTTCTGGCTCATTTGCAGAGCACTGTTGTGGATGCTCTCTATTTCATTTTTCGTTTCATTTATTGAATTCTTCAATTAAAATCTTTATCAACTAGATGGCAAAATTCCAGGACTTTGAGTTTGGGAATGAAGAATTTTTGTTATTTTTTTTTTTTTAAAGATTTTATTTATTTATCTTTAGAGGGGAAGGGGAGGAGAGAGGGGGAGAAATATCAATGTATGGTTGCTTCCTGCGCATTCCCTGCTGGGAACTGGCCTGCAACCCAGGCATGTGCCCTGACTGGGAATCGAACCGTGATCTCTTGGTTCACAGGCCCGTGCTTAATCCACTAAGCTACACCAGCCAGGGCTGAATTTTTGTTATCTTTTGATGATGACGTTTCCTTGATTTTTCATGTTTATTGTTTTTTTTTTGACATTGTAACTTTTTCTTTTTTTAAAATTATTTTTGCCTTTTTCAAAGTATATGTTTTTGATTATGCTGTTACAGTTGTCCCATTTTTCTCCCTTTGTGACCCTCTACCCAGTACCCTTCTTCTCTCCAGCAATAGCCTCCTTAGTTCATAGCAATGGGTTGTGCATGTAAGTTCCTTGACTTCTCCATTTCCTGTCTTATTCTTAACATCCCCTTATTGATTTTGTTTCACCCAATTATGCTTCTTAATTCCTGAACAACATCCCTCACTCCCTCTTTTCCCCCTCCCAGTTGATAACCCACCAAATGATCTCCATACCTATGATTCTTTTCCTATCTGGTTCTTTGCTTAATTTGTTTTGTTTGTTTTTTAGATTCAGTTGTTGATAGTTTTGAAATGGTGGCCTTTTAATGTTCATGGTTTTGATCTTCTTTTTCTTAAATAAGTCCCTCTAATGTTTCATATAATAATGGCTTGGTGATGATGAACTCCTTTAGCTTTACCTTGTCTGGGAAGCACTTTATCTGCCCTTCCATTCTAAATGATAGCTTGTTGGATAGAGTAATCTAGGTTGTAGGTCCTTGCTTTTCATCACTTTGAATACTTCTTGCCTGAAAGATTTCATTTGAGAAATCAGCTGATAGTCTTATGGGAACTCCTTTGTAAGTAATTATCTGCTTTTCTCTTGCTGCTTTTATGATTCTCTCTTTATCTTTAGCATTTTGAATTTTAATTATGATGTATCTTGGTGTGGTCCTCTTTGGGTCCAACTTGTTTGGGAGTCTCTGTATTTCCTGGACTTGTATGTCTATATACTTCCCCAAATTAGGGAAGTTTTCTTTGATTATTTTTTTCAAATAAGTTTTCAATTTCCTCTTCTCCTTCAGGCATACCTGTGATCTGGATGTTGGCATGTTTGGAAATGTCCCAGATGTTTCTAAGCCTATCCTCATTTTTAAAAATTTCTTTTTTCTTCTTCCTGTTGTGGTTGATGTTTATTTTTTTCATTATGTTCCAGATTGTTGATTTGAATCCTGGCTTCCTTCCCTTTACTGTTGGATTTTTCTTTATTTCACCTAGTATAACCTCCATTTCTTCCTTTATGTTTTTTTTGTACTCAATGAATTCTCTGAGCATCCTGATCACCAGCGTTTTGAACTCTGCATCTGTTAGGTTGGCTATCTGTATTTTGCTTAGATCTTTTACTGGAGTTTTATTCTGTTCTTTCATTTGGGCCATATTTCTTTGTGTCCTCAATTTTGCAGGCTCTTTGTGTTTGTTTCTGTGTATTAGGTAGAGCTTCTTTTACTCCCTGTCTTAGTAGCATGGCCTGTGTAGACAAGGCACCTGTAAATTGTGTGGGGCAGAGCCTTAGGTAATTGCCAAGGCAGAGTAACCCACTTCACAGCTGTGGCTCTGTCAGCGGGGAGGGCTCAGAGAGGGGACAATGCCATTTTCTGGCTTCTGAAGGTTTGCCCAACAATCACCCTTTTCCCACTTACTTCACCCACTTCCTGTGTGTGACTGGTGCCCTTCCAGCTGCTGCCCTGGTGATGAACCCAGAGTGGGTGGGTTTGCATTTGTTTTAAGTCTGTGAAGGCTCTTTAAGCAGTGAAAATCCAGCGCTTACTTTCATTGCCCCAAACTCAAGTGGTTTTTACAGCCAGAAGTAATGGAGATTTATCTTCTCAGTGCTGGAATCCTGGGCTCTGCATACTGGCCTGGACTGGGATCCCTCTCTCTCCAGATATCCCTCCTGATTTTTATCCACCATACATGAATGTGGGACCAGCTGCTCCACTGCCACCACTGCTTCTATATGTCACACCACCTCTCTTACTGTCTTCATGACTCTGCCCTTCCTACCTGTCTGGATGAATGTGGCTTCTTACATACTTAATCATTGGACTTCCATACAGCTCAGTTTTCTGATGGTTCTGGGTGTTTTTTTGAGATCTAGTTGTAATTCTTTCTATGGTTGTGTGAGGAGGTGAAGTGTTTCTACCTGCACCTCTATCTTAACCAGAAGTTTTTTCCACATTGCTGCTTTTTCATTTGAAGTAGCAGATACCTCCTTAAATCATGGGATTGCTTTCACAGTTCAACTTATCACTCCCTCCAATCTGCCTTTTTTTAGTCCCTGAAGAGAGTATTTCTCAATAAACTTTCTTTTCTCAAATCTTTATGTCAGAAACTAAACTTGTAACAGTTTGTGACAAATAGACAAACACTCTAATAGTGACTCCTTAAAATTTTTGTTCTTGGTCCTTATTTTGGTACAATACAGGAAGCACTGGAAGGTCCAGCTCAGGGTTTAGTACTTTGCATTTCTATAACTGTAATGAGTGATATGGTACCTGGAAGTGTGGGTCATTGCTATCACAGACACTTTGTACTAGTTCTATTGGGAATACAAAAAAGGATGGATCACAGTTTGTCTTAATTTACAACTCATTATGCTTTCCAGGATGTTCTGATATAGATTTGGGACTACCTGAAGGTGTGGTTTCTCTCTTTTGTACTATCTATCCAATGTGCATATCTCTACCCTGGCTGCCTGGGGAAACTGTGTTTGGTTTGGGGAGTGAAAGCATCTGGCTGGTGGAGGTGCAGTGTTGGGGCAGGGAGTCCTCCCACAGACCAGCACTTGTAGTCAGTGTGAGAAGACTACAGGGGTAAAGAGGATGCTGGCCTGAGGGGCTCTTGTATGTGGACAGGCTGAGGTGCTCTGGTATGTGGGCAGGATTTGAATTGAAACTCTGTAAAGGAAAATCAGTTCTGACAGATTTGAAGCTGAGGTATGTACTGAGTTGAATTGTGGCCTTCCAAAATTCATGTCTATCCAGAACTTCAGAATGTGACCTTACTTGGAAAAAAGGTCTTTTTAGATGTAGTTATGTAAAGATGAGATCCTGCTGGATTAGAGTGGTCACCAAATTAATATCTACTATTTTTATAAGAAAAGGGACATTTAGACACAGATGCACAGAGAACACCATGTGAAAATGAGACACCCAGTGTTGTCTCATTGATATGATATGTCTCAATATGAAAATGATATGTGTCGATGGAAGTAGAGATTAGAGTGACATGTTTCTAAGCTAATGCACATTGAGGATTGCCAGCAAGCACCAGAAGGTAGGAAGAGGCAAGAGAGGATCTCTCCTAAAACCTTTAGAAAGAGCATGGCTCTATTGACAACTTGATTTTGGACTTCTAGCCTCCAGAGTTGTGAGAGAATAAACTTCTGTTTTGAGTCACCCAGTTTGTGGCAATTTGTTATGGCAGCCATGGGAAACAACGTAAGAATGTAAAAACATTCTTTCAAAAAGTGCTTCCATGGAGTTCTGGCCAAGATGGAGGTGTAGATAGAAACCCTTCACTTCCTTGCACAACCAAAAAGAGGATAAAAACCAATGTAAAATCAATACACAACCAGAAGTGCCAGAAAATCAAACTGCATGGAACTCCAACAACCATGGAATTAAAGAAACAGTCAACCAGACCAACCAGACTGGTAAGATAGGCCAACAGTGCGAACCTGCTGCAAGACGGCTGTCCATGCAGGTGGGGAGGGCTGAATGGGAAACTGAAACTCAGAACTGACTGTGGACTACAGCAGGTGTTGCCATGGTGGGAGAAACTCCCAGTCTCACAAGAAGGTTAGTTGGAAAGTGGGGCTAAAACTGAGCAGGCGGGCTGCATTGTTCCCTCTCTGTCCCCTCCCCCACAGGCTGTGCTGCAGCGCAGCAAGAAGGGTTGCTCTGCCCTGGTGAATACTTAAAGCCCTGCCCCCTTACGACTTAACAGGTGTGCCGAGACAAAGAAATATGGCTCAAGTGAAAGAACAGAGTAAAACTCCAGAAAGAGAGCTAAACGATGAGGAGATAGCCAAACTATGATGGAGAGTTCAAAGCCTTGGTAATCAAAATGCTCACAGAACGTATTGAGCTTGGTCACAAAATGAAAGAACAAATGAAAGATACTCAAAGCGAAATAAAGCAAAATATTCAGGGAACCAACAGTGACAGGAAGGACACCAGGACTCAAATCAATGATTTGGAACAAAAGGAAGAAATAAACATCCAACCAGAACAGAATGAAGAAACAAGAATTCAAAAAAGTGAAGAGAATCTTACAAACTTCTGGAACAACCTGAAACATTCCAATATCTGGATTATAGGGGTGCCAGAAGGAGAAGAGGAAGAGCAAGAAATCAAAAACTTATTTGAACAAATAACAAAGGAAAACTTCCCCAATCTGGTGAAGGAAATAGACTTCCAGGAAGCCCAGGAATCCCAGAGAGTCCCAAAGAAGTTGGACCCAAAGAGGAACACACCAAGGCACATCATCATTAAGTTACCAAAGATTAAAGATAAAGAGAGAATCTTAAGAGCAGCAAGAGGAAATGAGTTACCTACAAAGGAGTTCCTATAAAACTGTCAGATGATTTCTCAAAAGAAACCTGGCAGGCAAGAAGGAGCTTGAAAGAACTATTCAAAGTCATGAAAGGCAAGAACCTACATCCAAGATTGCTCTATCCAGCAAAGCTATAATTTAGAATGAAAGGGCAGATAAAGGTTAAGTTAAAGGAGTTCATCATCACCAAGCCATTACTATATGAAATGTTAAAGGGACTTATTTAAAAAATTGAAGAAGATCAAAAACTATGCATAGTAACATGACAACAAACTCACAACTGTCAACAAAGGAACCTAAAAAAAAAATAAAAGAAAAATTAAAACAATGCTAAGCAAAACAAAAACTAAGCAAACAACTAGAACAGGAACAGAATCATAGAAATGGAGATCACATGGAGGGTTTTCAGTGGGGAGGGAGAGTGGAGGACTCGGGGGGGAAAGGAACAGGGAAGAAGAAGCATAATTGGTAGGCATTAAATAGACAGGGAGAGGTGACGTGGTCCATCGGCCAGCGGTAACCACGGACACTGGAGATGCTCAAGACACAAGAGAAATACACATGGACTACTGAGCCCTGTGGAGGAATAGGAACAGAATGGCCACTCTCTCAAGGGGAGAGTGCCCTGAGCCGCTGCCTGAGTAGGCTTTTTATTAGGTAGTATTGGGTAGGAGTACGGATACAGTTTGTTGATTATAGTCTGGCAGGGAAGATCAAACAGGTAGATAACTTTCAAAGACCTAAAAGGGCTCATGCTGAGTTGGGGTCTTATCACCTAAAAACTACAGGACCTAAAAGGCCGGTTTCATTTCCTGTGGGGTCTTCATATTCTAATTAAGAGCATTCTCCAGCAAAGTAAGCTTCGCAAGATCTTGCATATTTTATGCTTCTAGCCAAATTATCTCAGGAGGTCCGCTGACTCTGGTCTGGACTGCACTGACCCTTGATATTGCTGCAGGCCTGAGTCAGGCAGAGGAGACAAAGGCAGCGGGAGATTTGGATTTCTTACAGGCAGAATAAGGACTCAGGCTTGTCAAAGCCAAGAGGGTGGGGGTCAATCACCCCCTCTTTTCCATAGCCCCCTGAGTCTCTCCCTGAGGGCCTTGCCACATGATCGTGCCTCTCTTAGGTCCATCTTCCTCTGAGGATTGTTACCTGTCATTGACTAACCAACCAAGCAATGGGAGACAGACATGGAGCAGGCGGCACTTCATGCCAGGGAGACAGGCTTGTCTCCTTAATATCTTCTGGTTCACTCAGCCTTAGCTATGGGGGGTTGCAGCTCCTGAAACCAGTCAGGGCAGATCCCAACAGAGAGGTCAAAAATGGTATAGGAAACAGAGAATTCAAAGAACTGATGTGTACAACCCATGAACATGAACTAAGGGGGGAATGCTGGAGGGTTGAGGAGTGCAGGGTGGAGGGGGAATAAAGTGGGGAAAATTAGGAAAACTGTAACAGCATAATCAATAAAATACACTTTAAAAAAGTCTTACATGAACTGTAAGTATTCTTACACTAGGTGAGCCTATGGCCTGATGATGGAGTTCTCCAGGCCCTTTTGGAGGAGGCAGACCTAGGGCCTTCTAAGATACAGACAGTGTCCATGTCTTGGTGATGGTGTGACAATTCTGTTTTTCTTTGTGGTCCAGACAATAGGGAACATTTGCTTACATTTTAAATAGATACAGTGTTTCCTTCCTTCTGGGCCATGTGACAGGAACAATAGTCTGTGATTCTTTGTGGTGCTCACATTTTAAACGGGACTAGATGTGCCCTCAGGTACCCTTGGTCCTTCAAAAAAGGGTAAAGTGTCCTTTCTTGGATTTTTCTCTTTTCCTAGGTTGAGTTGGGGTAGAAAAGTTGGGGAGAGAGAAAAATTTGCCATGTACATGGGTGCTGTTCCCTTTGGGAATATTCCCATCCTGAATAGCAGTCCCCGAGCTTTCTCCCAGTTCTGATGTGGATGAGCTCTGTCCCTGGGAAGGGGGCCAGTTATGATGCTTCTGAACCTCCAATCTGTGGCTGTTGTGAAACTTCCTGATACTACTTAGGATTCTGTTATGTAAATTTTGGGGTATTAAAAGATGGGGCTGAGGTCTGCAAAGGACAGGAGATAGGACCTGTCAGACCCTTAAAATTATCCACTCTGCCTGAAGTTGTGACTTCACCATGCTGAGCACCAACAGGTGATCATAAGGGACATGATTCCCTTGTGTCTTTTCCTATCTTGAGGCTATGTTTTCTTCATGGACCAATTCAGGCTCAAATCCTGGCACTGGGATCTTATTTGTGACAGCTATGTCACATAGCATAGACAACTATGTCTAAGACAGATTTATCTTGGGACCCTGCCTGTTTCTCTTTATTTGCCTATAAGTTCAGCAGTGCAGAAAGAAAATAAGGTGTCAAGGTACTCTCTAAAAAGGAGATGAGGATGAGGAGAGCTTGTGGGCAGTGGATGAGAAGTGGCCTATTGTGATATGGGATGCAGTATCTGTATCTTGCCTTTATTACATTTCTGAAAAATGATACCTGTACTTCTGTGGACTCTAAGCCTCAGTGACTTTGGATCAGGAGGGCCAAGGAAAGATAGTATCATGTAAGAGAGCAGTAACTTCAGCACTGGTGTGGGGCAAGACTGGGTCAGAAGTTCTGGGTATATTCTTGAAGGCGTAGGGGTTCTGATGAGTTGAGAGCAGCCCCCAGAGACTTCAAAGGTGGTTTCACATAAAGGTGTCTCCGGATATTGAGTTTCTGATTCAGAACCTTTGTATCTGTATCACCTCCATGGAAATATCTCTGTGAGGCTGCATGTGAGGACATCGATGATGACCATGAGACAGGAGGAGAAACAGCTGGAGATGGGTGGATGTCCCTCACCCTCTCTTGCATGTTCTCTTGACCATAAGCCATCATCTGGGGTGAGTTGTAGCATCTGCAGGCATAGCATCTGCACATGACATCCTTTGATCCATCTCAGATTCGTAGCTTACTGCAGATACAAGCATTTGCCTATGATTCTCCAGGGAACACCAAGTCTTCTCTCTAGAAAGCAAATATTTCAAGTCTGCAATTCTGTTCTGAAGGCTTATCTAGTTTTCTCAACTGCAGATTTCTCTTTTCATGTCTATTCTTAGAATGTTTCTTTTTCATCATATGATTCTGTGGCCAAGCTGCCAAGTGTGCCAATGAGTGTAAAGACAAAGTTGGTTTTGGACGTAGACATGTCCCAGTAAGGCAGGCCAATCTGCTCTTGGGAATGGGCATGAGGTCAAGTCTTGCATGGAGAATATAATGAAGAGAATAGAGCTTTGGGAAATTGCAACCTCAGACCACTAGTACCCATCTGTTTTTATACCTGGTAATTTGTATATCTTAATTCCTTCCTCAAGAAATTGTAACATTTTGGGTGGGAGACAACTGAGAAATATCATCTTACTGAAATATATTGTGATATTGTGAAGATTTTTGTGTTTTATTGTGATAATATTATAAAATTTTGAAGCTGGTGTATCTACCAATTATCCAGAATGTCTTTAACTATAGACTCTGTAATTCGGTACTTGAAGGGATCATAAGAATTATATAATCAAATACTACTCCATAAATAAAGTAACAAAGTAGATGACATGTGATTTTCTCCAAGTCACACACACAAAAGTCACTGTTAGATCCAGGATGATCTTTTACTCATTTATAGGGATAGGTCCACTCTACCTACATGCTTTCTATCAGACAAAGATACTGTTATTACAGAAGGCAGGTGATCTAGAATGCAAGTATAAATATGAAGGATTTTTTGTGTCTGAAGTTCTTCCTGAAATTGTTTTATGTGAAACGGATGAGATGGACATGCTCAGGGCCACCTTCAGGAGAATGAGACCTGTGCCATTGCAACAGGCCACCACACTAAGGAGCACCTGACTTCACACTTGCTTTATTGCTCTCCTGTCACATCTTGAACTTATTGCTAGTTTTTGAAGAAGAGACTCTGCATTTTATTTTGTACTAAGTTCCACAAATTGTGTAGCCCAGAGAAGAGTCCCTCAGAGACAAATAAAAAGGAAGTTCAATATCTTATTTCTTGGGCAGATGTCTTTGAGTCCTTACTTGTCAATCCTTCCTGCAGAGACAATTTTGGAGTGGGCCCATATTTCTTAATTATACCAGTTACCTTCCCAAGTCATTTCTGTTATTAGTAGTTATCTTTAGGGAGAATGGGAGTAACTGGACTTCATGATAGTTACAACTACACATACATTTTTTGATGCTGAGACCTATTCCAATCACAATTATCACGTACTATCAAAAGATTTTTGGGGTTATTTTAAGGTGTGGTAAATTGAGAAATATAGTTAAAATGACAAGACATTGATATTGGATTATATTTTGATACCCTGTAGTTACTAATATATCCAAATTACTCTGATAAGTATATGTTTTCATTGGGGATATATGAGAATTACCCCATATTTTCTTAAGACCCATGGCAGGATTAGTTTCATAATTTTGAAGGCCCAGTGTAAATCGAAAATGTGGGATTCTGTGTTCAAAAATTATTAAGACTTGGAAGATGGTGACAGCATCAGGTCCTGCACTATTGCATAGGTTGCACGTCCATGAAGCTGGTCCTGCTCCACAGAATTGCAGAGTTGGAAAGCCAAATAAAACTCCTGCTTCCATACTCCATGTGAGGGTGGTCAGTCTCTTAGGAGAAAAGCTGTAGACTCTGAAGCTGCTATATCCATTTAAGGGCTTTCAGAAAAGTCCAGGATTATCCTTGTGAACATTTGGGAAGTCAGGATCTAGTCCTTAAGTGTCCTCATGGAATAATGATGGTAATGGAATTGTACCTTCCATAACCAAATTCTTGTGATTTAGCCCAATCTTATTGTGAAATGTAGGATGTTCACAATTATTTCTTCCTGCAATTTCATGTCCCTGATCTTTGTGCAGACTGAAAAATAGCTATTCACAGAGGCCTTTAGTCTCTATTATAGATATTCCCTAGGCATCATGTGATACTAAGAGTTTGTATCAGAAATGCTTTTCCTGATGTGTTTTATGTTGTGCAGAAATGATCTCAATCTGGGCCCTCAGGAATGTTGTTTTCACCTTGCTCATAATTCTGATGCATCCGGAGGGCTCTGTTTAGGCTCCCAGTTATAACCAGGCCCTCAATTTGCTATTACAGTTGGTTTTCACATTTCTTAAGGAAGGAAGATCTTGGAGAGGAGAATTCCTGAGAGAAGATGACAAGGTTGGAAGTGAGGATGCTGAGCTTGGAGATAGTGGAATGTCCTCTGAACAGATATGCCGGTGTTGAAACTCCTGTTACATTTTGGGTCCATACTGGAGGATCAGAAAATATCAGTCTGTGTCCTGATTACATAATGTTGACTTGCGTTCCATTTCCATACACATTGACCAATAATAAATACTTTGGTCCTTTAGGACCAGTTCTGTGTTATTGAGACGTCTTTGTGACTAAATAGAAACTTAACATGACTGCTTTTATAGTATTCATACCCCAGCCACTGTAACTCACGTATACATTTGTTTCACCTGGGTGAAACCCTAGGTGATCTATGAGTGATCTATGGTCAAACTGTGGGAGATGCTGAGTCCAGATACAGATTTGAGGTGTCTCTCCTCCCAAGATGACCTCACGCTGAAAACACTTCAATATTCTAGGAATGTTCTATCCTACTTACATCATGCTTCCTTACATAATTCAGTTCCTTCTCCTACAGGTTGTGGAAATTGATTTCATGGAGGTATATGTAAATGTGACAGATTTTTCTTAATAAAAATGAATCTTAACATTTTCAGAGGCATAACTGGACAGGGAAATACAGAGTCACTTGGTAGCAGAATGATTTTCTGTTAACTCTGTAACTTTGGCTGTGAAGATTCTTAGTCCTCAACTTACGTCCAAATGCAATTCTATCTTATCATTGTTGAGTTACTGTGTGTAGTACATAATATGTGCTTTATGATTAAAATGAAGATAGTGTCTTATATCCTCAAGTACAGTGATCTTTTAAAATGTGAACCAATTCAAGCTACCCCATAGTATGGTTAGGTTTTAGTTGGGAAAATAATTTTTGGTTCCTTGTTCTCACTTCCTTTGGCTATTGAAAAACATCAGGAAGACATTTCTCTTGGTGGGTAAGAGGACTGCTAGAGACTGGACCAGGGTCAGGGTTAGTGATCACTCATTAGGAGTGGGGCCATGCGGTTCCCTCAGCATGGCAATGGTGAATGTGGATAGTCTTTTCAACCTGCATTGTAGAAGATATTGGCGCATGACATCTTGGAAAATAACTCTCCTATAAACAGTTATATTCTCTCTGTAAAATTGTTCTCTATTCCACTATCTCTGAGTTCCTTGCTTATGGTGAAGAAATGAAGTAGCTCCATATGTCTGAGCTAGGGGTACAGAAAAGTCAAATGACAAACACGTACAGACAAAAAGTACCTTCATTTATCCCCAAATTCCATTCTAATGTGTGCCTATCAGTGGAAAGGGAAGGGAACGAGGTCCTTTATTTCTGAACTGCTGTGTTAGGGTAAATAGGATCACATATTTTACAGAATACAGTCAGACTCACTAACTTTTAGAACTTCCTGGGAAAATTATTGGAGTTCACACACCTGCTGGGAAGAAATATACCATCTACATATAACAAGTCCAACTTCTCAGTTCTTTGAATAATAAAAAAATAAAAGTGATTTGAGTCATTAGTTCTGTGTACTGTCCTTAGTATTTCTAATGGTTTTTGAGTGTGTTTGGGCTACTATTCTTCTACTATTTCCTGAAATTGTGTTTGTGTTGAATCCTCTGTCTGTTTTCTTCCTTTTGTTTCTATGCATTTTATTTTCTTTCTGCCCCATTTTACCATTTAATGTGTGGACATTTTGCTGCTTCTTACTCGTCCAAAACATTGCTATCAAATGCTTATTTTATGTAGTCAACATTTACTGAAGTTTAGTGTTAAAGGGGGATGAGGAAAGAATGTAGACTGGCACAAGATGTAAATAGCAAATGTGACCTAATTTTAATATCCCACTACTGTTCTCTCCCACCCTTCTGCTCGATGAAATTGCTCTTTCCATTTGAACCCAGCTGTCACCACTACTTTGTACACACTCTTTCCTCTCTCCACTGACCTTTCCCAATTTCTCTTCTTCACAAATTTTGAAATGCCTCCTATAGGTCTCTTGAAATTGACCTTCTTGCCTCAGGTATAGGCTAGTAAGGGGAGAGTAAGCCAATAAAACATTCTTTCTTCAACTAAGACAAAGTAGAAGAATTTTGTTCACTTGAGACTGTATGCTTGACTCATGGGCTGGAATCAGAGAAAAGGTTGATTCTTCTAGCAGTCACTGCCTTGCCATCTATTGGTTCCCTGATTCTCACATTTGAGGTACTTTTGTGCACAAGCTGATCCCACTAGTCAGAACTTGCTCATTTTTCCCATTTGTAGTTTGGTTCACCTTGGTGGTTTGTTCTAGTAGGGATTGACTGAATTGGGTATAAGAACATGACAGTTTTAGCATATATGCAGGTTAGTCTAATTAGTAGGTACTCACAGGAACCTTGTACCCATAGTAGACTTACTGTAAAGAATATAAGCCTAATTATAATCTTTAAGCAGTGGCAGGCCTCCTATAATAAAACACACACATAGAATATTAACTTTTACTGCTATTACCCACAAGCCACTCCCTTTCCCTGAATGCAAATGTACCTGCTGTTATTATTATTTTTTATATAGAAAAATTTCCCTTCCTATTATACATCACAATGGTTACAATTGCAAATGTGTCTAATGATGAACATAAAAACATCCTGTATCTTTGGTAATACCTGATTAACAGTAACATCAGAGGCCTTGCTGATCTCTGCTTGGCAGAAATTTGTGATGTACTTTATACATCTTAGATTGCTCTAAAAGATCTACAGTTACTTTAGAATTAAAAAAAATAGCAGTCAGGCCAATATCGCTGATGAACATAGATGTAAAACCCTCAACAAAATATTGACAAACCACATCCAACAATACATTAAAAAGATCATACACCATGACCAAGTGGGATTCATCCCAGGGATGCAAGGATGGTTCAATATTCGCAAATCAGTAAATGTAACACATCACATAAACAAAAGCAAAGACAAACATCACATGATCATATCAATAAATGCGGAAAAAGCATTTGATAAGGTACAGCACCCATTTATGATAAAAACACTCAGCAAAGTGGGAATAGAGGGAACATTCCTCAACATAATAAATGCCATATATGAGAGACCTACAGCCAACACCATACCCAATGGGCACAAACTAAAATCTTTTCCACTAAGATTGGGAGCAAGACAAGGTTGTCCAATTTCACCACTTCTATTCAAAATAGTATTGGAAGTTTTAGCCACAGCGATCAGACAAGAAAAGGAAATAGAGGGCATACAAATCAGAAAGGAGGAAACAAAACTGTCACTGTTTGCAAATGATGTGATAGTGTACATAGAAAATCCTATAGACTCGGCCAAAAAACTGCTCAACTTAATAAATGAATTTGGCAACACAGCAGGATACAAAGTCAATATCCAGAAATCAAAGGCATTTTTGTACACCAACAATGAAACAGCAGAAGCAGAAATAAAAAAAAAATCCCATTCGATATAACAAAAAGAAAAATAAAATACCTAGGAATAAACCTAAGCAAGGAGGTAAAAGACCTGTATGCAGAAAACTACACAAGGCTGAAGAAAGAAATTAAGGAAGGCACAAACAAATGAAAATATACACCATGTTCATGGATGGGAAGAATTAACATCATCAAAATGTCCATACTACCCAAAGCGATTTACACATTCAATGCAATACCTATTAAAGTACCAATGGCATATTTCACAGACATAGAACAAACACTTCAAAAATTTATATGGAACCATAAACAACCCCAAAGAGCTGCTGAAATTTTGAGAAAGAAGAGCAAAGTACTAGGGATCACAATACCTGATAACAAACAGTATTAGAAGTCCATTGTAATCAAAACAGCCTGGTACTGGCATAAAAACAGGCACATGGACCAATGGAACAGAACAGAGAGCCCAGAAATAATCCCAAGTCCCTACAGGCAATTGATATTCGACAAAGGGGGCAGCAACATAAAATGGAGTAAAAATAGCCTCTTCAGCAAATGGTGTTGGGAGAACTGGACAGCTACATGCAAAATAATGAAACTCCAGCACCAACTTACACCATAAATAAAAATAAATTCAAGGTGGATAAAAGACTTAAATATAAACCGTGACACCATTAAATTCTAGAGGAGAACATAGGCAGGAAAATCTAAGATATTTCACACAGCAATATTTTTACTGATATGTCGCCTAGAACAAGGAACATAAAGGAAAGAATAAACAAATGGAACCTCATCAAATTACAAAGCTTGTGCACGGCTAAAGAAAACAGTATTAAAATAAAAAGAGAACCAACTGTATGGGAAAATATATTTGCCAATGACACCTCAGACAAGAGTTTAATATCCAAAATATACTAAGAACTTATAGGACTGCATTCTAAGAAGACAAGTAACCCAATTAAAAAATGAGGAAAGGACTTGAACAGACTCTTCTCCAAGGAGGACACACAGAGGATCCAGAGACACATGAAAAGATGTTCAGTATCACTAGCTATCAGAGAGATGCAAATTAAAACCACAATGAGATACCACTTCACACCAGTCAGAATGGCCATCATAAACAAAGCAACAAACAACTAGTGTTGGAGAGGTTGTGGAGAAAAAGGGACCCTAGTGCACTGTTGGTGGGATTGCAGACTGGTATGACCACTGTGGAAAACAATATGGAATTTCTCAGAAAACTAAAAATGGATCTGCCTTTCCACTCAGCAATTCCACTGCTAGGATTATATCCTAAGAACCCTGAAACACCAATCCAAAAGAACCTATGCACCCCAATGTTCATAGCAGCACAATTTACAATAGCCAAGTGCTGGAAGCAACCTAGGTGCCCATCAGTAAATGAGTGGATCAAAAACCTATGGTACATTTACACAATGGAATTCTATGCAGCAGAAAGAAAGAAGGAGCTCCTACCCTTTGCAACAGCATGGATGGAGTTGGAAAGTATTATGCTGAGTGAAATAAGCCAGGCGGTGAAAGACAAATACCACATGATCTCACCTTTAACAGGAACCTAAACAACAAAACAAACAAACAAACAAACAAAATATAACCAAAGACACTGAAATAGAGAACAGGCTGACATTGACCAGAGGGGAGAGGGGAGGGAATTTCAAGGGAAAAGGGGAAGGGTTTACAGGAACAAGTATAAAGGACACATGGGCAAAACCTGGGGGGGTGGAAATGTGAGGAAGGTGGGGAGCACTGGGGGAATGGGCTGGGATTGGAGTAAAAGACAAAAAACTGTACTAGAATAACAATTAAAATAAAAAAATGTTATAAAAAATAGCAGTCTCAGCATTGATCAATCATATAGGTAAAGAGATAGTTAATTTTAGAAATTTGAATTTGCTGTACTAATTGATAATGTTTTTATCAAATATGTTTGAGTTTGGCTCAAACATGATAAGTATTTACATTTTGTTCTCAAAATATTTCTTCTTCAGTGGATATTTTGTTTTATATGTCATGACAACATATTTTTGCCAAAATGGGGAACCAACAGGAGCTGCCATTGCCAAAACCAATTCTAGAGGTATAATAGAGATAAAAGGAAAGAAGTATGTAAAGAATGAACCATGTCAGAGTGAGATCCTTCCCTGAGTAGACTGAAACCGAGATGTAACTGGTGAGTGGAGAGTGCTGGGCTGAGCAGAGGTTGGTGAAGGGCAGCACCCTGGGAAGAGAGCTGAAAGGGGAGAAAATGATAGTGGGGGAAAGTTCTGATCTTG
>CM052539.1:19385189-19426892 GCA_028533065.1 Trachops cirrhosus
AAGAATAGTAGGGGAAATGGAGAAGCTAAAGAACTTATGACACATGGACATGAACTAAACGGGGGGAATGTGGGTGGGAGGGGGTGTTAAGGGTGGAGGGGAATGAAGGGGGGAAATAGGACAACTGTAATAGCATAATCAATAAAATATACTTTAAAAAATTCTTCAGACAAAATTTGATAAAATTCATGACCCACAGACCCCCATTAGGCTTAGTGACTTACTTCTAAAGAGTAAAGTATGGAAAGGGGAGAATAATAACCTCAGTGGAGAAACAAAATAAACACCATCTCAAGCAGATAATCAAAGGTTACACCCCAGTGATGACATGCATAAATCATTTATCCCCATTATATGTTATGATAGGTAAGGTACTTCACTTCTGTGACATTCTTTGCAAAACCCCACTATCCCAATCTGTTCATGAGGAAAACATTAGACAAATTCAAAAGGAGGAAAATTCTAATAATAGCTGACCAAGACTTCTCAAAACTGTTATAGCCATGAGATGCAAGGAAAGGTTGATAAACTGTCACAGGCCAGAGGAGACTAAGGAAATAGGACAACCAAATGCAACGGATGGGATCATGGAACAGAAAAGGGACATTAATGGGAAAAAATGATGAAATCCAAATACTGTCTAGGATGTATTTCATAGTGATTATAGTGATCGTATTAGTTTCCTAGGGCTGCTGTGACAAGGTATCACAAACTGGATGGTTTAAAACAGCAGAAGGTAATTATTTTTTTTACAATTCTGGAGGTAAGATATCCTAAATCAAGATTTCAGCAAGGCTAGACTCCCTTCAAAGGCTCTAAAATAAGATCTCTCCTTGCCTCCTCTATCTTCTGCTGGTTGTCAGAAGCCTAGGCATTTCTTGGCTTTTAGAGTCATTCCAATTTCTACCTGTATCATCACATGGCATTCTCCCTGTGTATCTCTGTATCCAAACTTTTATCTTCTTATAAGGCTACTTACTAATTATTAGATTAGAATACACAACCTGATACACTATAACCTCATCTTACCTTGACTATACTTTAAAGACCTTATTTTCAAATGAGGTGCCAATCACAGGCACTAGCAGTTAGGACTTGAACATATCTTTTGGAGGGACACAATTCAACCCACAACAGTATTGTTTTAATGTTGGTTTCTTAGTTTTGACAAATGTTCAGAGTAATGTAAGGTGATAATATTGGGGGCAACTGAAAATGGATAAGAATCAAATGGGAACCCTCTTCACTATCTTTACAACTTTTCTGTAAACATAAAATTATTCTAAAATAAAAAAAATTATTTAAAAAATGAAATGAGAAGTGTATCTTTGTGAAAGCTATACTCATAAAATGTTTGAGGAAATAAGCAAAAGGGCAAGCCTTCTTGTACTTGTGAATGCAAATGTAGTCTATTGGAAGAATTTATGATACTACTGCAAATCACAGAAATACATATACAAAAGTTTCTTGTCATTATACAATCCTCTTTTTCTAGGAATCTTTATTTGAAGATTTTACAGTCTAGTGTAGTCACAAGTCAAGGTTTATTTAGGGTGGATAAGAAGTTCTCTTTTACTTCCCTATAATTTATGTAGCATTGTTGTAGATGGTGCTGAAGAAATTTAGGGTAAGCTGTATCATTGTGCAAAGAAGCAAGGAAGAGACATAAAAGTCAGAGATATAAAAAATGCTTTCAGGTCTTAGAACTTTTCCTTCTAACTGGAAGATCTTTAGGAGAAATTAGAATAGATATACAAAAAAGGTTGTGGGTGGCTGGAATATTTACAACCCCTTTGGGTTACCAATGGTACCACTATAATTAAATGGAGATTATATATTTATATTTATATTTATTTATCTGCACCCATATGTATTTGGTACCTGACATGTAATTGAGTAGTAGGAAGAGCAAGACTGGAGAGTGTGATTAGGTGGGAGGATATGGTACTTGCTTCTGATCTGAGATGCTAAGGACATGTTTATGATGAGCATATGATCATGATATTGTCTTTCTTGTAAGTCAGCTGGACAACTGCTCAGCTAGCTGTCTGTTGAGCAGCCTGGCACCAAGGAATAGACAAGAGTCACACAGTAACTATATAACTATGCTGTTCACTCAGTTTTATTGAGTGCAGGTTCACTCAAAGTAGAACATCAACATTCATTTATATCCTACTCACATGCTAACAGTCAAAAAGAACTATAACACCCACACTGCAATCAATGGAGGATAACGAATCCAAGTCCCAGAGTCTCAGTCTGAAGGTCCAGGAGACACCACTGTGGGCAAGGGAGTTGTCAGTGTCTTGCAAAGAAGAGTCTCCAGAGCCAGGTGGGTGTCAGGGCAGACAATGTCCCCTGTCCTGCAGGGCAGAACCTCTGGTGGCCATCGCCAAGGGAGATCACCGAGGCAGCAGTCTGTTGTGTGGAGTTTGGCTGACTCAGCAGTGGTCCGGAAACTGCCTCAGTTATAACTCGAAAGTTGTGTACTCCACCCTTCTGGGTCTTTTCCATAAATGTCTTGGCAGCCCTGAAGCCAAGTGTGGAGTTTGCCCAGGAGCCTATGGGTGGTGCATGGCTGTTCTGCTTGGCATCCCTGATGGCACGTGTGGAATTTCCCTAGGAGCTCTCTGTGGGTGGTCCTGCTCTGTAGACATGTCTGTTCTGGTCATGTGTGCAGGTATCTCAGGTGTGTCTCCTTGCCAAATGTGTCTTCTCTGACTTAGGTAGTTTTCCTCTTGAACATTAAGTGTCATGGCTGACCAGCAGCCATGTTGGCTGACACGGGTGACTCCATTTTGTTTTATATGTTCATTATACTATCTTGATCACACCAATGCCATTTTATTGGTCCTGCTTGCCACAAGATTGCAGAAGAGAAGAAGGAGCTAGAAGGATGTAGAAAACTCTACATGTCAGTCAGAGGATGTCATATTTACTCAGCTGGTGAGGTCATAGAGTCAAAAGTAGCACCAAGCAGAAAGCATAGTCCTGTTACACCCAAATAATGTCAACACCTGTATTTATGATGAATTCAACTCTAAATAAATGCATTTTCCCATAATGGCCATAAATATTAGAACTGGCTGAGAGTTAGGTGTGGTAAAATGGCAAGTCCATGTTCTATATTGAAAGGAAAAAGGGGCTGCTTAACTTTGGGTCATTGTTGTTGTGTTAGAATGATGCCCCAATGTTTCCAGATATCCTGATTTTTCAAGAGAATCATAAATTTGCATTATATTAGCAATAACCCAATTACAAATTTGAAGAAAAAAGATATTTATAGTGACAACAAACACAAATTGTTTAGGAATAAATTAACAAGAAATATTAGGACTCATGTGACAGCCTGTGAGAGAGGGAGAGAAGAAAAGTAGAAGGAGGAAGAGCAAGGGAAAGAGGAGGACTAGAAAACATGATACTTAGATAAAGGGAGAGATGAATGAATGAATGAATGTATTGAGTTTTTATTGGTTCACAGATAGGAGAATTCCGTAAAGGAGTCATTGAAAGAAAAGTAATCCAAGAATTAAGAGGATAAAGGTAAATATTTCTGTTTCTAAAATATACCCTCTTCCAAGGAACATTATTTTTTAACTACATGATTTAAGGGGCCAAGTGATGCAGACATGAAAGATGAGGACAGAGATAAACTTGGAAAGAGAGACATATGCAAAACTTGACAGGACAGTTCTGATAACACAAATTTAGTTTTTTCTCTGTTAAGCTGATCCATATTCCATTCGTGACTTATTTTAAAGTAAACAAGTTCTCTACAAATAGTAACAGTGACACAATTTATGCTTGGTTTAAGGAAATGAAAGTTGGAATGTCTCAGCCCCATATAAACTGTATTTCATTTTGAAAGGCAGTATATATTATATGATAGTTGAGAGTATGGCCTCCAGAGAATAGTTTCAAATTTCATCTCTGTCACTTACTAGTTGCCTGCTTTTAGGCAAGTCATTAAACTTTGTCCTTTAGTCTTCCAAAATTTAGAATGGGTATATTCTATATATCAGGGTATTGAGAGGATTGTTGACTCATGAAAAGTAATTAAAAAAACATTTAAAACAGTATCTGTGCATAGTAAGTAACAAATGTTAACTAGTAAAACATAGGGTAGAGTTTCACCACCTAGGGTACATATTGAGCAATAAGAAGAGGGAAGTTGTGAGAATTTCTACTAACTCTCTCAAACAATGGTAGAAATTCTGAAAGTACCATCAATTTCATTTACCACCTACTAGAGTATTAATAAAGAAATATTTTAACAATTGATGTCTCATACACAATTTTGGTAAAATAAATATAAATACAGGTAAAGACTCTATATTACATATTATTTAAAAATATTTACAAAATATATATGTTAATTATTAATATGTGGGGTTTCTGGATGTGTAAACAATAATTGGAGATTATATATATAGGTCTGGCAGAAGTAACGCCTGCTTGAGTGTGGTTGGTAGGGTAATAGTTTTAATTCATACATTTCACCTAAAATGTCATATGGTGTGCTTGAGTGTGATATTGTTATGTTAGAGAATTACGCATTTATGATTTTACAATAAAAGATTTTTTAATAAAGAAGAGACATTACTATACCAGACAATGTATTTTGCTGCATATAATATGCAATTTTTTGCCAAATTTTTGAGGGAAAAATAAGGATATGCATTATACATGAGTAGTGTTAGTTCTGTATCTACATAAATGTTTTTAATTATTTTATTTATGCTTATACATTAAAAGTGTAACTCTAGAAAGCAATAATGATATCTGTATGCAAAATAATACCTTTCATAATACAAAACCATATATCTAAATATAAATAAATAAAAATTGATTTAAAAAAATTGAAAGATTTTTTCCCTGAAAGTTCGGGCCAAAAAACAATGGGTGCACATTATAAACAGCAAAATACCATGTGTGTGTGTGTGTGTAGACCCTGACATTGGGTGCATAGTACAAGGCATGTAATGGGGTATTTAATGTGCAACACCTGACAAGCAGTAGATAGTCAATAAATTTCGTTGAATCAACAAGGGGTGTGAAAGAAATGTAAAGTGAGACAAATATGTTTCTATGAGATAGTTGCTCTGAAGCCCTAGATGCCAGAAAAGGAGGCATGCAATCCCTAAATTTTGAGAAAGGGTTAAAAATCAATGTACATCTAACACTGATGCAAATTGAACAAGTTAATAGACTCTAAGCTTAGTGTTGGACTACTAGAACTCACTTTAAATGTTGTTTTCTCTTTATATGAAGCACCAATAAATGATTTTTAGTAAAATATGAATTTTTGTTACATAGAAAAAATATAATTTATGCATTTATTATTTCAGCCTCAGTTTTACTGTCCTAACAAATGAGGAAATGAGCCATTGAGCATTTGTTCTCTTACCAGCTGGTGTTGTGCATTTTTGTCAGTGACCAGAATTACGGAGACAGAAAGCAATTAAAGAATGAATGAAAGTCATACCTTGCATAGGTAACCATATATTATTAACAAATGCTTCAATAATCACTAATTTTTCCTTTCTAAAGAAAACTAAAGGAAAAATAAATTTGTTTTGATTTGATAATAAGAAGAAAATTATTACTTAAACCAAACTATAAAACATGCATTATGTGCAAATGAAAACATTGTCAAATGAAAAGACATCACATTATATTTATGAAACTCTAAAAAAGTCAGAAAGCTCACTCAGAAATTCATAGTCAAGAACAAGAAGTTAAGACAAGTTTAAATCAGCAATATTCATTTTTATTTAACCCCCCCAAAGTCTTATATACAATTTTAGTCACATTCATCAATTTAATTTTTATAAATTCAGCAGCAGTCTTTGGAATACTAGGAGAAAGAGGACTGTATTGTGACCTTCAGTGACCAGGTGAATGCTTGCTCCATTCAATAGTTCAGGTCTTCATCAGGTATCTTAGCGGCTGAATTAAAGTCATAAATAGAAAAACTGTTATTTTCCTCTTCACGTGCACATGCTTAGAAGAATTGCATTATAATATAATGTAATGTATTATATTACCCCCCACATACTCACTCACATACATTAAAAAGCACGTTGTTTTCCTGAATGGAAAACTTAAATGCAACAATTTTCACACTTCAGTGTACATAAGGATTATTTCTATTACATAGAACTGCAGTGGTGCCCAGAAATGCTATTTTTAAAATAACCCCAATATGATTCTGGAACAGTTATCCGTAAGTGTTTTACTCTTTAAGGAAAAAGTTGTTTGAGCATTATTTATTATACCAGAATAATATTCATGTGTTTGAGATTATAAACTGATAAGAACAGATACTACACATGATCTTAGCCAAAAGGCCAAGAAGCGATCATGTGTTTGAGATTATTAATCAAAAGTCATTCATTGTCCTCAGTTTATAATAGTGTTAGAATTTATAAATATTTCTTTATACATATACATGTAAAATATTATGGGTACAAACATTATATTTAAATATATATTCAATAACATGAACACATAGATGGAATATTATTGCATTTTATGGGCAATTTTTTTTCCTTTTTTAGCTGTCTGCACCATCATTTTCCAGACATTACCTGATTGATTGTCATTCAGGTGAATGGCCTGATTGCCATTACCTGATTGATTGCCACATTGTTTCCAACTTTTGCCACTACTAAGAACAGTGCAGAAAAGAACCCATTATATATGTTCTTACATACTAGTTTATTTATCTGACTGGAAAAATTCTCAGTGGTAGAGTCATTGGGTCAAAAGATCTGTGAAGTATTTAAAAAATTTTAAATAGAAGTTTCCAGGTTGCTTTCCTCAAAGGCTACCACACTTCTTATTTCCAATAGCAATGTTTGAAATTACTTTTTTTTCTATATTCCCACTAGCAATAAATATTGGTGCTTTTAAATTTTTGTTGTTCTGATTGATATAAAGTGACATATCATCATTAGTCATAATTTGAGTTGTCCAGACATACGGTGAATTTCAGGATTTTATTTTTTCTTTGTATTTTATTTTATTTTTTATATTGATTTTAAATTAAATTTATCGCAGTGACATTGGTTAATAAGATTATGTAGGTTCAAGTGTAGGTTTCTATGATACATTTTGTGTATATTGCATTGTGTGTCCACCACCCAAAGTCAAATCATCTTCCGTCACCTCCCTTCACCGTTTTCTACTCCCCCACCCACTTTCCTCTGGTAACCACCATACTGTCGTCCCTGTCTATGAGTTTCAGTTTTATATCCCATATATGAGTGAAGTCATATGGTTCTTAGCTTTTTCTGCCTGACTTATTTCACTTAGCATGATAACCTCAAGGTCCATCCAAGTAGTTGCAAATGACAGGCTTTCATTTTTTCTTATGACTGAGCAGTGTTCTATTGTATATATGTACCTCATCTTCTTTTTCCAATTATTTATCAGAGGACACTTTGGTTGTTTCCATGTCTTGGCCACTGAATAGTGCTATAATGAACATTGGAATGCATATCTCTTTGCAAATAAAAGTTTTCAAAATGTTCAGGTAGATACCTAGAAGAAGGATTGCTGCATCGTATGGTAACTCTATTCTTAATTTTTTGAGAAAACTCCATATTGTTTTCCATAGTGGCTGTACCAGTTTACATTCTCACCAGCAGTGGATGAGGATTCTTTTTTCTCTACAACTTCCCCAACAATTGTTGTTACTTGTCTTGTTGATAATAGCCATTCTAACATGTGTGAGGTAGTATCTCATTGTAGTTTTGACTTGCATTTTCCCAATAGCTAGTGAAGTTGAACATCTTTCCATGTATCTGTTGGCCACTCGTATGTCTTCTTGGGAGAAGTGTCTGTTCATGTCCTTTGCCCATTGTTTAAATTGGATTGTCTGGTGTTGAGTTGTTTGAGTTCTTTATGTATTTTGGATATTAACCACATGTCGGAGCTGTTGTTAGCAAATATCATCTTCCATTTGCTTGGCCACTTTTTTTGTTTTGTTGGTGGTTTCTTTTGCTGTATAGAAGGTTTTTAGCTTGATATAGTCCAATTCATTTATTTTTGCCTTTACTTCCTTTGCCTTTAGGGTCAAATTCATAAAAATCTATTTATATAAAGTGACATATAATCATTAATCATAAATTTTAATTGTCCATACATACTGGTAAATTTGAGCATTTTAAAATGTCTATTTGTCATTTGAAGTTCATATTTTTATGGGATTGAATTTTTTCAGTTTCTCTATTTTTTATTTTATTTTTCACATCTTTTATTGTCATTCAAGTACAATTGTCTCCATTTCCCCCACACCAATCCCCTCACCCCAGCCATCCCCACTTCCCACTCTTGATCCTTCCCCTCTTTGGTTTTGTCCATGTGTCCTTTTAAAAATTGTATTTATTTATTTTTTACAGAGAGGGGAAGGGAGGGAGAAAGAGAGGGTGACGAACATCAATGGGAGAAACACTGAATGGTTGATTCCCACATGTGCCCCAACCTGGACTGAATCCACAACCCAAATAAGTATGTGTGTACCATGATTGGAATAGAACTAGCAACGTTTCCCTTTGTAGGATGACCCCCATCCAACTGAGGCACACCTCCCAGGGCTGAAATTCATTTTTTTATGAGTTTTCTTTTCACGGTTTTCCCAATTATCCTTTAGTTATTGTCTTTGTCTTAACAATTGCTAAGATATATATGTATGTGTAAAATTTACATATAAATATTTACTCTTTTCATTAAATATACAAGTTGCAAGTGTTCTCTGTGTCTATATATGATATTAACACTTTACATTTATATATTTTTAAGGTTCCAATTTTTATCATTTGGCTCAATCTGTTTTTCTTATATTTCATATATACTATTTCTATAAAAACCCTTCCTTTGTTATGTATCATTTCTAAATGTATAGTCCTTTCAACATTGTTTTTGAAAAGAATATGAATTTGGTTTTGAAAAGAATTTGAATAGAAAATGTACCCACTAACTCATTTTACCATCTTTTCTTTTTGAAGTATAACTTAGCAAATTTCTTTCCTTATTTTTTTATTGTTATACTTTCCTCATAAAAGCAAATTATAACATTATAAAATGCAAAAGCTCCTAAAATACAATATAAACATAAAATGTAGCAGATAAGACCATTCATTATAGGACTCTGTACAGCCTTTTCATCGTAGGTTCTCATCACTTCCCCTCTCTTCACATAACCTCTCCATATTCCTACTTATTTCATTAAATGATCTTGTCTTTGTTAATAGCATCTTTAATTTTTGTACCTTCAGTGCACAGAATTCCATTTGTCTCCATAAATGTGTTCAACATATTTTTTGAATGAAAAACTTATGTTTCCCAAAGGTGTACTTCTCTTTTATGCCTTCATATTTTGTATGTATTTTGTCTTTGCCCTAAAATAGTCTTATCTTCAGTCATGTTTAACTTGAACATTACATCTTCACAATCTCCCCAAACTTTCTTAAGCAAACTTTGTATATTCCTATAGCATCTTACACTTACCATAACATTATACAACCATAAATATGTATTATTTCTTTCCTGAAATGACCCCCATAAAATCTGTAAAAGGTTTACTCATGTTTATGTACCCAGTGTCTCCTTAGCTCCATGATAGACCATTGTCATGGCTTAGAATATATATGCAACTGAAAGGTGAACAAGTCATAGTAATAAAATCTGGTATATATTCTGTATATGAATGTATATATATAAACCTATAATATATATGTGTATATACATTCTTTCTAATACCAGAAAAATATCAATTTTCCAAAGGAATGTACTTATTTAAAATAATGATGAATAAATTTTCCTCACTCACCTCACTGGGTTATAATTCTCATTTTCCTTTTCAGTGTACTTCAGAATGGTCCCCTAAATCTTTGGATGTGGAAGTTAGTCCAGCTGCATTAACACCATCTGACTCATTGAAATTTTCTAAAAGAAAGAAAACAATTACTGGGAGATAAGTCAGACCTCCCCTCCAGTGCCTTAGAAGCTCTTTGAACATTTAAAAACACTATCTACAACTAGGAAGGCAAACAAGTGTGATTTAGGGGCACATAAAGTCTTTCCCATGCCTTAAATATGTTTCAGATATAGCTGCAGCAAATACAAATCCCTAGATCTGAAGAAGGAAGGCAGGCCCTGTCAGAGGGTAAGGACTATTGAGAAGGCATTGAGCTTTCTTGGAGTAAGAAGTTGGAGGACAAAGAAAGAAGCATTATGTAATGGGAAATAAGGCTAGTCTTGTCAATAGTGATGGCTTCTGATGGGATAAAGTTATAGAAAATTCAAGCTTTTAGAATTTTAGGGAAAATATGATAAATATCAAGTTAGAGAAAGGAAAGTAACGGGAGTGGGAGTGGAAGAAACCATTAAAGAGATATATGAAAAGTTAAACTACATTTTAGAAGATTAATTTGTGCTTTAATACAATGAGGCCCAAGTCATAATATTCTATGATATGGCTCTTTGTACCTCTATCAGAAATATAGACCTCTTAGCCAGTGGGCTCCCCATGATTACAAGTTTTATGTTCTCTAAGAATTATTTTCAGTTCATGCCGCCTTCTTCCTTATATGCATCATAAGCTTCCTGTTACTACATGTTTGAGATTTCTTTCCACTGCTATGCCAAGTAGAATGCTTCAGCCTCAACTGCAGATACTGGCCTGAACCCCAAGGCTATATAACCCTTTACAGAACCCACAGACCTGAGAAGTTCAGCGGGTCCCGATCATCTGCTTTCAGGCTGGAATTCATCTCCTGGTACTGAACTTGGTGAATAAAATTCTGTCCTCTCAAAGAAACTGACATGAGATATTCTAAGTTAGAAGTCAGCAAAATAATAATAAAACTTTCTCTCCCTCTCTGTGCTTTTTCCTAACAATGCAAACATACCCAGTCTTCATTCACACCCTTGTCTTTTTTCCATCCCATTTCACTACCAAGCTAAACCTACTGCTTTCATAGAACAGCCCAGTTTCTTCCCTCAAGGCAGCCAGCTTTTTTTCAAATTCATTGGAATTTTTTCTAAGATCTCTCTAAAATCTATCTCCCCTTCATTCTCATTATAAAGTCTTTTTCATCTTTCATTCCAACTATTTCAAAATGCTATCCTCATCAATAATGTGGTCTTCAATCCCTCATATATCCTGTTGTCAAACAGAACTCTTCAGAAGGCTGCCTGACTATTGCATTTCCCTGTATAATACTCTTTAGTGACTATTCATCTTCATATCATGGAATACAGAATTTCATAATCTCTTCTCTCTTCTCTGGCTTTATCACTAGCTTCTTTTCTTGAGCTCAACTTTTACTTCTCCCTGAAACAGCAAATGTGGGATCCTTTAAGTTTCTCTTCACTTGTCAATAGTTTTCTCTTTCCCTGTAATGCACTTCATTCAGTTCTTTGAACTGTTATCTTCAAAATGTGTCTCAAGTGCCTCCTAGAAGCCTCTGATACTCCCCTTTCCCTTTCAGTTAGTCACTCTGTGTCACTTTTTTCCTTATTTATATGAATGTATAGTACTACATTGCAATTTATTTGTTTACATATATATCCCTTCCACTAGACTTGAAATTCTATTAAGATAAAAACAACAGCAACAACATTTGATTATCCATGACAGTATCATCAGATCCTAAGCACATGGCTAGACAGAACAGTAAAATCGGTAACAAGTATATACTAAGAGCAAATAAATGGGCAGTAAAAAGTTCACCTTAACCATATAAGCATATTTATTCTAAATTATCAATTCCATAATGTCACAATTAAATATAAAGATGGAATATAAGAATCATTAACACAACCAAAGCCCTTTTTCTTTTCTGAAATCTTGTTCCTTCCTTTTTGAAAAACTGCTTAAGCCTCTTGTAGGCTCCAGCTTTCTGGCTATTTGATACTCAAATCTAACATTTTTTTATCCCAAGAACATTCTTATCTCATAAAACATTAGAGAAACCATAATTTGCCTCAGACCTGTAAATTGTTGTAGCTGTCTTCGCTTCTTAGTCCACAAGAGGAGCACAATGAGACCGGCCAACACAATGACCCCAAGGACTCCAAATACAACAAGGAGTGTGTGACCTAAGCACAAGTAAATATCACAAGAAATGATATCAGAGGTAAAAGAACTGGGTCTCTAATTACTATCCCTTTCTTAGGTCAGATTCAGAATTGCTGAAGTGAATTTCATATCTTCAGAATTTCTGACCTAAAGTCTGTTAACAAGAAGGATTCTAAATAATGCGACAATTGGTCCCATGCTCATAAACCCCATGATATACCTGAAGCTTTTTGTGCTTCTTTGCCTATAGAAGGAAAAGAGAAAAAGGAAACTTAATTTTAGTAGTAATATATAGAACAAATATTTCTATTTCTGTACACTTAAAACATATACTGTTATTAACCAATAAATTTAAATTTAATTTAATTTAATGTTACCCCAACAAATTTAATTTAAAAAGAAAAATTTATAAGACTTGGAGACTGACTCGGGGAGGGGATGGATGAGAAGTAAAGGAAGAAATTCAAACTGGAGATGTGGATGGGTGGGGTACCACTTTCTGAATTAAGAAATATAGGTTTTATTGAATTTTTTAATTTTTAATTTTCTATGTGAATCTTTAGTGCCTCTCAATCAAGGAAACTACTTGTTCCCACCTAAACTTATGGTCTCTTTCTCTTATTTCCCTCTGCACAGGGACACAGATAAGTAATATGCTTTTCCTTGGTGAAGGGCAATGTAAAACAACAAATATTTTCATCATTTCTTCAAAATGAAACATCATGATTCTCTCCCCACTAGTGTTGACATATCCAACCTTTACACAATGCACTTGACTTCCTGCCCCTTCTTTGCTGCCTGTGATTCCAAGCTTAATCCAATATACTGCCACTTACCTGAGCATATCACAGCAGCATCTTCCTTGTGCCCACAGTCACTGTGTCCCCAGGATTTGACAGGACAATCCCACAAGGAAGATTCATTTCCTTTGCACTTCACTTCATTGAGCCATATGGGCCCAGTCCCCTGACCAAACACCGCCTCTTTTAGTGCCTTCAGAGCTGAGCCACAGCCCAGTTGTCGACACACCACCTGAGCATTGTTAAGGTCCCAGGAGTCATCACACACCGTCCCCCAGGAACCTCCATGCCAGATCTCCACACGTCCAGAACAAGTAGTGTTTCCTTCTTGAAGTCTTATCTTGTCTGAAAAATCAGAGACCCCCTAGGTCATTTCTGAGAAGACAAAAACTCCTAAGAGGTCACAGGGGAAAAGAGATAGTTGAAACTCTTTTTAAAACTCTATTTTACAACTTTGCTATTTAATGTGCATTTAAAAATATTTCAACAAAATTTATTTTTTCATGAAAGTACATGTCCTTTCAGCAAAATATTTCATACTGGAGATAAGAACATTAGTATGACTCAGGAAATGTCAAAAGAATAATGTTAACATTGCATAATGTTAATTTTTCTCAAATAGAAAAGAGCTTGGGAGATTGCCAGGTAACCAAAAGTCTTCTTCCAGTTTAAGAAGATGGAGAATGGGGAATGACTGCTTCTCTCTTTACATTAGTATAGCAAGATAATATTTGAAAGAAAAATTGGAAAGGTGAGGTATACCATTCAATAGTCAAATACTGAACCACATATATTCTGCTCCTCATTTGTTTACATTTATACCATGGGGAGTATAAATATTTGTTGGAAAAATGATATCTGATCTTAGAAATATATAGATCAAATTAAATAAAACCAATGATCTCATCCAGGTAGAATAGGTTTTAACTAGAGTTTACTCATTCCTACTTAAGGAGATCAAAAGATGCTAATGGAGTCCCAGAATGGAATTTTCATGTAGGCAACAAATACTCACTGGCACATGTGATCCAGGTCTCCTCTGAGGGGCTTGGCAGTCCCTGCTTCCATGGAGATGATGGACACTTCCATAATGTGTCAGGTCCTTTTGGACACTGAATATTGTCCACCCACATGTGCCTGGATGTTTTGGTTGAGGATGCAGGGATGATGTTCCCTTTGTCTGCACAGCCCAGCTGTCTGCATACCACCTCCACAGTGGTTGGAGACATGTTGCTCTTGCCAACAGTGCCCCAAGCTCCATTGTAAAAGAGTTCCAGACGCCCCGTACAGGTCTCTCTGCTGGTTTCACTGCTCAGTCTCAGAGACATGAACTCTGGGGTGAAATACAGAGTTAGTAGTTTCACATATTCTCTGACAATTCACAAGTCTCCTTCGCTTTACTGTGAGGTGAGCATGACTTCAAAAAAATGTATGCTATATCAATTAGTAATAATCCTTTAGTAACTTCTGAACGATTTAGTAGATTTAAGTAAAATATAGTATTTGTTCTATACCTTCTGCTTTTGTAGTCTTGAGTTTTGTACTCAGGTACTTCTTTAGAATGCCACCAATGATTCTAAGTTGATTCTCAAAGCCCTTTACTAATTATATATTTTGGATTTTCTCCATAAATTATATTTTATCCTTAATAATGTTATTTCATTCATTTTTTACAACTATCCTTGACAGTTAAAATTTAGTAAGATATTCAGGCACTAAAACTAAGCCTTTATGTAAATTACCTTAAAATGAAATATTTTCCTTTTTGACATGTCACAGTTTTGCTGCATATGTTCTCTCCTAAATTTTTGTCATTAAATGTAAATGATATTAAAAACACTCCTGACATATAGAATATTTTATTTCCCTAAGTTATCAAATCATAATACTGTTTTTCCCAATATATAACAGCTGAGCACATTTTTCCACTCACAACAGTTTCTAAAGCTTGCCACATATGCAAAACAAGATCAGTGGCCTCTTATGGGAATTTTTGTTCCCATGATAAAAAATTTCTCATTATCTGTCATGAAAAATTACTTGGGAATGATAATTTTTTTCCCTGTAGAATGTAGTGCTGACATATTTCTTCTTGTCCCTTGAAATCTACTTATTTATTAATATAGTGATTATCAAGTAGTGCACTGAATCCTTACCCAATATCCAGCTCCAAATATATTTATAAAAGAACTTTTCATTATTAGTTTTGTCATTTTTTTGATATGTAAGATCGTTTCTGAATTTTTCTCCTTCTGACTTTATACCACCTTGGTTGATGGCACTAATTAATAAAATCTATACTTCTGGGACCCTGACTCTCATGATAGTTTCCTTTGTACCTACTTTTCAGGGAATTCTCACAGATTGATATCCCCCACTACCCTTTGTCTGACCTCAGTCTTTTCATTCATAATTGTGACCAGAGGTTATGTGCAGACTTACCTGAGCAGATAACTCCTGCATCTTCTTTATGCCTGCAATTGTGCCGTCCCCAGCCATGTGAAGGGCATTGCCAAATACGAGCTTCTTTTCCATTACAGTTTACCTCATCCAGCAAGATGGGCCCTGTTCCTTCCCCAAAATAAGCAGAACCAGTGGCATTAATGGCCACTCCACAACCCAGCTGTCTGCACACCACATGGGCATTCTTCAGGTCCCAGTTGTCATCACAGATGGTCCCCCAGGAGCCCTCATGATAGACCTCTATTCTCCCAGCACAGCGACCACCTCCATTTACTAGGCGAAGTTGACCACTTGCTGGAAAGAGAAAGTAAAATATTAATAAAATGCACTCCTATGAATTGAGACAATTTTTATAGATTGATCACTGATTCTCACCTATGCAGGCAACAGCACTTTCTTCTGAAGTGGGAGATCTTGTTGGGTTCAAAGATGATGAATTGCACGGAGATAGTGTCTGACTCTGGTTTCCTGCAAACATCAAAGTGCTCAGTCATACAAGGTAAGGTGAGGAAGGGAGGCCAGATGATGTGTTAGATAAATGAGCTGAGGATAAACACAGCTTTAGAGAAAAAGGAAGGGTGGTGAGTCAACTAGACAGGAAATTCATCATGTGCTTTGAGAAGGGCTGGCACATGGTAACCACTAGATAACTATGAGCTTCATGAAAATTAAGTTTACACTTTCTCTGAAAAGACAAATGATGTTAATATTCTAGTATATTTCTCATGACCCCTCACAATGGATCTTTCCCTTTTACTTATGCTCTTCACCCCTATATGAACACCAGCTCTTAAGGCATACCATCATGGGAGAGGCTCATCACTGGCTGCCCTTGATTCTCTTACCTGAACAGATTACAGAGGCCACTTGCCCTGATGAACATAGCGATGCACCCAGGGCAGTTACAGGGCAATCTCCCATGTGTTGCTCAGTTCCACTGCAGTGAAACATGTGCCTCCAGACCTGACCATTTCCTTTCCCAAAATGTGCTCCTTCTGGGATAGAAAGAGCAACTCCACATTTAAGCTGCTGGCACAAAACGTGGGCATCTTCCATGTCCCAGTGAGAGTTGCAGAGGGATCCCCAGGTCCCTAGAACCTTGAGTTCCACTCTTCCTTCACATTGGGACTTGCCATTCACCAAGCGGATTTCTGTGTATCCTGGAAGGAAACAGGGCTTTAAAAAGATGCCTGTGATTACCTAACCCTACTTTCTTCACGGTAAAGGAACAAATTGAACATGTCCTCCAGGTCTTACTTGAGCAGACTACTCCAACATCTCTGCTGTGGCTACAAGTGCCGTCTGGGCGGGGTGCTACTGGGCAGAGTGAAAGATGGGACTCATGCCCCTCACACAGGAATTCTTCAGTCCAGATCTGTCCATTTCCTTGTCCAAAGTAAGCTCCTCCCAGAATAGAGATGACTGTGCCACATTGTAACTCTCTGCACAGCACACCAGCAGCTTCCAGAGAGAAGTCAGAGTCACAGACAGAGCCCCATGTGTCACCGTGTCTTACTTCCACACGACCAGAGCAGGGAATATCTCCTCCAACCAGTCTGGGTTCCCTGTGGGCTGAAAAATAACATTTCAGTGAGACATAAGACAATTCAAAGATTTTCCTTCATGATAGAAGTGAGGAAGGAAGTGAAGAGTGAGAAAGGGGGCCACAGTGCTGAGTGATTCTCCACACTCATTTCTTTTGGCTTTTCTGTCTAGAATTGGGCACAGCAAATTCTAGACCCCCCTATTCCTCATTAGATCAATCCATCTGAGAGAATTCTGAAACTCTGCCTCCTGAAGCCAGCCACTCCTGGAGGCCTGATAACTTTTTCCTTTCTGCATTTTCCCTATGTTGTTCATAGCATTGGAAACCAGAGATAATGTGTAAACACTCTATCTTTTAGTCCTGTACTCAGTCCTCCACCTACTGTAATCTGGGGTTGGCCCCAACCTTTTCAAATGGTTTTATGGAAAGACTTTTTATATAGTTCCTGTTTTCAAAATAAACATCAGACCTCTTTTTTCCATTTGTTATCTGTTGCATTTGATACATGAGATACTTATTTCTCTTCCTTTCTGTCTGACAGAACCTTTCATGAATTTCCTGATTGAAGGTTCTACCCTCAACTATCATCTTATCAATGGACATCTCTTAACTGCCAATAAAATTTTTCATCTATACTTTTCTCTTTAAATTTATATTCATAAACATATCTACTCAGACATCTGGACCTCAGGGTATTCAAAATTGAATAAGTTATGCATTGAATGCCCACTGCATTCTTTATTCAATTAATGATATCTAGACCAAATTAGAATGACCTGAAAATAAGCCACTTCTTTATCTTCCTTAAATGTAATAGTGATAGTAGTGAACATTGAATACCTATTAATATGGTATTTTATTAAGTATTTAACGAACATCATTTTACTCTTACAGTTGCCTTAGGGAATAGTTATTGACATCATTCCAATTTTGCAAATAAGAAAATAAACAGAGATATAGTAATTTGCTAAATTCATACAGCAAGTTAAAGAAAGGCTGGGATTTGAAGGTAAACAGATTATTGCAGTGTCTAGGATCTCATTCTCACAATAACCTTGCACATTAAGAAAGTCACCAATCTCTGTCAGTCCTCCAGCATATTTCTTCTGCATATTGTTGCTACTGCTTTAATGTAATTTATCATCATATGTCATGTAGCCCCTGCAATAGCTTCCTAAGTGGTCTCTTTGCTTCTAAATTCTCTTTCTAATAAATCTATGACATGATCACAACTATATTAATTACATTTCAAGTATTTTCACGTGATTTCTTTGTCTTCAAGATAATTCAATGTTTCTTTACTATTTATACAATAATTTATCTTATCAACAAATATTACTAAGCACCTGTAATAATTTAGGCATTTAGGTGGGTTTAAAATTCTATTACAGAGTTCAGTCTATCAGTGAAGACAGATAATACTAATGCTACTAATAATAATCATAGCTATTTATTGATCATTTGATGTGTAATTCCTCTAAGGTAGGTGGTTTTGTTACCACAATTTTTCTTTTGAGGAAATTGCAGCACACATCTATTAAAATTAAGGAGAGATGATAAACACTAATAACTTAGCATACCTTAAAATATTCTATGCTATTACCTTAAAAGCCTTAATATCTATTACTTTATCAATCATACCTGATACCCCAGCCTAAAGATGCCTAGGCATACTGTGCTTTTTCATGATTCTGTGCATATGAAGAAACTTTTCTATCTACTTATGATGCACTTCTCAACCTGAAATCAAACTTTTTAAGACATTTAAAAGTCTTACCTGAGCAGGTAACTTTGGCTTCTTCATAATGATCACAGGTAAGTCCGCCCCACTGCCAATTCTTGCAGTTCCAAAGAGAAGTTTCATTTCCATTACAGCTGCTCACAAAGAGCCACATGTTTGATGGCTTAATTTTGGAATAACTTTGATAGGATGTTTTGAGTGCAGATCCACATCCCAGCTGCCTGCAAATCACATCAGCTTCTCTCATTCCCCAGAATCTGTCACACACTTTCCCTACTAGTTTCTGAATTTCCACCTCTACTGTCCCAGCACAGCGGCTGCCTCCTCCTGTAAGTCTCAGATCCAGATCTGATCCATCTGCAAAAGAAACAAAAACTTAGGCTATAGATACATGTAGAGGTTAACTTCCAAAGGATTTTTTAAAATCTTGCTCCTTTCTAGATACCAAGACACTGGAAATTATGGCTTACCCATCTGATGGCTTTTCTCACAGACAGTATAGATCATAAATTTGGTTAGAAATGGAATTATAGTTTCAAGTTTTAACACAAATTGTCAATGGCAGAAAAATAAGGACAAGACAGATATGTTTTAAAAAGAGCTTTATCATTTTGTGTCTCAGAGCTCTAGGTAGATTTAGAACTTAATAGCAGTTAGAATAATTATTACAGAAAAAACTCAGACTAGTCAAATAAAGAAATGTGTATATTTAGTTTCAGAGATGACCGAAATCATTGTAATGCCTGAGCAGTTTTGTGCTCGAAGATTGTCATTTAAAATAAACTATTTTAATGAAGAAAAGAAATATGCTAAAAATTCATCACAACTCTAAAAGAACTCCTAACAAAGACGTTATTAGATATTTCTGTCTCTCACATCTCAGACTTATTCTTACTCCTAAAAAAAATAGGTCCTTCCTTCTCTGTTTTTGTTTTGTTTTAACTTACCAGAGCATGTGACACCAGCATCTTCATTATGATTGCAATAATGCCTTCCCCATTCATGATGTCTGCATTGCCAAATAGCAGACTCATGTCCAAGGCAGGAAACACTGTCAAGCCAAATGTGTCCAGTTCCCTCACTGGCATTAACTCGACCAATGCCAGTGATGGCAGTTGGGCATCCAAGTTGCCCACATGCCACAGCAGCATCATTGCTATCCCAGCCGTCATCACACACTGTCCCCCATTCTCCTTGGAATTTCACTTCTAATCTTCCTGAACATTTATTGACTCCATCTACCACTCTCAGGCTCAGATCTGTTCCATCTGTAAAAGGGACACAAAACAAGTCAATGACAAAGAAACAATAAGAGACCTCTGGTCAAGATGTCAAAGTAGGTAAGGTCTGTGCTCACCTCCTCCTATGACTACATCAAAATTACAACTAAATTGGAGAACAGCCATCATTGAGAAACACCTGAAGACTAGTTGAATAGAAGTCCTATAACCAAGGATATAAAGAAGCCAAGTGAAGATTGGTAGGAGGGATGGAGATGTGAAATGGGTATGTCCCACACTCACAGTGTGGCAATTAAGAATCAGAGGGACATTTAAAAAAGAATTAGAGGGCTATTTTGGCTTCAGAAGTCCCCCTGAGGAGCAAAGAGTCCCAAACCCATTTTCTGCTCCCCAACTGAGGCCACCAGTGTTGAGGAGAGGAGCTCCCACAACATCTGACTGTGAAAACTAGAGAAAATTGTGTCCATGAAAGACAATGAGCTGCCAGAGACTGAAGCAATGCAGGTCAAAAAGGTCTATATACACACTCACTCACAGTCTCAATAACTCAAAGCTCTGGTATGAGGGAAGCATCTTGAAAAGCTCCAGGGATTTATGGGGAGAACTAAATTGAATTTCACATGAGGGTTAGAGAGTTCCCCCAACTCTCTCTGGGAATGGATGTTCCTTTGTTGCACTCTTTATCCACCCTGCCAGCCAGATGCAGGTGGGTATGAAATCTGTGCTCTCCAATAATCTGGCAAACACTATTCTGTGCCCTGGTGATTCCCTGAGACCCCCCTCCCAACTCCCTCCTCTGGCCTGAGCCTTTGACAATGACTCCTCCATACAAGTGGACTGCCTTGACTCTCAATGCAGACTTTACCCAAATCAGGTAAAGGTCCACAAACTCCAAACAAACAGTAGTTGCAGTCAACCTCAGCTGGCTAAGAGGTCACAAACCTAGCACAAGTGGCGAATGGTCTCAGTCTGCATTGTAACTCCAGCCAGGTGGCCCCAAGCCTCCTATAAGTGGTGGCCAGTCTTGTACTATATTGTAACTTCAACTAAGGGGCCACAAGCCTGGCCAAAGTGGCAGCTGGCCCCAGTTTGCTTCCCTCCCAAGCACCTCCATGCCTAGCACAAGTGACAACCAAGAAACAGATTACTTTGTAGGTTCTACCAAGAGGTTCCAAGAAAGGCACAAGTGGCAGATGACCTTGGTCACCATAGTAGCCCCAACCAAAAGGCTCTAGAAGTAACATACCCATTGTAATTACAATAATAAAAAACAAAAAGAGTGACACACAGACACACATAAAAGGAGTAAAAGATAATAGCAAAAACAAAAACGTAGAGGGGTAAGTAAAAAAGTAGTGATTTCAGAATGCATCTGAATTTAAGCAACCATAATAGACTTCTAATATAAACATTGCTTGGTATATATGAAGCAAATGGCAACCAAAACCCAAAAATTTATTATAAATATACAAAAAATAAGGAGAAAGAAATCTAAACACAACACTATAATGAGTCATCAACATACAAGAAAAGTGAACAACATAATAAGAAAGGAACAGAGAACTGTAAAAACAATCAGAAAATCATTAATAAAATAGCAGTGACTACATGCTTATCATAATTACTTTAAATGTAAATTATGGACTTAAAGCCATAGAGTGGGTAAATGAATAAAAAAACAAGACCCATAAATATGCTGTCTACAAGAGACCCACTTCAGATTGAAAGATACACACAGACTTAAAATAAAGGAATGAAAAAAGATATTTTATGCAAAGTGAAGTGAAAAAAACCTGGGGTAGCAATATTTATATCAGACCAAATAGACTTTAAAAGAAGGGCTATAAAAATAGACAAAGAAGAGCATTTTGTAATGATAAAAGAATCAATCCAACAAGGGGATCATATCTCTTATAAACATCTATGCATCCAATGTAAGAGCACCTACATATGTAAACCAAATATTGATGGTCATAAAGGAAGGGATCAACAGTAATACAATAATAGTAAGGGATTTACCACTTCATCAACATCAATGGATAGATTTTCCAGACTGAAAATCAACAAGGAAACAATGACCTTAAATAATACATTGTACCAGATAAACTTAATTGCTAGTTTTAGGACATTTCATCCCAAAGCAGCAGAATATACATTCTTATCAAGTGCACGTGGAACATTTTTTAGGACAGACCACATATTAGGTCACAAAACAAATCTCAATAAAAGAGAAGATTGAAATGCAAATCCAAACCGTGATAAGATATTACCTCGTGCTTGTCACAATGGCTATCATCAATAAATACACAAACAAATTGGATGTAGAGAAAAAGGAACTCTTTTGCACTGTTGGTGGGATTGTAAATTGGTACAACCACTATGGAAACAGTATACAAGTTTCTCAGAAATTAAAAATGGAATTAATGGAATTAATGAAATTAATGGAATTAGAGGAATTTGATGGAATTAAAAATATGGTAATATTACCCAGAAATTCCACTTCTGGCTATTTGTCTAACAAAATCCAAAACACTAATTCAAAAAGATATATACATCCCCATGTTCACTGCAGTATTATTTACAATAGCCAAGTAATGGAAGAAACTTTGGTGTCCATTGATTAGATGAATATATAAAGGAAATGTGCTATACGAGTACAATGGAATATTACTCAGCCATAAAAAATAAAATCTTACCATTTGCAAAAACATGGATGATCTTAGAGTGTATACACTAAGTGAAGCAAATCAGACATAGACAAATAGCATACGATTTCACTTATATATGTAATCTAAAAACAAAATAAATGAACAACAAAGCAAACAAACTTAGATACAGAGAACAAATTGATAGTTGTCAGATGGGACAGGTTTGGGGGTTAAGTGAAAAAGGTAAAAGGGATTAAGAAGTACAGATTGGCATTATAAAAATAGTCACAAGAATATTTAGTGCAGTATAGGAAATATAGTCAATAGTAATGTAATAACTATGTATGGTGTCTAATGGATACTAGACTCAAGGTAATTACTTTGTACGCTATATCAATGTCTAATTACTATGTTGTAGACCTGAAATTAACATAATATTGCATGTCAACTGTAATTGAAAAATAAATTTAAAAGAGAAATAACAAGAATAAGGAGGCTGTAAATAGCTGTATCTGAAATGAGTTAAGGAAAGTGGAAGATAAAAGTAGAGATAGAGAAAATGATAATACACTAATATTGAAAATTATTAATGATGACCTGAAACTAATACAATATAATGTTGAATATAAATTATAATTAAAAAATAAAAGTAAAAAGCACATGAGTACAAATGAAATAAATGTTAAGAAAAACAAAACAAAAAATTATTAAAAGTGAATGAAGGAATACATCAGGCAAGATGACAGGACTTTTCAGTATAGAGAGCATGCACTGTAGGGATAGTTCCTAACAGGAGGTCCAGGGGCTGAATTTTATCTAGTGATATGCTTATTTGACCACCAGAATTTTTGTTGGAATTGTTTTTCTTGTTAAATATATATTTGCAAGTGTTTAGGTGGTACCCACACACTCCAGTTCTCCTCTATACTCAACACTCTCTTTTGCCTCTGAGTGTATTGCCTACCCACACTACCTGGTTGGTACATGCCTGGCCCCTTTGTGACCACTTCCTCAGTTTTAAAAGCAAAGCAAAGAGAAAAGACACCTAACTCTTACTGTTTTCACCTTCTCCCAATCAGTATTCCTCAAAGAACAGAAGATAATTCTGAGTAATATCCTGTAATAAATAAACTGGGTTTTTCCTTTGGCAGTTTCAGTTTTTGTTGCAACACTCTTTTCCTGTGATTCTCAGCATGTATAAAACACATTGAGAAGAAATGAGCTGATTGGAGACCTCCAAACACTTTGATGGGTAAAGGAAAATGGAAGGTATAGACTGTGTTTTTTCCTACCTCAAATTCTTTTTATTTTCTTCAGCTAACAAAATCTATATTTTCTGTAGGAATTCCATTCTTTGTGGTTCAGCTAATAGGTGCACCATTGTTCAACAAGAAAAAAAAAAAAAAAGCCAGTTCAAGAAATAAAAAAAAAAAGGACCCAGAACCCTGATGGCATTGCCTAAGTGCTTGAATTCAACCTGCATTTCCTGAATTTTTCAGTTTTCTAAGTCAATGTTTTCTTACTTTAAAATTAACTTGAATTGAGTTTCATTCATTCCTCCCCCCACCAAAAAAAAGATAGCTGGTGAATACAGAGACATTTTTATTCTAACTACATTTTCCTAAACATTCATTGGAGTTCAGGACATACTAGGTCTTCTTCAAACTAAGAAGTCAGTGGAACCTAATCAACAAAACAAACAATCAAGCAAAATATAACCAGAGACATTGAAATAAAGAAAAAACTGAAAGTAACCAGAGGGGAGGTGGGAGGGGATAATGGGGGGAAAGGTGGAAGGGTCGTCAAGGAACATGTATAAAGGACACAGGGACAAAGCCAAAGGTGGGTAGAATCAAGGGTGGGAGGTGGGGATGGCTGGGGTGGGGGGAAAATGGAGATAATTGTACTTGAACAACAATAAAAAAAGAAAGAAAAGAACTCAAATGAAAAAAGGAGAATATCATCGCTGCACATACAAATCCATTATCCCTGTCCCCGATCAAGTATGAAAGTCTGTAGACAGACACAGTGCCTGCTTATTATACTTATACCATAGTAGTAGCATAAATGAGATTTTAATAGGAAAATAACAATTTTGTTTAATCATTTGACTCTGTAAATTTGAACTAATAGTTTGGGAGGATATGGGTTAGTGTGGCTAAAAAAGGCACTTTTGTAGGTAGAGGATAACAAGAAGGCTGGTAGTGTGGGGGTGTCAGAAGTGGTGGCTTGCTTTTACAATCATCCAAAAAGCAAAATTTGCTAGTTAAGCCATTTCTTCTTATCTTTTCTTTCTTCCTTGCTTTTTTGGGGAAGAAGGAGATTGAACCATTTTTTTAAACTTTTTATTTATTGATTTTAGAAAGAAAGGAAGGGAGAGGGGGTAGAGAAAGATCAATTTGTTGTTCCACTTAATTATGCATTCATTGGTTGATTCTTGTCTGTGTCCTGACATAGATCACAGTGACCTTGGTGTATAGGGAGGACACTCTACCCAACTGAGCTACATGGCCAGGGCTGGATCTAACTCTTGTTTAAACCCCTCCTTCAACCCTCATTACTTGAATCTCAATTTCACTGTTCGTCCTTCTCCCCTAATCTATTTTAATATGTTACCTTAAAAACTCCATGGGTATCAGAACTGGAACCTGAAATTAGGTAATGATAAAGTGACAAAGGAAGCAGACTCTTATCACCCCCTCCTTTTTTTTTTCACCCTTTCTTGGAGAACAGAACAAACCCAGATCAGTCCTTACCTAAGCAAATCACTCCAGCATCCTCAGCATGATCACAATTATGCTTTCCCCATCCTTGGTGTTTGCAGTTCCAGAGAGCTGACTCATTTCCATTGCATACAAGATCATCAAACCAGATTGGCCCAACACCTTCTCCAAAACTAGCTGAACCAGAGTAACTGATAGCACTTCCACATTCAAGTTGTTTACAAACCACAGAAGCATGATCTCTGTTGAAGTTGTCATCACACACTGTTCCCCATTGTCCTCGGAATTTGACTTCTATTCTGCCTGAACACCGGTTTCCTCCATTCACCAGCCTCATCTCCAAATCAGATCCATCTAGAACAAAGAAAAGACCAGAGTTCAAAGTGCTATTCACTCAGAAGTAATTTTAGAAAATAAGATTCCCCAGACACTTAAAATTTCCTGCTTTCCTTAAAATAGTGCCTCTTTTCAGATGCTGTCCATCCTCGCTTACTGGAGAATTTTAATCTTTTAAAAATAAACTAACAATGAGAACTTTTATCTACATCTACTTACCAGAAAAACTGTTTTACAGATTAAATTTACTTTCTGTTTTGTTTTCTTCCTTTACTAGGACAGAGTAAATGCCCTTTTTTTTTGTAGAAATAACAAAATTGACTTGAAGTACTTATTTATAAAAAACTTGATCTTATGCCAATGCCAGGCTGTTTTGATTACAGTGACAAACTGACAGTAACCAAACAGGAGGTTGGAGGGGATAATGGGAGAAAAAGGGGGAAGGGTTTTCAGGAACATCTATAAAGGACACATGGACAAAACCAAAGAGGGGTAGGATCAAGAGTGGGAAGCAGGGATGGCTGGGGTCTGGGGGAGTGGGGTGATAAAATGGAGACAACTGTACTTGAACAATAATTAAATTAAAAAAATTTTAAACTTGAAAAAATAAAATTGGTTCATATACAAAATAGTAAAAATGACAAATTGGTAATTTGTTGAACATTTAAAATCTTTATTTTAATCTTTATTTGCAAATAATTCAGAGCACAAATAATTGTCTAAAGTTGAACTTGAAATTAGAAAACAGGAAAAAGCAAAAATAAAATGCATACGCATGCATAATGCAAGAGCACCCTGTGGTATACCAAATTAGTAAAAATTGAGGACAAAAATCTTTAAAATAATTCATTTCTTATCAATTTCCTGTTCAAAGGTTTTTATTTTTCCATCCCCAAAGTATCTGGTATCATTTTTAGCAAAGAACAGCTATTTCATTAACAAAGCATTCTCTATACACTTTCTGTTAGATTTTCTGTGAGAACTAAAATATCCGAGAAAAGGAGATTTGCAATGAAATTTTGGGACACATAAAAAACAAAACCAGTTTATTTTGTCAAAATATTTAGAAGGCACCTTTTAAAAAAGTAATTCCATTTTAAAAGCTCTAAACTCCAGGCAAAGACCTCTAGTTAACAAGATTTTTGATCATGAAAAATTAATAATACTTTACAGATAAGAAAACTGGGGTTAGATAATTGGCACAGGATCAAACACTTAGAATGTAGGGGCAAAGAAAAAGCAGTCTAGCACCAGAGTCTATTCTCCTTACTGTTAGGCTGTATTATTGCCCCTGGGCATGTGATCATAATAAAATCTCCCAGGAGGCACAGGCTCTGAGGATTGAACATTAATCAGAGTGGAGAATCTCAGAAATGCAGACTCTGAAATCACATGAAACTAGTAAATTGAGTGGTTATGCATTGCTATTATTATGCACCAGTTGAAGCTTTATATGTGTAAACTTGTAAAAGCAAGTCTGAGTAACTTCATCCTGAGGCATTAAAAAAAACAGAAAATGAGTTAAAAGTACTGTGTGCTGTTTCTTAGCTTAGAAAGTCAACTCTAAAAAGAGCAATAATTATGGTGAGAACTTGGCAAGATTTATGATGATTTTTAACTTTGCTGTAGATGTTAGATGTATATGTTACTATTGCTTTTCACTGCATGATTAACATAAAAGACAGGAAGGAGGAGGAGGAGAGGGAGGAGGGGAAGGAGGAGGAGGAAGTGAAAGGGAAAATGAGGGGAAAAGGGAGAAAGAAAAGAGAACTGAATTGTCAAGGTAATGAGAAGCAGTAACCCATGAGAAACCTAACTTTAATTTTTAACACCAAACAGTGTATCAGTAGTTTTTCATGTGTTCTCTCATCGAGTTCTCAGGAATAGAAGTTTAGAAAGATTTAACAACTTGCTCAAAATACTTGCATTAATGAGGGGCTGAGCTGGAATTTAGTCCCATTTAGTCCCATTTAGTTGTATTTTTCTAGATACTAGCCTAAGTTGTTCCCATCACACCACAATGCCTGGGTGGAAGTACATTCTTCCTAAAATCAGTCCTATGGAGGATACGGTCTCTAAGAATGAGGCTGGGAGGTGAGACCGTTGCATAAAATTCAATGAAGTGAGCAAGAAGAAATGAGAAGCCCAGGAATCTGAATTGGGTAAGAAAGTTGACCTTAGGATTTGTCAGCAGAAAGGTTTGCGATTATTTTATTAATTATTGTAAGGACAACTGAGATAAAACATAAAATGTTTTATAAATTAAAGCCATCACATAGCCCTGACTAGTGTGACTCAGTTGGTTGGAGAGTCATCCCATTAAACCAAAGGGTTTTGGGTTCGATTCCCAGTCAGAGCACATGCTTAGATTGCAGGTTCAGTTCACAGTCTAGGCACATATGAAAGGCAACTGATTGATATTTCTCTCTTACATCGATCCTTCTCTTCCTGTCTTCCCCTCTCCCTAAAATCAATGAGCATGTCCACAAGTGAGTATTAAAAAAAATGCCACTGGAAAAAGTAATTATACTTTGTGATACAATCTTCCTCCATAAAGAATCAGTATTTAGAATGTTTATTTCTTGATTCAGTAAGTTGATTATCAGTTAGTGGATGAAAAGTTAATAATTTATGAGTCAATGTAGGAAAGCAGCATTTCACTGGGAAAGAAGACAAGGAATTAACTTAGATATCATGATTTTTTATGTAGAAGTAGGAGGTCATAGTAGGATCACTGCATATAAAATTGGAGCCAGTCACTTCCTCATTGATAGAAGTGTTCAGAATCTCTTTTAATTTATTTTTTAATATGAGCTTTGTCATGTTTTTCTGGTCTTTTAGCAATGAATTGGGTAATTTTATACGTGGACTTGATGGCATGCAGAAAACTGACTCCTTTTTGTTTTTAACCCATCTACATGTTTTTTTCCCACAAAGCATTTTATGTCAAGAGTTTGACTTATCAGGTCTTACCTGAGCAGGTTACTCCAGCATCCTGTTGGTGAGTGCAGTTATGTTTTCCCCATCCACTATGTCTGCAGTCCCAGAGAGTTGATTCATTCCCTCGACAAAAAACATGATCCATCCAGATGCGTCCGGAGCCTGCACTGGAATTAGTCCATCCAGTAGCTTTGATAGCAGTTGGACATCCTAGTTGCCTACAAATCACAGAGACTTCATCTATGTCCCAGCCAGTATTACACACAGTTCCCCATTCTTCCTGGACTTTCACCTCCACTCTCCCAGTGCATTTGTTTTCACCATCCATTAATCTCAGCTCCTTGTCAGTTCCTCCTGCAACAATGGGTAAAGGCAGCAATTGGTCAAGATCCAAAGAGCAGAGAATTATTATTTTTTAGATTATCTATTTAATTTCCAAATCCAGGTTTGAAAAACATTCCCGGACCCATCCATGGTGCAATAAGAGAATGCTATTTCATAGTAATTCAAATACAAATATTGGTATCACAAGCTTCAAATTGAACAATGGCATAAACCAGTAAAGTAGCACAATTCTATATATATCTTTATTTTATGGCTGATATTCTTTATAATGTCAATTTATATAATCTTCAAGGAGAGTTTACTATTTCAATAAGATAGTACAAAATTGTAAAGGGACGAGCTATGTAAGTTTCTCCAAAAACCCAAAATCAGTAGAAAGCAGGCTGATAATGAGGATGAAAAGACCAATTACAAAGAATTGTACACTTATTTCATATATATGAAAGACACTGTGTTTTAAAAAACACTAGTTGAAATCTGACAGAAATGTACCTGCTTAAACGGAAGTTGAGATAGAGATACTTTCTTATCTTCTACCACAAAATAAATCCCTTCTCCCTTATACTCCTTCCAAATGTTTCAGCTACTACCTCATGATTATTTTAACTAACAGAGAAACTGTGGTGTATATACATCTTGTCTCCATCAGTACAATTTTATATAAGTTTTGGTACTTGAATTTACTAAAGTGTTCCTAAAATTTTCTCTTGTCCCAATAATTCTGAGGTTTCTCTTCCTTTCTATTGTTCCCTACTTTTTAGTTAGACATTATTTCAAATATTTAGGTATAATGTTTTTACTCCCTGTAAGAATTTGTTTTATTTGGTGGGATCTGGGTTATTATTTTGTGCACTTTTGTGTGTGTCATATGTTAGGTTCTTATTTGGTGCATTTAATATCTGACCCTTTGAAACCATGAAGTATGCTTTTAGATGCTATTGGCCTTCAGGAGAATTATTTGCTTTTCAGTGATTCTTGTCAGATTGGTCTAAGGCTTCAAGTATATTCAACAAAGTACTCACCAAGAGAAGCAGTGATCAGAGAGGCACTAAGAACTGAGACCACAGCAATAATGAAGGGACTGAAGTGGACAAAACATCTTCTAAAATCTGAGAAAAAAGAAAGAGGGCAAAAGTATAGTCTTCCCAAAGAGACTTTGGTGAAGGCAGATGGTTTCAGAGGTTTGAAATTAACAAAGAAGGTCACACCAAAGACAGAAAATTCTTCCTTTTAAATAGCAAAGTAGACAGAAAAAATTCATACCCAGGATCATACAGTCTCAGTGAAATGGCTTTGAAAATGTTCGTGTTAGTAGACATCCACCTAAGGGTGGATAATTCTAAAATTTGGGAGTAGAAAAAGAATTGCAAGAGCCACCTTAAAACCTGAAAAATTAAAAAGGCATTAATGAAACTTAATAAAAAGGCATTAATGAAAGTTCTTCCTGAAGGCACAGAGCAATATTCAACTAATGTTCCCCTTTCCAAGCCTACCTGATCCACATTATGTGGTAAGTTCCATCATGTTGGCTATAATTTCACTGGTACCTGACACAGTGCCTGCTAAATAATAGCCGAACCATACATTGATGGAATCAAGTAACAATGTTTACATTGGAAGAACCCAGATATTGGATCTTATCCCCAAATATAGCATAAAGTGATCTTAAAGCTGCTAGCACTTTAATTTCTTCTTTCTACACTAACCTAACAGTAATTTAAAAGTAAAAATGCTATCTCCTTGGCCAGGAAGCTGAGTTGGTTAGAGCGTCATCCTGATACACCAAGTTTGTGGGTTTTATCCCTGGTCAGGGCACATGCAAAAATCAAACAATGAATGCATAAATAAGTGGAACAACAAGTCAATGTTTCTCTCTCTCACTCTCTCCCACCCTCTTCTTCCCAACTCTCTTTCTAAAGTCAATAAATAAAAATTAAATGAAAACTAAAAAGTAAAAATGCTGCTGTAACTATGGAGCACTCACTTTGGAATAAGTCACTGAACTTGGCACTTATAATTTATGCTTTCATGTGACATATTATAATGCAATAAAAAAGCTTTAAAAAAGTAAAAGTTCTAAATGAGTTTAACACATCCATTTAAATCATACAGTAGATTTGAGAACTCAGGGGTGTTATTCTAAATTTCTTCTAGGTAGTCAACTTTCAATTACTATTCATTCCTACATGTTCTATCTTTTATAACAAGTACTGTTTTCATACTTGATATAGTTTAGTTAATTTCAGCTCTTAATTTCATCTCAGCAGTTTTACAAAACTGATAGCAAATCTAATCTTTATCATGTATTTTCAGTTTAGAATCTATGATAGATGAGAGGTACTGCCATATAAACATGATGCCTTTTTCCCATTCCCTACTCTCCTGATTCCAATCACTATTAAATCAGATCCTCTGACTGTCAGGATAATGCTCTGCTCTGTTAAAGAATAAATGTAGAATAAATAAGAAGCTTTTACCAGGAGATCCAGAGTTTTCTTGTGGAACCATTCTGAATTTGTCCATTCCAAAGTCTTATGATTTCTAAATCCTCTTGTGTTAGTCCCTAGAAATGTTCTCCTAAAGAGAGGACCACTAAAAATTCTAAAAATCATCTCACTTCCACAAAAAATCATAAGGCTACATAATGGAGGTGGAGTCAACCAAAAAAAGGAAGTCATTAAAAGAGTGAGATTCCCTTTTACTCATGTTTTTTTAAATATGGGGCATAAAACAACCAAAAGAAATTGAGAAATGTTCACCATAGATTTACAAAAATTAAGTTAACTCATATATTGTTGTTGAGTTAAATATTTCAAATTTCTACACTTTGTTTTACCATCAATTTTCAACCTCTTTCACATCATGGAACATGTAAACTAACTACTAAAATTCTTCAGCACACCAAAAAAAATATTCTTTGCCGATCTGACAGATAATAAGTACGATTTTGATTCATTCTCACTAGACTGCTATTATTGTGTTGGTTGTTACCATTGTTTTACTTGACAATCTAGGAAAAAAATGTCAGTGCCCCTTATTCTGGAGGCTTGGGGGTGGCACTTCAGAGAGGAGAAGTGAAACAAAGTTCAAGGAAGAAAAGGGAGCCAGGCTGCCTCTTTCCAAGAGTGTTGCTACAGCACCAGAACCATGGGAGAAAAGCTGTGAACACCCATGAGTCCCAGGTCTTGATGTGGACTCCTTATAATTTGAGCACTATGGAGATGTTAGGCATACACTTGCAGTTTATTACAGTTGTTTCAGGCTCACACAGGAGGAAGAACTGACAACATGCAAAGCAACTGGGGGAAAAAAAGCAGTATTCCTGACTAAACAGTCAAGTATTGCATGTTTTAAATTTAAAAATTCTTGCAGTATGGCATATGGGTTGAAAATCACTGTTTTAGACTAATATATTAGAAACAAAAATAGCCAGTTGTTATGTAGTTAAATTATATCAAAAGACAAGTAAAATTAGCAATATATCATTAAATAATGTCTTATCATTATACCCATTTTAATGATTTCCCTAATTAAATGTGTTTCATGAATAGTTTTGTTTAGATTGTATATAGTCAGAATTGTTTTTCCTTTTCTTCTTTTTCAAATTATATTTTATTGATTATGCTATTACAGTTGTCCTGATTTTTCCCCCTTTGCCTCTTCCACCCAGCACTGCCCATTCCCACAGGCAATCACCCCACCATTGTTCATGTTTGTTTCTGTGTATTAGGTAGAGCTGCTTTCACTCCCTGTCTTAATAGCATGGCCTATTATAGAAAAGTGCACCTGCAAATTGTATCAGGCAGAGCCTTAGGTGATCACCAGGGCAGGGCTACCCATGTCACTGCTCTGTGGCTCTGTGTAGAGGAGAGCTTGGAGAGGGGACAATGCTGCAGTATGGCCTCTGGAGTTTTGCCCACAAGGAAGATGTCTCCCAGGACTGGCCCTTATGCCAGTCACTTCAATTTCTTCTCATATGCCACTAGTGCCCTTCTAGTTGTTTCCTTGGTGTTAAATCCCAGAGGGAGTGAGTCTGTGTAAGTCCTAAGTCTGTTGTGGGCTCTTTAAAAGGAGTCTCCTGAGAATCCTGCAGTTTGTTCCATTGCCCTACCTTCCACTGGTTTTTATAGCCAGAAGTTATGGGGACTTATCTTCCTGGAGCTGTAACACCATGCTGGGTGGTTTGGCATGTGCCAATCCCTCACTCTAGAGGTATTGTTCCCGATTTTTATCCACCACACATGGATGTGGGACAGCCCATGCTGTGTCTCTGCACCTCTCCATGCCACTCCACCACACCTCTCTGTACGTCTCTGTGCCTCACCAGACCTTGCTGCCCCACCTACCCATCTGGATGAAGGTGGCATCTTTAAATCCTTGGTTGTCAGACTTCCATACAGCTCGATTTTTTGACAATTCTGGTTGATATTTGTTTTGTAGTCTAGTTGTAGTTTTTGCTGTGGTTGTGCATAGAGGCATGGCATGTCACGTACACCTCCATCTTGACCAAAAGTCAGAAGTGGATTTTAGAGCAAGAAAGATTTCTAGGGATAAAGAAAATCATTTTATGAACAACAATTAAAAGTTAAAAAAAGTAAAAAGAAGAAAATCATTTTATAATGTCAGATGAGTCCATTTATCAAGGGTACATACCAATCCTAAATATTTGTAAAATTAACGTCAGAGCTTTAAAATCCATGAAGCAAACACTTATTCAACTGCAAATAGAAATAAAAAATCTACATATTATAGTAAATTTAAATCTTCCTCTCTCAATAATTGATAGAATACAAAGAAAATCAGTAGGAATACAGTAAAACTGAACAACACTATCAATCAGTTTAACTGGATCAACATTTACAGAACATTTATTCAATAACAACAGAACATACATTATTTTCAGGGGAATACAAGACATTTCCTAAGATAGATAATACTTTTGGACATATAAAAATTCTCAACAAATTTAAAATAATTCAAGTCATACCAGATATCTTTTCTAATCACAATTCAATGAAATTAAAAATATGTAACAATATCTCTGGAATACCTCAAATATTTTGAAACTAAATAGCTCAATTTTAATAATCCAATCACCAAGGAATACTCAGAAAGGAAATTAGAATATATTTTTAAGTGAATGAAAATTCAAATACAGCATCAAAATATGTGCATTGTCACTAAAATAGTACATAGGGAAATTTATATCACCAAACACCTATATTAAAAAAGAAGAAAGGTCTCAAATAAATGACATCATTTTTTGCCTTAGGCAACTAGAAAAAGGAGAAAAAATCAACTCAAAGTAAATAGAAGATAGGAAACAATAAAGATCCAAACAGAAATCAATGACATAAAGAACACAAAAATAGGGAAAATAAATGCAACCAAAACCTGTTTTTTTGAAAATTCAAATCAAATGCATAAAACTAAAGCCAGACTAGTCACATAAAAGAAAGACATAAATTCCCAATAGTAAGAATGGGCATCACTGTAAAGTCTATAGAATTAAAAGGATAACAAGAAAATATTATGAAAACTCTTTGCCAATAAATTGACAGTTTATATGAAATGGAAAAATTCCTTAAAAAACAATAATACAATAACTACAAAAGCCCACTGGAAAAAAATAACCTGAAGATATTGAACTTACTTAAAATCTTCCATCAATAAAAATTCCAAGCCCCTTGGTAAATTCTAATAAAATACTTTTAAAAAAATATTAATTCCAAACAAACATTACCAAGAAATAAAGAGTAGTGACTACTTTTTAACATATTCTATGAGGCTAGCATATCTAGATATTAAAACCAGAAAAAGACATTACAAGGAAAGAAAATTACATATGAATATCTCTCACAAATGTATGTGAAAAACAATCTGGATGTTAGCAAATGAAGTGAAACAATATGTAAAAAGGATAATATATTTGGACCAAGAAGGATTTATCCCAGGAATAAAAGGTTAGCTGAACATTATATTAAAACCCTTAGACAGAAAAAATAATTCAATCAGCTTGTTATAAAAAACAAAAGCCTTTCACAAAATGTAATGTCAGTTCCCAATAAAAAACTCTCAGTATTAGCCCTGCCTGGTGTAGTTCACTGGATTGTGCATGGTTCCATGGACCAAAAGGTCACTGTTTCAACCAAAAGGGCACATGCCTGGGTTGTGGGCCAGGTCCCCAGGTGGGGGCATACTAGAGCCAATTGATCGATGTTTCTCCCCTCTCTTTCTCCCTCCCTGCCCCTCTCTCTAAAAGTAAATTATTTAATCAATTTTTAAAAACTCTCAGCATTCTAGGTATGTAAAGGGAATCTAAAAAACCTACAACTAATATAATGTTGAAAGACTGAACACGTCCTCTCTAAGATCAAGAGCAAGAGAAAAATGTCCACTTTCACCATTTTCACTCAGTGCAATCAGGGAAGAAAAATAAATAAAAGGTATCCATTATTGAAAATAAAGACATAAAACAGGCTTTATCTGCAATGACATGACTGTCTGTGTAGGATATATATATATATATATATATATAAACTATTAAAACTAACAATTGAGTTTATCAAATTTGCAGGAAACAAGATTGACATACAAAAATTAAGTGAAAAAATTAGAAATTTAAATTGAAAATATAAATTCCATTTGTAAGAGCATAAAAATGATACAGAATATTTAGGGATAAATCTGAACAAAAAAAGTGAAAGTTCTAAATATTTTAAACTTTATAACATTGCTGAGAAAAATTAAATAAGGCTTAAAATTGAAGAGATATACTGTATTCTTGGAGTAGTAGACATTATTGTTAAGATGTCAATGCTCTCCAAATTGACTCACAAATTCAATAAAATCAAAATTAATATCTCTGTTGACATTTTTTTTAAGATTTTATTTATTTATCTTCAGAGGGGTACGGAAGGAGAGAGGGAGAGAAATATCAATGTATGGTTGCTTCCTGTGCATTCCCTGCTGGGAACTGGCCTGCAACCCAGGCATGTGCCCTGACTGGGAATCGAACCGTGATCTCTTGGTTCACAGGCCCGCGCTTAATCCACTAAGCTACACCATCCAGGGCTCTCTGTTGACATTTTTGATAAACATTGGCAGATTGATTTTAAAATTTATTTGGAAATGCAAAGGGTATAGAAAGCAAAACAATTTGAAAACAATGAACAGGTTGAAATGTGAACATTAACCTATTTAAAGGTATTTTATAAAGCTACCATAACAAAGACAGTGCTGTGTTAAAAAAATCTCTACATATAAATTGCAGGGTTATAGTATTATTTTATAAAACATAGAATAAGTCCATGCTTTTTCCTAACTCAGTCTTCCACTAGCCTACCATAGAGAATATATGTTTTATTCCTAATTTGCCTAAATTATAATCTCTTTATAATGCTGAATAAGCTCAAATTCAACTTTTCCCGTTTTAAGGCTCATGCAATCACTGAATAAACAACCACATTAACTGTCCATACTTTTGTTGCAGGTCATGGGGAATGGCCATCAAGACCTAATTATCCTTTGTGATAGAGTGCCAGGACTCCCTTGGCTTCAGATTCTTCAACTATTATTTTTCAGCCTTTCTGGAAAGTTTTTCATCCCTCACATCTGATTTTATTTTAATTCCCAGAGTCTTTTGAGTCTTACATTCTCTTGGTCTTAATTAACTCAACATTATCCCTATTCTCAGATTACTTTAACTTAATATTCCAGCATTTTGAGTTTAAATTTAAGCTACACATTTGCAAACTCATCATTTACAACAAACATATAAAATGTGGATGTTTTCATAATATGGTACAGCATTGATTGCATATGAATAGTTCAATGGAAGCAGTTTTTAACTAATAGTTGGTTTTTATTTCTTCATACTTTGATTTTTTTCTGCCCAATTCTAGTAATTTTACTTCTGCTTTCTTCATGCCTTATGACAGACAACTTTTGTCATTACCAGTTCCAGGAATTTGTTCCATATAATCTTCTTATGCTTCACTTACTACCTTGATTATCTCTCCAAATCAATGAATGTTTCAAGACTGGGGATCCTGCCTCCCAACAGATATTTATGAGTCAGAAGTAAGATATTCTCTTTATACTGTCTTACCAGCAGCCAGACACTGGGTATCTTTTTTTTTACTCCAGCAATTGCTATGACTAAGTTACTTAATATCACAGCATTATGGTTCACAACTGACTTCCATTATTCTCTTGTTGAGCATAAATTGTTTTTCTATACTAGGTAACATTATAAATTTCCTTATACATTTATGATCCCCTGAAAATTATCAATTGCTTAGCCTTTCATTTGCTCTTAAGCTAATCAAACACAATCATAATCTTTGTACACAGTAGCTATTGTGTACATGTTGTAGGTAATGCCACATTTCTTTCTTCTTGTTCTCAATCTTTTGCTCCACATCTCCTATAATGTAAGCTTTGCTCTAAATCTGGTCTCTGATTTTATTGCTCATAGCTTAGATTTCATGTTAGTACTTGACATCCTCAGCATTTGATACTAGAGTTTCCCAATGTTCTTCAGCATAGACTGGCAATTCCAGCTTTTTCTTTTTAAGAGATTCTGTGAGAAAGCAGCTTATATTCACAATTTGCTTTTCTTCTCATTCAACTAAACTCAATACAATGTGGTATCTGCTCCATATTTTATATTATTACATTGAATAAAAAATATATTGAAATGTCTACTCAGGTCAAGTACTCTTATTAGTTTCTTGGAATATGTTAGGAATTAATTTATTCAGTGTCTAATCTCATTAAACATAAAGCCCAGAATGAATGATAGACATAAACATGAGTGAATAAAACATCCTATGTAATATATAGAGATGATGGAATGTAGTGGTAGGTTCATCAATGTTTAATTATTGCTAAAAATAAATGATTGAGTAAATGAGTAAATAAGGTGTATGCATGTACAAATAATGACAATGTATCATAGTCCAAGTATAATTAAGTTATATCTGTTTGAGATACAAGGATAGACCAAGAAGAAAACAAATGGATATGAACAAAATACACTTTGGTAGTCTAAAAGATGGGCTTTGATATTTGGGAATGAGGGGTGTGAAAGAATTCAAGTTTATGGATTGAACTACTGATAAGGTTGGCATTGACTATGACAAGGAACACAGGAGGGACGGCAGATTTGTAATGAAAGCCAGTGAGTTTTAAGATTGGGCATGTGAGGTTTCAAGTCTCTTTGAGACATGCAGGAGTGAGCAATGTACAAGATATAAGCAATTAGAAATCATAGCGGAGAAATCTGGACCAAAGATATAGGTTTAGAAGTATGAAGACAGATTGAAGACAGAAATCAAAGAAATCAATTACAACAAGAACATGGGTAATGATGAACATCTAAGAAATTTCAACATGGAATGGTTGGAGACAGAAAAAAGGTTTTCCAAATAAACAGAGAAAGAATGCTTATAATATATATGCTGGAGGGAGAGGCCTCATAGTCACAAAAAGAAATTAATAGAAACCAAAACAGAGACTAATCCATTTGTCAAATGATGTCAACATATCAAATAAGATGAGGACTAAAAGGAATTTTTTGGATTTGTTATGTAGAATCAACAATGAATTTGGCGAAAAGAGTTTCAGTGAAGTGATTATTTTTCTATGAAATATGAATAAATGGCATAGCAGTAACTGAGATAGTGTGGGCAGAATGACAAAACTGAGGGTAAGGATTGAGGCAATTCTTTAAAAGGGACCAGTTAAAGACCATGTATATATGACCCATGGACATGGACAACAGTGTGGGAATTGACTGATGGGCAGAGGAGGGCCAGGCAAAAATGTGACAACTGTAATAGAATAACAATTTAAAAATCTTTAAAAAAATGGTTTGTATCTGCTCAGTTGTGTCACATTTTTTCCAACAGTGATTACAACCATGGGAAATAGATTAGATGAGAAACAGGAGAAAGTAAAATTCAGCTACCCTATTTCTTTGAGACAATCACTCAGAACTTCATCATTTGTAAGAATTCATCATTCGTACTATTTCCAGAAGCAATTACACTGTAAGCCTACCAAGAAAGGATTACTTCCTGTATTCTCTATCCCACTTTAAAAAAAACAAAAACAAAACAAAACCAGACCACTGTGCAAATGACTTGTAGCCCTTGTGGAAACATTCTAAATAAATGCTAGAGAAGACAAGTTCTCTTACACTTAACTGACCACTGCAATTTCCAGGAACGGATACAGTAAAAGCTTGGCTGAAAGTGGAGTTAAGAGTTAGTGGTTTCAGAAAGTGTCTCTTAAAAATTGAATTTTAGCAAGTTCAACTTGAGTCATCTTAGAAATTAAAAACAAGCAAGGTAATTTTAAACGTAATTTATCAGAAAAGTGAAGAGAGAAAAACAGCAACATAGAGCAGATGAAAGTCTTTACTGGTTGTGTTGCTTTCAGTCTTCTATCACCATAACATATGTGTACATAGCTCCAATTGCACCTTCCCAAAAAAAAATAAAGGATTTATGAATTCAAGCAGGATACTTTTATAAGAAGTAACCGGAGTCATCATGAACATAAGTTTGAATTCTTGACCTGCTAATCTGAACCAATAAAAGAAAGAAGTAGAAGGGTGAGTCTTCTTCTGCTATAGTACTTCAAAGATCGATTTACTTGCATCATTTAAAAAAATAATGAAAACACACTTTTTTTAATTTTCATTTTTGACTCACTATAGGGTTGCTTTATTGTCCTCTTCATGACTTTAAGTTTGCATAAGTTCAACTCATATGTAAGTTTTTAGGAACAAATTTCTTTTGCAGACTGATTAAAACCATATTGAGTCAGATATTCAATGTACAGTTCCAACTTGCACTAAATTTTTCTTAGTTTCTTTTTATTGTTATTCTATTACAGTTGTCCCAATTTTCCCCATTTGCCCTCCTCTGCCCATCTCACACTCCACGCCCACAATCAATTCCCACATCAAAATAAATCAACAGACAACAAATGTTGGCAAGGATGTGGAGAAAAGGGAACCCTAATGCACTATTGGTGGGAAGACTGGTGCAACTGGGATGGGTGGGGAGTGATGGGGGAAAAAACGGAGACAACTGTACTTGAACAACAATTTAAAAAGTTAAAAAAATATATAAAATTAAGGACGTGCGACTAAGATGGAGGCATAGATAGATGCGCTGTGCCTCCTTGCACAACCAAGATAGGGACAACAACAACTTAGAAACAGAATAACAACCAGAACTGACAGAAAATTGAACTGTATGGAAGTTGGACACCCAAGGAGTTAAAATAGACATGTTCATCCTGACCAGTAGGAGGGGCAGAGTCGGGCAGCTGGGCGCAGGTGTCAGAGCAGAGAGCAGAGAGTGTTGGGACCCCAAGCGCTGCGTAAGGCAACCGGGACGCACAAGGCAACTGGGGTGACGCGCAAGACGACAGGGGGAAAGGTACGAAGAATAAGTAGCATGGATGGTAGATAGGAAATAGACAGGGGGAGGGCAAGAATAGTAGGGGAAATGTAGAAGCTAAAGAACGTATGACACATGGACATGAACTAAAGGGGGGAATGTGGGTGGGAGAGGGTGTTCAGGGTGGAGGGGAATGAAGGGGGGTAATAGGACAACTGTAATAGCATAATCAATAAAATATATTTTAAAAAAAGACCACAGTGGGCAGACCCTGGGTGCACAAGTGGCTGGTGGGCCCCATCAGGGGGGTGGCAACCTGCAGACCTGGCGAGGTGGCGATTGTGAAGGAAGGCACTGCATGCAACTCAGGGTCCCAGTGCTGGGAAATAGAGCCTTGGGGCACTGATTGAAAAGGAAGGTCCCATGGAGTGCACAGGCCCACCCACATGGGAATTGGCACCAGAGGGGCCCAGTTTACTTGGGGGAAGTGGTGGAAGGGACTGAGGTCCCACAGAGACTGGAGCAAGTGCCATTGTTCCTTCTCAGACCCCGCCCCATTATACAGCATCAAAACCCAGCAACTGGGGTGCCCTGCCCTGGTGAACACCTAAGGCTCTGCCCCTCATGTATAATAGGCGTGACCAGACCAAAAAAAAAAAAAAAAAAGAGAGAGAGAGATGGCTCAAACAGTAGATCAATTGAAAGCCTCAGAACCCATCCTTTTAAGCCACCAAGAGATAGCCAACCTATCAGATGCACAGTTCAAAGCATGGGTGATCAAGATGCTCACAGAATTGGTTGATTTTGGTCACAAACTAGATGAAAAAATGCAGGCTACAATAAGTGAAATGAAGAAAAATGAACAGGAAACCAATAATGATGGAATAAAAGATGGGTCTCATATCAATGGAGTGGACCAGAAGAAAGAAAGAAATATACAACCAGAAAAGAATGAAGAAATAAGAATTCAAAAAAATGAGGAGAGGCTTAGGAACTTCCAGGACATCTTTAAATGTTTCAACATCTGAATTATAGGGGTACCAGAAGGAGAAGAGGAAAAACAACAAGTGGAAAAGATATTTGAACAAATAATAAAGGAGAACTTGCCCAATCTGGCAAAGGAAATAGACTTCCAGCAAGTCCAGGAAGCTCAGAGAGTCCCAAAGAAGTTGGACCCAAGGAGGAACACACCAAGACACATCATAATTACACTACCTAAGGTAAAAATGAAGGAGAGAATCCTAGAAGCAGCAAGAGATAAGGAGACCGTAGCCTACAAAGGAGTTCCCATCAGACTGTCAGCTGACTTCTCAAAAGAGACCTTATAAGCAAGAAGGGGATGGAAAGAAGTATTCCAAGTCATGAAAGGCAAGGACCTACATCCCAGATTGCTCTATCCAGCAAAGCTTTCATTT
>CM052539.1:19426992-19493582 GCA_028533065.1 Trachops cirrhosus
ATCACCAAGCCCTTATTATATGAAATGTTAAAGGGACTTATCTAAGAAAAAGAAGATAAAAAACATGTACAGTAAAATGACAGCAAACTGACAATTATTAATGACCACATCTAAAACAAAAACAAAAACAAACTAAGCAAAGAACTAGAACAGGAACAGAACCACAGAAATGGAGATCACATGGAGGGTTAGCAACAGAGGAGTGGGAGGGGGAGAGAGGGGGAAAAGGTACAAAGGGGGGAAATGACAAGAATAGTATGGGAAATGTAGAAGCTAAAGAACTTATGACACATGGACATGGACTAAAGGGGGGGAATATGGGTGGGAAAGGGTATTATTCAGGGTGGAGGGGAATGAAGGGGAGTAATGGGACAACTGAAATAGCATAATCAATAAAATATATTAATTTTAAAAATATATAAAATTAAGAAAGCAAGTTTAAAAAAAGAAAAAGGAAAGAAAACAGTATTGAATTTCCTAAAAATGGAACTGCCTTTTGATCCAGCAATTTCACTGCTTGGGATATACCCTAAGAAACCAGATTCACCAATTCAAAAGAACTTATGCACCCCTGTTTTCATAGCAGCACTGTTTACAAAAGCCAAGTGCTGGAAACAGCCTAAGTACCCATCAGTAAATGAGTGGATCAAAAAAAAAAAAAAACACTGTGATACAATTACACAATGGAATACTATGGAGCATAAAGAAAGAAGGAACCCCTACCTTTCATGACAGCACGGTTGAAAATAGAGATTATGTTGAGTGAAATAATCCAGTCAGTGAAAGACAAATACCATATAAAAATCTCACCTACAAGAGGTTTCTAATGAATAAAATAAACTAACAAACAAACTAGAAACATAGGCATGGAAACATGTAACAGACTGACAGTGACCAGAGTGGAGGGGGGGAAGGGGTAATGATGGAAAGAAGGGGAAGACTAGTCAAAAAGACATTTTCTTTTCTTTTTTTGATTCCTAGGTTTTATTCAAGAACTCATACAAAACGTGTCAGATAAATGAGTTTTAACCTTCATCTTCCTCCTCTTCCTCATCCTGGTTTATCTGGAAGTAATGCAGTTCATAACTCTCTTTGCTGTTAGCAACTACACACAACCAGTCATGTAGATATCCTTCTTCAAATATTTTTGGTGAGATATTTCAAATACCTTTTGGAAAAAGGCACTTCAGAAGTTACGGTGATCTTACTTTTGCTTCTTTCAATGGTTACACCTCTCCACCAAGGTTCCCAGCTTTTCCATTCACTTTGATTCTCTCCTGAAGGAATTACTCAAAATTGGCAGCATCCATGATTCCACCTTCTACAGGGTGGGTGCAGCCAAGGGTGAACTTCAAAACCGGCTTCTTTTTTTTTGCCCCCCCGCTTGGCCTCAAGCTTTTTCATGGAAGCCATGACAGCCATGGAGAGAGAAAGGGAGCTGTGCAAACTGCCTCAAAAAGACATTTTAAATAAACATGTGTATTTGAGATTCATAGTTAGCTTCATGACACTCTAAATCTTAATCTCAGTATGTGAGAACATTATATTTTAGAATATTTTGTGTTTATTTTTATTTTTAATTTAGAAAAGTAGTTCCACAAAATTTTATGTGATTTTTTCTCTTATGTGATTCCCTTTCCTAAGTTGTCAAATCAAATGTGACTTTCACCTTTAGTAACTTTTTACAAAAGCATTTCCTACAGTTCATTTTTTCTATAAAAATTAAATTTTAACAGCTGTTACTAAAATTAGAATTATTTTCAGATATTGAAAACTTCACCTTTGGTTGTGAAGATATTAATAAAAGTTAGCCATCTGGATTAAGTGATTTTTGAAATATATGCCAATTTTTACATTTTCCTACTAAGAGTGAAAATACTTGTATTTATTTTCTACCCTATAGCAACTACCTTGAAAAATTTACTTTGCTGGGTTTTTTTCTAATATCTATCTTTCCTTTTTTTATATATCTACTCTGATCAGGCTCCCACTTCCTCTTTTTCCACACAATTTGTCTTTCAAGTTCATCAGTAACTTCCTTGTTGCTAAATCCAGTGGTCTATTCTCAATCTTCATCTTACTTGACCTTTTTGCATCAATCAGTACTTTTTCTTCCTAGAAATAATTTGTTCATGTGACTTCTGAAACACCATTCTCTCATGGCTTGCTTCCTAACTTGTCACTCTTTTCAGGTTTCCTTTGCTTGTTCTTTCTTTTCTCCCTGACCTCTTAATGTTGGTGTGATCCAGGGGCCAATTCCTGGAAAAGTTCCCTCTTTATCTACCCTTGCATCCTTGGCCTTCTGAACCAATGTCACACAAACACTGATGACCTCCAAATACACATCTCCAATCTGCGTCTCATCCCTGAATTCCAAATTTCTACTTGATTGTCAAATATCTCAGACTTAATGTTGTCCCAGCTGAAATTCTGATCTACCTCTTTCCCGTAAGCTTTCCTGTCTGTGGTCTGCTGCATCTCAGGGAATAGCTGCTTTATCTTTCCAATTTTTAAGCCAAAAACCTTATGGTCATGTTTTGACTCTTTTCCCCCCTCTCAAACCCAAATATAATCAGCAAATTCTGCCTAGTCTTTCCAACTATAACCAGAATCTGAGTACTTTTGACCACCTCTATATTACCACCCTGTTCCTAGCCAACATCCTCTCCTTACTAAATGTTTCTCCCTTTTCTACCATTGATCTTCTATAGTGACATTTTCCAGCTAAAATATGTTAGCTATAAATGTCATTTATATTTTATTTTTTAAAGATTTTGTTTATTTATAGTTTTTAAATTTACTTTTAGACAGAGGGGAAGGGAGGGAGAAAGAGGCTCATTTATATTTTAGAAGCCACATTTAAAAAGTAAAAAGACACTATGAAAATTGCTTTGTGTTTTTATTTAACCCACTATATTTGATATAGTATCATTTCACTGTGTAACAAATATAAAATTATTAATGAGGTTTTTACATTCACTTTTGGTACATTTTAGTTTTTGACATTTAGTGTATACTTTATACTTATAGGACATCTAGCTTTGAACTAGCCATACTTCAAGTGTTCAACAGCTACATGTGGTTAGTGGCTACCATACTGGACAGTATAGTTCTAGAGTATATTTCTTAACAAATTTTTAAACAAATCAAATCTGTTCAAAATGCTGTGATTTTTTAAATTTACTTGAATAATACCAAAAGCCTGTCAATGGCTTACAATGGCTTATTAGATCCAGTCACCCAGTTACCTTTGTGATGCCATCTTCTACTACTTGCCCCTTCTTCAGTCATGTAGGCATTCTCACTATTTTGGGAATAAGCCAGACACATTCACCTTGGTCTTTATCTCTTCTTTTCTCTTGGGAAGATCTTCCCCTGGGTGTGCTAATGCCTCACTAGCTCACCCATTTCAAGTCTTTAGTGCATCTCAGCTTCCCATTGAGCTCTATACTGAGTACTGCATTAAAATTGCAACTCTTTCCACCAATAATCCTAAGCCTCTTTACTCTATTTTATGACCAACTAATAATTTAGTAGACACATAAGTTCTATAAAACAAAAATTTTTGTATGTTATGTACACTGTTGTAATCCTAGAGTTACAAAAATGTCTGACACATCATAAAAGCTCATCTGGTAGTTGATGAATGAATGAGTGATTGAATGACTGATTGGATGGATGAATGGGTGAGAGAGCTTGGCTTCCTGGTAACTCAGGTTCTAAACCAATAGTTGATCTTTGTGTTAGCCATTTGTTTAAACTTGACATTTTTAAATCATTTTGAACTTGTTACTTTTAAATAATTTTGGTGTCCTGATGGCTTCACATGGTTTTTACACCAGTCCCACACTACTGATTTATTGTCCCATTTGAAGATCTTCCCATTCATAGGCTTAACTATGAACCAGTAATTTATTTCAGCTGTGGGTAGGAAGTGTCCTTTTGGTAAACCTTGTTTTTCTCAGGGTTATACCTCAACAAGTAACTTTATTTAGTTGCAGAAGTAGGAAAGTAAAAAGTAGAGAGTAAAAAGCTAGTAAAATTTCAACTTTTTTTTTGTTCCATTGTTTTGTTTTTAAGGACAAAGAAACAACTTCAACTTCTGGGGAAATGCAATTCTAGAAACACAGTCTAGTCTCAGTTAAGTCAGCAAAAGAGAGCCCTCCCTCTGAGGTTATGGATATAGAATGTTGGTTTATTTACAATGAGACATGTCCCAGATGCCATAGTAAGTTACATGAAAAGAAATAGATGAATAGAGAAAATCACAGTAGTATGAAGAAACTAGGAGGGAAAATAGCTAGAAAAGTTTGAGTTTCTGGAAATTTGTTCATTTGTTTATTATTGCTATTTTAAATTATGCATAGATCTGAATGCTTCAATCATGATTTTACTGTTTTATTCTTGATCCTTGGTTTTTGTGAGTGATGTTTAAAGTTAAACCATTTGAACTGAATATGGAAAAACACATTTTTTTACATCTGAAATATATGATAATCTTTTACCCTGAGGGTTGACTCTTTTTTTCTCTTATACTTCATTCATTTTTACTCTGTCACTGTGTTAATTTTAGTTAAAAATCTAAGGACCCTTAAGGAAAAGATATGCACTTGGGATGCAATTATATGTCCACAAGGCTGGAACTGAATCCATAGTAAATGCTTCTTTTGATCTGAACAAGAAAAAACTTGGAGAGATGGCCAGGCAAACTGTATGGCCTATAATGGATTTCTGCTCATATTTCTGCTCAGATTCAGCTCACAGAATGAAGTGGTTAGATTTTTTTCTTTGTGATATAAGTTTCGTTTAATTTATTGAGCTACTATATATCAGGTATACTTTGAGGGTATGATACGTCATTCAACAAAACAAAGATCTTTGCATTTATAGAGCTTATATCCCAAGGGAAGAAACAGGGAATAAAAAATAATCATAATAAGTATGTAAATTATTTAGTATATTAGAAGTTAGTAAGTTTTATGCAAAGAAATGTATTTGTAAATTAAGTGGTATTGTGAGTGTTCTGTGTGGGTAGGCTGCAAGAAAGATAGTGTTTTCTCATTGAGATGATGACTTTTGAACAAAAATGTAAAGTATATGAGGGAGTTAGTCAAGGGAGCCAGGGACATAAACTTCTCACAGAGGAAACAGCTACAACACAGACATTAAGGTAGGTATATGCCTGGAATATCTGGAACAGAAAAGAGGCAGCCAGCCCTGGCTGGTGTCACTTAGTGGATAGAGTGACGGCCTACAAACTGGAAGGTTGTAGGTTCAATTCCCCATCAGGGCACATGCCTGGGTTGTGACGGGTCAGGTCCCCGGTTGGGGGTGTGTAGAAGGCGGGGAATCAATGTTTTTCTCACACTTGTTTCTCTCTTTCTCGTTCCCTTCCTCTCACTCTAAAAGTAAATAAATAAATTTTTTTAAAAGAGGCAGCCAGTCAGTATGCTTAAAATGACGGAGTGAATGATATGAATCATTTAGGTTTTGTAGATTATTGTAAAGACTGGGTTTTACTCCAAGTAAAATAGGAAGATACTGCAGAATTGTGAACAGAAGTATGACACGATCTGACTTAAGTTTTAAAAAGTCATTTTCTTTGCTCTGATGGGCTAGTCAGTGGCAAATATAAAAGCACAGTGTTGTTACAAGGCTGTTGCAATAACCCTAACTAGAAAACAACGTGGTGAAAGAAAGACCATAGCATTGGAAATAGTGAGAATGACAAAGTGAGGAGAGATCCATCACAGCACTCTGTATTTTGTAAAAGAACTTTGAGTTACTATATGGGGACCTCTTCATATTGGATTGGATTGAAAAAGCACAATGTAAGTGAATGCTGGATGTGGGCAAATGGAGATGCATTAAGCAATTTGTAAGCCTTAAAACATTTATTTGTTATTAAACATGTTAAGCATGGTAAAGATTCTGACTCTATAATCAGCTACTTCCACAGTTTTCTCCATACCTTGTCCAAAAAGGCCCTCAACAAATAGATGCCAGAGAGAACCTTCAGACAAATATATGGTCTTTAGTGAGGGCTTAGCATCAGATACCAATATTTACTTCTGTATGGTAAGTTGGACTATACCACGCGTGAGCCACGGGCATTCCTGTCATCCTAGACTACATGGAAGTGTAAGTAGTTTGATCCCTGCCTCTTTCCACTTGTACTTGCCTTTTGTTTGTTTGTTGTTGCTTTGGACTGTTGTTGACAGGGGAGTCTTAGGAAATGTACTCAAGCTATCCTACTCATTGGTGGCCTGAAATGGTATAAAACAAAGAGAAATAGAAAATGTTTGTTCCTCTTGGCTTTTTTTTTTTATTGTTGTTCAAGTACAGTTTTCTCCATTTTCACCCCACCATGCCTCCCTGCCCCACCCATCCCCACTTCCCACCCTCAAACCTACCCCCTTTGGCTTTGTTCATGTGTCCTTTATACATGTTCCTTGATGGCCCTTCCTGTATCATCCCCTATTATTCCTCTTCCCACTCCTCTCTGGTTACTGTCAGTTTGTTCTTTATTTCAATGTCTCTGGTTGTATTTTGCTTGCTTGTTTTTTTTGTTGATTAGGTTCCACTAAAATTCTAGAACTTCTTTATGTTTCTTAGCTTGAGGAACTGATTGTATCCTTAGACTGCATTTTTGTTCTTGAAACGCTTAAAATGTTCCCTGACTTCAGGGAGGAGAAAGAAACAGGAAGGATATTGTGTTCCCTGCAGGGGTCCACTAGCTACCCTTTATGGAACACCTACTGTAGATAGGCACTGTCCTAGTTCTATGGCAATCTGTGCCAGGTATTATATGAGGTAGATGACATAAAAAGAGCAGCAAGGTGTTTTATGATGTATTCTAGATTATAAAAACAGCATAAATTTAGAGAAACTTTTCCTGTCCCCATTGTGTTTATGTCCAATTTGGGGTGAAAATACACAATAACTTGAGGGTAATAATATGTTAGTAATTATGTGTTCAACCTTGAAAATGTAAGAAAAAGTACAACAAACTTTCTGACTACAAAATCTAACACTTATGGCATTTTCTTAAGAGAAAACATTGTCAGCTTAACATATTAGATATTACATGTAGTTCACTTAAAAACTGAGAGAAGTCAAAGAGCTTTCAGTGGCTTAAAGTTGGTGTGTTAGTTTGCTTGGGCTACTGTAATACCACAGACTAGGTATCTTAGGTAACAGTTCTGGAGATTAGAGGTCCCAGATCAAGGTGTCAGTTGGGATTTCTACTAATGCCTCTCTCCTTGGCTTATAAATGGCCATCTTTTCTCTTTGTGTCCTCACATGGTCTTACCTCTGCATATGCCTACCTGTATTAATTTTTTTTTCTTACAAGGACACCAGTCATATTGAATTGACATCATTTAACTTAATCACATTTGTGAAGACTCCATGTTCTAATATAGTTACATTCTGAGCTACTGGGGCTTAGCTCTATAACATACACATATTGGGGGTCATAATTCAGGCAATAAGAGCTGGTGAATTCTCAGTTGGCACTAAAGAATGCATAGGCACAGAAATACACATATAATTTGAAAACAGGAAGGATAAAAATTTGAAATTAAGAAACTGTACACCAAGTACTACAAAGTTCTCCAAAAAGGAAGTGCTGAAAACATTTTAATTACCATATAGCCAGAAATTCATGATTCACCATTCTATTTTTCTTTTCCTCATTTTGAATATTTAGTTTCCTATGTTTATATATGACTTAAAGTGAGTATAGAAATTCTTTCTAGATATTTCATTTACAATTATTTATGTGTATCATAGGTACTCAAGTACAAAATACCTAGTTTACTATGGTGATGGTTGCAAAGAGTGGACGAGTGGGCGCCTGTTTCAGTCCTAACACAGACCAATATTTTTAGTGTGTGACAGGTGGTCAATGAAATATCAGTTATACTCTCCCTCTATATAACCTTTGAATAGCAAAATTAATTTATCACTTTTTATTTGAAAGTATAAAGAGAAGAATTAATCAACAAAATGATTTGCAATGTTTAAAACAGCACAAAGTTCCAGGACTGTCTCAGGTGTGGAGGCAGTGAAGTTCCCTAGTGCTCATTCCTTCCACCACTGTGGTCTGAGTTAGAGTTCGAAGACCAATATGAGAGCAGAAGCAGCTCATTTCACTCCCTCTATTCTCTCCACTTGGCTCATTTAGAAACATGGTCACCAAAGTTTATGCTATGTATTTTAGGCTGTGCCTAGTTATCTTTCATGAGGTTCAGTAAAAAATCTCTTTGTTTTGTTCCAGATTCACTGTTAGAGGAAGTGGACAGTGTACCTTCATTTTTAAGAATGGCATAAGTAGTGTCAATTGTGTGACACACACACAAAAAATGCAGCAGAAAAGGCATTTGTCCCTAGATAAAGAGATTCCCCATACAAGAAATAAAGTAATTAAAGAAAATATACCTTTCTGTGTATTATAAATTAATATAGATACATTGTCCTTCCCATCAAACATGTTTTATGTTTACTGAAAAATTTTAATTGATTTTAAAAATGATTCAAGTACATAACTAAAAAGCCAAGAAACCTGAGATTTTAATCTTTCTAGTATGAGGACAGGGACTTCTGTCTGCTTTGTTAATGAATATCTCTCAGGCACGCAGAACAATGTCCAGCACATGTTAGACACTCTATAGATGGTAAAAAAAAACAAATAAGAAATGAATGTGTGCATACATGTTTTTACAACTTACACTAGACCACATCAGTTAGTGCATCTAAGCCTGTGGGTGTAATAGTGCTCTTGATCATAACTCATAATAAATCAGCATGTCTCAGTGGAACAGATTGGAGGGTAAAAAGAGGGAGGAAAAGATACCTCTACTTATCCAAAATTCAATTAAGTCTGCCTAAAGGAGATAAAGAAGATGAAACATGAGTGAGCATTAATGGTCCACTCAGCCTTGAGTGGATATGTAACTTATTTAGGATTTGGAAAGGAGGCCTTGGGAGAAATATTCAGAGATTAATTAGGGTTTTTTTTTTGTATTTTGCATCATGATCAAAATGGTAAATTTGACTTTATTAAAATGAAATATTTTTACCATTCCACATAAACTATGAGAAAAATGAAAAGTTAAGCCACAGGCTAAAAGACATTTGTAAAACATATGTAGGATGAGGTATTTGTATCTAAAATATATAATGAACTCTTATAACTCAATAAGAAACCAATAACTCAATTAAAAATGGGCAAAATATTAAACAAACATTTCATCAAAGAAAATATCAACATGACAAATAAGGGTATAAAAGATGCTTAACACAATTAGTCATTAGAAGAATGTAAACTAAAACCATATGAGAGATCAACATACCTCTATCAGAGTAGCAAAAAAGAGTCTAACAAAAGTGTTGTAGAGTTGTGAACCATCTGAAACTTTACACACAATGCTGACTGGAACTGAAAATCCTACACCCATTTTGGAAACAAGTTTGGCAGTGTATATATATATATACCTTATGATGCAGAAATCCCATTTCTAAGAATTTATCCAAGACAAGTAAAACATATGCTCATGGAAAGATGTGTTATGAAATGTGCAAAGCAGGTTCATAATAGTCAAACACAGAAAATAGAAGTCTATTATCAGATGATTGGTAGATAATATGTGATATAAATACAAAGTGAGAATACTACTCAGCAAGAAAATAAAATGCACTTGTACTTATATGCACAACTTGGATGAATCTCAAAAGCATTATTAAAAGTGAAATTAGCCAGATACAAATGCTATATTTTATTCCATTAATATGAAGTTCCAGGAAAGACAAAACTATATTGACATAAAGCAAATGAATGCTTGCCAAGGTTCAGGTAAGGTCCTGTCTATTTTCTACCTACCATTTATGCTACTTATTCCCTTTACAATTTCCCCCTCCCCCCCACCACTGATAAACCTCCATGTGATCTCCATTTCTGTGAATCTGTTCCTGTTCTAGTTGTTTGTTTAGTTCATTTTTGTTTTTGTTTTTCTAGGTTCTGTTGCTGGTAGTTGTGAGTTTGTTGTCATTTGACTGCTTGTATTTTTTATATTCTTTTTCTTAGATAAGTCCCTTTAACATTTCATATAATAAAGGCTTGGTGATGATGAACTCCTTTAACTTGACTTTATCTGGGAAGCACTTTATCTGCCCTTCTATTCTAAATGATAGCTTTGCTGGATAGAGGAATCTGGGATGTAGGTCCTTGCCTTTTATGACTTCAAATACTTCTTTCCACCCCCTTCTTGCCTGCCAGGTATCTTTTGAGAATCAGCTGATAGTCTTATGGGAGACAGTAGGTAACTGTCTCCTTTTCTCTTGCTGCTTTTAAGATTCCTTATCTTTAATCTTGGGTAATGTAATTATGTGCCTTGGTGTGTTCCTCCTTGGGTCCAACTTCTTTGGGACTCTTTGAGCTTCCTGGACTTCCAGGAAGTCTATTTCTATTGCCAGATTAGGCTAAATTCTCCTTCGTTATGTTTTCAAAGAAGTTTTCAATTTCTTGCTCCTCCTTTTCTCCTTCTAACACCCCTATGATTCTGATGTTGGAATGTTTAAAGTTGTCCCAGAGGTTCCTAAGCCTCTCCTCATTTTTTTGAATTATTTCTTCATTCTGTTCTGGTTAACTGTTTATTTCTTCTTTCTGGTTCAAACCATTGATATGAGTCCCAGTTTCCTTCTCCTCACTGTTGGTTCCCTATACATTTTCCTTTATTTTACTTTTCATAGACTTCACTTTTTCCTCTACTTTGCGACCATACTCAACCAATTCTGTGAGCATCCTGACTACCAGTGTTTTAAACTCTGCATCTGATAGGTTGGCTATCTCTTCATTACTTAGTTGTATTTTTTCTGGAGCTTTGATCTGTTCTTTCATTTGGGCCATATTTTTTGTCTCGGTGCACTTGTTACATAGTAAGGGGTGGAGCCTTAGGTATTCACCAGGGTGGGGCAACCCATGTTATTGCATTTTGGCTCTGTATGTGGGGGAGGGGTCCAAGAGGCCCCTTGCTCAGCTCTTAGCTGGCTTTTAGTCACTTCCCCCACTTCCCACAAGCAAATTGTACCCTTCTGGTGATGATTCCCAAGGGTGGGGTGGTTTTGTGTATGTTCCAGGAACCTGTGGGTCTCTCCAATGAACTCTTCTGTGAGGCTGGGAGTCTCTCCCACCACTGCAACCCCCACAGGTTTTTTCAGTCAGAGGTTCTGAGGCTTATTTCCCCATGCTGGAACCCTATGTTGCTCAGTCTGTCTCTCTTCCCTGTGGTTCCTCCTGGTTTATCCACATGCAAATGTGGGACCACCCAGTCCACCAGCCACCACCTTGCTCTGTCCACCAGCTGCCACCTTGCTGCAAATCCTCTGTGCCCTGGCTGCTCACCTCTGCCCCTCCTACTGGTTTGGATGAATGTTTCTTCTTTAACCCCTTGTTTGTCAGACTTCCATACAGTTCAATTTTCTGTTAGTTCTGGTTGTTCCTTGTTTTTAAATTTGTTGTTGTCCTTCTTTTGGTTGTGTGAGGAGGCACAGTGTACCTACCTATGCCTCTGTCTTGGCTAGAAGTCACATTACTTCAGTCTTCATTCTACTTTTTATTGTTTATTTTATTTTAAACACATTTTATTTCATTGAAAATTCCTTGAAACAAATTTTCAAAAAAAATCAAAACACATTGCAAGCCTTTTAGATACCTTATCAGTTAATAAAATACAGTCTTTCTGTTGGTGCATTTTGTGTTGTAAAAGGTTGGTGGACTTCTATTCCAGTATGAGCCCAACCCAGACAGCATTGCATCAGATTACCACTAACCAATAATAAAGCACAGAGCAAAATACCTACAAAGTCAGCCCCCAAAAAACCCACAAGTAGTTTAAACATATTTAAATTCAACACTTAGGAGTAAAAGCAAAATTACATGTAGAAAAATTGCTGAAGAAAAAATAATGTATTTATGAAGAAGCTTTGATATATATTAAATCAATGCTTATTGAGAAACTGGAATGTAGAAAATATCCTAAACCTTTTTGTTTCTGGACATGCCATGACTATTCTTCCCTGAAGTTAGAGTGGGGAGTCTGATTTGATGTTATTTCAGAAATTGAAGTGGACCAAATAATCCATATTTTTGAAGTGTAACCATGTAATTCATAGCATTCTGACAAGTCACCAGGTGGTAGGAATACAATGTGAGTATTCAGTTGCCACTGTCAGGCTTGGGGAAAAACAAACAGCAACAAAAACAGTAATTGCAATGCACAATGCAAGGTGATTTAATAGATGTGTATGAGAGATTATCTGGGAGCATGAGGGGGAGAAAAGTTTCTAAAGTTTACTGAAGACCTACAAAGCCCTTTCTGTTTCCAGTGTACATTTTATGTCATCTCATTTAAGAGCCTTCCAAATAGAATGGGAAAGTTATGTATTTCTATAAGAGTGATTTAATAAATAGAGTTCATGTAAATTTCCAGAAGTTAAAAACACTAGCAAATTATAGATCCAAGATTAGAATCAGGTCATCTGATTCCAAAAGTGGGTCTTTCCAAAAGTCCACAAGACATGGACCAATCATACTGAAGGTATCCAGGCGTTTACCATGATTGAGCAAAACTTAGGGGATGTCCTCTATTCCCCGTATATAATTTTACAGAAATAAATGGATGGAGGGCTCTGCACACATAGCAAGCACAAAGTCTGCACAGATTTTTGGTTGTCAAATTTGGGCATGTTTATATATATTAAAATCCAGAGAGAAATGCTGACTGTCACCATGAAGGTGGATCAGTGATCTAACTAATTTCTGAATTAAAAACACAAAAATTTTAAAACATAATACAGCTTTATACACCAAATTACATGCTAGGGATACATAGTTCTATTTTAGTTCACATATATGCTGTAATTCATAAGCAGATTTTAAAGTGATAAAGTATCCCTGATTATGTGAATGGATAGATAGACAGGCAAGCAGATGGAGACACATTTGACATAAATGCCAGACATCATCATTCTAAGCATTTTCCATGTAGTATCTTATTTGATTATTGTAACATTCCTACAAGTAAAAGATAGTTTTGCTCTCAGTATTATAGAAAACAACAACAACTGAGCAACAGAGTTTAGGCAAGTTTCTGAATGTCACACAAGTAATAAATGCATTTGAACCTATACAGAGTCGATATGTGTATGTACAATTATTATTTATGATTTATGCATAGGTTTTCTATAAAAATGAGAAAGGACATAATTCCACAAAAATAACATGGAGTTCTACCACGTGGTAGCACTCAATATGCCATGTAACATGTTTTTCGTGTCTGAGGATAAAAATATTTTGCTGATTTCATGATACTCTTTTTATGGGTGAGTCAATTTTTCTTTTCCTTCCCTAAACTAACAAGTCTGTCTAGTTATCTCTTATCAAAACAAGTATGAGTTTGCTCATACTCTTTCTGGTTTATCACATTTGGCATGATCATCCCACAGCTATGTAATAGCAGGCATGATGGTAATTTTCACTGGGTGAGTGAGAATAAAGGGGAAAAAATTAAAAAAAAAAAACAGGATAGCTTAAGAATAACCGGAGACCCAAACCCCCTCCCCTCTGTCAACCATCAGTCTGTTTTCTGTATCTGTAAGTCTGAGGAAACTTTTTTAAAAAATTCCAGAGATTTTTGAATTTTGCAATTCTAGGTAGATAAATAGACAGACAGACAGATAGATAGATAGAAGTAACTACGGGTAAATGTAGATAAATTTAAAGATATAGTTATATCATTGATTTATCCCTGTCTGTCTATATCAATCTTTCTTCCTATTGTTCTAAATAAGTTTACAGATTACACTAATAGTAGATACCTACATTCAGTCTTACATTCCTGTAACATATTGGATATTTTTGTGTAGTATATGATGATGAGTATGGAGCTAGTGTTTTCTACAAAACATTTCAAATCAGTCTATTCTTAATTTTATTTTTTATTACAGCTGCAAGTAGATTCAAAATGGATTTTGATTTTTCTTTTTTAGGTTTGAAATTAGTGGGAATGGATTTTTTGCTTTTCTGAATGCTGATGGAGTCTACAGTTCCAGGGGATTTGTTGATATGAAGTGGATTTGCAGCAAACCTAGATTTTAATAGAGGAAAAAACAGATTCATTACTAAACCCACCCAGTCAGGGGTCCCAATGCTCACTGCCATATAGGAAAAACTCTGGAGATAGAGTTCAGTGGAAAGGAAAAGGAATATTTTTTCACAACCATACAATTTAAAATAAAGGTGACTTCTCAGGAAGGCAGCGTAGGCAGACATGGCTCGCCTCTTCACAAAACCACATCAAAATTACAACTAAAATGTAGAATAACCATCACTCAGGCACATCAAAAATCGAGCTGAATGGCAGTCTAACCATGAAATGAATGTAAATATGAGAACTACAGAATTACAGAAACCACATCCATCCAGACTGGGAGGGGTGCAGACATGGAATGGGCTGGTCCCACCCCGATGTGTATAAAAATCCAGAATGGATATCTCAGGAACGAGGAGTCCCAGACCCAAACCAGGCCCCTCAGCCCAAGATTCCAGTGCCAGGAGGATAAGTCCCCACAACTTCTAGCTGCAACCCAGTGAGGACTGAGTGCACGGAGGAGGCTGCTGGATCCCCAAGCAGTGCCTCTTAAAGAACCCACACATGGACTCACCCACTCGGACTCATGCCCTCTGAGCTCCAGCACCACAGTACCAGCTTCCAAGGCAAGAAGAGGCCATTGTCCCTTTACTAAACCCTCCCCCAACAGAGCCGGCAAGTTGGTGTTGTATCTGAAACTCCATCAACATGGCTAACACTGTTTCAGCCACTTTGGAGATCCCCAAGGCTCTGCCACACCCAGTTTACAGGCCCACCCAAGCTGCTTTTGCTTAAGAATGGCTGGTCCTGGCTCTTAAATCCTATGAAACCAGCAACAGCTGGCTTCAGTGAGCCCTAGCAACAGCCAGATTAGATTCACAGGTTGGCTTTGCATGGGAATCTCTAAACCCAGCACAAACAGCAGCCATCTCAGATTGCTTTACAGCTCAGGCAGGGTGGGCCCGGGAAAAACACAGGTGTGGGCTAAACTTGGCCTCTATTGCCCCAGAAAACCCCAGGGTCAGTGCACCCAGTGGACAGCTACAGACCAAGTCAGAGCACCATCACCCTGCCCCTGCACAGCTGATCTCCCATGGAGGGCAGAAGTTGGTGGTCAGTGGTCATAGCCAGTCCTTGCAGCTGACTGGCCTGGATAAATCCCCCCCATTGATTTGCAAAAGCAACCAAAGCTTCACTACAAGAAGGTGTACTCAGCCCACACTAAGGGCACACCTCAAGTACCCAGCTTGGGTGATAGGAGAGGCTGTTCCACTGGACCCTACAGGACTCTTACTATATTAGGCCATACTACCAAGACAGGGAGTCAAAGAAGCTCTGCCTAATATGTAGGAACAAACGCAGGGAGGCTGCCAAAACCAGGAGACAAAGAAACATGGCCCAAATGAAAGAACAGATCAAAACTCCAGAAAAAGAGCCAAACAAAATGGAGATAAGCAATCTATCAGATACACAGTTCAAAACATTGGTTATACAGATGCTCAAGGAACTTAGGACTTCAGCAGCATAAAAAAAGACCCAGTCAGTCATGAAGTTTACACTAACTGAAATAAAGAATAATTTACAGAAAAACAACAGTAGAGTGGATGAAGCTGAGAATCACATCAATGATTTGGAACAAAAGGAAGCAAGAAACAACCACACAGAACAAGAAGAAGGAAGAAAAAAATGATAATATAAGAAGCCTCTGGGACAACTTTAAGAGGTCCAACATTTGCATCATAGGGGTGCCAAAAGGAGAAGAGAAGGAGCAAGAAATTGGAAATCTATCTGAAATTATAGTGAAAGAAAACTTCTCTAATTTGGTGAAGGATATAGACATGCAAGTCCAGTAAGCACGGAGAGTCCCAATTATGATGGATGGAAAGAGGCCCACTCAAAGACACATCATAATTAAAATTCCAAATGTGAAAGATAAAGAGATACTCTTAAAAGCAGCAAGAGAAAAGAAGTTAGTTACCAGATGGTTGCAGATGGGAGGAGTGAGGAAGAGGATGGGTGAAGAGGTAAGGGAAATAAGTAGTACAAATTAACTAGAAACTGCACTAAACTAGTAGACTAAACTAGAAAACTAAACTAGTATTTAGAACATTAGAGACAAAGAATAATAGTATATTTTTCAAAAACTTTCTGGTAGCTCCACTCTAAGACAAACAACCCAATTAAAAAATGGGGAAAGGACTTGAACAGACACTTCTCTAAGAAGGACATGCAGAGCATCCAGAGACATATGAAAATATTCTCAGTATCACTAGCTATCAGAGAGATACAAATTAAAATCACAGTGAGATACCACTTCACACCAGTCAGAATGGCCATCATAAACAAAGCAACAAACAACAAGTGTTGGAGAGGTTGTGGAGAAAATGGAACCCTAGTGCACTGTTGGTGAGATTGCAGACTGGTATAACCATTTTGGAAAACAGTATGGAATTTTCTCAGAAAACTAAAAATGGAACTGCTTTTTGACCCAGCAATTCTACTGCTAGGATTATATCCTAAGAACCATGAAACAACAATCAAAAGAACCTGTGCACCCCAATGTTGACAGCAGCACAATTTACAATAGCCAAGTGCTGGAAGCAACCTGAGTGCCCATCAGTAAATGAATGGATCAAAAAACTATGGTACATTTACACAATGGAATTCTATACAGCAGAAAGAAAGAAGGAGCTCCTACCCTTTTCCACAGCATGGATGGAACTGGAAAGTGTTATGCTAAGCTAAATAAGCCAGGCAGTGAAAAACAAATACCATATAACCTCACCTTTAACAAGAACCTAATCAACAAAACAAACAAGCAAGCAACATATAACCAAATACACTGAAATAGAGAACAGGCTGACAGTGACCAGAGGGGAGAGAGGAGTGGATTATAGGGGAAAAGGGTGAAGGTCTTTCAGGAGCAACTATAAAGGACACTTAGACAATAACAAGGGGAGGGGGGTGGAAACAGGGTTAGGGTGGTGAGGAGGGGTTGGGGGAAAAGGCAGAAAACTGTACTTGAACAATAAAAAATGTTGAAAAAAAAGTAGTGAATTGCATATGCAGTAGCCAGAAGTTGAAATCTTAGTATTTTATTCATTCCCTGGAATGGAAGCTTTATGACAGCAGGAGCTGTGGGCATGAGGTTCACTGTATGTTGAAGGCCTAGAGAGAGGAAGGCACAGAAGTGCTCAATAGTGTTAATCGAAGCAGATGGAATTTTCTATTCATTTATTGAAGATAAATTTACTGAACTCTTACGAAGTAAAAATATTTGTGTAGAATACAAAGATAAATAAGATACAGAAGTTAACCTTAAGGGATTTTTAATTTATTAGAGGAGCTAAGTATGATAATACAAAATAGAAATGAAAGGCAGTATTAGGTATTGGTTTTGTATTTTAAAAATCATTTTAAAAGCAGTTCCATACCAACTTAATGCCTCACAAGACTGTCTGACGTGTACTGCATGCTAAATAAATGTGAAGGCTTATTATAGTTAAAATAAATAAATAAATAAATAAATAAAATTTCTGGTAGCATTAATGTTGAGGGGTCTTTTTGAGACCTGTATACTTTGGTTAAGCAATATTAATGGAGGTTGAGCTGATGATATTGTTCCTAGAAAATATGCTTGAAATAATAATATATACATATGTAAAATAAAACTAATTCCATGCTCAGTTTAAGTCTAAAAAAAAGGAAGTGCACAAAGGTAGTTACAGAATTGCCATGGAGATGTAAAGTACAGTACAGGAAATGGAGAAGCCAAAGAACTTATACGCATGACCCATGGACATGAACAATGTTGGGGGGATTGTCTGAGGGAGTAGGTGGTGCTCGGTGGAAGGGGGCAAAGAGAGTAAAATCAGGACCACTGTAATATCATAATAAAATATAATTTAAAAACTAAAATAAAAAATATATAAAATTAAAATAAAGGCAAGTACCTGCCCCAAATCCATTCCATTGTAACAAAATATCCAAAGAAAAATGACCCTGCCACCCTCTGCCAGGCCAGATTGGTCCTCGGCCACAACCATAATTCCTTCTCTTTAAATGTAACATCCTTGGGATAATGCAGGTGGCTGACGCATCCTGGTCATGGTCTGCTCCCAGTATCCCTTGGAGTCTGTGCATGCTCTTCCTTCTTTGGCTTCTGCCCATCAGTCCAGCCCTTGCTCCCCATCTCTTCTGTGCCATCTCACCAGTGCAACTGTGCTCCTAGCTAGGCAACGTCCAGGCCTGGATGGGGTGGCTGCCGGCCACTGCAGCAGATGTGTTTTGGCTCCATTGTGCAGGCCACAGGTCTGGTGCCAGCCACTTGGCTTAATGGTTTCCAAGACTAGCCAGGGCGCAAAGCACAGACCAGCTAAGCACCTTCCCACACATCTATGTGGTATGTCTGAGGCCCTGCCCAGGGAGTCAGAATTTGGCACCAGCAAGTTCAGAAACAACCTACCCTTGCAAACACATTAAGATCCCAAGAACCGACGCTGTCTCACGAGTTCACTTGTACCCACTCTGGGACAGCCAGTCCCAGGCTCAACCTTTGATCCTATCTCCAGGAACCCAAGTTCTACCTAAATAAAACTTGCTTTTCTTCTAACTCAGACTGGTTTTTGAATTTTTTCCTGCATAAGTCAAGAGCCTGAAGGCCTCAGACTGTGCTAAGGCTGGGCCAACTCAGCGCAGAACTGGTCTGGTGACAAAAAGAACTAAAAAATTGTTGAATGAATGAATGAATGAATGATTATAGGCAAAGTCTCATCAATTGAAAACACATAATTGCCCATTATGAGCACAAGTCAGGAAAATTTTATTAAACAAGACCAAAGTAATAAACAATTAGATGCCCTATGACTGCATTGATAGTTATAAAAAGCAAATGTCAATGGATCTGTATTGATAGGTCAGCCAAGACTTAGAGCTTAAAAGTTAGACAAATATTAAGTGCTCCATATGTGTAAATATTGTGAAATACTAACCATAGTGACTTTAACTTTATCCTAAAAACAAGGGGAAATCTACCAGGAAGGAACCTAACTCTATAAATAGTAATCACTAATAAATAATTAGAATTACACATTAAAATTACAAAGCTTAAACTATGGAGCATAAACTAGAATAACATTAAAAGTGACCAAACAATAGGTTTTTGTAAACATTTAATTTTACAAGTAAGGATAGGAAGTAGGATAGGCTTATGACATATGCCTGGGTGTGTCATAAAATTCAAATTCTGCAGAGCATTTGAAAAATTATATTAAATCTGTGTTTGTTACATTAGCTTGGGTTTACTTTCCTTCCTAAATAACCATAATCATGAGTACAAGAAGGAATCTGAGTGTAAGCGAAGAGGCAGATACTTAATCAGGGTAGACAATCTGGAGGAAAAGGAGTACCTAACTTACAAGGCCAACACATACACACGAATCTTTTTATATCTTTAATGAAGGCTTAATTCCTCAGTTGCAGGTGAAATTTTCTGATAAATGATAAAAGGAGAGTTTTATGAGCCCCACCCATCATTGCTTTTACCTGGCATTTTGTGTGACTACAAATGACTTAGTAATCCTGGCAAATGTCAGCATGTAACCAAGTACGGACATTCTCATCTGTGCATCATGTTGTAACTGAGAAAAATTTAAATGATCATTTTTAGACACCATTGTATATTACAGGTCAATGCATTCAATTTTGGTTCATAATATAGGTTTATTTTTATCACTGGTTCATGGTTACAAGTTAATGTTGTTAATTGCTTAGCAATTTAGACTAACTCATCCTCTTTTTTTTCTTTGATTCAGTTACTAGGATATAAATTCCTGATGATTTAGAATGAACTACATGCAACTTCTTGAAGTTAAATAACTACTCTACTTATATAGTAGCTGCAAACTGCTGCATTTATTTTAAAATATGAATGTGTTTTGAATAAATGAGAGGAAAAGTAAGAAACTACTTCTTATAGAATTTCAGTTAGAAAACTAAGGGAGTAGGACAGTTCTTAATATAATATTCAGAATAAATTTTATTAAAGGAGAATAAATTTTTTAATCACATTAAAAACAAGATCACACATTATTTTATTATATTTTTTAAAGAATTCTGGAGCCTCCAAACCCCTGCTGGGCCAGTAAGTTACTGACTGTTGTTGTGAGAGCAAATTTTTTCAGCTTACTAATGCTTCCATTGCCAATGGGAATAAGCACAAAATTGGCTGCTTTTCTGGGAGCTAATTAGGATTAAATTTCCAAACCAGTGGCAGAATAAATAATAAATTACATGTGCTTTTGTGCATGCCATTTCCTCTGTCTGCAAAGCGTTTCATCCCCTCCACTTCCCATGGGTCAAGACAAAGCTCTTGACACCAAAGCTTGATGTCCCCAGGTGGAAGTTATCAGTCAGTCCCTCTCCTGAAATCCTACAGTATTTTGTTTCTACCAACTACTGTTGTATCCTCATGATCATATATTACTTTAAAAAGACATCTTATGCTTACAACATCTGAATACTTTTATTACCCATTGAAAGTTTGAATTCTTTTTTATAAAAATTGAAAACAATTGACTTGGGGTGAAGGCCCACCATAAGGAAAAAGAATGACATATTTGTATCTATTTGCCTGGCCTATTACCTTGCCGAATGCTGAGAAAGAGAACCAAGGCATAGGACACACAGGAATAGACAGGAGTAGAAAAAGATTAAATTTAATTATTTTTTAGACATTCAAACAATAGGGAATTATGTGTTCTTATTTAAAAGTAAATTATGATATTTTTCATTTGAAGTCATTTCTTTGTAAAATATTAGAAAATTTTATATTTGAATTAAAAATATAAATTTGTATTCCTCTAAAAATGGATAGTTGATGTTAACATCCATATGTACACATTTCTTCCACTTTTTTATTTAACTGCCTGGATTTTCTGTTATTGTTCAGACAACATCTGGCAAATGCCATAAAATTTGGAGTCACAGTCTTCAGAACTCACTCGATTTCCTGTTGTGACAGCACAGCTCATGCTATCAGGTGGTCCACTTATCAAAAAGCTGGGAGATAAAGGGCAGACTTTAGAGAATTTATCTTATGATAATAGTTGCATTTATTAAAGTTTTCTCCAGCCAAACTTGTATAGGTAACTCCTCAGCAGTCAAAATGTTGCAGATCTTTTCAAATGGACGCTTTTACTATCGCCAATGATTGTAGTTGGTCACTCTTGATTTGCTTGCCCTCCAAGCCCTCTCCCCACCCTCACGTCTACCTGAATGTCTCTCTTATTTGAGTATCATCAATATAGAGCTTCAAACTTGAAGACTAGAAGCATCCCTGTCTCTTTCCTTCCGTCTTAACTCTTGTCTTGCATATATCAGCAAGTCCTGGGAATTCTATCCCCAGGTAAGTTCTCATATTCATTCACTTCTAGCTCATGCTACTGGTACCTCTCCCTTATCTCTGGTCATTGTCTTCCAACTAAACTTCATTTTCAACTTTGCTTCCCATATATTAATTTTCCACATAGCAGCACAAATAATTTTCTTTAAAAGGTAATTAGATGTTAAAATGAAAGTTTTGGTAAAGACTGCATGGTGAAAAATGTCTTATACCAAAGGTAATTACAAAGCAGTAATCTATGAAGGAATTTCTTTTTAAAGTTAAAGTAAAAACTGTGAAGATGACAACTTCCTTGTTTAACTTCTATGGTGTGATAGCATTAGGAAAATGTGTGAACAGAATATTTTATGAGAAATCTATTTTCTTAACTATTGTTTTAGTTACAAATTATTGTTTAAAATATAACCAAACACTATTGTAGCCATCTGAACATCATTTTTTAAAATAATTAATTAAAATCTTTTAAAAAGTGATGTGTTGCCCTAACAATATCTTGGTTTCCAAATTTAAAAAAAGAGCCTACATATTTCTTATTAATTTTTCAAAGACTACCATCAAAATAGGTCCAAAAAACGGAATAGTACTTCATGCTTTTGTTTTATGTTCATGGAAGATAATGGATAATAGAAGTATAAATATCCAGACTGACATGAATGGTAACACCATGACCTTTGCTCTAACTTGCCAGGTCTCAGGTGCTCTAATAGTGTGACGTGTAAAGCAAATGACAGCACAGAGGAGAATGGGAAAATGTACATGACACTTAGGAATGTTAAAGCACTCTTCCACCTATTACGTTATGTTGTTCACACAAGAACATTGTGAGGAAAGTTTCATTCTTCTTTTCATACAAATGAACAAATTGATATCAAAGAGTTTTGGAGAATTTTGTAAGGGCAAAGTTTTAAATTCATACTTCCTGATATCAGCTCAAGGGATATTTTTACATATTCTGGGTGCTTTCATTTGTAAGTGAATTGTATTTTTGCATTTACTATATAGAAAATATTTGCTTCAAATTATTTTGATAAGATTCAAGTCAGCTTAAAATTTTTTAAAATTGGTTTTTGACAATAATTTCCAAATGCTATAATGAATACTTTCTAACCCCATTCTCAACATTACTGAATGTTAAGAAAGAAGGAAGAAGAAAAGAAAGAAAGAAAGAAAGAAAGAAAAGAAATAGGAGAAGAAAAAGAAAGGTAGAAACAAAGGAGAGATAATTTAAAAAAGAAGAGGCAAGATGGGAGAAAGGTTACAAAAAACCTTGGGAAAAAAGACAGCTTAGTTAAAAATACTTTTTTAAGTAAATAGCATCATTGTAACATTCCTCTCCCTCAAAAAAACTACTTCCGTTTTTTGTTCTACAAAAGGGTGTTCATTTATCCACATCCATTGCTTTCCTGGAGGCATAATGTATAATCCAACCCAAATAGGCTGACCAGGTTTTAAACTCTTCTGTATGAATTCCTACAGAAGGAATAGTTCATTCATTTATTCAAAAACAGGTCAATGCCTTCTACAGAGTAAGGCACTGTGCCAGGCATTAGTGAGGAAGTAAATACTTATTTCTTTCCTAAATAATAGGTTTCCTATCATAAACAATAGTAATTATATTAGGGCTAATGAATGTTCAAATCGATGATTATAAACTACCCGCACTTATTAGACCTGCACCTAGCAATTCCTCCTGGAGTACTTAGATCTCGTGTTTGATTCCTCACCAGCTCTTTCAACGTGTGAATCACCGACAAAATGTGCAATCATGTTGACTCTCATTCCAAGTTTTAGAAGAAGCTGAAAACTTGTAACACTTCCCTTGGTTCAACAGCCAGTCATTTTGGCACATATAATTATCTCCTAAAAGAAAATGCAAGAAAAAGTTAATGAAACTCTACAAAGTTAATATACTTTGTTCCAGGACAAGAGCTGTCAATTCTAAATAGTTATAATTTTGCAAAAACATAATTTAAAGACTCAGGATAACTGGATTCTAATTTCAACTGTACAAGTACATAACTAAAAAGTATAAAAGAACCTCAAATATACCTCACAATTTAAATTTGAGGGGAGCTATTTATTTACTATTATTAGTGAGAAGGAATCATTTGGACCAAGTGATTCCATTAGGTTGGTGTTGATAAAAGGTGAGTGAAGTACAGTTTGGAGCTGCAAAATACATTGGAAATAGTCCAAATTATCAGTGTAGATGTTAAAACACCAAACCATGATTCAAAATGTGGACACCAATTGTCCAAAAATCCAATAGAGTTAACTTAGTTTCAAATGTTATCTTCTATAAGAAGAAATATTATGGAGATGAGGATGGGGAAAAAAATTTATTCACCCAGACTTTGTATCAATTGTTGTCTCAAGCGTTTTGCATAATAATAACAAACACATATAGCCATTACTGTGGGTTTCTAAGCATCTAACGTATATTTAGTTTTTAAAATAACTTTATAAAATAATGGAACATGTTAAATGACATGATGTAAATGTAAACAGAAAAAATCCAGAGTATGAGATATTATACAAAATCATGACCCATTTTTTCTAACAAATAAATGGCAAAGAGAAAATAAATGAAGTAAAGGGGATCTAATGATTAAGAGATTCAAGAGACATCGAGACATTTTAACAGAATACAATTGTGTTCTTTCTGATTCCGATTCTAATCAATCGAAATAAATAAATAAATAAAAAGCCATATTAATGGTGGCTAGATAATAGAAATATTAAGAAGTTATTGATAATTTTGTTAGGCATTGTGGTAGACAGAATTCTAAAATGACTCCCACGATTCCTGCCTCTTGTGTACATGGTCTGTGTTATTCCCTCTGTGAATGTGAGTCAGGCCTGTGAATATTATAGGATGTCACTTCCATGGTTAAGTTTTATTATATTGCAAGGTGAAGGGATTTTGAAGACAAAAAAATAACCCCCAGTCAGTTAATTTTGAGTTCATGAAAAGAGATATTATCACAGGAGGGCATGACTTATTCAGATACAAGATTTTATAAAGGGGACTGGGCCTTCCTTGAAGAGAGAGAGAAGTCCTATTGGCTCTGAAGAATTAAACTTCCATGTCTTCAAAGTCTATATGAGAGTACATGATGGCAAGAAAATGCAGGAGCTTAGAGCAGCCCTGGGTGAAAGCCAGCAATGAAGCAATGACCTCAGTCCTACAACCACAAGTAACTAAATTGTACCAATAACAACATAAGTTCACAGGAAGAACCTCAGCTCCAGAAATGTGTGTGGTCTGGCAAACACCTAAACTACATGCCATGAGACCCTGAACAGGAGACCTAGTTAAGCTGTCCCCATGCTCCCAACCCATGGAGGTTGAGTATTAAATAACTTTTGGTTTAAACTGGTAAATGTGTGGTAATCTGTTGCACATCAAGAGAAAACTAACACTGGAGCTATAATGATGTTGTGGTTGTATTAAGCACGAAAAGCCTTTATTTGTAAGATTCATGTACTGAAATATTTAAATATTAAATGGCATGATATCTGGTAATTGCTTTAATACAATCTAGTTTGGGAGTTTGTTAATGGAAGAGATACAAATAAAATAATACTGATTATGTACTAATAATTTTATATTGTTCAGTTACAGTTGTATGGCCTTTTTCCCCATTGCTCACCCCACCCCTCCCCCCTCCACTCCCACAGTCAATCTTCCCCATTGTGTGCACCCATGAGTCCTCTATTCGTACTCCTTTGCTTTGACTCTTTGAAAGATACCTAGTTTTACTTCTAGTTTTCATAATAAAAATCTAAGAATATATAAAATAAAATCTTCTAAAGTAAGTGTTACTATCACCCCCAATTTACAGATGAGATATTAAGTCATATATTGAATAATTTTCTCAAAGTCATACAATAGATAAATATCATCTAAAATTCCAACACAGTTGTGTGTGTCTCCAGGGGCCATCTGACCAACTAATGCATCATACTATATTACTTGGTGTGTTAGGGAAATAGAACCAACAGAGAGAGAGAAACTTATTTCAAGGAATTGGCTCACATGAAGAGCAGGTTGGCAGGCTGGAGGCCCAGGGAAGAGCTGATGTTGCAGCTGGAGTCTGGAGTGTGGAGGCCAAATTCCCTCTTCCTTTGTGGAACCTCAGTATTTTTTCTCTTAAGCTTTCCAGCTGATTGAATGAGGTCCAGTCACATTATGGAAGATAATCTGCTCTCCTTAAATCTACTGGTTTAAATGCTAATCTCATCTAAAAAGTACTTTCACAGTAACACAGTAACAAACACAGTAACTACTCTAGATAGACTAGTTAGTGTGTGACCAAATATCTGGGTACCATGAATGGCTTAGCCAAGTTGACACAAGGAGGTCTGTTCAGAAGTATTCAATCATATAATATGAAAAACAGAGACAATTACTGAAGAAGATACAAGATACAAGAGACATTGTATACAGAACAATGACGCCTCAGTCCCCTTCAAAGTAGGCACACTGGGACCTCACACAGTTCTTCCTGTGTCTTGTCCACTGTTCAAAACACTCTGCAAAATCTTTTGTTGGAATCATCATCAGGGGCCCCGTTGTATTTTCCTGAATCTCAACAGTGGTTTGAAATCTCCTCCCTTCCAAAGGTGATTTTAGATTTGGGAAAAGTCAGAAGTCACAGGGCACCAAATCTGGTGTGTAGTGGGGCTGAGACACCTGGGTGATTTGATGTTTCACCAAAAACTCTGCTCAAGATGTGATGCCTGAGTGGGTGCGTGGTTGTGATCAAGCTGCCAATCACCCATTGCCCATAACTACAGCTGTTTTGGTCATGTTGAAACTCCAAACCAATGAAGAACATTGAGGCAGTCTCCTTATTAATTGCTTGGCCCTGAGGGGCGTACTTATGGTAGACAACACCTTTCCAATCAAAAAAACACAGTTAACATGGTCTTGGTCTTGCTGCAAATCTGCCGTGCCTTCTTCAGGTGTGGAGAACCAGGCAAATTCCATTGGGATGAGATCATAGCTGTAGACCCATGACTCATCTTTGGTTATGAGCTTCTTGAGGAAATCTGGTGCATTGGTAGCAGTTTGAATCAAGTTGTTAGCAACTCAGCACAATGTTCCTTCTGCTCTGGCAGTAGAAGCCACAGAACAAATTTTGCCATGACACATTTCATGCCAAGATCCTTCATCAAAATCTCCGACACAGTAGTTTTTGGAATCCCCAGATCAGCTTCTAGTTTTCACACTGTCAAGTCATTGAACTTTGTTGATTGCAGCTGTTTCACATTCAACACTCTTAGGTGTTCCACTTGTTGCAGGCCTTTGAGACGTGGATCACTTTCAACAGATTCTGCACCATCTTTGAAGTGTTTGTGCCACACCTTTATTTGTGCTGCATTCATTGCCTCAACCCCAAAAGCATTCTGAATCACCCAAATTGTTTCTGTAAAGGAATGTTCAAGTTTAACACAAAATCTGATGCAGATCCATTGCTCTACTTGCTCAGTCATTTTGAATGTGAGTACACATGCTCACTCAATGGCATCTACCGCCCCCACTGACTAGTACAGTGAAGTCTCATTCAGGCCATGTGCATTCCAACCCACGCTCCTTGGCTACATCAATGTCTTGCGAACTGTTCTCATCATATTAACAATGCCTGGACTTTTTCTGGACAGAACAAAGGTGTGCAGAAAGCAACTTGACTTTTGGGAAAACTATATCTAAAATAGGAAATGTTATAGGAAAAAAACCTTGAGCTGATTTTAAGATAAAAATACAAATATTATGTCACAGAATAATAACATGAGATCATTAGTATCTGCTAATAATCCAACAAAATTTCTTTACCAAGTAAGTTGCTAATAGCATGTGAAATTTTCAGAGAAGTTTAAAAAAAAGTATAGCTTCTCAAAAGTCAAGAGTTTGGAATAAAATACAGAGGAATGTAGAACTGTGTCATTAGGTCTGCAAGGAAAATTTCAAAGGGTAGAAAATATCAGTAGGCATGAAGAATATGAACCCCAGAATAAAATTATCAAAAACAAAATTTAATTTTACAAAACAATTCACAGTATAAAGCTAAAAACCACTCCATATGTCAGTAATTTTATTGACCTGGCACATAATTTTAAGCACTAAATGAAAATATGTTTACTGAATAAAATGAATAAAGTATTTTTTAAAGAGTTTTAATACAATCTTTCATTTGAGTCTTGATCTAAGATAATGTCTGAGAATACCATGAGGAAAAGTTTCATTTAGTGGATCTATTAGTCAATTCATTCTGTAATTCAGTTGGTGAGACTTTGTGCATGCCAAAAACTGTGATAAGCACAAGGAAGAAAATAAGTATGATTCCTGCTCTCAAAGAATTTACTCTCTAATTTATGGCTTGAAAATTACAAACAATGTCACGAGCTGTATATACAAAATCAGATGAGAGCATTAAAAATATGAGAACCTATTAAATTAGTACTCTACTTGGGGGTTCAAAACAAATTCCAGTTCCATATTGTCAGATAACCCTATTTTCAATAATTATATGAGTAATTAAGTAAAAATTTAAGTGAAAAATGTTTGAGCTGAACATCTTAGTTGCTCCCTAAGGCCCTCCCCCAAATGGTGGTCACATTGCATTCCAAAGTGTTTCTTGAATTAGATGCTTTAGTTGTTTGCATCTGGGTTATTCCAAGCTGCAAACAAGTTCAATTTTCAATCCATTTTACATTAAGGCATATATGATTTCAAGTTAAAAGAGACAAAAAGAGGAATACAAAGGTAAGTAATTTTAAAATTAGATCCAGTAAATAGTGAAGAAACGAGAATGACTGAAGTGGGAGGAAATAGCAGGGTGACCTAATAAGAGAGACCACTTAGGACATAGGACAGAACATGTGCTTTTTTGAGAATTGAAAACAGAAACATAGGTTATGAGGTAGGTGTGGAGCACAGTTTAACTATCAGACAAGAAGTCAGGAAAGAGGACACTTTCCTTTGCTGATCAATATATGCTGGTGCTACACGTGCACAAGAAAGCAAGATTGGCAGTGTGAGTGGGTTATAGAGTAGGATATCAAGAGAAAGCAGACAATACAGAAACCTTCTTACAGCCTGCAAAATCATAAGGTCTGGAAAATGAGTATCAAAATAGAAAAGGTTAAATCTTTTAAAAATTATAAGAAAAAGCTACTTAAAAATCAGATACTAAACATACAGAAGGAAAACATATTCCAGGGACAAAGAGAAATAGAAAATACTGACTTTCTGACATGTAAAGAAGAAAGAGAAGGACACCAAGGCTTTTGTGAAAGTCAAGCCAATCTTGCCCACTAACAATCGCAGATGACCCAATTCTTCACTCCAGTAATGTGTTGTAAGTTTTCAGCATGCTGCCTCATTTAATCTTGCCAGCTACCTTGTGAAATAAAGATTTCTTCCTCTTACAGATAAGATTGCTCAGGCGTAAATAAGTTAAGTGGCTTACCCAGCACCGTTCATTTTGTAGAAAAACCAGGATCGAGATGGTAATGTTTTGACTCCATGCCCATTTTCCTTTCCATTTAAATATATGCTGCCTTGGCCGGGTAGCTCAGTTGGTTATAGCGTCATCAGGATATACCAAAGTTGTGGGCTCGATCCTTGGTCAGGGTGCATACAAGAATCAACCAATGAATGCATAAGTAAGTGGAACAACAAATTGCTGTTTCTCTCTCACTCTCTAAAAATCAATTAAAAAAATTAAACATATTCTACCTCAGAGTTAGAAAACTCTTTGAACTCTTTTCAAAAAGATTCCAGAAAACCTTGAAGTAAGAAAAACAAACTACACAGTGGCTTTCCCTCAGGAAGAACACAATCCCAGAGTCCAGAATCTTTTATTTAGGCTGAAGAAGAAGTTAAAAAGAAGACAACATCTGAACTCCAAGCAAGACTTAAATCCTTAGAGAAGTATCAGTACAAATGATCAATATAATTTGGTGGGTTTCTGAGATATTTGTATCTACTCTTATTCTTAGTGCTCCCAGCTTAAAGATATTGACACTTATTTATGGTAAAAAGAATCTTTCCTTATTTTCTCTCCAGAAAGAAAAAGTAATGTTAGATAACAACCAAACTTATTTTTTTTAAATTCTAAAAGTGGTATGTGAGCTCTGTGTAAGATTGACTTATATTTTGTCAGCATAAAGATGAACATTTTCATAAATGGATTATTTTAGGAGTGAAATGTTCTTCCCTTTTTGAAAGCAGCTGTTTGCAAAAACCAGGAACATCACACTTGGTTGGTTACTTGCTGAAAAACCTCAGCCTTTTATATCTGTAATAAGAATTGAGTAAAAAATTTTCACCATGCAGATCTTCACCCATGTGTTTACAATTAAATCCTTAAGTCTAAAACACTTAAGAATTTACTCATAGGCATAGATCCTAAGGAAACAAGTGAATAGGTATGCAAATGTAAATATGCAATTATTTAAAATAGTGAAAATTTTGAAAAAAGCATGTGTCCAATAAGAAAAGAGAGTTGTCAATAAATTTAGAACATCTACAGCAGTATTTTCACTGGTATGTCCTCTAGAGCAAGAGACATAAAGGAAAGAATAAACAAACAGGATCGCATCAAAATAAAAAGTTTCTGCACGGCAAAAAAAAACCCAGTATTAAAATAAAAAGAGAACCAACCATATGGGAAAACATATTTGCCAATGATAACATATTTGCTAATGATACCTCAGACAAGGGTTTAATCTCCCAACTATATAAAGAACTCACACAACTCCACTCTAAGAAGACAAGCAACCCAATTAAGAAATGGACAAACATTTGAACAGACACTTCTCCAAGGAGGACAAACAGAGGATCCAGAGACACATGAAAAGATGTTCAGTATCACTAGCTATCAGAGAGATGCAAATTAAAACCACAATGAGATACCACTTCACACCAGTCAGAATGGCCATCATAAACAAAGCAACAAACAAGTGTTGGAGAGGCTGTGGAGAAAAGGGGACCCTAGTGCACTGTTGGTGAGACTGCAGACTGGTACAACTACTATGAAAAACAGCATGGAATTTTCTCAAGAAACTAAAAATGGATCTGCCTTTTGACCCAATAATTCCACTGCTAAGATTATATCCTAAGAATCCTGAGACACCAACCCAAAAGAACCTATGCACCCCAGTGTTCATAGCAGCACCATTTACAATAGCCAAGTGCTGGAAGAAACCTAGGTGCCCATCAGTAAATGAGTGGGTCAAAAAACTATGGTACATTTACACAATGGAATTCTATGCAGCAGAAAGAAAGAAGGAACTCCTACCCTTTGCAACAGCATGGATGGAACTGGAGAGCACTATGCTAAGTGCAATAGACAGGCAGTGAAAGACAAATACCATATGATCTCACCTTTAACAGGAACCTAATCAACAAAACAAACAAGCAAGCAAAATATAACCAAAGACACTGAAATAGAGGGCAGGCTGACAGTGAGCAGAGGGGAGAGGGGAGGGAATTTTAGGGGAAAAGGGTGAAGGGTTTGTAGGAGCAATTATAGAAGACACATGGACAATAATGGGGGGTGGATGTGGGAGGGAGGTGGGGAGGCCTGGGAGGTTGGGCTGGGGTGGGGGGAAAAGGCAGAAAACTGTACTTGAACAATTTTTAAAAATGTGAAAAAAATTTAGAGCATCTATGCAATGGAATACTATGTAGTTGTTGAAAATAATGTCACTTTCAATGTACTGACTTGAAAAATTCATGCTATTTTATACATGAGAAAAGCAGGATACAGAATATTATAGTATGATAGTATGATTATATTTTACTAATATCTGCAAATATTTATTTTTGTACATATGTACATACTAAAAGTTCTGAAGTTATCAAACAAAAATTGAGTTTACTTTATTAACAACTGACCTATACTCTATATTTTATTTTTATATTAAAAGTAAAAGAATATCTTTTTAAAACAGCCTCTGGCTCACCGATTACTTTATTTGTCTACTCCAATATTTACTGAACACCCAGTAGATGCTAGTCTTTGGGCTAGGTGGTATAAGTTCATAGATGAACAAGACACCATAAACAAGGAAATCAACAACTACAACAGTGTGACACAGGTTTTGACTATAGTGTATATGGATACTTTGAAAGCATGAATAAGCATACCATATCTGAACACAAAGGGGGTCAGGAAAGCCCTGTCCTGGGCTAAATCAGACACTGTATAAATAGTAGTCATTCAGATAAGGGAGGAAATAGTTCGGTCATAGATATAACTAGTGCAAAGGCTTGGAGGCATGTGAAAATATGACACAGTTGGAAATTTGGAAGTAGCATGAATAAAATAGAAGTTATCTAAAAGTATGGGAAAATTTATATTTGGAAGTTAGAAAGAAAGGACAAGCAATGAGTCTTGGCTTTGTATAGAAGGACATGTGAATTTAATAAAAGAGTTTAGACAGAAGAGTAGAGTTACTTCTGGTCACTATGACAGCATAGGCAGGCAGACATGACTCCCCTCTTCACACAACCACATCAAAATTACAACTAAAATATAGAACAACTATCACTCAGAGCTGTCAAAAATTGAGTTGAATGGAAATCTGACAACTACAGAAATAAAGAAACCACATCAATCAAGACTGGTAGGAGGGGTGCAGATGTGGAATGTGCTGGTCCCATACCCACCTGTGTTGGATGAAAATTCGGGAGGGATATCTTGGGAGCGAGGAGTCCCTGACCCACACCAGATCCCCCATCCAGGGTTGCAGTGCCAGGAAGATACATCTCCACAACTTCTACCTGCAAAATCCAGCAGAGAGTGAGTCAGTGGAAGAAACTGCTGGTACCCCAAGCAGTTCCTCTTAAAGAGCCCACACATGGACTCACCTACTCAGACTCACTCCCTCTGAACTCCAGCACTGATGTAGCAGCTTGAAAGGCACCAGTGGTATACAGGAACAAAGTGAAGTTTCTGGTATCGAGGTGGGCAGAGGCCATTGTTCATTTTCTAAACCCTCCCCCCACAGGGACAGCAGCTAGTGCCATATCTGAGACTCCATCAACTTGGCTACCACTGTTTGACCCACCTTGGAGATCCCCAGAGACTCCGCCCCACCCAAGCTGCTTTTCCATATGAGTGGTTGTCTTGGCTCATTCTCGACAACTTCCTAAATCCTATCAAATAAGTAATAGCAAGCCTCAGTGAGCCCCAGGACTGGCACTAATAGCAACCAGCTTAGATTCACAGGTAGGCTTTGCCTGGGAATCTCAAGCCCAGCATAAATAGCAGTAGTCTCAGATTATTTTATAGCTCAGGTAGGGCAGACCCAGACAAAACACAGGTAGGGGCTGAACTTGGCCTGCACCACTTGGGAAACACCAGGGCCAGTGTACCCAGTGCAGCTGCAGACCACATCGGAGCACCACTGCCCTGCCCCTGCATAGCTGATCCTCCACAAAGGGTGCAGGTTGGTGGTAAGTGGTCACAGCTAATCCTTGCAGCTGACTGCCCTGAGTAAATCCCTCCCATTGATTGGTCAAAAACAACCAAGGCTCAACTACAAGAGGAGGGTGTACTCAGCCCACAATGTGTGCACCTCAAGTACCTGACTTGGGTGATGGGGAGGCTGTGCCACTGGACTCTACAGGACACCTACCACTTTGGACCACACTACAAAGACACGAAGTTAAAGCAACTCTACCTAATACATAGAAACAAACACAGGGAGGCTGCCAAAATGAGGAGACAAGGAAATGTGTCCCAAATGAAAAAACAGATCAAAACTCCAGAAAAAGAGCTAAATGAAATGGAGATAAGTGATTTATCAGATGCTGAGTTCAAAACACTGGTTATAAGGATACTCAAGGAACTTAGTGAGGACCTCAAAGGGGGTGGGATAGGTGGAGGAGAGCAAGGGGGGAAATTGGGACAACTGTATTAGAATAACAGTTAAAAAATGGGGAAAAATCCAGTCAGAAACAAAGGATACACTGATTGAAATAAAGAATAATTTACAGGGGAAGAAAATACCGCAGAGTGAATGAAGGTGACAAATCAATGGTATGGAACATAAGTGAGCAAAAAAAAAAAAAACAAAAAAAAAACAATAAGAACAAGAAAGAAAAAGAATCCAAAAACACGAGGATAGTATAAGCAATCTCTGGGACAACTCCAAGAGGTCCAACATTCACATCATAGGGTTGCCAGAAGAAGAGAAAGAACAAGAAATTGGAAAGCTATTTGAAAAATAATGAAAGAAACTCTCCCTAATTTGGTGAAGGATATAGACATGCAAGTCCAGGAAGCACAGAGAGTACCAAACAAGATGGATGCACAGAGGCCCACTCCCAGACACATCATAATTAAAATGCCAAAGGTTAAAGATAAAGAGAGAATATTAAAAGCAGCAAGAGAAAAGAAGTTAGTTAGCTATAGGGGAGTTCCTGTAAGATTGTCAGCTGATTTCTCAAATAAAACTTTGCAGGCTAGAAGGGTTTGGCAAGAAATATTTAAGGTCACAAAAGTAGGGACCTAAAGCCAAGATTGCTCTACCCAGCAAAGATATCATTTAGAATTGAAGGGCAGATAAAGAGATTCCCACACAAGAATGAACTAAAAGAGTTCATCATCACCAAATCATTATTATATGAAATGTTAAAGGGACCTATTTAAGAAAAAAAGATCAAAACTGTGAACAATAAAATGACAAAAAATACAAATCTATCAACAATTGAATCTAATAAGCAAACTAAGCAAACAAGAATAAAGAAATAGAATTATGGATACAGAGAGTGTTTTGATGATTACCAGATGGGAGGCAGCTATGGAGAAAAGGGTGAAGAGATGAGGGGATTAAGAAGTTCAAATAGTTATTTACAGAATAACCATGGGGATGTAAATTACAATATAAGAAATATAGTAGCCAAAGAACTTGTATTCATGACCCATGGACATGAACAATGGTGTGTGGATTGCCTGAGGTAGTGTGGGGGTGCGGTGTGGGGTGAAGGGGGTCAAAGGGGGAAAAATCAGGACAACTGTAATAGCCTAACCAATAAAATATAATTTTAAAAAGTATGGTTGTATTTGAAAGTTAGAAAACTCAGTAAAAGAGTGAAAACCAATATGAAAAGCAGGACATTTATCTCAAGTGGATGAAGAATCTCTACACATCTAAAGTCAACGTTTGTTTTAATGCTCAAACATCTTTAATTGAGCCTTACCTGTAGTCCTACAAGGAATTCAATCCCTTTGCCTAAAATTTCTGAAACACTCCAATGGATATTTCCATCTTGACTACTTCTCAAACTACCCTGTCGACCTTTTTAGAGTCACCTCTATTCTCTTGTCTGTGCTTCTTCCTAATATTATTGCTAATAGTTCTTAATAAAAATGTAAAGAAATCATTAGGAAAACAAAACAGAAAATTTTAAATTGTGTATCAGCTAGTGCTTACCCTTGTGTCCATTAGTCCAGCCCCGTCACAAGAGTTTTCCCAACATTCTACCATGTTTCTGGAACTTGTTTCTCCTCAAATCAAGGGACTCTCTCTAATATTACTTCTCTACTAGGTCCCAGGCCTCCTATAGTAAGAAAGTAAAGTAATAAAAATTCATCATCATTTATCCAAATATAATCTTGACACCCACTGAACAGAATTCTTTTGCTTTATTTCCAGAGCTTTTCCGACTACTTTTAGCTAAGTGTCTTTAGCTTTCACAATCAAAAAGTAATTGTCTTTTTTCAAAAAAATGAGCCCCTAAAGATGGCTTCAATGATTCCTAGAATGTTGAAATAACTACAGACAACTTTTATATCAGCAATTTGTGCTGTATTCACTGTACAAGTAGTTCAAGATAGTGATGTTAAGAGTGAGTTAAAGCAGGGGTGGTGCACATAGAGAGGAGACTATAGTTAAAAGATACTAGACTAAAGATGAACATAGACTTGATTAATAGATGAGGATGATACTGGAGTACTGGTATTGATTACTTCCAAGTTTTTGGACATGCAACTAGATTAGAGAGGAAGAAGGTTTGAAGAATCTTACACATGGCTGCAGTTGCTGATACATGAGTTTCATTATGTTTTAAATCTCTATATGAATGATTATTCTTGGAAAGTCAGTTCTTAGGGGTCTGATATTACAGAGAGAATACTGAAACAGAAAGTGAAAATCTGTAAGTACTGATAAAAAAAGAAAGAAGAATCATTCACATGGTTTATGACCTGTCAATCAAGTCAATTTACAAGTACATGGAAAAAAGTACCCCAGAAGTAACCATCATAGGTCATTTGATAAAAATGAACAATGTTATGGGGAGGCTAAAGAGACTTTATTAAACAAAGGTAAATTATTATAATTATTTTTAACAGTTTTTATGATCAAGACAAATAACATTCATTACGTTGACCACTAAATCAAGAACTTGACTTTGATGCTGGAAAATATTAGAAAATCAGTATGAACAGCCACCTAGGAAATATGCCAAGATGGACTGTTGTATAAGTCTGAATAAAGTATTTCTGGGGACTGATTTTAATTCAGATTTGAGCTCAGTTCTAATTCTTTGTGCACTGCCAACAGCATAAAGAAAATAAAAAAGGCAATCTGAAATAGTCACTAAAATCTTTCAGTGAAACTTTCTTTATGTATTTTTAGACATTACAAGATGTAAATAGGGAAAATCCATCCATTACCAATATAGAGTCTAGGTTTTCATTGTCATGTGAAAGGAATGTTTATGGAAACACCACCAATTTTTAGTTTTTTTAATCAAAATGTTAGGGATCATTAATTCCTCTCTTTCTCTCACATCTCATATCCAGTTCTTTGGAACATCCTATTTGCATCACTTTGGAAGTATATTTATGTCTGTTATAATCATCATCATCCAATGTGTAGACTCCGGCCTCAGCCTCCTAACTCCCTCTAGCATTCCCAAGTTTCTATTTTCAACAAGATAACTAGAGTAAATCTCTTAAAATTTAAGTTAGATTATATCATCTGTTTATTGAAACCTAAGTGCCCATCAGTAAATGAATGGATCAAAAAACTATGGTACATTTACACAATGGAATTCTATGCAGCAGAAAGAAAGAAGGAGCTCCTACCGTTTGCAACAGCATGGATGGAACTGGAGAGCATTATGCCAAGCAGTAAGGGACAAATACCATATGATCTCACCTCTAACTGGAACCTAATCAACAAAACAAACAAGCAAGCAAAATATAAGCAGAGACATTGAAATTAAGAACAATCTGACAGTAACCAGAGGGGAGGTGGGAGGGGATAATGGAGGGAAGGGGAAAAGGGTTTTCAGGAACAACTATGGACACATGAACAAAACTAAGGGGTGGGGGTTGGAAGCAAGAGAGGGAGGTGAGTTTGGCTGGGGTTGGGGGGGAGTGGTGGGGAGTAAATGCAGACAACTATAACTGAACAACAATAAAATAATTTTTAAAAAAAATAAAGTTCTCCATAGTCTCCCTATCTCACCCAGAGTAAGAGCTGACTGACTTAGGGTAGTCTATAAGGACCTAACCAGCACCCACAACTACCACTCTCCTTACATTTCTGACTCTACTTTGGCTCTTTCCCTGCTGATTAATCTCCACCCATAGTGGCCCTCTTGCTGTTCCTCAAGCACACCACACATTGTCTTGCCTTGGGGCCTCTGTATTAACTGTTCCCTTTGTCTAGAAAGTTAATTCTCTCATCTGCTTCCAATCTTAACTCAGCTTCTCAGTGAGTCCTTCCTGTAATTATTTTTAAAAATAATTTGTCGCCCTGGCTGTTGTAGCTTGGTGGATTGAGCGGGGATCTATGAACCAAAAGATTGAGGTTCAATTCCCAGTCAGGGCACATGCCTGGGTTGCTAAAGATTAATAAATAAAATCTTTAAAAAAAATAATAATTTGTCATGCTTACATCTCCACTACTGTGTTCACTTTCTTTTTCCTTACAGAATTTTCACTTTCTAACATACAGTATAATTTACTTATTTATTTGGCTTATTTTCTTTATGCGTGTCAGTCTTTCCCTTTCCCTCCTTGCCACATCTGAATATTTGCTTTTTAATGGGAAGGGAATTTGTTTTCTGATCTATTCTAAGCACTTAAAAAATTACTTGACACTTTTTTTAGTAGACTAATTAGTCAATTATGTCTTCTCTTAATCAGTTATGTCAGATGTCCTAGTTAGTATAATTCATATCAGTCTGTCTATTACATTGAGCAACCAGTGTTGTTTATTGGTATTAACATTTGGTTTGGGGTGATGGAAAGAGCCATGTAGCCCTGCACTTTTTGAAACATCTTAATTTTGAAATTACCATCACTAGTAATATTCTTTGGGAGCTCCTTTCAAAAGTATTTATCTAGATACTCTGTATGTCCTCCTTGGAGAAGTGTCTGTTCAGATTCTTTGCCCATTTTTTTAATTTGATTGTTTGTCTTCCTGGAGTGGAGTTGTATGAGTTCTTTATATATTTTGGAGATCAAACCCTTGTCCAACATATTATTGACAAATATATTTTCCCATAGGGTTGGTTCCCTTTTCATTTTGCTGATGTTTTCTTTAGCTGTGCACAAGCCTTTTTTTTTTCAGAAGCTTTTTATATTGATGAAGTTCTATTTGTTTATTTTTTCCAGACATATGAAAGGATGTTCAGCATCACTAGCCATCAGAGAGATGTAAATTAAAACCACAATAAGATATTGCTTCACACTGGTCAGAATGACCATCATTAATAAATAAACAAAAAAAAAGTGCTAGTGAAGTTGTGGAGAAAAGGGAACCCTAGTACACTGTCAGTGGGAATGCAGACTGGTGCAGCCACTGGCAAAAACAGTATGGAATTTTCTCAAAAAACTAAAGATGGAACTGTCTTTTGATCCAGTGATCGCACTGCTGGGACTACGCCCTAAGAATCCTGATTCACCAACTGAAAGAAATGTATGCACCATGATGTTCATAGCACCCTTATTTACAATAGCCAAATACCAGAAACAGCTTAAGTGCCCATCAGTAAATGAGTGGATCAAAAAACTGAAACATTTACACAATGGATTACTATGCAGCAGAAAGAAAGAATGAGCTCCTACCCTGAGCAACAGCAAGGATGGAAGTGGAGAGCATTATGCGAAATGAAATAAGCCAGGTGGTGAAATGTAAATACCATATAATCTCACCTATATGTGGAACCTAATCAACAAAACCAACAAATAAGCAAAATAGAACCAGAGACTTGGAAATAAAGAAAAAACTGACAGTGACCAGAGGAGAGGGGGAAGGGAGATAACAGGGGAAAGAAAGGGTAGGGGCAAGGAAAGGAACAGGAATAGAGGACTCATGGGCACAGACAATGGGGGCGATTGACTGTGGGAGTGGGGGGCACAGGGTTGGGGTGAGCAATGGGGAAAAAGACAGGACAATTGTGACTGAACAACAATAAATTTTTTAAAATGAATTGTTTCTATAAATATAAGCATTTTGAAAAAGTGAGTTAATAAAAACATGTTTTTGTGTTACAATGTGGATAAGAATCAAATAATATGGGCTAAAAAATCCTAAAAATCTAGACAGATCTTACCTACAGATTGTCTGATAAATGTCTTTACCTCTGATTCTATTTGAAAAAGTCTAAAACTGGTTATCTTAGAAAATACTTTATAGATATAAGATTATTCAAGAACAAGGAGGTAGAACTGCAGTCAGTGAAACCAATCAAAAAGGAGTATCTGTGGTCTTATATCAAGAGTAGGGAATTAATGTACATTTACATTGTTTTTAATTATATATATTCTTATGCACACATTTTCATTTCTCAATCATCTAAGAGTTAAATTGAAGACGTAAGGTTTATTTCCACCAAAATAGTTCCTTTAAAAGAGGCAAATATTTACTGTTTGAGTTTTCTATTTATTTTTATTTTTTTATTTTAATCATTATTCAAGTACAGTTTCTATCCTTTAATCCCATTCCAGCCCACCCATCCATCTCTCCCCTCCTCCCTATTTCCAAACCCCCAGTCCTTGTCCATGTATTTTTATTTTTCAATTGTTGTTCAAGTATAGTTATCTCCATTTTTACCCCACCATGGCCCCCTACCCCACCCCTCCCCACCTCCCACTCTCGAACCTACCCCCTTTGGCTTTGTCCATGTGTCCTTTATACACGTTCTTAATGGACCTTCCCCTATTTTCCCCTATTATCCCACTCTCCCCTCCCCTCTCTTTTATAACCACAGTACAATTATGAAAATCAGGAGAAAACTTACAAAATCAGATTAAGGTGGGTACAATATTTTTATTTAATCTACAAACTTTAATTATATTTTGCTAATTTCCTCAATAATAGCTTTTATAGTAAAAGAAAACCCCAGATCATGCGCTGCTTTGCTCACTTGGTTAATGTCCACCAGGTTTCTCTATTATGCAAATTTATGACTTTTCCTTTTGCACTTAAGTAATTTGTGGAAAGATACATTGAGAATATGTAAATATTCTTTACTCCCACCCCAACTGTCACCTGGTCTACTATGCAATATCATTTTATCTCATTGCCATGACTTTTTAGTCTCATTCAATCTGAAATAGTTCTACTATATTTCTTTGTTTTTGAATAGAGTAGTATTTTTGAAGAGTGCATGGCAGTTATTTTGTAAAAGACCTCTGAATTTTGGTTTTTCTAATGTTTTATAATAGTTAACATTCAATTATTAGTACATGCTATGATTTTTGAAAGTCCAATCCATTTAATTAAGAGTCTTTTTCCAATAAAACTGTACATTTTATTTTTTATAAATACCACCATTTCATTGTGACTATGAATATTTTGTTTGTTGCACATTAAAAATTGTAATAACAATAAATCTAGAACAATTATACTTAGGCATTTTAAAAATTATTCTCAATACATTATATCAGGGAAGAAGGATATCAGTTTGCACCATTTTTTATAAGATTCACTTTGATCCTTTGGTTAAGGCTTCTGTGTATTCCAAGAATCTAAAAGCAATGACACCTTAGAAGCAATAAATTCACTAGGTGCTGAGATCTCGGTTTCTAAGTACCATTCTCTACAAAGAGAACCAGGGCTCCTTAGATAAATAGCTGATTCCAGTCTGAGGAAGAAAAGTCTGTAACTTTTTTAAACTTCCATTTAAATTGTTGTTTAATGTTAGTTTTTAATTCTAGGTGACAAAAAACCTTGTACAGTTAGTTTTGATTATATTTTACTAGTGCAGTAGCAACCAAAAGAACAAAATTATATTGAAATGTTGGTGTATAATTATTAAATGTAAAAAATACTATTTTATTGAAAAAGCATTTTTATTAAGTGAATTATACTTCTAAAATTATATCAAGTAGTTATAATTAATGTTATTTATTCCTATAACTTATAAAATTCAGCATAAAATCCATCATAATTTTTATGGATACAGAAATTGAAAAATCTTGTTCAAATAAATAATAGAAATAGGAAGAGAGGAAGTTTTGTTATAGCAATGCCATATGATTTGTTGAACTCTTTTTGAGTTATGTGCCCAAAATTTGTAATGAACTATCAGCAATAATTGTTAATATTGATTCAGCTAATAACATCTCCAAATATTCCTTCCATTTTATAGAAAGCAAAGAAATGAAAACATTCTAACTTTCAAATATATTCATCATCTATAAGTAGAGTAATTGCCTTTCTAAACATGTACCAGTATTTTATTTTAGTTGTCACACTGCAGTTTACTACCCTGCATGAGAGTGAGCTATAATAAAAATGAGCAAATGCAAAATAGAGCAAAAGCAATTGTAATCGGGGAGTTTGAAGGGAGAAATTTTAACAAAGTACATATGAAATTGAAGATCTGAACAATGATTCCCTTTAAGTGACCACTATGACCTTTGGAAATATCACCAAAGATACAGCCACTCAAGTCTGAAAAATACTGACCTAGATCTTATATGAGGTTCTTTTGAGTTCTAACATTTTATAAAATACAAACTCATGAAATTTGGAATAGTGCAACTTTTCTCAACCACAATTGGCAAATCACCAGGCCTTGTAACAATAATAAAGAATATTCACATCAGTAACTGAAGTAACAGGACATTTCCATTTCTATTGGTGAAATAATTAAAATATACAAATATTTTACATTTTAAAGGAAATAGTTTGGGGACCTTCAAGTGGGTCAATATAACAGAGTGACTGGAGAAAACAGACCGTAATAGAGTAGACCTGGCACATACTTAACAATGACAGAAAGTTCACTGTTATTATTGTAATCATAATAATAATTGTCATTTGGATATGGTACAAAATTATTCTCAAAGCATTTGAAATTATAACCACTAGTGATAGGAAAATTTTAGCTATGGAATACCCTGTATTTTTTGTACCCTGATTAAGGTTGCATGAAGTGAAACACAGTGAGACAAGATTTTAAAATATTTTTTGGCCAAGCAACTCAGGGTTCTAGTGTGGGAAAATAAACCCTCAAAACATCTGGCTGTAAAAACCTGTGGGCATTGCAGTGGTGGGAGAAACTCCCAGTCTCACAGGAGAGTCTGTTGGAGGGGCCCATGGGGTCCTAGACTGTACACAGACCCACCCACCCAGGACTCAGCACCAGAAGGGTCCAGTTGGCTTGCAGGTAGCAAAGGAAGTGACTGAAAGTTGGACGAGAGCTGAGTAAATGGCACTGTTCTCTCTGACCCCTCCCCCACATACAGCACCACAATGTAGAAAAGTGGGTTGCCCAGCCCTAGTGAATACCTAAGGCTCCACCCCTTACAATGTAACAGGTATGCCAAGACAAAGAAATATGGCCCAAATGAAAGAACAGATCAAAACTCTAGAAAAAGAACTAAGCGATGAAGAGATAGCCAATCTATCAGATACAGAATTCAAAACACTGGCAATCGGGATGCTCACAGAAATGGTTGAGTAGGGTTGCAAAGTATAGGAAAAAGGAAGGCTACGCAAAGTGAAAAAGAGAAAAATATACAGGGAACTAACACTGAAGGGAAGGAAATCAGGACTCAAATCAATGATTTGGAATAGAAGGAAGAAATATGCATTCCACCAGAACAGAATGAAGGAGCAAGAATTCAGAAAAAACAAGGAGAGGCTTAGGAACCTCCAGGACAATTTTAAATGTTCCAACACCTGAATCATAGAGGTGCCACAAGGAGAAGAAGATGAGAAAGAAATTGCAAACTTATTTGAAAACACAATGAAGGAAAACTGCCCCAACCTGGTAAAGGAAATAGACATGCAGGTCCAGGAAGCTCAGAAAGTTCCAAAGAAATTGGACCCAATGAGGAACACAGCAAAACACATCATAATTACACTACCCAAAATTAAAGAGGAGAGAATCTTAAAAGCAGCAAAAAGAAAGGAGACAGCTACCAAAGGAGTTCCCATAAGACTATCAGCAGATTTCTTAGAAGAAATCTTACAGGCAAGAAGGGGCTAGAAAGAAGTATTCAAAATGATGAAAAGCAAAGACCTACATCCAAGATTACTCTATCCAGCAATCCATTAGAATGAAAGGGCAAATAAATGCTTCCCAGATAAGGTCAAGTTAACGGAGTTCATTATCACCAAGCCCTTATTATATGAAATGTTAAAGGGGCTCATCTAAGAAAAAGAAGATCAAAACTATGAACAGTAAAATGACAACAAACTCACAACTATCAAGAACTGAACCTAAAAAACAAAAACAACAACAAACTAAGCAAACAACCAGAATAGGAACAGAATCACGGAAATGGAGATCACATGGAACGTTATCAGTGTGGATCAGGAGAGGGAAGAATGGGTGAAAAGGTACAGGGAATAAGAAGCATAAATGGTAGGTACAAAATAGACAGGGGGAGGTTAAGAACAGTATGGGAAATGGAGAAACCAAAGAACTTATATGTATGACCCATGGACATGAACCAAGGTGGGGGGAATGCTGGAGGGAGGCAGGTGCAGGACAGAGGGGGATTAAGGGGAGAAAAAATGGGACAACTGCAATAGCATAATCAATAACATATACTAAAATAATAAAATATTTTCTGGAGCAAGGTGGGCATCATATACAAACTTTCAGTTATTATAAGATATATAAGCCTTAGAGATGTGACACACATGATGAATATTATTAACACTGATATATGATATGCAATATATAAAGTTGTTAAAAGAGTAAATCCTAAGGGTTCTCATTATAAGGAAAAATTTTTTTTCAATTTTTCTTTTTATTTTAAAACATTCCAACATCCTGACCTATACGAGATGATGCATACTAAGTAAATTAATTGTGGCAACCATTCCACAATATGCAATTTTAATCATTATTCTTTACACCTTAAATTTATATAGTTAAGTATGTAAATTATATCCTGATAAAACTGGAAAATAATAACTAAAATAAAAATATTTCCTGGATTATGTTAGAGGAAAATAATTGTTTTTTGAGTAAAGATTTTATCATTTTGTGAAATCTATCACTAGACAATAACATTTATAAACTTGTTCTGCTGATTGTAAAATATGTATTCTGTTAAGTTTATAAGAAAATTTATCTTTATTAAGAGAATGTAACCTTTGTCAGAATTTATTTAAAAGGAATACATAAGGTAATAATTGTAGTGAATTAGACTGACATCACATTAATTGTCTAGTCTTCTGTTGCAGTTCATGGAGAATAGACATCAACACCTATCATACTTTGTGACAGAGTGCCAGGACCCTCTTGGTTTCAAATTCTTCAACTATTATTTTTCAGTATTTCTAGAATGTTGTTCAACCTTCATATCTAATTTTTTTAAACCTCAGAGTGCAATGTCTTCTGACTATTATAAGCTTTTGGTCTTTATTAACTAGTATTGTCCCTTTTCATAGATTATTTTCCCTTAATTTTCTGGCACATTAAGTATAAATTTGAGTTACACATTTGCAAACTCATCATTTGCATTGAACATATAAAATGCAGAAGTTGGCATTATATGGTACATGATGGTTGTGTACAAATAGTTCATTATAGGCTGTTTATTGACTAATAGTTGGTTTTTATTTCATCATACTCTGATTTTTTTTCTCAATTTTAGTCATTGGACTTCTGCTTTTTTCATGCCTTATGACATAACCTTTGTCATGTACAATTTCCAGTAATTTGTTCCATATGGTCTACTTATGTTTCACTTACCATCCTGATTACTCCTCCAAATCAATGAATGCTTCAAGACTGGGTGGTCTTGTCTTCTAATACATATTTATGAATCAGAAGCAAGATATTCTTTTTATACTATTTTACCACCAGCCAGATGATGGATATCTTTCTCTTTACTCCAATAATTACTATGACTAAGTTATTTAATATCACAACATTATGGTTCACGACTGGCCTTGATTATTCCCTTATTAATTTTAAATTGTTTTTCTATACCAGGTAACATTATAAATTCCCTTATACATTTATGATCCCCCTGAAAATTATAATTTGCTTAGCCTTTCATTTGCTCTTAAGATAATCAAATGCAACCACACTCTTTGTATACAACTGCTATTGAATACATGTTGTGGATAATGTCACATTTCTTTCTCTTTCTTCTCAATTTTTTTCTGCTCTTTCTCCATATCACTTGAAATGTAAAGTCTTTGCTATGAATATAGACAATGATTTTATGCCTCATAGCTTAGATTTCATGTTAGTACTTGACATCCTCATCATTTGACATTTGAATTTCCCAATGTTCTTCAGCATAGACTGGCAACTCCAGCTTTTTCCATTTAAGAGATCTTGTGGGAAAGAAGTTTATATTCACAATTTGCTCTTCTCACCCAACAAAACTCAGTATATATAGTTTCTACTACATAGTTTATATTTTTGCATTTAATTAACAATAACTTACCTGATGGTATCTGGAAAGAGCTAGAAAAACATACATGAACATAATACCTAAGATACCAATATCCTTGGTCTCAAGATATTAAGACTGCCCAGATTTTTCTAGGACTTTTAAGTACATTTCCAGTTCCACAGTCATTAGGGTCCATTAAAATAAAATAAAAGTTTTGAACAATGTGTTGAAGTTCAATACCTTAATTGAGTAAGGGTGACATAATCAGCCTTCTTCTTTTTCTTCTTTTTTTAAAATATATTTGATTATGCTATTACAGTTATCTCCCCTTCATTCCCCTCTGCTCTGTAGCCCCTCTCTCACCATCATTCCCCCACCTTAGTTCACGTCCATGGGTCATACATATAAGTTCTTTGGTTTCTCCATTTCCCATACTGTTCTTAACCTTCCCCTGTCTATTTTGTACCTACCATTTATGCTTCTTATTCCCTGTACCTTTTCACCCATTCTTCCCTCTCCTGATCCACACTGATAACCTTCCATGTAATCTCCATTTCCGTGATTCTGTTCCTATTCTGGTTGTTTGCTTAGTTTGTTGTTGTTTTTGTTTTTTAGATTCAGTTCTTGATAGTTGTGTTTGTTGTCATTTTACTGTTCATAGTTTTGATCTTCTTCTTTTTCTTAGATGAGCCCCTTTAACATTTCATATAATAAGGTCTTGGTGATGATGAACTCCTTTAACTTGACCTTATCTTGGAAGCACTTTATCTGCCCTTCCACTCTAAATGAGAGATTTGTTGGAGTTATCTTGGATGTAGGTCCTTGCCTTTCATGACTTCGAATACTTCTTTCTAGCCCCCTCGTGCCTATAAGGTTTCCTTTGAGAAATCAGCTGACAGTCTTATGGGAACTCCTTTGTAGGTAACTCCTTTTCTCTTGATGCTTTTAAGATTCTCTCCTTCTCTTTAATTTTGGGTAATGTAATTATGATGTACCTTGGTGCCTACTTCCTTGGGTTCAACTTCTTTGGGACTCTCTGAGTTTCTTGGACTCCCTGGAAGTCTATTTCATTGGCCAGATTGGGGAAGTTCTCCTTCATTATGTTTTCAAATAAGTTTGCAATTTCTTGCTCTTCCTATGCTCCTGGCATCCGTATGATTCAAATGTTGGAATGTTTAAAGTCATCCAGAGGTTCCTAAGCCTCTTCTCATTTTTCTGAATTTGTATTTCTTCATTCTGTTCTGATTGAATGTTTCTTTCTTCCTTCTGCTCCAAACTGTTAATTTGAGTTCTGGTTTCGTTCTCTTCACTCTTGGTTCCCTGTACATTTTCCTTTATTTTACTTTTCACAGCCTTTACTTTTTCCCCTACTTTGCAACCATACTCAACCATTTGTGTGAGCATCCTGATTACCAGTGTTTTGAACCCTGTATCTGATAGGTTGGCTATCTCTTCATCACTTAGTTTTACTTTTTCTGGAGCTTTTATCTGTTTTTTCATTTGGGCCATTTTTTTTTTTGGTCGTGGCACAACTGTTACATAATAAGGGGCGGAACCTTAGGTATTCGCCAGGGCGAGGAAACCCATGTCACTGCATTATAAAGCTGTATGTGGGGGAGGGGTCCAAGAGGGAACAGTGCCATTTGCTCAGCTCTCATCTGGCTTTCAGTCACTTCCTCAGGTACCCACAAGCCAATTGGGCCCTTCTGGTGCTGATTCCCACGTGGGTGGTTTTATGTACATTGTAGGACCCTGTGAGTGTCTCCAATGAACTCTCCTGTGAGGCTGGGAGTTTCTCCCACTGCTGCAACCCCCACAGGTTTTTTCTGTCAGAGGTTTTGAGGCTTTATTTACCCAAGCTGGAACCCTGGGTTGTGTGGTCTGTCTTGCTCCCCAGTTATTCCTCCTGGTTTATATGCACACAAATGTGGGACCACCTGCTCCACCAGCCACTGCCTGGCTTCGAGTCCTCTCCATCCCGGCTGCCCATCTCTGCCCCTCTACTGGTCTGATGAATGTTTTTTCTTTACCTCCTTAGTTGTCCATACAGTTTGATTTTCTGGCAGTTCTGGGGGGATTTTTGTTGTTGTTCTTAAATTTGTTGTTGTCCTTCTTTTTGGCTGTGCAAGGAGGCAAAGTGTATCTACCTATACCTCCATCTTGGCTGCAAGTACCTCTCCTTTTCTTCTGATAATGTCTCTTATTTTTCCTGGCTCACCAATAAAATAAACTGGAAATTGGGAGGGGATTATTTTAAATGTGAATACTGGCCAAAGGAAATTATTTATGTGAAGATTTGTCTGAACTTCAGCTGAAATGATTTCAGTTACTATCATGAGTAGTCATATTTAGAACTTTGATGCTTAAACCAACTGATCAGAAATCGAAAATGAGTTGGGTTGTGGCCACATTCTTGTGGATAAATGGGAATGAGTTGTAATTTTTAAAGTATTCCATCAAGTGTCAAAAACCAGAGAGTATAGGAAGAAACCAGGATGGCATTCTACTTAAAATTCAGCTGTGCTAAAGAGGATATCCTCCAAGAACTGGGATTGCAGCAGAAGCAGAGACCATCAAAGTTTCCTCCAAAGGTAGGTATGAGAAAGCAAACATGAGTGAGAAATATATACTGAATTAAAAAAATCAGCATTATGTTTATGAAATTACAGAGTAAGATATGGAACACCTTGATTTAATGTTTTAAACATTAGAACATTTGAAGTAAAAGCAACTCCAGAGAAGGGGAAGGGAACACAAGAGAATTTAGGTGTTTTGCCATTCTCTGTAGGTTCCCAGATGTGTGGTCTCTATAAGACACGAATCAACAAACATAAAGAAAGAAAAGACAGCACAAAACTATTGTATAATAGAAAGAGTTGAAATGGGGGCTTGGTGAAGTTAGCAAGGCTCATAGAATGTTAAAAATGTAATAGTGTGATTATACATTTGTATTGCAGGAAGTGAGAATGGTAATTGACGATAGAGAAAAAATAAATTCATGAGAGTAAGCTAAATCTGAGAAACTCTGTTGGCCTATTGAGAAGAACAAGAATGATTGATAGGGGATGAAGATTAAGAATACAGTTTAAGAAATAGAGATCTTATCTTACATATAAATCATAATATGTGGGAAAAAATAATCAAATGTACAATTGAAATAACAAAAGTTTTCTAAATAGACAAAGATAAATATATAGATTTAAAAGAGATCACTGTATTTGGAGAAATAAATGATAATAAGAGACTCACACATATTGAGTTAAGTACAAAGGGAAAATTTTGAAGGAAAAAACCACAAATTTTAAGAATAGGTAACATGTAATCTAAAGGAATGAAATAGCACTAGTCTCAGATTTATTTTCTGCAACAGGTATCATCAGATATACAGTAATGCACTGTTGAAAGAAAATGTCTATGACCCAATAACTCTACTCAATCAACTTGTCTGTCATGTGTGAGGACAGTAGGATATTTTAGTTATGTAATATTTTTAAAAATGTACATTCACACTCTAGGCCCAAAATTGTTTAAGAAATAAGAAACATAAGTGACAAATATATGGGAAAGCAGAACAGGGAGGAAAGCAAGGGGAGACAGAAGAAAATGCGTGTCAGCAGTGCTACTGGTTAAGTCACTTCAGAATCAGCAAAACTAGGCATGAGAGGAAATGCTGAGTTTATTATTTCAGAGAATTTGTGGTTGAATTTTTCACCTCTTGCCATGCTTTTCTTCCTTCCCCAGTCCTCCTTCCTTGGTTACTGTCTCTAAGGATAGCAAGGGAAGGAGAAAGTAAGCATGAAGAGGAAGTAAATTTGGAAGAACAAGAATATGTAGTCAATATGAGGGCTATCACCTCTTCCTAAGCTGGGTAAGGAAGTAAACATGTGTAACTGAATCACAGCAGTTAATATGTGTGTTGCAATGTGTTCAGGAAGGCTCATGATTCTGAAGGCTATGGCTTTAGGTCAAAGGACTAGTAATTTTGAATGGCAGTTTTTGTTACTGGTCCTTGCACACACATGGAGATGGAAAAGGGATGACAACAGTTGTGTGGACATAGGGTCAGAGTAAAATCTTTAGGCTGTTCTAAGATCTGAGGACATTGTGTTGACCACTTTCTTTACTCTTCTCTTCTTTATCTACAAAAACTTGATTTTCCAGTGAAGGTAACTTGTTTCCTGTCTCCTATACCTAAGACCCTCCCACACCTAAGTCTCAATGAGAGAAATGACAATGAGTTGACCTAGTCCTGTATTGGTGTTCCTCCACATTATTACTATATTGTAGTAATTCTGTTAAGGTGAAATGAGGCAATGATTATCAAGTGCTTACTAAACTGTCTGAGACAGGCTAAACAAGCATTAAAATGTAGCTCTGGTTCTTTGCCATGGAGTAAGCTGGGAGAGATTGAGCTGACATGAATGCTTTATGTCATTAATACTCACCCCAATTCTGGCTTATTCCCACCTCACATATTGGGTTTAAGGAACTATGATCAAAATTTAAAAAAGAATATTGCTGCCTTGGCTGATGTAACTCAGTGGATTGAGCATGGGCCTGTGAATCAAAGGGTTGCCGGTTCAATTCCCAGTCAGGGCACGTGTCTGGGTTGTAGGCCAGGTCCCCAGTTGGGGATGCATGAGGGGCAACCACACACTGATGTTTCTCTCCCTTTCTTTCTTCTTCCCTTCCCTGTCTTTAAATAAATAAATAAATAAATAAATAAATAAATAAATAAATAAAATCTTTCTAAAAAATATTGCTAATTCTCTGGAGAAAGGATTAAAACTAACTTTTGCAACATAAATAATGAAAATATATACACTCTGAAATTTTAAGAAATTTGAATATTTTGTTTTCTCTATTCTCTCCCAACCTAGTTACATATTTGGTTTTTGAAAGAAAAACTTTAGACTCATGTTGTTATTATTATTGTTGTTATAATTTGTTGGGAGCCACCCTCCCTGGTTTCAGGAGCTGTACCTCCCCCATTGCAAAGGTTGAGTGAGTGACCTTCGGACCATAAGCTACTAAAGAGAGAAAGCTTATCTCCCTGACAGGAGCACTGCTTCTGCTCCTTCCATAACTGGCCCCCAATGCTTGATCAGTTAGCCAATGACAGGTAAGATTCCCCAAGGGGGGAATGACCTAAGACAGGCATGATCATGGGGAGGTCCCAGGGAAGGACTTGGGGGGCTATGGAGAAAGGGGGTGATGGACCCTCGCCCCTCGACTTTGACAAAGCCTGAGTCCTCATTCTGTCTGTGAGAAGTCTCCTAATCTCTTGGCTGCCTTGCTTCCTCTGCCTGACTTAAGCCTGAAACAATGACAGAAGGTGGTGCAGCCCTGTGCTGGAAAGGGTAGGTTCCCTGGGTAATCAGGCCTGAGAAAGAATACATAAACCCTCATGAAAACTGCTTTGCTAAGAATGCTCTCAATTAAATGATAAAGGTCTGAGCAGGAAATGAGTTTGTTTCCCAAAGTTTTGTAGCCCTTCAGCTAACAGACCCTGACTCAGAATAAGCCCTAGTAGTTCTTTGTATGCTATCCATTGTTTGATTCTTACTGCCTGACAACGATTAATGAGCTTTACCTGTACTCCTGTGCAAACAAACCCAATAAAAACCTATCAAGGGAAGGATCAGGGTGCCCTCCCCTTGAGAGGGTAGCCATGCCATCCCTTTTCCTCCACAGGACTCGGTAGTCCATGTGAATGTCTCATTTCATCCATAATGCCACGGACACTGTGGGCCGGTGTCCATGTCAATAATTATTTCTTTTTCTTTAGGTTTTCCATTTCTCTATCAAGAATTATTTTTTACATTCAAATGCTTTTGTAACCTTAGTCAAAGCAATTATTTAGATGCAAGTCCCATGTTTAATTGGTTTTAAAGCTCTTCATGATCCCTTCAATATTTTTTCTAGATTACTTTTTTTGAATTACAATTGAAATTCAGCATCATATTAGTTTCTGGTGCACATCATAGTGGTTAGACATTTACATAACTTCCAAAATTATTCCCATAAGTTTATTACTCCTGACATCATACATCATCATTACAGTATCATTAACTCTATTCCTTACGCTGTACTTTACATACCCAGGACTATTTTGCAACTATCATTTTATAGTTATTGATTTCTTCACTTTTTCACTCAGTCTCCCAATCCCACTCCCCTCTGACAACCATTAGTCTGTTCTCTGTATCTGTAAGTCTGTTTCTATTTTGTTTGTTCACTTATTTTGTTTTTTAGATTCTGCATATAAGTGAAATCAAATAGTATTTGTCTTTCTATACCTGATTTATTTCACTTAGCATAATACCCTCTAGGTCCATCCATACTGTAGCAAATGGTAAGATTTCATTCCTTTTTATTGCTTACCTCCATTTTTGTTTAGTTCTTTTTCTGGAATTTGTCCTGTTCTTTCATTTGGGGCTTGTTTGTCTCCTCATTTTGACTGCCTCTTTTTTTTAATGTATTAGATAGATCTGCTACAGTTCCAGTTCTGGCATGGCGGCTTTATGTTATACGTGCCCTGTGGGCCCTAGTGATGCAGTCTCCCTGGTCATCTGAGCCAGGTGCTCCACGGATGTCTCTTGTGTGTGTTGCATGTACCTTCTTGTTGTAGTTCATCCTTGACTGCTAATAGCACATAAAATTGTCCCTCAGGTTAACTGCTGTGAGGACTGACTGTAACTTCAGTGAGTGACCTGTTGTGTAGAGGATTACACAACAGAGTGGAATTTGTTGTAGTTGAAGCTCTGGTGCCTGCAAAGTCTACCCCTTGAGTGTGTTATTTGTGGAGCTAATTGGGTGATACTATGGTACATCCTGCAGTGGATCACCAAGTGTTAGTCCTGGGGCCTCTTGGTAGTGGCTCCAGTGCAGGCCTAGGTCAGCCACTGTCTGTGCCTGGACTGGGGCCACCTGGTAGTAGCTACAAAGTTATCTGCGGTTGATAGCTGCCTGTGCTAGACTTAGAGGCTCCAGAAAATGGCTTTGCTGTGAACCAAGTTTGGCTGCCATTAATGCTGGGCTGGAGGCCACTTAGCAAGTGAAATAAGGCACACAGAGGCCAGCTGCTGCTTTTGGGAGATCTGTAGACCTTTCAAAGGTTTAGCAAAGTCCACAACCCAGTCTGGGGCTGGCCACTTATGAGAAACAGCTGCTGAAAAAGGTTCTAGCCTATGTGGAAGTTGGGTGGAGCAAGTGCTCAGGGAATTACCAGGGTTGGAAAAGTTTGATGGAGGTTCAGATTTGGTGCCTACCTGTGCATGCAGGCCTGGTCATAGGAGGGCTCAGCAAACAAACAATGATGCCAGCCAGCTGGCTCTGTTGGGAGGAAGGCTCAAGTACTATCTCTCCAGCCCTCACCCTGAAGCCAGATAGTTCAGTTCTTTCCTGTATGTCCTCAGTGCTTTTCTGTTCTTTTTTTTAAATATTTGTTTATTATTTAATTGAATTTATTTGGGTGGCATTGGTTAATAAAATTATACAGGTTTCAGGGGTACAATTCTATACTACATCATCTGCATATTGTATTGTGTATTCTCTACCCTAAGTCCTGGTGCTTTTTGAGCTGTCCAACATTGGAGCTCAGAGCAAGTGTATCTCTTGGTGAGTAAGTCTGTACATGAGCCCTTTAAAAAGAAGTCCTGGGACTCTGGAAGCCCTCCATCTCTGCTAGAAGAATCTTCACTGATTTTTTACAAACATGTCTTGTGGGTACTCCTTTCCCCAGCACTGCTTATCTGCTTGTCTAGGTTGGGGGCCTAGAGTGGAGCTAGGGCCCATTGCTCCTCAGTTGGGACCTCTGTAGCTGAGATATTTCTGCTGAATCTTAACAGCCACATGTGAGTATGAGACCAGCCTGTTTTGTGTCTCCGCCTCTCCTACCATTCTCTAAATGTCTTCTTTGTAATATTAGTTATAAGAGTTCTGTTCAGATAGTCTTTGGGTGGTTCTCAAGGGTGCTTACTCTATAACTTAGTAGTAATTTTGATGTAGTCTGAGAAGGATATGAGTATAGCACTTACCTACTCCACAAAGAAGGCTTCAGGGCCATACCCTGGCTGGGGTGGCAGTCGCCGGCATGGACACAACTGGAGAAATTGGGGAGCCAGGTGATACTTGGAGCTTGGAAAAGAGATGGGCAGCAACTGGCCGTGATCCAGATAGACTCTGGACTGGTCAGAGAGTTGGACTGTGTGGAAAGCCAGGTGCTTGTTAGGAGCAACAGGTGGAACCCAAGGGGACTTTTCTCAAAAAAAGAACTGAGCAGCCTTGCAGGGACCTCACACAAGCAGGGACCTCACATGTGCAGCGGCCAGGCCAGTGAAGAAGGAGGAGTGGGGTGCAATTTGCTCCCACTCAGGCTGCCTCACTGACTGATCAAAGCGTGCAGCAGGGGCTCAGAGGGAGTGGTTCCCAGAGAGACTTCTTCCAGTAGCAGAACTGAGATGCTGTACGGGGACCTCACACACTCAGGGACCTTGCCCACTCAGCAGCCTGGTCAACCAAGGGGGAGGGCACAATTTGCTCCCACTCAGTGCACCTCACGGATTGATCAAAGGGTCACAAAACGAAGTGAATTATTAGAACTGACCTAGCACAAATGTGCAGAGTGGACGATGTAGGCAGCACAGTTCTCTGGGGGCGTGGGCTGGAAACTGGGCACCTGTGATTATTGTAGCCAAGACTGAGCCCCCATCCTTGCCAAAGAGCAGGAAAGGAAAATAATAACAAGCAAGCAAAATATACCCAGAGACATTGAAATTAAGAACAATGTGACAGTAATCAGAGGAGAGGTGGGAGGGGATAATGGGGGGAAGGGTTTTCAGGAACAACTATAAAGGACACATGGCAAAATCAAGGGTGGGGTGGAAGCAGGAGAGGGAGGTAGGGATGGCTGGGGTGGGAGGGAGTGGGGGGGTAAATGCAGACAACTGTAATTGAACAACAGTAAAATAATTTATAAAATAAATAAAATGTAATTGAAAAATAAGATTGAAAAAAGAAGACAAGCAAGGAAGTTTCCTTTGCAGTGAAATGTTGCCCTTAAAATTTATATAGTAAAATCTATATTTATATATTTAAAAAAAAAAAAAGAAAATAATGGAGCCCAACCCCTCTCTGCCTACAAGATCTGGGAAGATCTGCAAAACTGGTTTGGAAGGTGTAAAATCAACAGGAGGCTTCTCCCCTACCCCGCCCCCAAGAATAGGACAACAAGATCTGGAGCTATGTGAAAACCAGAGACAGATCCAGAAAGAAGCCAGAAAGCAAACACTAACAGCTCAAGCAAATTTCACTTTGCTATCTTTCAGAACTTGCATGTTTTTTAAATTTCTTTTCTTTCTGTTTATTTAGTTTATTTTGTTTTGCTTATTTTTATTGTTTGATTTGTTTTCTATTCTCCCTTTCATACTGCATTTTAATTTTTCATCTTTTACTTCACTCATATTCCAAATAACACACTACTCTTGGTCTTTCACTTTTTTTTTATTCAGATTATATATTTCTTATCATACTATTGTTCCAAATCCCACACAGCACCATTTCCTGGTCTTAATCCATTTTGCCATCTTCCTGGACTTTATTACTGTTGTGGTTAACTTCATTCTCTCAAATACTATGCCAAGTTTCTATCCTTTACTCTCATTATTTCTCCTCCATCTAACCTCACATAAGAGTTCTTCTTTAAGTCAGTTCACATTCTTTTTCCTTTCTAACAGGAGTCTTATTTCTTTTTCACTTTATATAAACAGTGGCTAGTTGGGTGAAATATTACAGTTATTGATGTAATTCTCCAAAGGAACTCCTATTTGTTCACCACTTGTTTGTACTTTAAATTCCATAGAATACTCTCCTTCTGTCTTGCCCCATTTCACCTTCACCCTGCCCATGATCAGCTGAGTAAGGTATTTTATTTCACTGTTTTCTCTCTTCCTTTTTTTCTTTTCTTTCTTTATTCCCCCTCTCTCAACCTGGACTTTACTCCTTACTCTTATTAGTTTACTTCTCCCATCCTCTCAAAATAATTTTTCTTTATTGTAAACATCTCATATTTACTTTTTGCTTTTCTACAATATTCTTATTCCTGTTCCACCTCTATTAAACTTCATTCAGCTATCATTGCTATTGACCCTGTTGTGGTTTTTTGGCAATTTTGCTTCCGTTGGTCCTGTACCTTTTCAATTGTACTTCAAACTTCATAGTATACTCTTCCTTGTTCTTACCCCATTATTCCCATAGCCCTTTTGTGTTTTATGTACATTGTGAATTTTGCCCTCTCCCTTTCTTCACTTCGGTTCCATCCTAACTCTTCTTACCACACAACATTTTCTCTTTTAGTCATCTTATATTTCCTTTGTCATATCACATAATATTCGCAATCTCTCTCTACCTTTATTAAACTTAGTTCAGTTGTGGTAGAGACTGCCGATGTGCAAGAGGGGTTCTTTTTGCTGGCATAAGTTTGGTAGTCTTGTAATACTGCTTTGTTAACCAACACCTGAACAACAGCATACAAGACAAGGTGGGAGTTGTGAATACCAGTAAGCCTGCTGGAGGAGAGAACACACCAACAAAGAAGCCACGAGCAAGTAAAACCCAATTACAACAAGAGAGCCTACACAAATGGAAGAAAGGGCAACCCTAAAGCATCCAGACAAGGAGATCAAAGAGACCAAATCACTGAGTCCTGCAGAACTCCTACCACAGAAGTTCACCCTATGAAGACATCTGGCAAAGCAGAGCATCTGGATTTGCAGAAACAAACAAAAAGAATCACCTAAAATGGGGAGAAAAAGAAAGAGCCCACAGTCAAAAGGAATAGAAGATCCCCCAGTAAAAGAGCTAAATGAAATGGAGGCAAGCAAACTATCTGATATAGAATTCAAAAGAATGGTTATAAGGATACTCAAGGAACTCACTGACAACTACAAGGAGCTGAGTGGGAACCACAACAGTATGAAAATAAAAACTATAAACAAAAACCAAGAAGAAATGAAGAATACAATATCTGAAATAAAAAATACACTTGAAGGAATTACAATCAGGCTGCATGAAGCAGAGGACTGAATTGGTGAGAACAAAAGACCTACACACACTGACAATGAAGGGTTGGGAAATAATATTCCAAGCAAATGGACAGGGAAAAAAGCTGGGGTAGCAATACTTATATCAGACAAAATACTTCAAGACAAAGGCCATAAAAAGAGACACTGAAGGACACTTCATAATGCTCAAGGGAAGAATCCATCAAGAAGACATCATCATTATAAACATATATGCATCCAATATAGAGAACCCAAATATAAAAGGAAAATCTTGGAGGACTTCAAGAAATATAGAGATAGCAACACACTTATACCAGGTGATTTTAATACCCTGCTGTAAACAATGGATAGATCTTCCAAACAAAATTTCAACAAAGATATTGAGGCATTGAACAATGCCCTAGATCAAATAGACTTAACTGATATATATATATATAACCTTTCATCCCAAAGAAGCAAAATACACATTCTTTTCAAATGCACATGGAACATTTTCAAAAATAGACCACATGATAGGACCCAAACAAGCCTATTGTGAAAGCCAATGAACAAATTCAGGAAAACTGAAATCATATTAAGCATTTTCTTGGACTACAAGTGACTGAAACTAGAAATCAACCTCAAAAAAAACCCTCAAAAACATTCAAAGTCACAGCAAAGGCAGTCCTGAGAGGGAAGTTCGTAGCAATACAGGCCTACCTAAAGAATATCGAAAAATCTCAAATAAACAACCTAATCATACATCCACAAAAGCTAAAGGAACAACAAAGACAGCCCAGAGCAAGTAGAAGGAAGGAAATAATCTTGATCAGAGCAGAATTAAATAACATAGAGACTAAAAATAATTCAAAAGACAAATAAATCCAGGACCTGGTTCTTGAAAAGATAAACAAAATGACAAACCTTTAACCAGAATCATCACAAAAAAAGAGAGAGGACCCAAATAAATAAAATCAGAAAAGAAAGAGGAGACATTATAACTAATATCACAGAAATAAAAAGGATTGTAGGAAATTACTATGAACTATATGCCAAGAAATTTGACAACCTGGGTGAAATGGACAAATTTCTAGAAACATACAGTCTTCCTAAACTGAATCAAGAAAAAGCAGAAAGCCTGAATAGACAAATAACAACTAGTAAAATTGAAGCAGTAATCAAAAAACTCTCAGCACACAAAAGCCCTGGACCAGACAGTTTCACAGAAGAATTACAAAACATTTCAGGAAGAGCTAACCTCTATCCTTCTCAGACTATTCCAGAAAATCCGAGAAAAGGGAAGACTACTAACCTCTTTTTATAAGGCCAGCATCATCCTAATCCCAAAATCAGATAAGGACACAATAAAGAAACTTCAGGCCAATATTGCTGATAAACAAAGATGCTAAAACCCTCAACAAAATATTGGCAAACCTCATCCAGTATTACCTTAAAAATATCATACACCATAATCAAGTGGGATTCATCCCAGGGATGCAAAGATGGTACAATATTCACAAATCAATAAACATAATACATCACATAAACAAAAGGAAAGAAAAATCACATGATCATATCAATAGATGCAGAAAAAGCATTTGATAAGGTACAGCACCCATTTATGATAAAAACACTCAGCAAAGTGGTAGTAGAGGGAGCATACTTTGACATAATGAAGGCCATATACAAGAAACCTAAGCCAACACTGTACTCAATGGGGAAAAACTAAAAGCTTTTCCACTAAGATCTGAAACAAGGGATATCCATTTTTACCACTTCTATTCACCATAGTGTTGGAAGTCATAGCCACAGTGATCAGACAAGAAAAAGAAACAAAAGTCATCTAATTGAAAAGGAGGAAGTAAAACTATCATTGTTTGCAGATGACATGATAGTGTACATTAAAAACCGTATAGACTCCACCAAAAAACTACTCAACCTAATAAGTGAATTTGGCAAAACAGTGGAATACAAAGCCAATATTCAGAAATCAAAGGTATTTTTGTACACCAACAACAAAATATCAGAAACAGAAATTGGGAAAATCCCACTTGATATAGCAATAAGAAAAATAAAGTACCTAGGAATAAACCTAACCAATTAAGTAAAAGACCTGTACTTAGAAAACTATACAACATTGAAGAAAGAAATTAAGGAAGACAAATAAATAGAAGCATATATTACGTTCATGGATTGAAAGAATTAATGTCATCAAAATATCTATACTACCCAAAGAAATTTATAGATTCAACACAATCCCTATCAAAATACCAATGACATATTTCACAGATGTAGAAGAAACATTTCAAAAATTTATATGAAACCAGAAATGACCCTGAATAGCTGCAACAACTTTAAGAAAGTAGAACAAAGTAGGAAAGATCACAATACTTGATATCAAACTGTATTACAAGTCCACTGTAATCAGAACAGTCTGGTACTGGCATAAGAACAGACACATAGATCAATGGAACAGTTGCAGACATCAGAAGCAGCATTCTGGCCTGTGTGGCTGAGACATGCTGTGACTGAACCTAGTGATAGGAGCAGAGACATAGTGAAGAGGTGGGGCAGCTGTGGTCTGACAATTACCATTACAGGGGAAAAAACAAAGATGCAAACACATCAATTTGGTTCCTCTCACGCTACCATTCCCCACCCAGATCTAGCTGACATAGCTGCAGTCAAAGTGTCAGGCTGCCACCCTTATTTGGCAGCTCAGAGAGCACTGGAGGGGTAGAGGTGACACTCTTGCCTGAGTGACTGGCACATACTGCAGCTACACCCAGTGATAAGGTGGAGATGCAGTACAGAGGTGTGGCAGCTATGGTCTAGCAGCTACCGTTACCAGGGAAATAACAAACCGCAGATGCACAAACCTGCCTCTCCCACCAACTCGCTCCCATTCATCACAGCAGAACCTGGTAAAAGCAGCTAGGACACCTCAGATAGCACCTTGTGGCTTGCAACCTCTGGTTACAAGGAGGCAGCACTGTGAATTCACTGTGAATCCAACACCTGCCACATGCCATCATGGGGGTGATACCCTGAGACCAAAGCAACACAGTCATAGAGGGTACATCCACCTCCTCAGGATATTTTCCATGGTCAGGGTAACACCATCTTACCAAGATTCCAGAAGTCCCAGTAGTACAGGTAAAAGAACACAAAAAGTTGCATTATACTACCATCTACTGGAAAACAAAAGGAAGACCTCTAATTATCAATCTACTTAATGGTAAAAAGCAAGAGTACCTAAAAAAGAGTGTAATACCTCAAATGCCCAAGCCGAAAAATAATCTATCAAGTACCATGAATTACCAAGGTGACAAGGAGGGTCAAAAAGAAAATAAAGTCTCTAGAAACAAAGTCAAAGACATGGAAACTGCAATCTAAATGACAGAGATTTCAAGGTTGCAGCTTGAAAAAACTCAATGAAATACCAGGAAACTCAGAAAGGCAGTTCAACGAACTCAGAAATAAAATCAACAAACCAAAGGAGTTCTTCACCAAAGGAACTGAAACTATTAAAAAAGAACAAACAAATCCTGGAGCTCAGGAACTGAAACTACAAAAAGGACAAATAAATCCTAGAGCTCAGGAAGAATGAATTAGGGAACATAGGAAATAATGCAGACTAGATCAATGAAAGAATTGGTGACCTTGAAGACAGAAATCCAGGAATGAATCCAGTGGATGAAGAAAGAAAAATGAGAGTTAAAAAAATAAAAGAACTCTGTAAGGACTATATGACTCCATTAGAAAGAACAATATAAGAACAACGGGTATACCAGAAGGAAAAGTGAGGAAGAAAAGAACAGAGTGCCTATTCAACCAAACAGTTGATGAAGACTTCCCAAACTAATAAACGAACTGGACCCTTGAATCCAAAATGGTAACAGAACACCATCTGAATGCACAAAGAACTTCTCCAAGACATATTGTATTTAATCTGTGAAAAGTTAAAGGCAAAGAAAGAATTCTGAAAGCAGCCAAGAAAAAAACCTATAATGGAAACCCCATTAGATGATCATCAGATTTTCAGCAGAAACCCTAAAAGGTAGGAGAGAGTGGAATCAAATATTCAAAATATTGAGAAGTAAATCACCAGCTGAGAATGATATATGTGGAAAACTTATTCTTTACATATGAAAGAGAAAATCGTTTCCAGAAAAACAAAAGCTAATGGAATTTTCACTCCAAGACCAGCATTTCAAGAAATGCTGAGCAGAGCTCTTCTACCTGAAACAAAAAGATAAAAGATACCACTCTGTGAGTGAGATTACAAACAGACAGACAGAAGCATGAAATTACATCTCTATTTAATTATAACAAAAATGTTAAAGGGAAAAAAAGTATCTTTAAAAGACTATATATTCCCATCAAAATGGTGGCATAAGTAAACATGACTTGCCTCCTCATACAACCACATCAAAATTACAACTAAACTATAGAACAACCATCATTCAGAACCATCAGAAACTGAGCTAAATGTCCTAAAGCTACAGAATTAAAGAATAAAACGCATCAAGACTGGTAGGAGGGACAGAAGTGCGGAATGGGCTGGTCCCACACCACCTGTGATGGATAAAAACTGGGAAGGATATCTCAGGAGCAGAGGATTCCAGCCACACACTAGGACCCCTATCCCAGGGTTCCGGTGCCAGGAAGATAAGTCTTCATAATTTCTGGCTGTAAAAATCAGCGAGGACTGAGGCTGTGGAAGACAAACTACTAGAGTTCAAGGCAGTTCCTCTTAGAGAGCCCATGCACAGACTTACTCGGACTCACTCATTCTGAGCTCCAGCACAGGGGCAGCAAATTGAAAGTCATCAGAGACATATGGAGAGAAAGAAAATTGTCCAGCATCAGGGCAAGAGCTGGAGGGGGTGCTTTTTCCCAGCCAGAAATGCAGGCAGAGACAATTGTTCCTTTTCTGAGCTTTCCCCCACCCCACCACAAATCAGGCAAGCAGGTGCCATATCCAAGACTCCATCAACCTGGGTCACACTGTTTGCCCCACCTTGGTGATTCCTTGAGGCCCCGCCCCACTCAACTTTCAGGCCCACCCAAGCCGTTTCCAGTGGCTTTTTCATATATATGACTTGTCTTGACCTATGCATCAGATTTTCCTAAATTTTCTCAAACAAGCAGCATCTGGCTTTTAGTGAGCCCTGTTCCTCTCATAAGTTGCACCAGGCCTAGCACTAGCAACAGCCAAACTTCGTTTACAACTTGGCCTCTTCTGGACACCTCCAAGCCCAGCACAAATAGCAACCATCTGCAGACTGCTTTGTAGCTAATGCTGTGTGACCCTGGAGAGAACACAGGTAGTGGCTGATCCTGGATGTCCCACAGCAATCAAGGCTCAACTATGAGGGGAGGGTGTATACAGCCCACACAGTGGATATACCTTTAGTTTCTAGCTTGGGTAATAGGGGAGGCTGTGCCACTGGATCCTACAGGACACCTACTACATTAAGCCACTCTATCAAGCCTCAGAGATGTAATGGCTCTAACTAATACATAAGAACAAACACAGAGAGGCTGCCAAAACGAAGAGACAAAGAAACATGGCCCAAATGAAAGAACAGAACAAAACTTCAGGGAAAAAAACAAACAAAATGGAGAAAAGTCATCTATCAGATGCAGAATTCAAAACACTGTTATAAGGAGTCTTATAACACTGTTATAAGGATCCTCAGGGAACTTAATGAGAACCTCAACAGCATAAAAAAGATCCAGTCAGAAACGAAGGATATGCTTACTGAAATAAATAACAATATATAGGGAATCAACAGTAAATTGTCCCTGGCTGGTGTGGCTCAGTGGATTGAGTGGTGGTTTGCAAACCGAAAAGTCGCAGGTTTGATTACCTGTCAGGGCACATGCCTGGGTTGCTGGCCAGGTTCCCCAACTTGGGGCATGTGAGAGGCAATCAACTGATGTATCTCTCACACAGTAACTGTTCCCTCTCTCTCTTTCTCCCTCCCTTCCCCTCTGTCTAAGAAGTAAATAATTAAAATCTTTTTTAAAAACCCCAGTAAAGTAGATGGAGTTGAGAATCACATCAGTGATTTGGAACATAAGGAAGCAAAACAACCAATTAAAACAGCAAGAAGAAAAAGAATTAAAAAATGAGGATAATGTTAGAAGCCTCTGGGAAAACTTCAAGCATACCAACATTCACATCTTTAGGGTAATGGAAAAAGAAGAGAAAAAGCAAAAAATTGGAAATGAATTTGAAAAAAATTATGAAAGAAAACCTTCCTAACTTCGAGAAAGAAATAGATACAAGTTCAGGAAGCACAGAGTGTCCCAAACAAGATGGACCCAGAGAGGCCCACTCTAAGACATGTTATAATTAAAATGCCAATGGTTAAATATAAAGAGATGATCTTAAAAGCAGCAAGATGAAAAAAGTTAATTACCTACAAGGGAGCATCCATAAGACAGTCCACTGATTTCTCAAAACAAACTTTTCAGGCTAAAAGAAATTGGCAAAAAATATTTAAAGTGATGAAAAGCAAGTACCTACAACTAACATTAATCTATCCAGCAAAGCTATCATTTAGAATCAAAGGACACATAAATAGCTTCCCAGACAAGAAAAAGCTAAAGGACTTCATCATCACTAAACCAGTATTATTTGAAATATTAAAGAGTCTTCTTTAAAGAGAAAAAGATCAAAACTATGAACAATAAAATAGTAATAAATTTATATCTATCAACAATTGAATCTAAAAAACAAATAAGCAGACCAGAAACAGAATCACAGACAGAGAGAATATTTTGCTGGTTGCCAGAAAAGGCAAGAGGGATGAGTAAAAAAAAATGAAGAGATTAGAAGTATAATTTGGTAGTTACAGAATAGTCATGGGGATATAAAGTACAGCACAGGGAATAGAGTAGGCAAAGAATATACACTACCACCTGTCCAACATGTATCCAGCCATGTAATATGAAAAATAGAGACACCTATTGAAGAAGATACAAGAAACATTGCACATAGGACAATGACACCTCAGTTGCCTTCAAAATAGGCACCTTGGGACCTCACACAGTTCTCCCAGTCACCACAAGCTACCTCACTGTATTTTCCTGAATCTTATCAAGAGTCTAAAATCTCTTCCCTTTCAAAGGTGATTTTAGTTTTGGGAAAAGCCAGAAGTCACAGGGCACCAAATCTGGGCTGTAGGGAGGAATGATTTGATGTTTTGCAAAAAATAATATGCCGAGACAAGACATGATGCATGAGCAGGCATGTTGTCATGATGAAGCTGGCAATCACCAGTTGCCCATAGCTGTGGCCTTCTGAATCTTCCAAATAGTTTTCACAGAGGAATGTTCAAGCTTAATGCAAAATTTGATACAGATTCATTGCTCTACTTGCTCAGTCATTTTGAAGGTGACAGCCACATAGTACACATGCTCACTCAACAGCATCTGCCACCCCCACTGACTGGTACAGTGAAGTCATACTGTTCACGCACCTGCATTTCAGTCCACTCTCCTTGGCTGCCAGGTTACACTGATGTCACGCAAACTGTTCTCATTATATTAACAATGGCTGGACTTTTTCCAGCACACCTCATATATGCAGGACCCATGGACATGGGCAACAATGTGGGGAGTGCTGAAGGGAATTGGGGGCCTGGAAAGAGAAGGACAGAAGGGGGAAATTTGGGACAACTCTAATGACATAAATAATAAAATGTGATTTAAAAAAAAAAACTATAGCTTCTTCATTTTGGAAATAAATGCACAGAATATAAAGGGATATTTTGTGACAACAAAAACAAAAAAGGGCAAGGGGGAAGAATCGAACTTGCACAGGTGAATGGAGATAAGATAAAATCAGAAGAAAGAGGACTATTGTATGTATAAAACTTTTTTTACATAACCCTAATAGTAAACACAAAACAAAAATTTAGGACTGAGACATGTAACATTAAAAAAGAGGTGACAAAGGAAAAAATAATAGAAAACCACCAAACTAAAATAGCTAACAGAAATACAAAAGAATAGAAAAGATGAAGATACAGAGCAACCAGAAAACAAAAGATGAAAAGATATATCAATAATTGCCCTAAAGGTAAATGGACCGAACTCACCAATGAAAGGCACAAGGTAGTAGGATGGATCGAAAAACTGTATGTTGCCTTCAGAAGATCCCTCTCAGCTACAAAGAAAAACATCGACTCAAAGATAAGAGGCGGAAAATGTTCCAAACAAATAGCATCAGTGGAAAAGGGTGTAGCCATACTTATATTGGACAAAATAGATTCTGAAATAAAAGAGATAATGAGACAGAGATGGACATTTTATTATGATAAAGGGGACAATTCATCCCGCTCAGTGGAGAGCAACTGAAATCTTCTCCTTTAAGATCATGAATAAGGCAAGGATGACATGTTATTTAACCCAGTACTGGAAGTCCTTGCCAGAGCAATCAGGCAAGAGAAAGAAACAACGGGCATCCAAATTAGGAATGAAGAAGTAAAACTGTCACTACTTGCAAATGACATGATTCTTTATAGAGAAAACCCTAAACACTCTACCAAAGACCATTAGAAACAATAAACAAATACAGTAAAGTTGTAGGGTACAAAATCAGTGTAAAAACTCCATTGCAGCTTTCTGTTAGCCACAAATGTAGGGGACCTCTTGGTCTGAGAAATTGCCGCTAGCCTCTGTCTGTCCCGGGGTTTCCCTTTCCACACAGGCTGGACCATTGACAGGAGGGGCACTGGTGTCTTCACGACAGCACCCTTACTAATCCTCTCCTTTTCAGGTCTCAGTACTTCTCACTTCAACCTGCAAGGAAGACCAGGCAGAGATCATTCTTGCTTTCTCTACTTTTCAGCCAATTTGCATATTTGGTGTCCCAGCCTCTGCATCTCCTACCTACGCTAAGGCCTGGGACTGATATAAAGTCAGCTCCCAACGTTTTTGAAGTGCAACCCTTTTTTCAGTGCTGACTAGAAAAAAAGCACTGTACTGGGCATGTACAGTTCTAGTAGCAGCCACAGCTGAGTAATGCTTGCTGGAGAGTAAGTGAGAGTGAAGGGATTATTACACAAGCCAGTGACCCTTATGCTTCCCTTGGGTGAGTTGGTATTAAAATCACTAAAAAAATCCATTGCATTCCTATATATTAATAATGAATTATTAGAAAAGAAATGAAGAAAACAATCCCATTTATGGTTTCAACAAAAAGGATAAAATACCTAGGAATAAATTAACACAGGAAGTCAAGGACACATGCATTGAAACTACAACACGTTGTTGAAAGAAATTGAAGACACAAAGAAATGAAAAGATGTTCCATGTTTATGAAAGAATTAACATAGTTAAAAATGGACATACTACTTAAAGCAATATATAGATTTAATGCAATCCTCATCAAAAGCCCAAAGATTTTATTTTTCAAGAAAAATCCCCAAATTGGTATGAAATCACAGGGGACCCTGAAATAGTCAAAGCTGGAGGTATCAAACTCCCTTACTTCAAATTATATTACAAAGCTACAATAACCAAAACAGTATGTTATTGGCAGAAAAACAGAATTACAGACCAGTGGAACAGAATTGAGAGCCCAGAAATAAACCCACACATGTATGGGCAACTAAGTTTTGACAAAAGAATCAAAAATGTTCAATGGGGAAAAGAAACCTCTTCAATAAGTGGTGTTGAGAAAACTGGAAAGCCACATGCAAAAGAATAAAACCATACACAAAAATCAACTCAAAGAGGATTAAAGACCTGAATATAAAACCTGGAACAATAAACTACATGGAGGGAAATATAGGTATTAAACTTACGGTTCTTGGTTTTGTGAACTTGACCCCAAAGCAGGGGAGGTAAAATAAAAAATAAATTAATGGGACTACATGAAATTAAAAAGCTTCTGCACAGCAAAAGAAACCATCAGCAAAACAAAAAGGAAACCAACCAATGGAGAAAGGATATTTGCAAACAATACCTCTGATAAGAGGCTAATATCCGGACTTCCGGCCAAGATGGAGGCATAGGTAGACGCACTGTGCCTCCTCACACAACCAAGATAGGGACAACAAAGCTATAGAAACAAAATAACAACCAGAACTGACAGAAAATTGAAGTTTATGGAAGTCGGACAACC